>OZ038488.1:93974731-94539731 GCA_964036315.1 Acanthosepion esculentum | reverse complement strand
TATATGAAGAAATATAGTTTTAAGGTGTGCTATATTTATGGGATAAAGTGTTCAATATCAGAGATAGGGTTTATATATATATATATATATAAGTTGTTAGTTTAAACTAGCAGAAGGATGTGTACTAATATATTAGTACTATAATAATAATTTACAAATTATTCTTGATTAATGGACTGATTTCATAGATTTTTTAAATATCCCACCAATCTAATAAAGATTTTTTTTTTTAATCGGTATCACCCCAAGCAAGGCAGTACAGCCACTAAGACGCAAGGGGTTACAGGGTGGGGAGGAATTAGGAACAGAAACATTAGTAATGAGGAGAAAGAAAAGAACAATCAGAAGGATAGTAATTAGTGAATGACATTGCATTTAAATAATTTTTGCAGATTAAAGTTGGTTGGAAAGCATTGAACTAAGACAGAGTTCCACAAGTGAGAAGTATGGGATAAGAAACTGTTAGCATAGCAGTTATGCCTACATCTAGCTAACTCAACTGTAAATTAATGAGATCTTGTCACCAGTCTAGTATTGCATTTAAATACATGCAGTCTAGGTACCAGAGTTCATCCGAACAATTACCATGAAAGTATTTATATTAAGTTAATAAAATGATCACAGTCAACAACAATTTACATTAGATATATTGATGTTATTTTATCCTAGCTGATAGTCTTGACAAGATCAAAATCCTGAAAGATTATTTATCCTACATTTGACTTGATATTACATATAGAATCTCTTTCTTAGCGATATTTATTGACATTAATGTTTAAATCTTTATCACCTCTTCATGAAAAAAAACATATTGTTATTAAAGAGTTGATCACTAAGGCTCACTTTTCGCCTTTTCATGCTTTCTTCTTCTATGTGCTGTGTTCCTTCAGGAAGTTGGTGATGTTGGCTCTCCACATTTTCCTGTTTTTGTAGAATAAATTTTTGTCTTTCTGCTATCTCTCCTAAACCCTGTTCTGCCATCCATTTACACAAGCTTGCTAGGTAGGTTATGCTTTGTTTTCTTCTGTGACCCTTGCTTTCAAGCTGTCCTGTGAGTATCAAAATTTTCAAACACTCTTTCCTCATTATATGCCCTAGAAATTTCAACTCTTTCTGCTGTTAAGTATAAGTGTCCTTTTTGTATTCATTTTCTCTAAACTTTTGTTGTTGCTCACATGTCTAGTCCATAGTATTCTCAGCATCCTTCTGTAGAACCACATTTCTGTTGCTCTAGGTTTCTTCTTCATCTGTGAGGAGATTGTCCAGCATTTATTGCCATATATAAGGACTGGTATTACATTATAGTTCTCATTACAGTATTCTTCCCCATAAATATAGCAAATTGTAAACATTGTGCATAGTATTGGGGGGGGGGGGTTACAATGATGTTCACTATCTACAAGTACCTAAGAGCTACTGGAGGTAGAGGGTTACCGAGTAAGAGGCACAATTTATGAAGATATATGGGGAATATAACAGTTAACTCTAGACTTGAACAGGTTAAGATTGTAGTGATCGAGGAAGCATCCTCTTGGGAGTTAGTTCCACAAAGCAGCAGTTGCAGGAAGAAGCTACTCAAGTGGAACTTAGATATCAACAATGGAATACGAAGGGAATGAGGGTTGTTCACTACAATCTGTGTGGCATAGTGGGTCAGCTGTGAAGGTTAGAACACAGGTGGAAATAAAGAATGTAGTTTGTCTGTACACTTTCCATGAAAATATCAATAGAGCAGTGAGTGCAAGAGGCTTGCAACATTTTTATCTGTGGAGAAAAGGGTTGTAGGGTGGAAAATAATCCATCACCCACAAAGATATGGAGATGTTTTTTGACACTATTGAAACTGGAAAGTGAAGGCTGGGCAGGTCCTGCCAATATATGGCAGCAGTACTCCATTTTAAACCTGATCTGGCTCTTGTAATGGTTGGTTGGTTGTTTTTGTTTAGTGGCATATCAACCTCTATGAGTTATTTAATACCAAAATTCAAATATTTTGTAATTTTGGGGGAGATAATAATTGTTTTAGTGATACAAGACTTACTAATTAACCTATAGGTGAGGGGAGATGAGGCAGATTCATACCTTTCCCAAGGATATTCCCTTGTAAAGGTAGATGACAAAAGGAGATGTCAGGTACTTACTGGAGCAGTACCAAAAACAAACCATTTTCCAAGTATCTTTAGCAATATATCATATATATGAGTTGTACTTGAGGTCAAGGTTGAGTTTGAATTCCAGTTATGTGTGTGTGTGTATTAAGGATAAGAATAAATAATAGTAAAAGTAAAGATCCTCAGATGGTTGCCTACTAATGCTCCTACAAATAGTCAATTTGATCTAAGAATGTAGTATCAACTGGAGCAGGCTTTGTGGGCAGGAATTTGCATATTTATGAATGTATCTCAGATGGAAATAAAAATATATTTGCACATAAAAATGGGAATATTTCAGTAAAAACATTTACCCAGATACATTTGGGTGATTTTCTGATATTTTTTTTTTCATTTTGTCAATCATTTCCAAGTATCTTTTGCAAAGCAAAAAATAAAATACATTAGAAAAATCATGTTTTCAAAATTAACAAAAGAGGGAAATTCTCAAGAAAATTTGCAAATGAAAAATCCTGTTATAATAAAATTTTTAACAGATTGTGACAGCTATAAGGGAGATGTGATTAAATATACTATAATGTTTTTAAAAAATTATTCAGTATTATCATTGTTTAGGTAATAAGCATTATAACATAGCACAAATAGCTATATTGTAGAAAAAGAAATTTTCGACAATATACACATTTTTTTACATATTTATGGTTATTTTTTAACTTTTATCAAAAACGACATACTTGTACATGTAGTTATGGATATTATACATTAATTACTAATTTTTTTCATTAATAACTATTTGTGCTCAGTTGTTGGCATTAATAGCTATCTGCTGATGTATTCAAATTTTGGAATAATTCAATAATAAAAAATTAAATTTCATTTCTCTGATAGATGTTGCAATCTGTAAATATATCAATTCAGGTTTTAGAAACTATTTTCAATATATCTGTGTATGTATAGGTCCATATAAAAGAGAAATGTTGAACCTGTTTTTTAATCAATGCTAAATACATGTGAGTTATGAGATATTATATACATACCATACAGTATATATGTAGTAACAGAAAAAAGAATAAATCGTCATTTACAGATTGTGACATCTATCAGACAGATGAAATTTAAATTTTTATTATTGCATTATTCGAAAATTTTGACACATCAGTAGATAGCTATTAATGTCAACAACTGAGCACAAATATGTATTAATGAAAAAAATTAGTAATTAATGTATAATATTATCCATAACGACATGTATAAGAATGTTGTTTTTGATAAAAGTTAAAAAAATAACCATGAAGGCGCAAAAATGTGTATCTTGTCAGAAATTCCTTTTTCCACAATACAGCAATTTGTGCTATGTTATAATGCTTATTACCTAAACAATAATAATACTGAATAATTTTTTTTTTTAAAGTATATTTAATCACATCTGCCCAATAGCTGTCGCAATCTGTTAAAAAGAAGAAAAAAAAATGTGCTAATTGAATGCCCCTTAACTCTTTAAGATATTCTCACCCAAAGGGTTCTTTTTTGCCTCAAAATGATATATCATATCAACTAACCTACTTTGCAGCTTGTGCATTTTTAATATACAGTGCTGTTCGATAAAAGTGACTCACCTGATTTTTTTTACTAAATGTTCTCTTCTCCGATGAAACGAAAGTTGAGGTAAATTAAAAGGATAAGCGATCTAAAATCCGAAGAAGAAGCTTTGAAAGCTCTTTGAATTTAGCACTAAGTACTGTCAAGCATCCGTTCAGTATAATGTTCTCAGGATGCTTTTCTTTTCATGGAACTGGTTTCTTAAAACCTATTGAAAAGACTCTCGGGAGTGAGCAGTACAAGAGAATTTTAGAGTCTTGTCTGCTCCCTTCTGCTGGAAGGGTGAAAATCGACCCCACCAAGCTCATTTTTATGCAGGATAATGCTCCCTGTCACAAATCAAAATTGATGAAGGAATCCTTTGATGAGAAGCAGGTGAGTGTTATGACATGGCCGCCTCAATCTCCTGACCTCAATGCCATAGAGAACTTATGGAGCATTATAAAGTACAAGCTCTCAAGAAAGCAGTTGAGCAACAAAGAGGATTTGATTGTGAATTTCATATCTGAATGGAATTCAATGCTTGGAGATGTGATTTGCCAGAACCTAATCAAGTGAATGCCAAAAAGGGTTGAAAAGATTATTCAAAATAAAGGAGGACTCATAGATTATTAAATATTTCAAACTATATTACCTATTATAAATAAATTATACCTTTATTATTCTTTATTTAAAGCTGTTCGGTTATGTTTTTATTGATTACTAGTTGCAGGAAATAAGTGAGTCACTTTTTTTGCACAGAGTTTTTCCCTAAATCTCATTTATATAAAAAATTATAATTATCAATAGAATACCTTAGGGTGAGAAAATGTTTTTACTAGGTGGTCAGGAAGGGGTCTTTAAGATTAAAAATTAGTTTGACCCCAAAAACAATAGGTAAAAAAATTTTTAAGTAAAAAAAATCAGGTGAGTCACTTTTATTGAACAGCACTGTAGGTCATCATTAAATTTAGTAATATTATTTTGGCAATGCTTAACCATTGCAGCCACAAAAAAAATTGTGTCAAGAAGAGGCTTATTCCCTTTACATTGCTATTAATCTTTATACTATTGGTTCCCTTGGCAATATTTGTTTTAAAAAGCAAAATATGTGTTTATTCAAATTTTCTTGTTTTATAGTTCATTGATAGTTTTTATAAAATTATGAATAAAAAACTTTTCATAGTTGTTTATAGAATGGTAGATAATAAATATTGCATTGTAGTTGGTTTACATATTTTGTTAAATTTGTAATTTTTTTTAAATTTTTAAATAAAAGGATTTTTCAAATTTATATCAATATAAAATGGTAAATAATGAATCTTTATACAAAGGTACATATAATAAATGTCAGATTGTACAAATTTTTATAATCTTGTAAATAAAAATTGATGACGGAGTCAAAAGAGTATGCAGTAATAGTGGTGTCAAGGGAATAACCATCCTTTTGACACACTGTTTCTTTTGTGGGCACAAGGGTTAAATATTGTCATTATTTCTTTATTTTAGGATCTAAGAATATTTTGCTTTTCTTCATTCAGAGATGGACAATCTGAAAATAATGTCACTTCTTTATTTCTATTAAAACTACAAATATTTTTGCTCAATATTTCTCTTCATTTTTTGGATCAGGAAATGTTGTACACACACATTTTTCTTCTCTGTATGTATACAAACCTGTTTTGAAGTTAAATATTCTTTTTGAGCACATTATATCATATTCTTTATGGTACCATACTATTTTTACGTTGATAATTTTTTTTTTTTTTTACAGTGATGTTCACTCTGTTACAAGGCCCAGGAGCCACATAAGGTAGAGTGTTACAGAGTAAGAGGCACAATTTACAGAGATATGTGAAAAAGATAATGGTTAACCCTAGACCTGAACAGATTAAGATTGCCGTGATCAGCAAAGCATCCTCTTGGGAATTGATTTCACAAAACTGTAGTTCATGGGAAGAAGCTGCTCAAGTGGAACTTATATCTCACCAAGAGAATGAGGGTGGCTCACTACAATTTGAGTAGCATGGTGGTTTTTAGACATGAAGGTTAGAACTGGTGGAACTAAAAGATGTAGTTCATCAGAGCACTTAATTTGCAATGGGGAAGATGTTTTTTTCTTAAGTTGTGATATTTTGTGATCAATTTCAATTTTACATTCTGCAAAAAAGAAAAATGTTGATCATTAGAAAATGGATGATTGAATGCTTAAGATGATTAATCTTTGTTTTTCTTAGGTTCTGCATAACATGGGCTGGATTTTAAAATAAATTTTATTTTACTATTTAACATTGGTAAATATCTTTAAAAATTTTTGAAGGTAACTCTTCTTTTATATTAATAACATTTTAACACAGCTTTTATTATCTGTTTAATTCATGTATTTATTTCAATTATTTTTTGTGAATGCAGACTTTTCTTTGGTTAAAATTACGTGCAAAGATACTTACTACAATTCTTTTTTCTCTTTGACAACCAGTTTCTTACCAGCGCTATATTGGACAAAATTCTAACATTTGCATCCATCATTTATTGTTTCTCCACAACCCCATTTTGGAATCTAGCTCGCTAGCACTGTGTCACCTATTAACCAATTCCTTTCTCTTCAGAAAATCTCTAATTACTAAGGCCAACTTAGAAGACAGTTTTAGCAGTGTTTGCAAATATTTGTCACAAATTACATGGAAATCCAGCTGGCTGTAGATTGAAATAGCCCAGCCCTTACCTCAACCTCCAACGATGCTCAATTTGCTTGCAATTTGCTTTATCACCCTCTGGCAATTTGTTCTTAAATCAAGGCATCCACTCTATTAAGGCTCTCATGCAGCCTTGATTCTTGTGTAATGACCTAGTCTTCTGATTGGTTGAAATTGAAAGAGCAGTGTCAGCCATATTGAACCTTATTGGGCATTCTGGGTTTTTTTTCTCTTTTTTTTTATTACTTTTTTTTTTCAATTTCAGTTTTTGTTTATCAATAAGTTCTATCTTAGGAAGCCCCTAATAACAGATAAGTGGATCCAATCTTTATCTCAAATAGGCATGCAAAGAATGCTAACATTTTATATACATCACTTATTTTCCAATAGAAGTGAAAACCTTGTTGCACAAACTAACTTGACATATTTTTATCAGTGGTAAGTCTGTTGAGTCATTCAAAGAATTATTTACTATTTTTGGGGGCCAAAGTATCAGGATAGGGCTTCAAATGTAACAAAATTACAAGCATTGTATTTGTATCTTAGTTTACATCTCTCTCTCTCTATATATATATATATATATATATATATATATATATATTCCTGGTCTAATTTAACTCTAACCAATAACTGTTTTATAATTTTATATATGTATATAGTATTGGTACTTTCCAGACACTAGAGTGTAGTGTATTTTTAATTACTATAAAAATAGTGCTAAAACATTTTTTATGGTACCTCCCTCAGCAGAAAATCTTCATGGTCTCATGCACTAAGATTGGTCTCAAAAAATTAAATTTCTTTATTATCTGAGAAATAACAATTTCTTGAGAAAGATACTGGGTAAATTTCCTGTCTTCTTTTTTTTTTTGGAAGGTTTTAAATTCAAATTTTTTCCTTCTCTTAGATTAGATGCAACTCAAAGTTAGAAATCACAATCCACCTTGCTATTTTACTTGTAGCTGTAGCAGGTGAAAGCAGTGGATTCATGCCTTTATTAATGGCAATAATGTGAAAATGAATGCATCACAACTGAAAAACAAATCTTCCTCGAAATACAGAGGTTGGACTGAAGGGAGTGAGACTGTAAAATAATTCTATTATAGAAACCTCAACAAGACACCTTATGTGTCATGAAAAAAATGTGATAGATCTCATTGTACAAACACTGATTTATATATATATATATATATATATATATATATATATATATATATATATATATATAAACTTCAAACATTATTTTTAGTGGATACCTATATTTGAAAAAACAGACATCATTTTTTTTTTTTTACTTTAAACAGTGTGTACTTTAAGATTTCTTGTGGGAAGGCAGCAATAAATGTAATACTAACAATAGTGTTTGTAGTAATAATATTGGATTAAAAATAATAAATCCATTAATTTTCTCTCTCTCTCTCTGATATATATATATATATATATATATATATATATATATATATATGTAGTTACCTCCCAAAAAAACAATACCTAAAGTTTAAAATGCATTTTACACAATGAAAATCTTGAAGCTTTATTTTAGTTTTAATTCCAAGTGAATAGATATAATTGAATATTTTCAATAAGCAAAATACCTATGTTGAATTTCAAATCAAATTTAAATTGATTGGAATTCGTTTTTTTTTTTTTTTTCAGATTATCAATAAAATCTATAAAATCATCCATATTGACAAATCTGTCAACATAACTTAATTCTCTTTATTAAAAAGAGTCTTTCAAAAATAAAATATACTTTTCTGAGACTTTATTTGAAGAATATGAGTTTAATTAATCTGAACCGAAATAAATATTTTTACTTTAAAATATTGCTGAAAGATATTTTTTTAACATGGTCATTTTTTTTTTTAGGTGTTGACAGTTCTATTGGTAGAATGATGTTTCAGAAATTTATCTGAGGGGTACATAACTGTAAAAATTAATTGAATATAATATGAATGCATTTTTTATATAAACTTTTTAAAAAGTTTCAAGCAATCTAATACTTTATATTCTAACTTATGAAGACACTTGTTTACAAATAAATTTTAAATTTACTATATGGTTACCACTTTTATTTTCTGATAATGTTATGTAAGGATGTCCATACTTACAAAAACTGACATATCTATACTCATAAAATTCAAATTTCTTTTAAAATTATTGGTGGTCATTGAATCATAGCAAGCTTTTCAATATGTGATTAGTAAATACAGTTTTAATTTAATAATAATATCACATGACCAATATAGAGTAATACAGAATTTTAATTGATTTAAAATTTTATGAATTATTTCAATTAAAATTTTTAAAAGGATGAAATTTTGTGTAAAAATTTCATTCAGTGAAAAAAACTTTTTCTAAAGACAATAGTGATTATTCAATTTTATTCAGCAAAGTAATTAAAAGCTTTTCTTATTAAGTAATGTCTTAGTTTTATTGCATTTTGTATTTTACAATTGATGGCAGATTTTTTGTAAATGGTGGTCCTGTTTGATCAAAAATATTTCATGATTTATATGCTCCCAGGACTTGTCCTTATAATTAATATAAACATTAAGTGCAACAGAAAAGATTTCCTCGAAATTTTATAAAATTAAGCAAGTGGGGAACACCAGATATTAAAAAAAATGTTTTCATAAAGATTGTCTAAAAAGGGAACATTTCCAAAATAATTTCATTCATTTGTGAATAAGTCCTGAAAGTTTCATTAAAATCCAACAATTATTTGATTTTTCCAGGATTTTCCAAATCAATGTTTTTCATTACAAAAAGATGCTTAATTTTCTGTACTAGTACCACATTGACACCAGTAAAACATGTTCTTTAAACAAAATTTTGAGGGTTATAAAAATGTATGCTCAGTTTCTAGCAAATCTTTGTAGGTACTTATATATATATATATATATATATATATATATATATATATATATAGGTATAGGTACCACCATAGACTTAATGAAAAATGCACCAAACTTGATAAAAACAAAGATTTATCACCAAAATCTTTATTATTAAGAGGAAAGACCAAAGGATTTTTTGATTATTAAATTATATTTTCTATCCTTTTTAGAACATTAAAAATTTTGTTTTTCTTTTGTCAGTGGGGGACCAAAAATTAGTATAGGAAATCTTTTTTGCAGTTGAAAACACATTATATCTAAAATATATAAAACTGTTTTCCTCAAGCAGCTATTCATTAAAGAAAGCACGTGTCTCTTGTCATAGCTCATGAAAACAGGTAATGCTGGTGACAAAAAATTGAAGGTACCAAAATAAAAAAAATTTTTTTTAAATCAGCTGACAATACTAACTGTTGCAAATAGTTATTTTCAACAAAACTTTACTCATAAACTTCCCTGCCTTCTGAGATTAACAATGTAGAAAATCTATTCTCTCAGACTTGGATCTTATATTACATTTTCAGAAACTCCTAATCTTATTGCAAAAGTATTAACAACATTTACTTTCAACAGCGATTATTCCATCAAATAGAAGCAAATAACTTAATTCTCAATCATTCGGTTGCCAGTATAATTACATGGGGCTACAAAGTAGAATCTTTTTGTATTCTCTTTTATAAAGACAAACAAATGCAACACAAATTTATAAATCCTGCAATTTTGAAACTTTTAACTACCTATTCATTCTTTACAAAGACTGGGTTGTGTTATTTCAATGGACTTTTAATGCATTCATGATATTTTTCTTTATCCTACAAAGCATATATTGGTAAGTTAAAACTAAGCATTAACATTTTTGTTTGTTTTTTTAAATATCCTCCCACATTCTCAAGTTGATAGTTACTTAGTACCAAAATCCACAAACCCAAACAAACATACACAATATATTAGCACATCAAAGTATCACAGAATGTATATTAACTAAGTTCAAAAATAAAACTTGAAAGTTATGACAGTTGCAATAAACTTGAAAGTTGTAATAAAACTTTTTGTTATTGAAATAGACATGTCAACAGTTTTATATGATTAAATAAGGAAAAAAGAGGAAAACATTTATAAATTTAATATACAGAGGTTGGACAAAATAATGGAAAGACCTAGAATCTTATTATCATAATTTTGAAACTCCTATAAAACCATCAAATATTTGTTATTTTTATATTTTTTGATTTATTAATTTTTCTTGTCTTATTTTACTAAAATCGTTGTTTTTTTTAAAGATATCATTGGAGGAAATGAATCAAAGTTCATTAAAATAGCAGATCTATCAGACTTTAAAAGAGGTCAAGTGGTTGGTGCTCGTATGGCAGGTGCTAGTGTAACAAAAACCACTGAATTATTGGGTGTAGCAAGGAGTACTGTCTCGAAAGTAATGACAGCATTTGAGAAAGAAGGGAAAAACCTCCTCACTGAAGCAAAACTCTGGAAGAAAGCAAAAGCTGTCTCATACAGACCGTCGGATTCTTACGCGGATTGTTAGGAAGGATCATTAGAATACAGATCCGAAAATCACAGCAGAGCTTAATGACCATCTCGAGAACCCACTTTCCTCAAAACTGTAAAAAGGGAGCTGCGCAAAGCCGGATTTCAAAGGAGGGCTGCAATCAGAAAACCACTCCTTTCATAAAGCAATATTGCAATGTGTTTAGAGTGGAGTATAAACCTACAAAACTGGTCCCTCGATCAGTGGAAGAGGGTAAAGGTCATCCTTTACCTTATTTCCGACATCTGGTTGAGTATACATGTGGAGACAGCCTAAAGAAACATTTGATCCAGACTGTCTTCTTCCAACTGTTAAACATGGAGGAAGCTCTGTGATGATCTGGGTGGGGTGTGGGGGGGGTCAATATTTTGGAAATCTGCCAGCCCAATGGTTTCCCTTCATGTCAGGATCAAAAGTCAAGACTATCAGATCAAATTCATCCTATGGTCGCAGAACTGTTTCCAGAGGGAAATGCAATCTTTCAGGATGATAATGCACCAATTCACACAGCTAAAATTCTGTCCGAGTGGCACAAAGAACATTCTAGTGAAGTAGACCATCTTATCTGGTCACTACAGTTGCCAGATCTCAATATTATTGAAAATTTATGGTGCATTTTAGAAAAACAAGTAAGGAGTCAATATCCTCCACCATCATCACTTAAAGAACTTGAGAATGCTTTAGCAAAAGAATGGACAAAAATTAATCTGGAAACCATTCAAACTTTGTATGAGTCCATACCTAGTAGAATTCAAGCTGTCCTACACCATATTAAAATAAATTTGTTTGAAATTTCCAGGTGTTTCCATTATTTTGTCCAACCCCTGCATTTCACTTTTATTTCAGCTGCATCAGAAACTTTTTTTTGGAAATTTTCCCCAAATTCTCTTGAAGATGAAATAAAAACAAAACCTGTTGAATTTATAAACGTTTTCTTATTTGTTCCTTATTCAATCATTGTTGGATTTAATCCGTATCTTTTCAGATTCTTATACATTATAATGTCCATGTACCTCAACAGTAAATAAAAAAGCATGATAGGTATATTAATAAATGTAATAAAACATGATAGATATTCAGTAACTAAATACACCTGTGTTGCAGCATACCTATGGATGATAATGGGTATGTCCCTATTCACATAAATACAGTAGTAAATACTGTATGTTGGTCTGCAATTGGAGATTCATTGTGGAATTCACTTGACTCACTTCTAGCAGTTGACTACTTCTTCTACACTCCGCTGGCAAATCTTATGTGTGTTGTTCTTGTCCTAAGTATTATCGTTCATTACCAACCTTTGTGTGATTATTCTATTCAGTAACCTTCCCTAGGTTACAACAACCTGGTACACACTTGCTCCACTCAGATTCTTACATGTCTTCTATGTGCTTCATTCCTTCAGGACATGGGTGATCATGGCTCTCCAAAACTTCCTATTCCTTGTGACCTTTAGCAGCTTTCTCCCTTTGATAAGACTTCTACCCCTCATTCTGCCAACTGTTCACACAAGCTCATTAGGTAGGTGATGTCATCCCATCTCTTGCCCTCAAGATGCCTTGTGAAGAAACTATAACTAAGGCCACTCAGTATAGTTCCAGTATAAATCACAGGTGGGCTCTATGGATGTTGAACAAACACAAATGTGCCTGATCAGGCATCTATAATATGGATTGACTAGCCACCCTAGCAGACAGGCATACTCAGATACCTGAGGACAAACATTGAAAATTAAAATTATTTTAATAATCTGACATATACATGTAAGTATATAGGATTATTGTATAAAAAATATACCATATATACTCACATATCATGCTAATTTTGAAGCTAATTTTAACAGGGTCACATCATACACAAGATATAAAATTAGGACATGGCCTGTTGACCAAACTATATATCCATTTACTGTAGTCAAAAAGTACAGCTGTATTTAAAAAAAACATTGTACATTACACAAGTATATGTGGTAAATGCTTTGGCATTATAATGTCAACACAATATTTACTTAATAGCTCTGTTATATTACATTGAGCACTATGTTATTAACAGCAGCATTCAATGTGCTTAATTTTACATACTGTAAGTAATTCTAATACATTTACTTGGTTTTAAAAAAGAAATATAGTATATTAAATATTAAAAATAAATTTTTTAGAAATGTGGTTAAAACATATTCTAGCCTAAACAGTCCCTCAAAATCTTTAAATATACAAATAGAAAAAGTACCGTAAGAATTTTTACCGTTAGGAAAAAAAAAACCAAAAAAAAAAAACCAGACAACCTGAATTTAGCGGATGTCAGAATTTGTTGAAAGATACATCCCTACCCGGATCTCTAAACATAACCCTGCTTTCGAATGTAACTATTAACTGAGACAACGAAGATTAAAATTTGAACCCCCTACCACCCCTTGTCTATATGAATGGATTTATCGGTATCCTTGGAAACCCTCAATTATGAATCTTTGGCGTGCCTTTAACAACCGTAAATTTTAAAAAATAAGTTACTCCAAAATTCACTTGACGAGAAAATGGAACTAATGTCTTTGGTTTAATAACAAAATTAAATTCAGGGGCTTTAGCTTCCATTTCTGAAACACGGTATCACTGTGTAGCGAAAAAACCATATTTTAAATCAATTAATTTATAATATTAATGCTCTGTAAATTTACATTGAGCACTATTGTGTAAAAATAAAAATATCTATAAGAACACCGGATTTTATATCTTACTGTTCTTTCTTTTTATTTATATATATATATATATATATATATATATATATAATTAGCTTTATTTTGATTGGTAATCATAATTTAATCATTTATTATGATATATATTTAATTCTGGGGTTATCAGAGAACTATCATTTCAGGCAGAAGTGTTAGCCTTATACTGGCAATCCAATCATCAGAGTATAAAAAAAAGATTAATTATTTCAATGATATTGTTTTGTTTTTAATTTGCCTAATATGGTTGGAAATACAATAATTTATTCTTTATTTTCTAGCAAAAAAAAAATAAATTATTCACTAATAAAATCTCAATTAGACAATCTTTTCAGCAAAATCATGAGTTATCTTTATGAGGCACAATTTTGATCTTATACCAAAAATCATTTTCATACAAAAGTAACAAAGAATGAACAGCATAATTGAATATATATTACTTATGTTGGTCACCTTAGTACTTATGAACTTTGTATATTTATTTTTATACAAAGACCAAAGGATATTTCAGTTTGGATCTCTGCAAATAACATTTTCCTTCGCCATTATAAAATCTTTCACATGCCTTCCAAAAATAAAAATCAAAGAAAAAAAGAAAAAGCAGAGAGAAAAAACACATCTATGAAAACAGAACTTAAATGATAAGCAGATATAATACGATTAATGAAAAATCAGTATATTTTAATTCATGATATGCTACAGTATTATGGTACCTACACAAAACAATGGATTGTATTTTGCTCAAGAATCAGGGAATAGCTGAATAAATAGAACATTAAGAAAGAACCATTAAAATTCATGGTTAATCCTTATTAAAAGGAGCTATGCTAATCCTTAATCATTTCCCACTAAGCAAGGCAATAAAGCCACTAGGATGCAAGGGGTTAATGAGAGTGAAAGAATCTGAGAGGAAAATCATTATTAAGGAGAGCGGACAACAAAAGAACAGGATTCAAGAAGATGGGAAATGACATTAAATATTGCATTTAAATTTTTGAAGATCAAAGTTGGCTGGAAAATAGTTCCACAAGTGAAAAGTGCATGATAAGAAACTGTTAGCATATAACTTACAGTTACATTTAGCCATTTCAAATATAAAATAATAAGACTTATCTGCCAATCTAGTACTGCACAAAATGTATAAAGTTGACATACCAAAGAGCAGGTACCATGAAAATATTTATAGAAAAGGCACAGGGAAGCTACATTACAGTGGTGGGAAAGTGAGTGAAGGTGAGATGCCAGGTCAAGACCAATAACATTGCAAATAAGTCTTTGGATTTTGTCAAGAATCTCTCTTACATAACAGAAGCACCAAACCAGATATGACTTTTTTTTTTTTTTTAACTATGAAAATGTATTGCTGGTATTTTTATACTTTCTTAGTGTTTTGACCCCAGTTTGGGGGTTAACTATTTGCTCATAGCTGGGATCCTGACAGGTGTGAACACCCCGGATCAGAGTGGATCTGGGAACAACAGCAATTAAGAAGTGGTTCCATGCTACTCAAAACCTCCCAATCAGAGGCCTCACTGCTGGATTAATTTATTGTCATAGCCAGGAAGTCCCTGATAACTACAATGTTCAAAAATTTAGATGTAACATATTCTGTCTTCTTGAATCCCATTCATGTTTTGTCCTTTTCTTAATCCTCCTTATTCTCAATCTTCTATTTTACTTCTTGTAACCCTCTGTGCACTAGTGGCATTCCTGCCTTGCTTGGGATAAAATGATGATTTAAAAAAAAGAAAGAAAAAAAGAAAAGAAAAAAAGAAAAGAAAAAAAAAGAAGATGGTATCAAGCAACTAGAACCATCTTTGCAACAATGGCCAATAGCCTCATCTGTATGGAACTGCAAACTGGATAAATGTCAAAGGAGCCAAAGTTGATTCCATGACCTGAAAGTATCCATCTTTATTAATCTCCAAAATGTTCAACAGTGTGCAAAGAAATTGAGAGTAACTATGTTCTGGGATGCAAAAGGTGTGCCATTCATAGACTTCATGCCACATGCTCAGCTATATTAACATAGTCAGATACTGTTAAACAATGGCCAGACTGATGGAAGTTGTTTGTCGAAAGAGACGAGGATATTGGCATACAGTTGTCATCCTGTTACACAAAAATCAAATCCAACATAGTTAAAAAGTCCTGGTTAAGACGATAAACTACGTCCAACAGCAAGGCCTTTGATCAGGAGGTTTTGAGGAGCGTTGAACCACCTCTTAATTGCTGGTGTTTCCAGGTCTATCCTGAGCCATGGTGGTAGCACCTGTTAGGGTTTCAGCTATGGGCAAATAGTTGACCCCACAACCTGACTCAAAACACTATGAAAGTGTAAAAATAGATTTTAATACCAGAAATACTTTTTAAAAATTAGTATCAGCAATAAATATTTGAAAAAAGAAAATATTACCAGAAATAAAAATCTTGTCAGCATTAAATAACCCATTGGGGTTAATATGCCACAAAACAAAATATACATTTTTTTTTTTTAAATATTACCAGCTATACATTTTTTGAGAAAAAAAAAGGAAATTATGTTGGCATTAAATAAACCATTGCAGTTGATATGCCATAAAACAAAAACCAAACCAAACCAAGATAGTTAAGTTCACAAATATAGGGCTCCAGTAATCTAGTCAAGAAGCTTTACCACATCAATTTCATAATCTGTAGGAGCCAAGTGAGGACAATCATCAGCAAGAGTTAACATGTCATAAAATCAACCAACCAAGCAAGCAATTATTGTTTTATCATCAGTCATTACTGGTGCAACAGAATGGGGTAATGGTAAATAGTGAATTCAATCCTCATTGGGTGATCCATACAAAACAGATTAAATAACCTAAGAAGAGTTAACAGGTTATAAAATCAGTCAACCAAACAACAATATAGGTAGATTAAAGTATTTATGCTTACAAATTCTGATAAAAAAAGATATTAGTTTTGCTTTGGTACAATTCACTTTTCATAGTTTGTCGAATGACTTCATCTTTATTGTCACATTTTATTTGTTGCATTCTCTAGACTTCTTTGGGTAACTGCTGATCAAGATATTTTTCAAGGAATTTCAGTACTAAAAAAGATGAGATATCCCTAGACATGGGCAACAGAAAAAGAACAATTTACCACAGTAGATTAAATAAAGGGTTTGGTTCAAAATTCCCTAAAGGTTAGCTGGACCGACAGACATCTGAAATAGGCTGGAAGGCAAAAAGATTTAAATGTTGATAATAATGACAAAAAATAAGACATTAGTCAGGCTATAAATAATATAAATAATAATAGCAATTATTTCTAAAAATTCAGACAGAAATTCAGTTTTCATAAGACAATTTTTATTGGTAGATTGTGTGTAAATAATCTGAACCCATAAAAAAGATGAAAAGAAATGTTATCAACAGAACCACATGTTTAAATGCATTGTAATATGTTGTGACTGGTTTGAAATGTAATTTTGTTTAGTGTGGGTTGCTTTGTTTTAATGTAGATGGCCTCCAATATTTTAAGGTTCTGTTTACTGTGTGTATGTGTGAGTATTGTTGTGTTATCAACTAATATCTGTCTAATATTATGTACATGATTATGTTTTTCAAAGAAATGTTGTTTAATGGAACAAAGATCAGAAAGGTGACAAGTAAGTCTATAGGAGAGTGTGGTTGTAGTAAAACCAATATATGTAGTGGGTTTATTATTTCTTTCTTTCACGTGGTCATGTACAATGACATAGAACCACATTACGAAATTACGATCTACAGCTGCTATTCCACAACAAATATTGTCACTTAACAAACTTCTATGTAAACATAACAGGATATCATCTTTGATGTTCTCTGTTGTAATGTCCATATAACCACTCTGATGATGGCCAATGTGAGCCAGAAGCTTAGATCAAGGAACAGCATAATAAAAAAAATATCCAAATGTTGGACAGTTTTTGTCATTATTTTCTCCTGAAACCAAAGCTACTATATGAAGTTTAGAATGGTTCATGACCAAACATGATAAGCATTCATTGTCTATTATATTTAACAATATGTGTTTGAATATATATGTGATGACTGGCTATTTCAAGCAATGTCATCACTTGATCCATCCTTAAACATTTCACTACACATATGAGTTTAGTCTTGTGAGAGGCTTACAATCTCTTACACAGATGTAGCAACATTGAGTGTCTTTTGCAGTAGTTGTTACACAAATGGTGCATAACATGTAATGAATGACATTTTCTTTGTGTATGGTGTCTGATAATTTTTTAGGCCTGTCCTACTTAGACATTAGTCACATTCCTTTCACATCAAACTTTTTAGCAACATTTTCAGAGAAATTAACATGAATGACCTTATAAATATCACTTTTGACTTTGTGTGTGTGTGTACATATATATATATATATATATATATCTCTGCTCTACGTTTGTATTGAGCGCTTTTTGTTAGTTGTTTACTCGTGTCGGTATTTTTTCTTTGGGCTTTGAACCTGTACCTGTGCGATTATTTTCGACAGACTTCCATGTTCCTGGTTCTTTTTTTTTTTAAACCTTTTTATCCTTCAAGATTGATTTGATTATTGGCAAATCAAGAATTCGAAGGTTTTTCGAGATGAGTATAGTTTCCTATATATATATATATATATATATACACTGAATATGACATGGTTAGGAAGTGGTCTTGTACATCATTCCAACTGATCAGTCAGATTCTCACTAGGTGCCCTGTACATTGTGAATTTGTACCAAAACTAAACTTAGTAAATAACTAATATAACATATCTAACATGATTTTCTCACATCTTAAAAGTCAATATACGTGATGAATTTAACTTTGTGAAATTTTTATAAATTATCTTTTTTTATAAAATAGGACAGTCTTAAAAATGTTGAATGAAAATGCTTTTGGTGAAAAGAGCACTTTCCAAAGGAATCCATTCCTTTGTTTTATATGTATGTGTGTGTGTGTGTGTGTTTGTTTGAAATGTGTGTGTGTGTGCGTGTGTTTGTTTGTTTGTTTGAAATATGTGTGTGTGTGTTTGAAATAGGATATAGAATCCTAAGAAAGTTTTTTTTAAGAAATTTGAAAAATAGAAAACATTTCATTGAAACTAGATTTGATTATACGTTTTGCTTTTCTAAGTTTTATCAGATCCTAAAACAAAAGAAAAAATTCATGTACTTGTGTTTTTCTCATGATTAAAGAAAAGAATGAAAATGAGTGACTTTTAAAAAAGCCATTATTATTTATTCTGTATCTTTCTTTTATAATTCTTAGTTCATGTCGAAAGTTGTTAATATATTTTCCCTGCTTTTCTGTATCAAATTAAAGCTAAACCGTCATCTCATTTTCAGAATGGCTCAAAAGCAAGAGATGCATATTGCCTTTTCTGAAATGAATCCAAGGCAAATCCTTATCGAATCCTTCAGAATGGATTGAAAATAAAAGATTTATGTTTGTAGGTCTGTCCATGTCTTCCTTGTCAACAATATGTGTTTAAAATAGGATACAGAATCCAGGCGTAGTTTTTAATAAATTTGTCAAAAGGAAAACTTATTTATCAACACATCATTTTATACACTGAGGAACTTTGCATTGACAAAGTTCTCCAAGGAGAGGAAATGCATAGGTAAAGAAAAGTTTTTATATATATATATATATATATATATTTTTTTTTTTCTCCTCGGTAATTCTACAATTTAAAGCTTAAAAAAGAGATTTGATTTAGATTTCTAAATAGGTAATTTTTTACTTTTAATTTTAATTTCAAATTTTATAAATCTTTTAATATCTATGATAACCTTGCTTAGTTGTCAAATTTTTCGAATTACCATATACTTGTTTTTTGATTGGTCATTCTAGCTTATGTAACAGTGTTTACCCCAGCGATGGATTGTTAATTAATTTGAAACTTTTAAAACCATTTATTCTACATTCAACATCATCACTTGATAAGACACCAGAAGTGTTGAAACAAAATGGCTATTTTTGTAGTGATTTTATAACATATTTATGTTATAATATTTAAATAAATGATTATATATATATATATATATATATATATATATATATATATATATATATATATGATTAAAAATATTTGCTCTTACCCACTTTCTAATCTCCACCCATCAAATTTTTATTTTTGTATGTGGGAAAAATTCTTTGTTGGGTTTAGAACTTTTCAGCACACACTATATAGATATTATACATACTAAATAGAGAAATAAAACTACCTATGCCTACAAATTTCATTTCTAACAAAGATTTCAGTCATTTTTATTGGTAGATTGCATGACTGTCACAAATCTGAACACATGTAAGGGTATGAAGACCTGGGGCTAATCTTCACTATGATGGAACCAATTCTTTGATGTACTTCTAAAAATCTCTGATATCTCAGCTATATATACATCTTTGAATGCAGACACGGAGATAGCTGAGTGGCAGAACAGCAAATATGCACCCAGAAACATACTGCATGTTCGTTAATTTATTTCCTTATAATATTTTAGATGTTACTCTCGCTTTGTAAATCTACCTATTAAATAAAACTTCTATCTTCATTGCTTTTAGAGAAGCATAAACTGTTACGCAATCAATACAATCAATATTGAATATTTCACATTTCTCATTATTTATTCAGGAGACCTTAATCTAATCATATAATCTGTCATAGGGCAAATGATAGATATTTACTTTCATGCTCTAATGAACAATTATAAATTAAATTAAACCAGAAAGGATGTTCAGTGAAGCAAAAAGCCACAGATCAGCTAAATGATTCTACACAAGCCTCAACTTGGCAATTTTTTTCCACTTCAACTGGAAACCTGTTTACTTTTGACTACACTATGTCATATTCAGTGTTTTGGATATGTATCATCCATTTTCAAGGATAACTGAACTGACAAATAATTTTAAAATTTCAAGCTAAACATCTTATCTGGATTTGTATATTGGTTTTCTTTATAAGCTTCAAGAGCACCTTGTCATTATGTGATGGTTAGGAAGTGGTCTTGTACATCGTTCCAACTGATCAGTCAGATTCTCACTAGGTGCCCTGTACATTGTGAATTTGTACCAAAACTAAACTTAGTAAATAACTAGTATAACATATCTAACATGATTTTCTCACATTTTAAAATTCAATATACACGATGGATTTAAGATTGTGAGGTTTTCATAAATCTTCTTTTTTATAAAATAGGACAGTCTTAAAAATGTTGAATGAAAATGCTTTTGGTGAAAAGAGCACTTTACAAATGAATCCATTCCTTTGTTTTGTGCAATATGTCAACAAAAAACACTCAGCAACATCTACAGTGCAAAAATACTAGCAATAAATCTATTCTGTCTAATTATTATTGTTATGATCCTTGAACCACTAAAATATAAAACATACCATATTTACCAGACTAAGACACATGAGTTACTAAAGTATTTTGGGAACTACTACTTATTTAAGTCCATTTTCAGCTTTTATAGATGACCTCCTCATCACAATACCAGTACAGTAGATACAGTGTGATATTTGCATCAGTCTTTCCTTTTAATTTAAATATTTGCTATCTAAGCTAAAATCATCCTAATTTTTACATCCTACTTTGCTCTTAAGTACATGCAATACACACACACAGACATATAATATCTAGATACACACACACACACAGACATATAATATCTAGATACACACACACACACATATATAATATCTAGATACACACACACACACACACACATATATAATATCTAGATACACACACACACACACACATATATAATATCTAGATACACACACACACACATATATATATATATATACACACACACACGCACACACATAAAATCTACATATATGCTTATTCTTAGCCTTGTGTATATGGTAATATAAACAAACCTTGCCATGACAATTTGTCTGCATTTCACATTAGATTTCTGTAATGCTTTTGTCACACAATTTGCATTGCATACAACAAATGAGGAGGAAACAGGAGAAATCATCCTTGGTCCATTTGCAGAAAAATGACTGTCAATAACTCTACTAAAATTGTTCATCTAACACAAAGTGTCCTGCTGATAGAGGTTTCCATATAAGTGACATTAATTTCCATACATAAATACAATGTATCTTCATTTTGTTAGTTTATATATATATATATATATATAATATGTGTGTGTGTATACATGTAAGTATAACAATAAAAAAAGACTGCATTTTAAAATAAAAATAAAAACACACACACAGATTGACCAGTGTATTTCTGGAAGATAACACTTTTAAAGCAAGCAGTTTTTGTAATTAAAGTGCTTGACATCAAGAGATAGAGGATTAATAGCAATAAATAAAATAAAATATTCACTTATCTCTGTTTTGTTCCTAATCCCCATGAAAGTCAGAATAGAGACCAACAATCAAGTGTGAACATGTGTATATATATATATATATATATATATATATATATATATATATATATAATGGCTGGCTACTCATTTCCTACTATGCTTGTTGACTAAGGCAGCTCCCTAATACCAGTTGCAGATACCTGCTCAGGCACATTTGTGTTTGTTTGATACCTACAGGGCCCACCTGTGGTTTATATTGCAACTATGCTGAGCAGACCTTAGTTAGTTTCTGAGAGAGACTGCAACTTCTGGCATAATAAACAGTTTGAACAATGCCAGTCCACTCATACCCTCAGCCACAATGACTTATGACTTCATGCTAGCACAACGATCAATGAACAATTCTGTATACCTATTTTCACTCAAAAGCCTGGACTAACCAATGGTGTGATTTTCAGGAACTTTATAATGTTATTGCATGGTGGGATCACCACCCTAGCCTGATAACATCAAGAAGTCATTTTCATCATGAGATTCCAACACAGGTCTTATGCTTGGAAACCAAACATTGTAACCACTGACCCACAAATAATGCTCAAGATAACCAACATACTCAAAACATCTAAATCAAGCATTAAAAATTATTTGCACTATCTTAGTTATGTTTGTCACTTTGATGTATAGTTTTCACATAAGCAAAAGAAATTCAAGTGACCCTATTTCCATATGCAATCCATTACTTAAACATAATAAGTGTTTCATTTTTTAAAAGAAATCATGATATGCAATGAAAATTGGATATTTTACAAGGATAAAAAATGCAGAAAATGGAGCAAATGAAATGAACTACCACGAACCATCCCAAAGATTTGCCATTATCCAAAAGTGATGCTTTGTATATGGTGAGATTGGAATGGAACTTTCTACCAGGAACTCCTTCCAGAGAACTAAATTGATTAAAAGAAAAAAAAAAAATTCCGGCTCCCAATTAGACCAACTGAAGGCAGTAATCAACAAAAAGCTTCCAGAATTAGTTAAGAGAAAGAAAGGGTAGAATTCCATCAGGATAATACTTGTCTGCTTTTACCTTCAGTGACCAGACAAAAATTGTTACAACTTAGCTGAGAAGTTTTCACTTATCCATTGTATTTATCAGATATTGCACCTTCTGGTAAGCATTTATTCCAGACTTTCTAGAATTTATTTAATGAAAAAAATTCACTTAGCTAGAATACTGCAAAAGGGATCTAGAGGTCTATTTTTTTCCTAATAAAATATTCTGGGAGGATGGAAATAGAAAAGTGCCTAAAAGATAGAATATGGTGAAAGAAAATGCTAAATATATTATTCAATAAAGTTGATGCTGATAGTCAAGAAAGTGATTTTATTTTTACTGAACAAACTCAACAAATTCTTGGGTTACCAATTCACTGACATGTTTTCTAATACTAACGTGGAATTAAAAGGAATTAATATTTTATTTAAAAATCATTACATATATACGATCATACTTCTTTTTCAAAACTCGTGATTTCCATCAAATGTTATACATTCAAATTCATTTATTTCTAAAAGTGGTTAACTCTACAATATTTGATTAAAATCACTTCAGAAAAATGAGAAAAGAAGCCTTTTCATTCAAGCATTAATATATATGCAGTGAGATTAAACAACATGAAAGAGACATATCAGTTAAAAACAAAGTAAATCACGGTCTTATGAGATAGATATTAGACAGACAAATAGATAGATATGAACAGTGAGATAAGTAGAGAGATATGAACAGAGTGAGATAAGTAGAGAGATGTGAACAGAGTGAGATAAGTAGAGAGATGTGAACAGAGTGAGATAAGTAGAGAGATGTGAACAGAGTGAGAGAGATATGAACAGAGTGAGAGAGATATGAACAGGGTGAGACAGAGAGATATGAACAGGGTGAGAGAGATATGAACAGAGTGAGAGAGATATGAACAGAGTGAGAGAGATATGAACAGAGTGAGAGAGATATGAACAGAGTGAGAGAGACAGAGAGATATGAACAGGGTGAGAGAGACAGAGAGATATGAACAGGGTGAGAGAGACAGAGAGATATGAACAGGGTGAGAGAGACAGAGAGATATGAACAGGGTGAGAGAGACAGAGAGATATGAACAGGGTGAGAGAGACAGAGAGATATGAACAGGGTGAGAGAGACAGAGAGATATGAACAGGGTGAGAGAGACAGAGAGATATGAACAGGGTGAGAGAGACAGAGAGATATGAACAGGGTGAGAGAGACAGAGAGATATGAACAGGGTGAGAGAGAGAGATATGAACAGGGTGAGATAGTGAGATATGAACAGGGTGAGAGAGACAGAGAGATATGAACAGGGTGAGAGAGAGAGATATGAACAGGGTGAGATAGTGAGATATGAACAGGGTGAGAGAGACAGAGAGATATGAACAGGGTGAGAGAGAGAGATATGAACAGGGTGAGATAGTGAGATATGAACAGGGTGAGATAGTGAGATATGAACAGGGTGAGATAGATAAAGACTTATAGAGATAATAAAGTTACTTTTCCATCCTCCAAGAACATGCACAGCATATATTTTACTTAGCTTTTATAATAGTTTTCTTTTCCACAAACCTATTTTAACAAATCTTTTTAGAAAATGTCAAATTGAATTACTTTCAAAATGGGAACAGTTTTTTTATTTTAAAAGAAAAAAATAATCTATGTCAGACAATTGTTGCTTGTCTGAAAACAAAGCTTTATGCTTTCATTCAGTCTTGAGAATCGTTTCTATCTCCATAAAGGCTTATGGCCATATCATGCTAAACTCCAGTTCCTGTATGATCACTGAAGTTAAACAACATTGAGCCTGAGCAGTACCTAGATGGGTGACCACTTGGGAATACAAGGTGCTGTAAGCTTGGATGTGTGGGTGGTGTAATGGATAATGGCTTGGAATTGTTAATCAGGGAGCTGTATTCTAATTTCAGTTGGGTTCGTTATATTCACTTATGTGAAAATATTAATTCTCTTGAATCCCCAGCTATGGGTTAATTTGTAAGACTTGTGTCACTAAATGATTATTATCTCAAAAAAGAAATTCTTACAATCTTTAAATAACCTGCAAAGTGTTGATAAGTTGTAAAAAACCGAATCAAACTATCTCCATAAACAATGCTTGGAAGTGGGACTTACTGTGAGAGGAGGTTAAGAGAAGAATCTAGAAAGTGGGTCCGAATTATTTTACAAGTACATTAATATCTTTTATTATGTTGGCATCTTTCAAACACTTTATCTATTCCAAAAGATCATGGAAATATTGTACTTTTTATCAAAGAATGATTTTTTTTTTTTTTGCAGTACACATACAGGGTGCGATGGGTAAATTGTCGTCTGAATTTTAACAAAATGAAAATAACACTGATATCTCATTTTAACAGATATATTAACCAAATTTACACAAAAATATCTTTAAATACTAAAGAGTAAATTTATTCAACAAAATCACAATTGGCTTCAACCATGTCCTCCAGATGACTTCAAAATCTCCTCTAACTGTTCTGAATGTAAGGAGTGATGTGGTCGCAGAAATTGTCTGACAACCATAACTGGGTTCTACCATCTGTGTAGCATGGTGCAAAGTCCTGTTGCCAGACATAGGGTCTTCCAGCAGCCACCCTCTTGACCTAGGGCAGCACTACCTCCTCAAGGCACTTGATGTAACCCTCCATGTTGAGTCTCAGGCTCTGTGGAAAGATGAATGGAGGTATAATGTTGTCATCACTAGTAATTACTCCAAACACCTTTCATAATTACCATTAGACTCACCCAACTCCTCTACACTGTCCTCAGATCGACACCCAAACACTCTGAAATGTTTGTATTGGAGCTTCCTGTGCAAATGCCAAAAAGTACAGCATGCCGTTTCCAAATTTTTATGGAGTGAAATTGCATCATGCTGCTCTTTTTCTCACAGATGGTGCCCAGCTTACCCTACTATACTGTGTAAAGAATGCAAATGTGGGAAATTAAAAATATAAAATGGCTACAATTTACCCATCGCACCCCGGACAAAAGAGCCAAAAATCATTAGCTGAAAATAAATTTTTAAAATTATTTATGTAATTTTGTAAAGTTTGAAGATGGTCAATCTGATGACTCTTCCTCTGGTTTTGTATGAAATAACTCTGCTCAAAACAATTTTTTTTTCCTTTCACTTTAATATACAAATTTAACATTCATTTGAAATGAGCAATTATTTATATCAGGTCTTATACAATTTTTGTTTTGATTCTCAAATGTTTTTTTAGGATTTAAACAGAAATTTCTTTTCTCCATAAGTCCTTTTATTTTCATTCTATTATTTTTCTAAAAGAGAAAATGAGATAAGAAAGCAACAACAATGAATGTCGACAACAGATTATCAAGACAGGAATGAAACTTTATTTTTATTTTTCAGTTACATGCAAATCAAATTCTGTTTTGGTTTATTTTTTTCTTCATGAGTCTCCCTTAGTTTTGAAAAATTTATCAAATCCAATGATTATTATAAGGAGCAGAAAGGATAGATTTCAGAAACTATGATAAAAAACAACATTACAATATTTATGCCATTCTATAAATTTTTAAAGCAAAAACTAATCACTTTAGTTTTAAGAGACATTTTTAGTTATTTTTTTTAAATCAAATTCTTTAAACAAAAAACATTAATTAAATGATTCACACCCACTTTATGCATGAGTAAGCACTTGATGTACAGAACTGACAAAAGAAAGAATTTTTTTTATTTTATTAATACTAATAAATTTAACAAGACTAAAAAGAAATGACAACAACCATCATCCCAACCAATAATTAATTGTGGTGATGAGTGTGTGTCTTGGTTTTATCTTTTTTTTCAGGTTCCGTGACTATAGCGATGTATTTTATCATCAGTAGTAGTCTGCCATTCTTTTATTCTTGGTTTTACTAAGATTTTTCTTCTTAACTACACGGTGCAACAGAAATACCTCTGACATAATGGTAATACATTAGTGGCATTGGTGTCTTCATCTAGCTAATGTCTTACCATTATGCAGAAGATACTACTGCTGCACACTGTATTTTTGTTGACCTTCTTTAATATCCCACTCTTCCTTAATAAGTCATGGCTTCAGCAATAGAAATAAGTTTTCAAGAACACTACACTTCTCTAAAAAATAGAATGAATTTAATTTGAGACTGGAAGGTGAGGACTGGGCATCTCCCACCCAAATATGACAACAGTACTCCATTTTAGGCCTGATCTGGCTCTTGTTAAGGTAGAGGATAGCACAAGGAGTCAAGCACTTACTGGAGTGGTACAGGGAATGGTGCTTTTTTTCCTGCATCTTTAGCAATGGATCATATGTACGAGTTCCACTTGAGGTCTGCGTTGAAGCGCAATAGTCATTCAAGGTACCAGGCCTTTCTGAGGGTGCATCCATTCATTGTGACTAGTGATAGTTCAGGGCCCAATCCACAATGAGGGAATGTAACTTACAAGTTTTCCATCTACCTAGGTTATGAAATTCAGTTATCCTTATCCTGGACTTGTTACCCACCAAGGCTAAACAGCTCAGTCTGTCCTACTATTTAACTCATAGCTGGGAGCAAAGGTGGATTTATACTATTCCCAAGAGTAATTGCTCATACCTGCACATCCAAACAATAGATGTCAACAATGCCTATGCTGTATTGCTTGCACAACACTGCAAAGTCTCACACGTACAATACTAAGAATCCCAGAGACAAGGAGATGTGAGATAAATGGATTAGCACCAAGGCAGGTATTACACTAGTTTTCCTTCTCTTAGATGGATATGTTATTCTCCTAGATGGATACCTTATCAAAGTTCTGGGGTTATCACACACACACACATATATATATATATATATATATATATATATATATACCTATCTGCATTTATGCATGCACATACATACATACATACATACATATATATATATATATATATATATATTTATATATCCATTTATATGCATTTGTACAAGATTAAATTATATTGCACAGTATAGAGATTAGCAAATTTATCTCATGACTATTATTGGTGTAGTGAGCATCTTCAACATAAGGTTATTACAGTGGCCCTTCCCTTAACTAAACTCATCTTAATGTATATCTGGTTTGAAGCTGTCCAATCCTCACTCTCCAACACTGACAGAGTTTAAAATCATTTATGCGGACTTGTAGCAGATGACTTGTTTTCCACCATACAGCCCCTCTCTAACAGATGCAATGTCACAAGCCTATTGCTACTTTCATGACCTTTACAGCAAAGACCAACCTTGATACATCCACAGGGTCGAATCCATCCTGTGTATGATGATTAACTATATCTGCGTCCTGGGTAAGACGATAAACTACGTCCAGCAGCAAGGCCTCTGATCAGGAGGTTTTGAGGAGTGTGGAACCACCTCTTAATTGCTGGTGTTCCCAGGTCCACCCTGACCTGAAGTGGTAGCACCTGTTAGTGTCCCAGCTATGGGCAAATAGTTAACCCCCAAACTGGGGTTAAAACACTATAAAAGTGTAAAAATAGGTTTTAATACCAGACATACTTTGTAAAAAAAAAAAAATTATTACCAGCAATACATTTCTGAAAAAAAAAAACAATATTACCAGCCATAGTTTTTTTTTGAAAAAAAAAAAAATATTACCAGCAATAAAAAATTTGTCAGCATTAAATAACCCATTGAGGTTGATATGTCATAAAACAAACCAAACCAGGGTTGAATCATCCTCATTCCTCAGGTATTCAACTGGTAAGAAGGTTGCTTAACTCAGAAAAAAATCTTCTCAAGAACTGCTACATTGTGGAATAAACTCCAGCATGGATGCTTCCCCAAACACTATAATATTAAGCTCTTCAAGTTTGGGTCAATCTTTATTCTTCGTATCCTTATAGTTTTCACATCCTGTATCCTCTGTTTACATTCATATCACCCACCTCACTCAGTAACACTCCATTTTGAGGTGAACATTAGTAAAAAAAAAATAAATAAATGATTATTTTTTTCTGCATGCAACCAACATAAAATTGAAGGTATGGTTTTATAATGAAATTCGTATGAGTTTATATATATAATGTTTACTATTTTTTCTGTTGGAGGGATACAAAAGGCAATTATGTCCCTTTATTGACATCACTCTATACAGTGACAAAAGCAAAAGTCAAATTCAGTTTTGTTTACTATACAGTATGATTGCTTTCTTTAGCCCGGGCATCCCAAAGCTTGGGCAAAGGCTAAATCTCTCACTCCAGCAGCCTAAAAAGTCCATGGTGCCATTTCTCTTTGGGAATATATCTTTCCCACATATAGAAAGAAACTCTAACTTGCAGTCGTCAGTTTGGGAAAATCCAAGACTCGCTGTTTCCCCCTTCATGGAATATGTCGTTGCTTGGGACATAAATGAATCTCGCCCGTTTGAATCTGGAGTCCTAAACATGGCTTCTATAGACACAGGAGTATGTCCATATTATATGTAAGACCCTTCCTTTTTGTTTCTCCTTACACTCTAATTTGTTGTGTAGATATATGTGATATATAGGACACATGAATATATATGTATATATAGTTTTGTGTATGTCTTAGTGATATAAAAGTCTCTCTGAGAACAAAGTAAGTTTGCCATTTCTTTTCCTTTCAGCCATTTTGTTCTATCTGTGAACTGACATGTTATTATATAACAAATATAATAATGAATATATTATATCACAAATATAATAATGCCCATAATGGGGGGAATATAAAAAGGAGAATAAATCTTTCTTCCATAGCTCTCTCTCTCTCTCTCTCTCTCTCTCTCTCTCATTACACTGTTATAACAAGTACTTAATGAATAAAACAAAAAAATGAGATCTTTTTACAATTAAATTTAACAGAAGTCTTTTAGAATTATGTCTAAGAAGGAAAAAGAAAGAGACATTTTTTAAACTATTCTTATTGCAACAACCTTTTATTGATCTGATCTATCTATATGAAATTTAGTATAACACACACAAAGTTACAATACCAGAGGCATAAAATGTTCAACCTTAATTATGCACCTGTCTTCTTTTCACAGTTGTGACTAAAATTTTAAATTCATAACTTAGTTGCTTTAGAATCCCACTGATGAAACATTGCTAGCATCTCACTGCTCTATCACTATTTGCATGAAAAATGTTCTGCCAAGTTATATTTCTTAGTGTCACCAGTTCTAACCTTCACAATTAAAGCCCGCCATGCCTTGTACAATGAGGCAAACAATCCATATTCTTTTTGTATTCAATTTGTAAGACAGAATTTCCACTCAAACTGCTTCTCCCTATGAACTGCAACTTTGTAGAACTGACTCCCATGAAGATGCTTTCCCAACCCCAACAATCTTAACCTCTTCCAATCTGGGGTTAACCATTATTTTCCCCACATATACTCATAAACTGTGCTTCTTACTCTTATCGCTAATACAACAGCCTCCTTCAATAACCCTCTACCTTGAGTGGTTCTTAGGCTTTGTATAGAGTGAACATTAATAAAACAATAAAACAAGCCTTTTTGATTGAACCACAAAAATTAATAAATAATGGAAAAAAATGATTTTGTTCTAATATCTAAGTTCACTGCCACAACAAAGAGCCAACAACTCCAGATAAAGTTTAATGCTCATGAAACTAAAATATACAAGGACTGAGCGAAACTGTCGAACATTTTGGGGGATTTATTCAATAAAGAAGTTAGAAGTTGTGTGGATATCTGGTTAGATGACTGCTTGGTTGTTACACTTGTACAGGGGATCTCTACTGTCTAAGGAAATGGAAGTGGGGGGAAAAGAGAATGATTAAAAGATGGGTTTATAGTACCTAAACTAATCAATAAGCAGCAAGTAGAATTTGGTAAGCAAAGCAGAGAGAGAGAAGATTGAAATATCTATATTACATTGTGGAGGAAGTTGGAGCAGTGGGGGGTGATTGGTGGATCGTATAGATTACTTCTCTTTTCAATTTGCTTTTTTTTTTTAAAGAAGTTCTTGGTCAGGATGACATTCATATATTGACAGACATACATATTTGCCAATGCCCTATAATGTTCATGAACTCAAAAAAAAGAAGAAAAAAAAGAAGAAAAAAAACCTCCCACAGGCGCTATCCACAATAATCTATCAGGTATATGTTTTAGAAAGAAACTGATTTGATCATTAGAAACTTTTCTAAAACTAAAATCATCATTAATATCTTTGATAACTTGCACCTCAAAAATCACTTAAGACTTATAACAAAGAATAAATTGTGTGTGTATGTATGTGTATATATATATATATATATATGTGTGTGTGTGTGTGTGTGTGTGTGTGTGTGTGTGTGTATTTAGGCAGCAATCCTTCTTTCATGCATGTTTCATTGAATATGACAGACAAGCTGCTTTGATTTATTTTTTTATACAATTTCTCATGTGATCTTATGTTTTCTTTTCAGAGGATAAATTGTATAAAAACTGTCCACTTGTTTTTTCTTTCTGAGCACTTTCAGCTATACATTTAGCCATTTTTATTATATATATATATATATATATATATATATATATATATATATATATATATATGTGTGTGTGTGTGTGTGTGTGTGTGTGCAGACAAAAGGAGAACTTTCTTCATTCTCTGTGTTTCCTGGATGGTTTGTGAGTAATTTATTTTTTTAATGTTTTATATTCACTAGGAGGTTATTGACTCCAATTTGTTTGCTTTTAGTAATAAATTTATTTTAGTCATGCTTGTTATTTTTCAGTTTTGACATTTTGATTATTATTGTTTCAACAAATCTTTCTGAAGAAGTGTTAGATGAATTTTTTTTTTTTAATCCCATGTCCTGTAAGAGCTCCGCATGTACTGTAGCTGCAGTAGAAGAGGTGTTTCTTGGGCAAGGTAGCCTGACGGAATCCAACCCTCTCCATGCCAGTTTTGAATTCAGAGTTTTAACAACTTCTAGACCAGTTGCTATCTAAGGCTATAGAACCCCATCTGTCCTGCTATTTACCCATAGCTGGGAGGAGAAGAAGAGGATTCATACCTTTCCCAAGGGTATCAGCATGTAAGTGAATGTAATGGATTTCACTGGAATTCGGACTCGGCTCTCTGATTTCTCAATCTGAGCCACTATCCATTACTCCACCATAAAAGAATGTGTTCAGTCATTTTCAAAGGCATATATATATATATATATATATATATATATATATATATATATATATATATATATAGTCATCCACAGACAGACTGTTTTGCTGTATCACAGCTCATCAGTGTAGCTAGACATCCAGTTGGCTCCAGCTAGGATTGAAACCCAGCTGAATTGGCATCAGTTGGAGATTCTCCCGCTAAGCTGTTGGTGCATAGCAGGGATGAAGGTGAATTTAATTTATTTTTTAGATAAACACACAGTCACTGAGAGAACTCAATTCATTTTAATGAAGAGTCTTGCATTATTAGCAGTAATAGTCACTGTTTACAAACACACATTATATATATATATATATATATATATATATATATATATATATATATATATATAAAAACAAAGATTATTCTTTTACCAGAAAAAAAAATTTATGTAATCTCTGAAAGACTCAGTAAGGATAAGATTAGTGAACATTTAATTTTATTATAAATATATAGTGTGGATATAGAAAGCAACACTGCAAAGGGACTCACAGATTCATACCTTATAAGAACATGAACATATGATCTTGTGATGACTTAAGGCATGAAAATGAAAAATGTGGTGTTGATTTCTATATTCATACTGTTTATATCTACAAAAGTTTTATCCATGATATTGAGCATTCTTTCTCCTAGATCATAAACACACACGCACAAATGAGGGGATGTTGCAAAGTTTTTAGGTCAATCAGGAAGCCCTTTTTAGGAAAAAAAATACTGATATTTGATCATTTAGTCAAATTTTGGGAATGAGTTGGACTTTTCAGTATCCATTTTAAATATTGGTGTAGTTTAGAATTTACATGAGAGCATTTCATATTTTTATGAGGACAGACTAAACTGACGTAAATGACAATTAATTCCTTATTTGTCATTTCTTTGATGAAATGATGTTAGGCATTCATTGACTCAATACAATCCAACTGTGGAATGTAGAGTTACAACCTCAAAACACTAGGCTTAGCAAATAGGCTTCTGCATAACCAAGTTGCTAACCTCATACCTAACTAGTCCTGAATTCAAAGTTGTCTTTCTCCTAGATTGGTTGCCAATCAAGGTTGAAGAGACCAGTTTGCACTATTATTTAATCCATAGCTGGATAGAGTAGGGATGGATTCATACCTTTCTCAATGTTATTTGTGTAGAAAATTAATGTAACAACTGGAATTTAAACCAAGCTTTCTCATTTCTTGTTCTGAGATGCTATCAATTACATCATGTGCACATTACACAACTGATGCTCAGTAGGGGCCCAAGTACATATACATGTTTACTGGCCTTGGTTAAGGTTGACAATAGGTGCAATGATTTTTTGCAACAACTAATGATTTGGTAGTAGTTATAGAAGAGTGTTTTTTGGGAGAAGCAAATGAAGTATATAAAAACACTTTTGATAATGAAAGAGAATAATGCTATGCAGAAGTAAGAGACTGAAGATGGAAAGATGTGAAAAGAGTGAAAAGATAGCAGTAAAGAATGAGAGAGAAGGAGAATTAGAAAAAAAAAAGAAAAGAAGCTGGGTGGAGAAGGAATTGTGAGAAACACCAAATTTATAATACAAATCTTTTTTCCTGATAAAGAAATATTGGCTACAAAATGTATGTTTGGGAGATAGTATATATCTCAAATTTGTCAGTTGCTACTATCTACACACAAGTTATCAGATGAACCAACCACAAAGTAATTTTCAGCATACATGCTTTTCATCAGAATATTCTGGAACAAAGTATTTGAATATATCCATCAGCTAGGTTAAAACAATATAAACTAACTGAAAAAATCCCATATCCTCTACCCAAGGATCAAGCCTCCACTAATAAATTAAAAATAAATAAATAAATCTACACATGGATGAAATAACACTTTTTCCAATAAAAAAATGATCAACTTCATTTTATCTTTCTGGTAAAAGAATAATCTTTGTTTATATACATATATATATATATATATATATATTAAATAAAAACAGACCACTTTAAGGTTCCATATAATAAATTATTTCACCACAGCCCTTTTAAAGGACCGCGGATCATCAGATATTATTTCCAAAGGGTCTACCCATACGGATTACCTAGTTTTTCGTAAACTAACTATATATATATATATATATATATATATATATATATATAATGTGTGTTTGTAAACAGTGACTATTACTGCTAATAATGCAAGACTCTTCATTAAACACTGTGTGTTTATCTAAAAAATAAATTAAATTCACCTCCATCCCTGCTATGCACCAACAGCTTAGGGGTAGAATCTCCAACTGATGCCAATTCAGCTAGGTTTCAATCCTAGCTGGAGCCAACTGGACATCTAGCTACACTGATGTGCTGTGATACAGCAAAACAGTCTGTCTGTGGATGACTATATATACATATATATCATTCAGCCATTAACAAAATAAAAGCATGAGAATAATGTTTAAAATTGGAATTTATGGATGCATCCATAAATTCCAATTTTAAACATTATTCTCATGATTTATTTTGTTAATGGCTGAATGATATACAATAATTATTATTATTGTCATTTCGAATTTCTCTCGTCAACTTACTCTAACTACATTCTGTAAGAAGCTTATGTGGACAATGTTTCTCTAACATGTGTGTATGAGAGACTTAATACTTAAATTCCACTTTCTGCTTGTTTTTCTTTAATCTTTAAATACAATTAAAGTGTAGCAACTATTTTTTATTCAGTTTACAAATAATAAAAATAAAAATAATGCAAATTTAGGATATAGATGAACTTTAATGAAATCAAATCATAATTAAAATTATAAATTACAGATTGAAACCATAAATTGAGAGATCTTGGTTCTGCTGCTGTTGATATGCTCATACATCTTTATGAAATTTATGTTGCCTGCTGTCAACATATATATACTTTTTCAAGACACTATGAAATGTTGATACCTAGTGTTTGTGTTATAAGCTAACTAGTACTTAGTGCTATTTCCAAACTATTGGAGACGTATAGTATTGTAAAATATCACCTGTTTTGTCATATTTTTATTATAGTGTGTGCTAAAAATGCTGTTTAACGGTAGTGCAGAGTATCCTATAAAAACCAAAATGGCAGTGCCCATGAAAAATCACCATCAATATCTTTATAGTCTTTTGACATAATTGGGAAGGATATTAAACTAATCCAGAATCTATACTGGGAGAAAACTGCCTGTATATGGATTGTAAACGAATTCAGTAAATACACAAAAATAGAAAGGGGTGTAAGACAAGGATGTGTCATTTCACCAGACTTATTCAACCGATACGGTGAGACAATTTTGAGAGAATTAAAAGGCCTACCAGGATTCAATATTGGCAGCCAGAATCTTAACAACATAAGATATGTGGATGACACCGTGGTGATAGCAGACATAGAAAGGAAACTACAAGAACTCCAACATAAGTGAAGGAAAGCGAGACAAAAGGACTAAATATGAATTGCAAGAAGATAATGCATGGTTGCTTTCAAAAGGAAGAGCCCAACATACAAATTACAGTATCTGTCTATATTTCTGAGATGAGGTATTATGTACATTATTTACATTATTTGGACTACTGTCCTCATCTTTGTCACCATATTTATTACGTTTCTGATAACTGATATCCATTAAACATGGAACTAGAACAGTCTACCCCAGTGAGCGAAATAAAGGGTTCAGTTCGACATTCCAACCACCTGAAGAAGGCCGGAGCATACAACAGCCGAAACATTGTAATAAATATGGCGACAAAGATGAGGACAATAGTTCGAATAATGTAAATAATATACAAATTACAATTTAAATATTTGGGTAGTGTTTTAACAGAGGATGGAAAGTGCAACACTGAAATCTGAAGGCACATTGAGAGAGCGAACAATGCCTTCCAAAAGCTAAGCAAAGTATTAAGAAACAGGAAAATTTCATTAGAAACAAAGAAAAAAGTACTGAACTGTTGCATAATATTAGTCTTCCTATATGACAGTGAATGCTGGACAATCTCCTTATAGATGAAGCAACAGAAATGTGGTTCTACAGAAGGATGCTGAGAATACCATGAACCAAATATGTGAACAACAATAAAATTTTAAATTAACATCAGAAAGAGATAGTTGAAATTTCTCGAGCACATAACAAGGAAAGACAGCTTGGAAAATTTGATACCTCACAGGATAGATTGTAGGCATAAGGGACAGAGGAAAATAACACACAACATACCTTAATTGTGAGCTTGAGCAAATGGATGACAGAACAGGCTTTAGGAAAGATAACAAAAAGACAAAATTTATTAAGAGCTACAAATGATATGAAATTGTGGAGAGCTATGATCGACAACATTCTGAAGAGACACAGTATATAGAAGAATTTCCAGTAAATGTCAATTTCCTATTTTTCTCAAAAACTGGCCAGCACAGTCAAGCCACAATGCAGCAGTGAAAGTGTTAATATAACATTTTGTCTCAGCCTAAAATTCTGTAAACCTTAATTTTATCCCAGAATGATAATTCAAAAAGCCCTAAAAGCAAAGAATGTGTGTAAGAAATCTCTGTAAATTCCAAATCTTAATATAGATATATATCACATTTCAAATATACTTAATTATAGTTAAATTCAAACTTTCTATTTTAAATATAAAATAAATACATTTTCTAAAGTAATACAATGCTTATCAAGACAATAGCCATTAAACTTATTTAACTAAGACTGGATACATGCAAGATTTGCAAGCCACTTGTTGCTATGACTTTATAAAGTGATGCATTGCATGCGCTCATCTAGTTGCAACCAAATGCACTTTTAAAATAGAGTAATATATTCAGCTGGAAGTTTATTGACTTGTCCATTCATGCACAGAGGAATATTTTAACTTTTATTAACAGACATGATTCTTCATCAAGTCATCTTGTACAGAGAGTCTATTAAGTACTTAAAAAAAAAAAAACTTCAATAATTTCATTATTCATAAAACATTTCTTATTACACAATTGAATATTTTAAAACCTAACACTGGTTATGTCTGAATACTGCATACAATCAAGATGTTTTTTTTTTTAATATTATACTCTCAGTGCTTATATGCCGGAATTGCTAAGTTAATGTCTCATATAAAATGGTTTGTATGCGTAATTAGAATAGGGTGCTAAAAAATACATGGCTTGACCAAAAATGGATTTAAAAAAAAGGTATATTTGGCTATCTGGTCAAAATTGTGGAGCCGGTCAGGGTAAGGATTTTTAGCCAACCCTTGCAGATATTAAGTGGCATTTTTGTTAAATGTATGCATATTTGTATTAATTTATGCTTAATATATATTTTTATATATATATATATATATATATATATATATATATATATATATATATATATATAGAGAGAGAGAGAGAGAGAGAGAGAGAGAGAGAGAACAAAATAAGAAGCATATTTTTCATTCCATTTTTTTATAAACTGTTATAAATATATAAACCTTGAAATCACTTGTAAAAAAAATAATGAACATTATTTTTCTATAACCATTTTTCTTTGAGAAAGTCATTTTATGTTATATAATCCCAAAATGTTCGAGTAACATGTTATATACATATGTATATTTGAAAACATTTGGAGCGCAGATTTATATTTTTATAAGATTCAATAGTAGCACACTTGAAAATTTTCTAAGTATGCTACCTTCTCTTTTAATCAGTATGGTATTCTTCAGATCAAAGCTGTGGTTGAATTTATTTCCATGTATGACTAATGCATCTGATAAATTGTTGGGTATAAGATCCTTTCTGTGTTCATAGATACATTTTTTAAATTTCTGCAAGTTTCTCCAGTTGTTAATTATAGCCACATCCAAAACTATTATGACCCGAAACAAAACTACCCATAACAATAATAATTCTGAAGCAAGTATATATAAAATAAACTGTCACAACTGCTCCTCACAATAAATTGGGTTAACTTGCAGAATTTTTTAATATGTATCTATGAATGCAAAAAGGATCTTATACACAACAATTTAGTCAAAATTTTCTAAGTATGTTATCAAAATGCATTAGTCATATATAGAAATAAATTCAACTACCACTTTGATCTAAAGAATGCCACACTTATTAAAAGAGAAAATAATTTAGACAGAAAATTATCAAAAGTGCTGCTATCAAATCTTTGATATCAAAACATATGTATATACACAATCTTTATACTTATATATTTATTTATACTCCTTCAGTGGATCTGTTAATCTTTTTTTATCCTTGTGTGCACTTATTAATCTGCAAATAACCAATAGTTACAGCATGTATGATTTCTGTACATACATTTTTATGTGTATGAGAAAGAGATTATCTGCCGAAAGTAGGATCATGATTTCTGTTTAGCATAAAGATTAAATAAAAGGTTCAGTTCAAAATTTCCTGAAGGTTACTCTGACCAACAAACACCTGAAGAAGGGTACAACATCTGAAACATTGTGATAACAATAATAAAGATGAAGATATATGTCCTAATGATAACTCCTCATCCCAGAAACTAAGAAATGATTCAATATAGTTTCAATATGGTTTCAATAGGATGGTATCTAATTGTTACACTTTGAGACAACTCATGAAATTTTTGTAAATATCAAATAGTGGTGTCATTACCTGGACATCAAGATTCCCTGATTTTCCCTTTTGGGGATATTTAAAAGAAAAGGTCTATATCAGTGGTTCCCAAATTTTTTTCTATTTACTGACCCCTTGGCTCTCAGGCCACAAATCTAGTGTTCCCTCCTACACATATATGAAAACACTTCTTTCTTGTTATATTAATTTTATTCTTTAACTCATTGATCCCTGACCACCGCTTTACCAGTGGTAGAAAAAAATGACGTAATGCCTAACCGCCGGTTGAACGGTTGGTAAACACTTGCAACTATTTTTATATCTACCGTGAAACATTAGACACCAATTATTTTTACTCAGGAACCCAGGCAGAAGAGTTAAAATTGTTCAGGAATGCAGGGCTCAAAAGGTTAAAGAGTATATATTACATCAATTTGACTTGAATTTGTCATACAGATTTTACCAAAAAAAAATAATGGAAAAATTATTTTCTTTTAATGCTATTCTGTCACTTTCACTACCCTTTTTTTTTCCTAGTCATCTCACAATGCCTTCTGTTTCCTCACCATCTCCTGGATTTTTACATTGCCTGCCTAAAATGTGTGATAGACTTTAGGAATTTTAGGTCTGCATGAATAAACCATGAACTGTTAATACATAACAAATGCAATTCAGTAAATCATTCAAGAAACTTTTAATATTATCTTTTCAGAGCATGTCTTCATATTGTTTTTCAGGAATAATATTGTTGTTTTTGATGTTGTTTTTCCTAAATCAATTAAACACCAACATTACTGTTGTAACCTAGGAAGGGTTACTGAATGAGGAATAACAAAAACAGAGGTTGGAAACAAAAATGGTAATCTTTATAACATCAACAAAATACAAAACTCGCCAGCAGCGTGAAGTAGGTAAACCACTGCTAGTGGTGGACTACTTAGACAACATAATCCCCATTTACAATAGTGTCCAACATATTTATGAGGATTCGGACATACCCATTAGTGTTCATAGGTACAGTATATAACAATTATCAATTTTCACCAACATTAAACAATACATTTATATAATAATATTTGTTCTAAATTATTGATAGTTCTTTAAAATCATTACACTATCTTTGGCAGACCTTATTTGCCTGCACAGATTTATGTATGTTCATGACAATTTATCTTTTCCTGTGTATATTATTATAAATAATTTTAGATAAATATACAAGGTGTATATTTATGTGTGCTTCATTCAAAACAAATAATTCAGTAAATTTAAAGATAATGACCCAATGACCAATTTTTAAAAACTACATTATTCCTGGTGTAAAAATGCACGATTATTACAAAAACAGCTATAAAAATTGAGGAAACTCTGCTGTTTGGGAGATACTGCCAATCTTAATTGGGTCCCATGTACAGCCTGGCTGCATCAGTCAGGAATCTGTGAAGGTGCTCAGTATGGTGAGGGATTGACTTCAGGAACATAAATGCAGCTGCCGCTCACCTTGCTATTGGCATGCCGACATGTGGTATTGCAGGAATATTGTTGACCGTGGGCAACCTGGGACCCAACTAAGATTGGCAATATCTCCTAAACAGTAGAGTTTCCTCAATTTTTATTGCTATTTTTTAATTAATCAGGCTTTTATATACCAGGAATAATGCATGTTTTTAAAATTGGTCACTAGGGCATTATCTGCAAATTTACCAATAATTCTTTCCTAGTTGAACCCTCGAAAATTCCATGGCTTCTGGCAACTATAATAATATTCTTCACATTATTTCAGCAATTCCTGGCAGTCACATTAAATTTAAATATAAAATTGAGAAAAAAAAAAGATCAATCCTAAGACAAGCTTGTTGAGCTAAATCCTATGTTAGACATTTTGTTCTGTATCTATTGGGCAACAATTCAGGGTAGCCAGATTTGGCTATTATTAGTGAATTGGAATGATCTTCTCATTTGTAGCCTCAATTAGTCCATCACATAATAAAAGTATTAAAATCAAAAATCTCAAGTAATAAAATTAAAAATTTAGTAATGTGGTTCATAAAATCTTGCATCTGCAACAGTTGCTGAGTCCAATCCTGCATTGAAAAGCCTTAAAGATCACGAATTTAAGTGTAGTATAGACTGGCATCAAGATCTCATCAATTTACAGTCAAGCTGGTTAAATGTAATTGTAAATTCACTGCTAACACTTTCTTTTTTCACAGTTCTCACTTGTGGAACTCTCTTCTGGCTCCATACTTTCCAGCCAACTTTAATCTTCAAAAATTTAAATGCAATGTCAGTCGCTATCTACTGTCCTCCTGATTACTCTTTTTGTTCCCTCTCATGAGTAATGTTTCTGTTTCTAATTCTTTCACACCCAGTAACCCATTGTGTCTTAGTGAAAGATTAAAAACAAACATATACATATATATATATATATATATATATATATATATATATATATATATATCTCAATTATGTGGTGCAGGTTCAATTTACATTACGTGAATCATTCATACAAAAAGCAGATAATGAAGTTAATGATATAAATGGCAAGAACCACTCTCGCAAACAATTTTTAATAATACCTCGATTAACATCCGAATCCGTTGATGAATTGTATAATCCTTGTTTATAAATTCCGGTTTTATAAGGTCTTTTTTTACTACTAGCTTTCAATTGTTTCATACAATCATCGTCAGGTAGGGAAATAGGTAAGTTTTTTACATCCAGATAATAACAGGACATCGAAAGATAAAATGTAATATATATATATATATATATATATATATATATATAAACAACCAAAAGAATAGTATAATGTTTAATTCCTACAATAGTGACAAAATTTTCATTTGGTATATAAATATCAAATAATTTGATAAATACACACTCATACATATACATATATATATATATATATATATATATATATATATATATATATATACTATAGGTCAATTTAATAATTAGTAAATTTTATGCCTTCCTTGGTTTAACTCTTAAGCCAGGATGCTGAATGTATTTAACGAATTAGCACATGGCATCCAATTTTTTTATAAAGGGGGTTACCTTAAATTTTAGATTCGTCACTCCTAAGCTTACCATTAGCCAACAAAGTAGATTCAAGAAAACGAGTTATAATTTTTAAAGAAACAATGTGGTGATTGGTTAATTTTGTTATCATTATTGTTGTTATTATTATTATTAAATATAAGATGTGACCCTTCAGGAAGAGAAAGTCCTTCTGACCTGAAGTGAGTAAGCAAATTTGTTTTGAAAAAGGCATGTAATCATTGATTTTTAGGCAATTCTTCAAAATCCTGAAAGTGGCCCCAAACTTTTGGCATATAGTGTATGTGCTGAAAAAAGTTATTAGCCCAACCCTCTTCTCAAAATCTGACTAAATAATCAAACACCATTTTGCTCCCTGTTGTTTTCGCTTAGTTTGGTATGGAGGATTTTGTTAGAGCAATAACTTTTCAGTAGTCCATCATATAAAGGAAAAAAGAATTTTGATTCTCTGTGTTTGTTCATTAAAAAAAAAAGTGAACAAAAGGGAATTGTAGACACAGGAGGGAGCTGAAATAATGAATGAAAAATATTTGGTTTCACAATATAGACATCTGCCACAAATTAATTTGAATGTAATATGCAAAGATGATGTAACTAAATGTAACAAAAATTTGTTGAAGTCTACTCACTTGCAAATATGCACACTTTGTCAGTTTTATAAGAGTATAATTCCTTTTTAAATATTTTTTTTTAACAAACATGTTTCACATTTTTAACAGTTAATTTCTTTTTGTACAGTTAAATGTATTGAGATTTTTTTATTCTTTTGACCAAGAATTGTCAGGATTTTATTTCTGGGCTATAAATGTACATAACTCCACAAGTTTAAACAGAAATAAATATATTGATCAAAGTACCTTTGAATTTCACACAGACAGATCAGGGAAATTGTTCTGTTATGGAGAAAAATCCACATGAGACATCATTATTCCAATCACCTGCTTTATTAAATATTCATAAAATTTCCTCCATCCATGCAAGCATTCTAGGACAAAGTGTTTCATTATTGAAAATAATAAAAAATTGTTTCAAAAAAATATCTTGCCACCCCTTTTATTCCAACCTTTAAAAAAATATCTTTCCAACCATTAAAAAAATATCTTGCCACCCATTTTATTCCAACCATTAAAAAAATATCTTGCCACCCATTTTATTCCGACCATTAAAAAAATATCTTGCCACCCATTTTATTCCAACCATTAAAAAAATATCTTGCCACCCCTTTTATTCCAACCTTTAAAAAAATATCTTGCCACCCCTTTTATTCCAACCTTTAAAAAAATATCTTGCCACCCCTTTTATTCCAAAATTTAAAAATTTAAAAAAATATCTTTCCACCCATTTTATTCCGACCATTAAAAAAATATCTTGCCACCCCTTTTATTCCAACCTTTAAAAAAATATCTTTCCAACCTTTAAAAAAATATCTTTCCACCCATTTTATTCCAACCATTAAAAAAATATCTTGCCACCCCTTTTATTCCAACCTTTAAAAAAATATCTTGCCACCCCTTTTATTCCAACCTTTAAAAAAATATCTTGCCACCCATTTTATTCCGACCATTAAAGAAATTTAAGTTGACTTTTTATGTAACCCATATTACAGGTAGGATTTATTACATAAATAAATAAAAACTTCCATTCACTCTCATGATTACATATATATTGATAGAGAATATTGTGAGGTGAACACTATTTACATTATTTGGACTATTGTCCTCATCTTTGTCGCCATATTTATTACAATGTTTCGGCTGTTGTATGCTCCGGCCTTCTTCAGGTGGTTGGAATGTCGAACTGAACCCTTTATTTCGCTCGCTGGGGTAGACTGTTCTAGTTTCACGTGCCATGTTTAATGCATGTCATGTGGAACTTCTAGTTCCACATGACATGCACTACCCCAGTGAGTGAAATAAAGGGTCCAGTTTGACATCCCAACTACCTGAAGAAGGCTGGAGCGTACAATGGCCAAAACGTTGTAATAAATATGGTGACAAAGATGAGGACAATAGTTCAAATAATGTAAATAGTGTATATAATACCTCATTTCAGAAATATAGACAGATACTGTGAGGCGAGTTTGTATAATAGGCACTGTTACCTGAAATCATTATCTTTTTCTTATTACTAAAGATTAAGTAGACCAGATCACAAATATTTAAAAAAAAAAAAAATTAAATTAAATTCTATAATATTTAATAGGAGACCTGTTTGCTATGTAAGTTAATCTCACTACAGAAGCCCCCCAAAAATAGTCACAAACTACCATGATTTCATGATGTAAAAAAAAAAAAAATTGTTTTGGAGTTCTTTTTTCATATATTACTATTAAGTTTTCCAGATTATGAATTTCATAATTTAAATATATTTTTTATATTTTTAAGAAATCACACAAACCACTGCTCTGTCAAATGAACTCCCAAGTGGATGTTTTCCCTGATCACGACAATCTTAACCTGTTCAAGTCTAGTGTTAACTGTCATCTTCCAACTATCTGCATAAAATATGCTTCTTACTCTGTAACCCTCTACCTCGAGTGGCCCTTAGGCCTTGTACAGGGTAAACCACACTGTAAAAAAAAAAAAAAACCATGGTATAAGCATATTTGGTTTTGACCTTTGTTGGGGATCAATTTAAAATTAATTTACATCGCAAAATAGAAGCCGCTATAAACTTTTTTTAAATTTAATAAAAATATATTAAATTTGTGACCTGATGTGCTTAATTTATAGTAATATGAAAAAACAAATTGAAGAAATTATTATTTCTAGCCACAGTGTCTAATGTACAACTCCACTGATTCTGATGTGAGCTGGGAGGAGGAGGAAACAATAATCACAATTGTATTTTATTGCTGATTGCATTTGAACCCAGAATATGCAAGCAAGATTCTGACTTTTCTTCTCGCAACTCACTGACTCACTCACTCAGGTTTTTATTCCTTTCTTTGGTAAGAAAATATTTTGGTAGAAAACAAAGGACCCTTAATTAAATCCTGAATTTTGACATTTTCTTTTTTTTTAGCTAAGATTCTTTTGAACAATATCCAGCACCATGTTGTGCACTGAAAATGAGAATAAAAAGGGATCATTAATAGCTGGGAATTAAGACAAGTGTTACTGACAGAACAGGACTATAATTCTCATTTGTATACACATTTCAGCATTTACATTAACAACTTAAAAATTGCAGAAAAATATTCTGAAAAATATTCTGAAACATATACATATTTCACTTTGTTGCCATTTTCCCCCACACCAATTAAAAAAAAAAGCTATTTAGTTCAAAGAATTACACCAGCTTTTACTTCCCATTTGTTAATTGATCAATTTGATTTTTAGGGCTTATCTACTCTTTGTGGGTTATTTAAAGTCAAAACATGGATTGTAACAATAATTATTTTTTTGTGACTATTGCATTATTAATTTTGTGAGAATAACAATAAATTTTCCCGTATTTCTACTATTTAACCCATAGTTGGGGAGATAAACTCATTCCTTTCCCAAATGTATTCGACATAAGTGAAGATAACAAACCCAACTGAAATTTCAACTCATTCCGAGTGCATAAATCCACAAGTTTAAACAGAAATAAATATATTGATCAAAGTACCTCACACAGACAGATCAGGGAAATTGTTCTGTTATGGAGAAAAATCCACATGGGACATCATTATTCCAATCACCTGCTTTATTAAATATTCATAAAATTTCCCTCCATCCCTTAATTTAGGCTGCAAGGATTCTAGGACAAAGTGATTCATTATCGAAAAAAATTTTTAAAAAATGTCACAGTATATATATTCATGATACCATCTACAACTGTGAAAATGTATCCACACAGGTACAAATCTAACATATACCTAAGCATTATTTTTGTTATCAAATCAAAGAACAAATTTAAATCTTCACTAATTTATTAAACTGCTCTGATTCAAAATCTCATTAAATGTTCTCTTCACCAAAATCTCATCAGAACTGTTTTTTTTATGCTTAACACTACTTTTTCAACTTTACTCCGAGAGGCCATAGCCCAGCATATCATACCATTTTGGAATCAGGCTGACTCCGTGAGCAAATTAAAAACATTCCAGGCCAGATCCAGTCTCACAATCCTGAAATTTTGGATTCCCAAGTTTTTATTACAGCGATTGTTTCTCTGCGATTTTTTTTTTAATGTGATTTTTTGCAACAAATTTTCTTGTACAATAACAATTTTCATCACTTGGAAATAAATTTGGGAATAATCAAAATTAATTTCAAAATCCTGCAAAAGTCACCCATGAAATAAAAATAATTGTTTGTACAGAAAGTACAGACCTACGTACATCAACTTGTCTTTAAATTAAGTGGTGGCAGAAGAATTGTCGTTAAACTTTTAAAAGGTATGCTTAAATATTAATGCAATACTTAAATGCAGCAATCAATTTTGAGTTGTTCTGTAGTTCATTGTTGCTTATCACATCTACTCCTGCCTACCTATAGTGATGAAGGCCGTATGAAGAGCCCTTCTTTGGAGATAGCTTAAATGCTGCCTAATAAGGCAGCTTTTAAGCTAGTTTCTAATAGTTTCTATTTTTTTTTTTTTGCACTTCTCACCTGTGGTTTCTAGCTTCCCTGACACCTGTCATATTTAAAAGTTTAAACACATCAATCGCTATCTTCTGTCTTCCTTTATTCTGTTCTTTTATTGTCCTTTCTTCTCACTAAAGTTTTCTTATTCTCCTTAATGCTCAGTAATCCCTAGCATCTTAATGGCAATACCGCCTTGCTTGGGATGAAATAATTAAAAACGAAAATAAACTTGGAAAGAAAACTCGGCAAGTTTAATTCAAATTCCATCTGAGTTTGTTACATTCGTTTCTGCACAAATACTCTCAGAAAAGGTAAGAATACATCTCTTCTCCCACCTATAGGTTAAATAATAGGAAGGACTGGGTTCTCTTGAGGTAACAAACAGTCTAGAAGGAAAATTCTAAATTTAAAACCTGTTTGAATTGGAATGAGCTCCATCAGGTTATCTTGCACTAGACACACTACTGCTGTTATAGCTGCAGCACATGTAGTACTCCTATGACTCTAATGGGTTATGGGACACTTGATATAATGTGATGCGTACTGATATGTAACAAGAACTGCCCCTGTCCATACAAGGATTTTAATGGAACTTAATGAACTATTATTCATTTTTCTATTTTAATAATTTCAAGGTTTCTGTCTGAATTTAAACATTATTGATTGTAAAATATTTTCTCATGAGCTGCTAGTTTAGAATTCTGGTTGCAGTGTCAAATAGAACAGAGTAAGACTGGTTTTAGTAATTAAAATTATGCTCGAAGAACTACTCTTCACTTTTACTGAATATATTATTTGTTACACTTCTATAGCATTTAGTTAAGCTAGATATAAGAATGAGTCGCTCTCTCACAGACGCGACGTTGCCTCGCTCTGTCTTTTTTACAAATACTTTCACGGTAATTGCTCCGAGGAGCTGCTTTCGCTGGTTCCTAGGCCTCATGAATTTAAACGTCCCACGAGGCTGGCATCCCGTTCCCACCCCTTCACTGTTGAAACTGTTAGATGTAGACGTCTCTTCTACTCCAATAGCTTCATGTCTCACACATCTCACCTGTGGAACTCCCTTCCCTATTCCTGTTTCCCTGACAAATACGATCTCCAACTATTTAAGTGTAACGTCAATCGACATCTCCAGTTGCCTTGATCTATCCACTTCCCTTCTCCACATCCTTTTACCTTTCATTCCTATCTGCTCTCGCTCCAAATCTTTTGTAACCCCCTTGCCTTGATCGATCCACTATCTTTCTCCACATCCCTTCCTTTACCACTCCTATCTGCTCTTCCTCCAAACCTTCTGTAACCCCTTGCGTGCTAGTGGCTTCCAGCCTTGCTTGGGGTGATAAGCTTAAAAAAAAAAAAAAAACTACATTAATTACAAGATTTGATTAGCTGTTCCCAATATTAAATTTAAACCACTTGATCAACATTAGGGAAATAAGAATTCAATGATTTCTATTGAATCCTGTCAGTCATTCATCACTGATTTGCTTAACCACGAGTTGATTGAATAAAACTGATTTAACTTTTTTTTCAGAAGGAACCAGAAACCCAATCCTAAACAGGAAACAATTTTTTTATCCATAATACTGAATTAAAATTATTCAACTTTTTAACAAGAAAAATCTCAAGTTGATGTTAAAAATTGCTACAAAACATTGGTTTATTTAAGATGGAACGATCTATGATGACATATCTCTAATTTGTATTCAGATACATTGTACAGTGTAACCCAGATATAAGAGAGTTGTCGGGTCCGGAGAATAAGTCTCTTATATCCGGGTTTCTCTTATATCCGGGTTTGGTCTATTTTGTTTAGGTAAGTATGGCTCTAATTTTTGACCAGATAAAATCTCTCTTATATCCGGGTTTCTCTTATAGCCGGGTTTCTAATATCCGGGTTACACTGTATTTATTTTTAATTTTTCTTGTTGAATTTTTCATCTATATTGTATAGGATCCATTATTTTATATAATTAGATTGCAATAAAATTTGTATTTTATATGAATACTAGCTTGTGAAAATTGAGTTTTAGTAAAGTGGTGGGGGGGATATCATAGATGAGGGAGCACGAGACCCTTGCACTGGCCCTGATCATATATATAAATATTTACAATATTGATTTTACATTTATATGTTGTTGCTAAACTAGAAAACAAAAGAATCTATAAATAGTGTAAAACAAACCCTGCATGAGTTAACTTTATTTTTACTTATCTTGAGGAAGGGAGCAATTCAGTCAATTTGAAGACATGTTAAAACCTTTTGTATGAAATACTGTATATCTTCCTATATAAGATACACTTTATACCTCAATGGTCAGATCACTGATACAATGCTAACACCAAAACACCCTATTTGACACACTGTTCTCCTGATTATCTCCAAACTATTAAATAATGATTAGAAATCAAAATGCATATATTTTAAATCATTTCACCCCAAGCAAGACAATAAAGCCATTAAGATGCAAGAGATTAATGAGTGTGAGGGAAAATGTGAAAAAAAAAAAAATACTATTAAGAACAATACAAGAATGGGAATTAATAAGACAAAAGATAATGATTGATATTGCATTTAATTTGTTTGTTATATCTAGCTAATTCAACCATAAAATGATGAGGCCTTACCAACAATCTCATACTGTGCTTAAATTCATAAAGTCTAGATACCATAGAGCAAAGTTCACCAGAACAATTACCATGGAAGTATTTATAGAAAAGGCACAGGGGAGCTACATTATGGTAGTGGGAAGGTGACTGAAGCTGGGATGCCAGGTAAGGGCCAGTAATATTGCAGATTATACTTTGGATTTTATCAAAAATCTCTAAATATATAATCACCAGATCAGATGTAGTAGTAGTATTCAAAGTATGGATGAATGGTAGATTTATAAATATGAAAAAAAGTTACTGAATAAGAATAACCAAAGCAAAAGCTGGAAATGGAACGGTAATCTTTATAACATTAACAACATACAAGATTCACCAGCGACGTGTAGTAAGTACTCAACTGCCAGTGGTGAACTAGTGATGAATTCCCCCAGACAGTATACTCCACTGCATTTATGAGGATTGAGACATACACATTATAGTCCATAGGTATGGTATAACAATATGTGAGATAGATTCTGGCAAGAAGAATTGTCTAGCACGATACAGTTAATCAACTTTCCAAACAGCAAGCCTAACAACTGATTCAACATAACCTTTCCATTTCATGTCAGCAAAAAAAGTTAGCCTGATACACGTCCTACTAATTAATCCATAGTTGGGGAGAAGAGGTGGATTCATACCTTTCTCAAGGCTATATGCATACAAGTGAACATAACAAACCCAACTGGAATTGAAACCCTGCTTTCTGATTTCCAGTTCTGATCTGTTCTCCATTATACCACCTGCACATTCAAGCTTACAGCACCTGGTATTCCCAAGCAATCACCCAGGCTCAAAATTGCTTAACTTCAGTGATTATACAAGAACCAGTGTTCCAACATGATATGGCTATAAACCTCAATATCTTGGGACAGAGTATTATGATATATGAAAATAAAAATCTTTATCTCCTGATGAGTGGATTTCAAATTCTGACAAACTCCAACAAGAGATAAATATTTTGTTTATTATTAGAAATAGAAATTATCTTATCCTGACAAGTAGGATGGTGGATGATCAGTGAAGCTTCAAGCCAGAAGATAAGTCATTTGAACTTTTCAACTACAGAGAGATAAACAGCAAATGCATCGAGATAAACACCGAACACTTACCAAATTATAAGTGTGCATTATATGATAGGAAATACTGTAATACATTAAATACTTTTTGCTATTTTGATATGAGATAGACAGCAAAAACATTGAGATAGACAAATCTGCATGAATAACTTTTTTCTAAATATCCCTTGCCAAATTATGTGTGTATGATATGATAGGAAATACTGTAATACATTAAATACTTTTTGCTATTTTGATTTGAGATAGTGAACGCATTGAGATAGACTGCGAATGCATCGAGACAGACAGTGAATGCATCAAGACAGATAAATCTGCATGAATAACTTTTTTCTAAATATCCCTTACCAAATTATAGGTGTGCATTATATGATAGGAAATATTGTAATACATTAAATACTTTTTGCTGCTTTGATTTACTTTTTTATAAAATAAATGAAATAATAAAGATTAAATGAGTTTCCATAACAAGCATTGAATTTCTTTGATTCCGGTCCTAACTTTAAATATTTGTTCATTCTTCAATAAGTATATTATTTTTTGTATATTTTCATGTTTTTCATTTTGTATTATGTTTTTCAGTAATGCTAAAGTAAATTATCCCATTGTAGTTTTTATTAATAAACAAATTAATAAATATTAAATAAACCCTAAAATATTAAATACAAAACTATATTCAGTTTCTAAAATTGATAATAACAAAATAAGAGCTCTTGCATAGATTTAAATTCCAAATAACATTCAGTGACTATTCAACAAATTTTGTTAGAAACAAAAAAACAAACAAAAGAAGAGTACTGAACTACTATGTAATATCAATCTTCCTCTATGACAGCAAATGCTGGACAATTTCCACACAAATGAAGAGACTTGAAGCAACAGAGATGTTGTTCTAAAGAAGGATACAGAGAATATCATGGACAGAGCATTTAAGCAACAAGGAAGTTTCAAGGAAAATGGGAATTAAAAGGGCGCTTAGAATCAGAGTTGAAATTTCTGAACATATGAGGAAAGAGGACTTGAAAAATTTGACACTCACAGAGTATATTGAAGGCATGAAAGACAGAGGGAAACAGCAAGTAACCTACCTAAAAGGCTTGAGTTAATGTTTAGCAGAACAGAGAGTGAGAGGCATAGTAAAAAGATAAACATTGCTAAGAGCTACAAAGTTGGAAGTTGTGATGAGACATGATTGGCCACATCCTGAGGAACACGACACACAGAAGATTCAACGAATATTAAGCTAACATTAAAATGCTTGTGTGAATATTTTTTTTATGAAAGATTAATTAATGAGGAAGTACGGCTTGGAAAATCTGATTCTCACAGAACAGATAGAAGGCAGATGAAAACAGCACATAACATACTTGATGAGCTTAAATAAATGGATGGTGGAACAGGGTTTAAGAGAAATAATGAAAAGACAAAATTTATTAAGTGCTAAAAAGGACAAGAAATTGTGGAGAGCCATGATTGCCTACATCCTGAGTGAACAATGCACATAAAGAAGTAAGATGTAACTGCAGTGAATTATGCCAATCAGTATCTGACAGAATTCCCTTTTACTTTCTTACACTATCAAAAATATCTTTAATCCTTATGGAAATCTCCTAATCAGAAATATTCCTTTCATGCTTCTATCTTTAGCATATCTGTGTTTTTACTGAAATATTTCTCATTCAACAAGTACTTTTAAAATATGATGAATATTACAGAAAATAGCTGTGAAGGGACAGGAAAAGTTATTTTTTAACAGTCAAGACTTATTAACAACTAGTTACATTCACAAATGGAAAAATATTTTCTACAAAAAGAAATTGAAACTAAAATTGGAAATTGAACTGAAATCCTTTGTTGATTCAAATACTCTTGCAATGCTCCCCAGTTATATTTAAAAGTGCATAAAAATTTATTCAAAACATGAAATATATGAATCATTGTTTTAAAAAAAAAATTATTTAATAATTTTAAAGATTTTTTTTTTTGGTGCATTACTAACATTTTGTGCTGGTGACATAATTTTAAAAAATAATTTATTTTATAATACATTAGTTAAGTTTACCAAGTCAAGCCAAATCAACAAGAGATAATTCAAGAGAAAATTTAGTTAAAATAGAATAAGTTACTAAAATGTTGTAACACACCAGTTTGTAATGATCTGTATTCACTAATCAGACGATATCCAGTTTTGTTGAGCTTTTAATTAAAAATTTTTCTTTCTTATTTGTTTACATTTTACTCAATTAAATCCCCTTTTGTCCTAAAATATGACAAACTTATTTTTTAATAAAAAAAAAAACAATTACAAAAGAAGTCAGAGTGTACATGTGTAAAACTGAAGCTGCAAAATTTTTATCAGCTCCTTTCTCAAAGTTTTTACTATTGGAAATCCGACAGTAACAAATTCTAAAAAGCAAGCATATAACTATGGAAGACTATTGAAGTATGTTCTCCAAGGGTTGGGATCAGGGATAGAATATGTCCAGTTATTCACACAGTGACATATCCTTTTTATTAATGTACATGAAGAGAGCAATATTTGATAACAACAAAATAATTACAAGAGAATAATAATCCCTTTTCCCTTACCTTATTTTGGCAACACTGTAAGGGAGCAAAGACATAGCCGGCCATCTCTTTGACACTTTTGGAAAAAGAAGTGGTAAATCCTGGAGTCGCCATACTCAGGAACAGGTAATAAACAAAAATGAAAAAAGAAATAGAGGAGAACTAGAACAAGTAAAAGGAAGAACAGTGAATGAAGAAAAGGAAGAAGAGTGAAGAAAAAAAAGGGGAAAGGAAGAAGAGTGAATGAAAAAGAGGAAACGGAAGAACAATGAACAAGAAGAGGAAAAGGAAGGAGAGTGAATGAAAAAGAGGGAGAGGAAGAAGAGAAAAAGGAAAAGGAAAAACAAAGAACAAATAGGAAGAAGAAAAGGAAGAAGAGAAAAGAAAACTGGAAAGAAGAAAAGAAAAAACAGAGTGAAGAACGAAAAAGAGAAAAAAGATGAACAGCTTGGAAAATAAGAAAGAGTGAAAAGATATTGTGGTGCTGGTAATGTCGTACTGGGGATATCCACAGTAAAGGTTTGGATGGGACAGTATCCTTCATCAAGCAGGGTCAGTCACAGAGTTGGTCATGGGGATGGTGAAGAAGTTGCAAACATTTTGGGAAGCATATAGTGGCACACAAATTTAACAGTTTCTTGTAAATCATTTTCAGATTGTGTTACATCGGGACCACTGATTACATGCAACAGGGCAGGAAAAGTTCTCAGACACTTTTCAAGGTGATTCCCTGATACCTGAATTACCCTGCACACATGTTCTGAGATAATAATATCCCTAACAGGTAGACTACAACTTATTAACATTTTCTTATTTTTAATTTTACTCCATTTCTTTTCTTTTTTTTTTTTCGTATGTGTTTTTTATTTTTTGTTATTAACCTTTTCCTTTCATTAAAGAGATTCAATCAAAAAATAAATAGAGATTTTAATAGTCCAAATATCCAAAGACATTGAGAGTAATCCTAAAATCCATAGATGGTGATACTTGATCAATATTTTTCATTAGTTAATAATAAGAATTTAAACCATCCAGTATCATAAATACTTGTATCCTGCATCATCTAAAATATATGCTTCAATGCCAGTCGTTATTGATGATCTTGCCGTAGGGCCAGTAATATAGGTACATGGATTGCCGGGGCCGGCAATATAAGAGTATTGTTGTTACCATGTAGAATTGTATAATAAACTGTTGCTGATAATTGCATGTTATGTAAGGTAGCTCAGAAGTGATGATACTCTATAGTTCTGTTGTCATTAAATATCTATATTTCTGTTGAATGTATGCACTTGTTTGCAAGAGGAAGAATAAGAAAGTGAAAGTGAAAATAAGAGATCCAGTAGAGAACTATTTATATAGATTACGACAACACTATAACAATCCGGATGAGACAGAAGCTGAATCAGTTTAGGGTCATATTCTGTTGTAACAAATAAATGTTTGTTGATATCATGATTATAATGAGCAAGTATTCTGTTATCAAAGGAGAGACACCAGATTCAGAACACTTTCTAAACAGAGTTTAGTCATATTTATAAGCATCCAAAGAGTCAGTTACCGGGCCAGTTCTCAGTTGCTGTGTCGGCTGCTACATCCGAGTTTGTGCTGTTGTGCAGCTGAGGTGTCATGGCCAGTCACTGTCCACAGTGGGCTTTGACCACAGTGGCAACACAGTCAGGCTGACTGGGCTCTCCTGTTGGCAACCACTGTCCGTCATCAGCTGTGGACACTGTCAGCACCCTTGGCAGTGCAACTCTGAGAGGACCTCACACACAAGGCACTAAACACAACAGTGATGAAGATGATGATTAAGAAAAGCAGCAGTTAATGGAATCCATCCCACGCGCTATATCTCCATCTGCTGCACACACAAGCACCAACAAACATACAATAGATGAGTGCTAATAAAGTTGGTAAGATTTGTTCGGACCAGCAGAGCAGGGGAGAGAGGGGGAAAATTGGCCACTAGTAGTAGTAGCTGATCTATAAGAATGAGAGAAGAGGAAAGAGAGAGAGGAGAGGGTGTTGTGGGAAAAACGAATGAATGAATACAATAAAAATCTAACAATAAGAGCTGTAGAAACATTGAACAAAAAAATTAAGAAAATTATCAGTGTGGTAAAAGTTAAGTAAAAGTGAGAAAAAGAATATGAATATTGAAGTTGAAAAAAGAAGAGTAAGGAGACATAAAGGAGAGTAAGTGTGCTAGGGAGAGTAAGGATGCAAAAGGAGAGTAAGGACGAAAATATTAAAGAGAAATATTAACCAAAAAATTACAAAAGCAAATAGGAGAAATAATGAAAAAGGGAGTATGAATAAGGAAATAAAAAAGAAAAATCAAAGAAAAAAAATAAAGTAAAACAAGAAGTAAGTAAAAAGAAAAAAAATGAAAAAGAAGAAAAAGTGAAAAAGAAAAAGTGAAAAAGAAAAAGTGAAAAAGAAAAAGTGAAGGAAAGTAAAAAAAAAAATGAAGAAAAAGTAAAGAGGGAACAAAAAAGAAAATGTAAACAAAAAAGTAAAAAAAAGAAAAAGTTAAAATAGAAAATTATAAAAAGTTAGGAAGAGGGTAAACGAAGGATATAAAATAGGATAAAAAATAAGAAAAGACCAAAAAAATGACAAGAGGAGTTGAATTACACAAAATATTAAACAGGAGAGAAAGAAGAAAAAATTATGCAAAGAAAAAGTAAAACTCAATCACATATTCTTACAAAAAGAGGGCAAAGGTTAAAATATTGAAAATATTTTAAAAAAAGAAAATGGTAAAAAAAAGATAAATAAAAACATTTCAAGAACTTAAATAAAAGCAAATAAGTGTAATTGGAATGTACAGAAAACAGATTCAGAATGTGGTTATAGTGAAAGAAATTATAGAAAATGTTTTATTTTTTTACAAAATATGGGGATAAAAGAGAAAAGACAAATAATGAAGGATAGAACAAAAAAAATTTTTTTTTTTTAAATGGACAAATAAAGAGGAGGAAAGGTTTAAAGAAATGGTGAAAAAAGAAAAGGAAGAAAAAAAGAAAAGGAGTTAAATGAAAACTTAAGCAATAAAGAAAAACAGTTAAGTATCAAAAAAGTGAGAAAGAGTGATCATGAAGATGAAAAAGAAGGAAAGTGAAAGGAAGTCCAATAAAGATAAACCCAAAGAGAAAAAGAGGGAGTGAAGAAGTAAAGAAATAAAAGAAAAAGAGAGAGACAAAAAGAGAGATTTATTTAATGACAGGAAACAAAAATAAAAGAGTAATTATAAAAATGGATAGTAGTAGACCAATAATATGGAGTTGGGAAGGGGGGGGGGGGTAAAAAGGAGAGCATAGATGAAAAGAGTGGAAGTAAAGGTTTTTTAAGAAACAGACTGTTAAAAAAAGTATCAGAAAAGAGAAAATTATATAAAAGTAAGTAGAAAGAGATGCTACAGTGATGAAGCTTCTTACTTCAGCAGCAGCAGCTGGCCAGTGTCAGACAGAGGACATGTGGAGGGAGAGAAGGATGAGAGGATAGGGTAATACATTACAGTCACAGCCAAGGACAGAAAATTGTTTCAAAGGAGTAGAAGCTTGAGAAGGGAGCTGGAAACATGTGGTTATGTGAGTAACAATAACATCACTAATGATAAACTCTACCTTGGCTGCATACAAACATTCAGATAAAAATATTCAAAGCAAAGTGGGACACTTCTGATGATAATGACGATCAAATATCAACAATGACAGTGTTATAGAAGTTCTATCATCTGCAGCTTATGATTAGCAGTTATAATAGTAGTAACCAATGATACTTAATAGTGACCGGTACATTACAATAAAACTAATTCATATCTGTATCATTTGGACCGGCAAGTCAAGTTCAAATTCCAGGCTAGCATTCACTTTCACACAAATGCACTTACAAAAGACATCAAACCATCTCTTCTCCTCTAGGTTAAAAGGCCCATCACCTGAGTGTTTTAAGTATGGGGTGGGGCAGCCTTTAAGCCAGAGACCACAGGTAAAATTTGCACAGTAAAATTTTTTCACATCATTTTTCCCAGTTGGGGAATGTTTTTATGGTGAGGACAAGAGGCACCCCACTGCCAATGGTGACAGACCTGGTAGAGACTCTTTAGCCTGGTGGTAACCTATCTCAGAGTAGGAAAACTCCAAATTCAAAACTGCAGAGAAAGTAATGGGAAATCCCTCCACTATCTTTACCAAGAAGGCATGGCAATTCACAGATAAGAAAGAAAAAGGAAGCTGTGGAGAGCCATGATCATATGTGTCCCGAAGAGACATGGCAAAATTAATTTAGAACAGACTTAAGCCAGTCACGTTAAAATTTACTTGGTAGTTCACATTGAAAACAAAATTTACTATTAGTGACAATGAATGGAGTTTACTGGTGTACACAAAATGAATATTTAATAAGTTTAATCTACACTTCTGAGAGACACTGTCAACCAGCTAGCTGTGCTTACATCCAATGTTTGGTCTCCATAAATGTTAAGCAAACATCACTGAATGTCAATGGATGTAACTTTTTCACAGTACCACACCTTTACTACACACGCACATACTTTCATATCAGACACCATTTCACCAGATTGATACTCAGCTGCTATTTGCAACAAGGCAAAAGAGAATTTGGGTTATTGGTAGAACATTTCAACTTCTATCATACCACCAACACCTGCATCTGATATTAGAGTTGAACATAATAAAATAAAAGGTATTACTTTCAGAGTGACTCCCAGTAGATGTATACATAGACACAGGTTTCTCTTAAAACAGTTTTTTTAGGAAAAAAAGGTTCCTCAACACCACCAGTAGCTTTTATGGGGATTTCCATCCAAACCTTCTATCTGAAGTGGTGTGGAATATTAACATCTTTATTATGTCATTATTTTCTCTTTGAGTTACATATACTATCCATTTCAGTTGCTGCTGCTATTGGTAGTTAGCAAGTGATGTGGTTCCTGTTATTTGGTACAGTTCTTTGTGATTCTGTAGTGCCAGTCTGCAATGTTCAAGGAAGGGTGATCTTTGCCAAGACCATCAGCCTTGACTTGCTCAAAGACTTTTTCACCATAACCAGTAGGGTGTTTCCTGAATCTCACTTAAAATTATCAAATTTTTGTATTTGTTTCCTGAACTTAAAATGCTTTAAACAATATCACAAGTTTATTTTCTATTTTATTTAAATCCATGGTTATTCTAAGATAAAAATACAATAAGTGCAAAACATAGTGCAAAAGGTGAGATTGACATCAAATCGCAACATGTGACTGTTTTAACCTATGGAAGGTTACTGAATAGAATAGTCAAACGAAGGTGGGTAATGAACGATAATACTTAGGACAAGGACAACATATATAAGATTCACCAGCGGCGCATAGAAGTAGTCAACTGCTAGAAGTGAGTCAAATAAATTCCACAATGAATCTCCAACTGCAAACCAGCATACAGTATTTACTACCGTTTTTATGTGAATGGGGACATACCCATTATCGTCCATAGGTATGCTACAACAGTGACCCTTCAGGATCATAGGAGCACCACATGTGCCGCAACAGCAGTAGAAGTTGTGTTTCTTGGGAAAGATAGCCTGATGGAGTCCAACCCTCTCCAGGCCAGTTTGAATTCAGTTTTCTTTCTCCTAGATCGGTTGCCACCCAAGGCTATAGAACCCAGTCTGTCCTGCTATTTACCCATAGCTGGGGAGAGGAAGAAGAGGAGGATTCATACCGTTCCCAAGAGTATTAGCATGTAAGTGAATGTAATGGATCCAACTGGAATTCAAACTTGGCTTTCCGGTTCCTCAATCCGAGCTGCTATCCATTACTCCACTGTACTTCCTAGTGAGATTGGCATGCTGAGTTCAAATTCGAACTGAGGCTATTATATTTGCATTCTTAAAGATTTTAGGAAAGGTATTAATCCATTTTTACTTCCCCAAGCTAGGGGTTAATAGCCGGACAGACTAAGCTTTCTAGCCTTGGTTGACAACCAGTTGAGGAAGAGAACAACTCTGAATTCAAGACCAGTTGGTTGTGGGGCCTGTAGCTCCACCCTGTAAAAATCTAATTGCTATAGAAATTGCAAAAGCAACACTTCGCATAGTGAAACTGTGGCCCTATACTCCACAGGAGAGTCTACAGGACTAGCATGCATATATATATATATATATATATATATATATATATATATATATATATATATATATATAGTGGTTTCCCCAATAGAAAAAAAGGCACACAGGTTCAATTCCTGTCAAAGGCAAAATTTTCATGTAGTAGGATTTCCAATTTAGACTGGTTGTTATTAATTTCACTGTTTAAGAAAATTAAAAAAGTGATAGCACATGTGAACACATGTCCCCACTAAAAATAACATTTATAGTAAAAAGAAATAATGTTGGATAATAAAATCCTTTAAAAAAAAATCATTATTTATGTTTCAGGTACGAAACTGAAGCAAGCAGATATAGATTCATAAAAGTCCCAACAAAAAATGTGTTTTTGTTAAATAAATAATTCAAACTTTTCCCTGTAGCCAAACTGGTAGTGGCACACTTTAGCTCAAAAAGTGTTTTCCCTGATGGAAAAAATGGGACACAGGTTTGATTTCTGTTGGAGGTACAATTTTTCTTTTGTAGGTCTTCTCAATTTAGGCCGGCTGTTATTAATTTCAATATTTAATAAAAATTATAAACAAGGATAACAATTCAAACACATGACCCACTGAAAATAACAATTACAGTAATAAGAAATAATGTTGGATAAACACATCTTTAAAAAAATAGATTTTTGTTTAATCAATTCACTTCAAGCAAGGCAACAAGGCCACTAAGACGCAAGGAGCGACTGGGAGTGAAAGAGAATAAAAAGACTTTAGAAGGAACTACAAATCCAATCCTTAACAGGAAACAAGGGATAAACCTCTACTCCTGTTCAAAAGACCAGGGGGGAGTGTAAACCAAACACTAGGTGAATCTATCTACAATTTTAAAAAATATATATCATTATCAAGTAAATAAAACTTAAAATAATCACTCTGAAGTTAAGATTCTATCTAATTATGTTCAAATTGTAAAGTTTAATTTAAAAATTAGACTGAGATTTAAAAGTCATTGATTTTTCAAAGGAAATATCTTGTTCAGCACCAAAGATGCAAGTTACAAATTGGAGATGTCAAAAACAAGCACAGAAATTTATTAACTGGAAAGTGTTTTTTAACAGACACCAGAAAATGTGATACAGAAATCCGAAGGCTCATTGAAATAAAGAAAGATGCTTTCCAAAAGCTAAACAATGTATTAAGACAATGGAAAATTTTGTTAAAAACAAGAGTGATCAACTTTTATGCACTATCAATTCTCCTATACGCTCAATGAATGCTTGACAATTTCCTGATAGATGAAGAGGAGAATTGTGGCTACAAATATAGTTCTAAAGAAAGATGCCAAGAATATGATGGACAGATAATGTGAGCAATTACAAAGTTTTAAGGAGAATGGTAACAAAAAAGAACACTTGTACCTAGAATCAGAAATAGACAGCTGAAATTTCTGGAACACATAACAAGGAAAGAAAGCTTAGAGAATTTAACTCACAAGACTTTAGGCAAGTGGATCAAAATGGAACATTGAGCTTGTACAAATGGATGGCACAACAGGAACTGGGAGAGATAGTAAGGAAACACAATGTTTAGAACTACAAAGGATAAGAAGAATATATGAGATGAGGTATTATGTACACTATTTACATTATTCCGTGTGAGTTCAATACCCGGTTAAGGCAGTGGAGAACTTGGAGAGGGGAATTAACAAGAGATAACTAATAACTGACATCCATTTAAAACATGGAACATGGAACTAGAAGAGTCTACCCTAGTGAGCGAAATAAAGGGTTCAGTCCGACATTCCAACCACCTGAAGAAGGCCGGAGCGTACAACGGCCGAAATGTTCTAATAAATATGGCGACAAAGATGAGGACAATAGTCCGAATAAATGTAAAATTTGTAAATAGTGTGCTAAGCTAGGCATTGAAGTTATCAATTTTTATTGAATTAATAAAAGCAGTAAATATGCTAATAAAAAAAATTCCTGCCTACATACGTTAATTATTAACGTATTTATTTGTAGGCAGGAATTTTTTTTTTAAATATACAAAAAAAAATTCTATGCTTTCATAAATAAATGAATTCCACAAGTGTACACTGTCTTCGCTTTATTCATAAAAACTTGTATAATGATTTTGACTAAAAAAAATAGACTAAAAAAAAAAAAACTAAAGTAAAGAGTAAAAGACAAAGTGCCTATTTTTCATTCCAAAATTTACAAATCCCTCGGTTAAAATTAAAAATAAACATTTATTCATTTTATTTTTATACACCAGTAAATTTGGTGTAAAATAAATTTTTTTGTAATAAAAAAAATATTTTCTCCAAATTTACTGGTGTATAAAAAAAAATGTTTATTTTTGTTATTTTTCTTTCATTATCAAGAAGACACGGTGGGAAACCTACAGGTGTGTGTATATGAGCCAGTAATTAAAGTTTTCTATTGTTTTAGATTTGGAATATGTACTGACTGAGATACAGGGTCTGTAGTTGCTAAACGATTTTTTTTTCGGGTGGGGGTCGTGTGTGCATGCAGTTGAAAAATCAGTTGCTGAAAACAAAACTAACGTTTAGTGGGAGAAATTAAAAGAAAAAAAATGACCGTTTTATTTTATTTTTTTAATTATTTCATTTAGCAATCATTGAGAAAATTGATCACGAAATTAATTGTGCCGATTAAAAAAAAAAATCATTGAAGAAAAAATTCAGCAATTTACAATTCTAATTCAAATATAACATTATTAAATAATTATCGATTTCAGTCCGACTGACTCCCCCACCAAAAAAGAAAGAATTAGCGTACAAATTGAAAAATAAATAAACGATCTCCTAAGAAAGAACCGTCGGTGTCTCTACCTACTGCAAAAAATGTTTTTAGGAGTGAGCCAAAAAATATACCAACACAACACAGGCTGGAACTCATTTTTTAAGTAAACGAAGGTGAAAAATATAACACGTCGTCTTTATAAAATGAGCAATGACACTCACCCCAACAACTTCAATCGTCGCAGCAACAGTAAAAATGTGTCGAAAGTTCATAAGAAAAAGAGACAAAATAGAAATTGAAAGTATAAGAAAAGAAGGGAAAACGGATGCAAGAGGGTGGAATAGTCCTACTCCTAACCAGCAGAACACAGTTATCGAGAATCATTGATTTGTTTGAGTTAAAAGAAAGAAAAAAAAAAAGGATGGAAAAAAAGGGACTCTTTTAGTTTTCTATACACTTTCTTTAAAAACATCTAACAGTCCAAAAAGCACGAGAAATTTATAAATTATAAGCAGCATATCGTTGCTACAAATGCAATTAAGGATCAAAGTTGGCGCCGAAATCTTATTTACTGCGTGTGTTGTTTTGTGTTCTTTTTCTTTTTATTCGAATTATTATCATCTTCAGTTTTAGCTGTCTTTCTCCACTTTCTTCAAAAAGAGTAATTTACTTCTCTCATCTCAAAGACATGAAGGATGTAAAGACAGAAGAAAAAAAGAGTGAAACGGAAGATTTGTTATAGAAGTTGAACCTACGATAAAAATCTACTTTATATTGATTGCTAGCCTTCAATAGTAAGTAAGAAATATACGACTAAGTAAGAGAAGAAAAGTAAAACGAAGTCAGTTAATTCAAGAATTTTGCTATTTCTCTCTGGCGTCTCTATAAGAGAGAGAAAATTAGTTAACGAGTTTTCTAGTTTTCATTAAGTTTGGTTGGATTTTTATTTTTTTTAAAAACTGGGATTTTGAAAACAGCCAAACAAACTTCAAGCAAGTGATGAGTGATCCGTTTTTATTTCGTCTGGAACTTAAAAGAAAATATTGAAATGATTAAAATAATAATAAAAAAATGTTCTAAAAAGGGCTTTTGAGTTTTTAAAATTGTTCTTTCTTTTGTCGGCAATGACATTTAACCACGAATCATATTTGCATTCGTATTTGTTGTAAAGTAAAGAATCTTTTTCTTAACTGGAAAAGAAAGAATACTTTGTTTTTTTTTTGTAATATAAATTCAATAAAGAAAGGTTAATCGTTGCCGGGTACTAACATTACTAAAATTTACCATTTTCTCTCAAACTGTATTTGTACGGAAATAATGAAAAAATTGTAAATTTAATTTTGTTTATAAATGCATGTCACAGTACATAAAATAATTAGATACGTGCATTTTTGTGTATGTACATTGTACACATGTGTGAGTATGTATTTTATGAGAAAACGTCAATGTGTATGTAAAAACTAAACAGTACACTAGGAACGAAGACATGATTATTGTGAGTTGTGACTGTCAACAAAAAGGTACATGGATAGCTGGAGATGTATTTTTACTAAATTAAATGTAGGAAATCAAATTGTAACCAAATTCACCACATAGTAGTAATAGTATAATGATCAACTACTCTAGTTTGATCATTCATTTTGGGAGGGAGAGTGATCCTTAATGGCATCCACTGATCATGAAACTAACAATTAATGATCAGCAAAAAAAAAAAAAAATGAATTTGCTTTATGGTCAATCATCCAATTAAACGTGTATACACACACTTATGATTATTGCATACCAATGTATTGATTTTATGAGTATTGCATACGATATTAATGAATGTATACCAGTGTACTGACTTTTAATTTTAGGAACTCCGAAGAGGAACATTCATTCATTTTTAGACAGACACTTACAAATTTTTAGATAATATTATTTTATTTACAAAATTTGTGAATATCTGTCTGCTTTGAAAAATTGACATTTGAGAATCGGTCTGTTTATTGTTGCTTCTTTAAAAACCTACTTAGTATTTGATCTCTGAACTAGTTTCTCTAGCTAGATTTAGGAGTAGATTGGTTCATCTGTCGTCCGGGTCATACTCCTCCCTGATTTTTTGAATATGAGTCAAGATGTATCCCTTGTTTCCTGTTTAGGATTGGGTTTCTGGTTGATTCAAAAAAAGTCTTTCACTTCTAGTAGCCCCTTGTGTCTTATAGGTATTTATCACCTTGCTTTGGGTGAATGGATTAAAAAAGAAAATAAATAAATAAAAATAATAATTATTGCACATTTTACAAGTAGTCTTAGCTACTTAATATAAGGGATGGGGAATTTTTTTTTCAAAATTTTAAACAATACAACCATGAAATTAAACTAAAACAGTGTTTCAGTGTTCTTGCTATTCTTCCAACAATTACCCAATTCCATTGTTTGATAATCTTAAAAAAATAAGTTTCTTTACTTAAATTCTAAATTCTTGACCCTTTAAAAACGATTTTCTGACACACCTGGTTTATTGCATATTGAGAAAAATTTTGACCTCTCACATTATTAAAACCTCCCCCCTCTGGTTTCCAGACAGGGTGTCACAGAATAAGTAAAAAATAAAAATTTTAAAAACATCGGAGGTCAGGAATTTCCTGACTCTCTATCTTTTTTTATTTTACCTGATCTTCCCATAAAAAGAATACAGTGAGGTGTAACAGAAACCAGATCAGGTTGAGAAATGAGAGACCAAATTCGAATTTTAGTCACTTTGTAACCTACTACATTCACTTACTCACACATACCCTTGAAAAAGGTATGTATCCATCTTTTCTAGTTATGGGTTGAATTGCGTAACAGACTGGGTCCTATAGCCTTGATTTGCAACCAGTCTACTGCAGAAATAAATGGCAATCTTCTGTGGGGAAAATCTGTATAGGCAGAAGATTTTCCCACTGTAGGTTTCCAAAAATTGTAATTTTTGTGAAAATCCATTGTTTTTCATTTACATGTGAAAATTTTGTTTGCCATTTACACGTGAAAATTTTGTTTTTAGTTGAGCTAGAAGTAGCGACCGCAATACTAGTTGGCTGCTACTATTGTGCTCTAAATGCCCTCATTCTTTCAAGTAGGAAAGTCCTGCCTACCTAGAAAAATCAACTGGAATACTGGCTTTTACCTGAATTCACTGACTACAAGTTCTAAAGAAATATATTCAACTATCATGGCCGGCTATTAGGATCTCTTATTTTGCTTATGCAATTATTGCAGATTTTACAAGTACACTAATGTGCTAACTGTAAAAGATTATATTATACTTGCTTTGCAAAATCATCCTTTGCAAATATGAATTAAAAAATCCTGTATATAATAATAGATGAAAGAGGACAAGACATAACCATGATAGATAAATAGATAGATAGATATGAACAGACTGAGATAGATAGATAGATAGATAGATAGATATGAACAGACTGAGATAGATAGATAGATAGATAGATATGAACAGACTGAGATAGATAGATATGAACAGATTGAGATAGATAGATAGATAGATATGAACAGACTGAGATAGATAGATATGAACAGACTGAGATAGATAGATAGATATGAACAGACTGAGATAGATAGATAGATATGAACAGACTGAGATAGATAGATATGAACAGACTGAGATAGATAAATAGATATGAACAGACTGAGATAGATAGATAGATATGAACAGACTGAGATAGATAGATAGATATGAACAGACTGAGATAGATAGATAGATATGAACAGACTGAGATAGATAGATAGATAGATATGAACAGACTGAGATAGATAGATAGATATGAACAGAGATAGATAGATATGAACAGACTGAGATAGATAGATATGAACAGACTGAGATAGATAGATATGAACAGACTGAGATAGATAGATATGAACAGACTGAGATAGATAGATAGATATGAACAGACTGAGATAGATAGATAGATAGATATGAACAGACTGAGATAGATAGATAGATAGATATGAACAGACTGAGATAGATAGATAGATAGATATGAACAGACTGAGATAGATAGATAGATAGATATGAACAGACTGAGATAGATAGATAGATAGATATGAACAGACTGAGATAGATAGATAGATAGATATGAACAGACTGAGATAGATAGATAGATAGATATGAACAGACTGAGATAGATAGATAGATAGATATGAACAGACTGAGATAGATAGATAGATAGATATGAACAGACTGAGATAGATAGATAGATAGATATGAACAGACTGAGATAGATAGATAGATAGATATGAACAGACTGAGATAGATAGATAGATAGATAGATATGAACAGACTGAGATAGATAGATAGATAGATATGAACAGACTGAGATAGATAGATAGATAGATAGATATGAACAGACTGAGATAGATAGATAGATAGATATGAACAGACTGAGATAGATAGATAGATAGATATGAACAGACTGAGATAGATAGATATGAACAGACTGAGATAGATAGATATGAACAGACTGAGATAGATAGATAGATATGAACAGACTGAGATAGATAGATAGATATGAACAGACTGAGATAGATAGATAGATATGAACAGACTGAGATAGATAGATAGATAGATATGAACAGACTGAGATAGATAGATAGATATGAACAGACTGAGATAGATAGATAGATATGAACAGACTGAGATAGATATGAACAGACTGAGATAGATAGATAGATAGATAGATATGAACAGACTGAGATAGATAGATAGATAGATATGAACAGACTGAGATAGATAGATAGATAGATATGAACAGACTGAGATAGATAGATAGATAGATATGAACAGACTGAGATAGATAGATAGATAGATAGATAGATATGAACAGACTGAGATAGATAGATAGATATGAACAGACTGAGATAGATAGATAGATATGAACAGACTGAGATAGATAGATAGATATGAACAGACTGAGATAGATAGATAGATATGAACAGACTGAGATAGATAGATATGAACAGACTGAGATAGATAGATATGAACAGACTGAGATAGATAGATATGAACAGACTGAGATAGATAGATATGAACAGACTGAGATAGATAGATATGAACAGACTGAGATAGATAGATATGAACAGACTGAGATAGATAGATATGAACAGACTGAGATAGATAGATAGATAGATATGAACAGACTGAGATAGATAGATATGAACAGACTGAGATAGATAGATAGATAGATATGAACAGACTGCGATAGATAGATAGATAGATATGAACAGACTGAGATAGATAGATAGATAGATATGAACAGACTGAGATAGATAGATAGATAGATATGAACAGACTGAGATAGATAGATAGATAGATATGAACAGACTGAGATAGATAGATAGATAGATATGAACAGACTGAGATAGATAGATAGATAGATATGAACAGACTGAGATAGATAGATAGATAGATATGAACAGACTGAGATAGATAGATAGATAGATAGATATGAACATACTGAGATAGATAGATAGATAGATATGAACAGACTGAGATAGATAGATAGATAGATATGAACAGACTGAGATAGATAGATAGATAGATATGAACAGACTGAGATAGATAGATAGATAGATATGAACAGACTGAGATAGATAGATAGATAGATATGAACAGACTGAGATAGATAGATAGATATGAACAGACTGAGATAGATAGATAGATATGAACAGACTGAGATAGATAGATAGATAGATAGATATGAACAGACTGAGATAGATAGATAGATAGATAGATATGAACAGACTGAGATAGATAGATAGATATGAACAGACTGAGATAGATAGATAGATATGAACAGACTGAGATAGATAGATAGATAGATAGATATGAACAGACTGAGATAGATAGATAGATAGATAGATATGAACAGACTGAGATAGATAGATATGAACAGACTGAGATAGATAGATAGATAGATAGATATGAACAGACTGAGATAGATAGATAGATAGATAGATATGAACAGACTGAGATAGATAGATAGATAGATAGATATGAACAGACTGAGATAGATAGATAGATAGATAGATATGAACAGACTGAGATAGATAGATAGATAGATATGAACAGACTGAGATAGATAGATAGATAGATATGAACAGACTGAGATAGATAGATAGATATGAACAGACTGAGATAGATAGATAGATATGAACAGACTGAGATAGATAGATAGATATGAACAGACTTAGATAGATAGATATGAACAGACTTAGATAGATAGATATGAACAGACTTAGATAGATAGATATGAACAGACTTAGATAGATATGAACAGACTTAGATAGATAGATAGATATGAACAGACTTAGATAGATAGATAGATAGATAATGTATTTTGATAATATTGGTTAAAAAGTAGTTATACATACAAAATCTAAAGAGTGCCACTTATTAAAAGAGGAAATAACTTACTTAGATGGAAAGTTCTTTAGAGTGCTACTAACAAATCTTGCCAAAATTTTAACCTACACCCCAGATTTTTTCTGTCTCTCTTCTTAAAAGATATACTCCTTTTTTAAGCTAACATACATGACCATAAAAAAAGTGAAAGAAAATGTTTAGATCAAAACCTTCTATTATTTAAAAATAAATACATAATTTATCAAACTAAAATAATATATAAGAATTATATTAATAAATAAATAAATACATATCTGTCTATATTTCTGAGATGAGGTATTATGTACACTATTTAGAAGGAGGGGAATTAACAGGAGATAACTGATAACTATTTGGAGAAGGGAATTAACAGGAGATAACTGACATCCATTAAACATGGCACATGGAACTAGAACAGTCTACCCCAGTGAGCTAAATAAAACGTTCAGTTCAACATTCCAAACACCTGAAGAAGGCCAGAGCATACAACAGCCGAAACATTGTAATAAATATAGCAACAAAGATGAGGACAATAGTCCGAATAATGTAAATAGTGAAAAATAAATATATATAAATAAATAAGAAAATAAAAAATCAACAACAATAATCATACTTAATCACTTTTGTTTATTAGAATTTAAATTGCATCACTTAGCATCCTCTATTGTTTACTTTGACTTTTGAAGTTCGCCTGGAGTATATGAGTGATCTTAAATTTAAAATTTTGAAAACCTAATGATATTTTTCATCAGAGGATAATTTTTCCTTTTGTCTTTATTCATACAGAATTATGCTCTAAATATACATTAAATTTAATATATATTGTTATGGTCCAAGTTTTTTGTACCACGGTCCAAGGTAGAACCAATGAAGAATAACTCGAACACAGGTATGGAATAACACAGATATATTACAAACAGAAATATGTACAAAGAAGTAGAAGTGTCAGTAATGACAATCAGGTTTGGTTAGAGAGAACTATGTTGTCTCGACCAGTATCACTATTCCAATGTCTTACAGTAATCGTCTGACGCGACGCTGTCTCTCACTCACTGACTGACTCTGAACGACTCTGAACTACTGTCTCTTGAGGTGCAGTATTTATGATGTCCGGAATAGTCCATTATTATTATGGGTAAGTTCCCATAACATATATGGCTGCACACATACATTTCAGTACATGAATAAGCATGATGATAAAAAAAGTAATTATTTTACACAAAATATTTTTCATTGTCACTACACCATGGTGTACTGCACTACACTTAACCCAATACTTCACCGCAATCACATAAACAATATACAGTGAAATTTTTAGATCTAAATTCAGCTAACAACTTATTCATTCCACCTCATATATATATATATATATATATATATATATATATATATATATATATATATATAATGAGGATGTCTTCTTCTGAGTGAGGGTTACCAAACAAATATAGTGAATTTAATCCTCACTAAATTCGGCATCAGTATGTCCTTGTACTAAGCAAATCAGTTTTCTTAATATTCTATCTGAAATACAGGGTGCGATGGGTAAATTGTCGCCAGTTTATATATTTTAATTTCACATATGCGTGTTGTGTCTTTTTGATTTTGTCAGTGGCACTGTATAGTAATGTCAGTTGGACTGTGTCTGTGAGAAAAAGAGCACCATGACACAATTCACTCCACCAGAAATTTTGAAACAGCATGCTGTACTGCTTGGTATTTGCACCGGAAGCTCCAATACGAACACTTCATAGTGTTTGGGTATCAATCTGAGCACAATGAAGAGGATTTGGAAAGAGTTGGAGGAGTCTAATCATGATTACGAAGGTACAGCAGCTCGGAAAACTCACTCTGATCATTCTGATAAAAAAAGACCACACAAATTTGTTGGTGAGGGCCTCAGACTCAACACAGAGGCCTACATCAAGTGCCCTGAGGAGGAGTGCTGCCCTGGGTCAAAAGGGTAGTTGCTGGAAGACTGTATGTCTGGCAACAGGACTCTGCACCATGCCACACAAGCAGGAGAACCCAGTCATGGCTGTCAGACAATTTCTGCAAACACATCACCCCTTACATCTGGCCATCTAACTCCCCAGACTGCAACCCCCTTGATTATTATGTATGGGGTGCAGTTGAGTGAGAGACCAGCAAAACTCCTTGTAGCACCAAAGATGAAATAAAGGCAAGGATTATGGCAGCATTCACCAACTTAAACAAGGAGAGAAGAGTTGCAGGAGATTCCAAAGTCGTCTGGAGGCCGTGGTTGAAACCAATGGCAATTTTATTGAATAAATTTACTCTTTAGTATTTCAAGATATTTTTGTGTAATTTTGGTAAATATATCTGTTAAAATGAGATGTCACTGTTATTTTCATTTTTGCATAATTTATACGATAATTTATCCATCGCACCCTGCATTAAACAGCAATTATCAAGGTTATGTTATGTGCGTGATCACTGTGCAGTATACCACTGTGGTCTTGTGACAAAGTAATTGAAATTTAGGAATCTCTCTCATACATAATATTAATAGAATAATATTAAAATAGTTACCAAATTTCACTAGTCAGAGTTTGTCAGCAGAACTTTGAGAAATACCGACACCAGCATGGTTGTAGGAACTGCACAATATCTGATCCTGGACCTATGTTTATATGTATGGGCACTATACATTAAAAAAGACCATGTGTTATATTCCGCCACTGTGGGGTTGGGGAGAGGGGGCGAGTAGATATGGATGGATAGAAAGAGGAATTGCGAAGGTGAGCATTCAAGATCAAATCATTGTAGTAGCATAAAAAGGATTCACACTAAATGTGTATAGAAAGGAGTGCTGAAAAAAAATTTTCCAAACCCAACATGCGCTTAAATATTACTAAATGACCAAACATCAGATTTTGGGAGGAAGAGCGTTTTGATTTGGCTGAGAACTTTCCAGCACCTCCCCCTCCTCCTAAGAATAAAACGCAGCAAAAAATTTCACCCTCACATGCAATAGAAAACTAATTTATCTACCAAAAGTCTACATAAATATCTATGCACGCTCAATACATGACCTACTTTCCTTCATGCAGTTAAGATAACAGTTGTGGCTCATCTTGTAAAAATACATTTTTTCTATTCCTACCAATATAAATTGTTCAAAATCAAGCATTCAATAAGACATACTGAGCACTGCATGTCAAGAGTATTATTAACCCTCCCCTTTAGTACTGTGAATGTACTTCAACGTATTATTAACCCTCCCCTTTAGTACTGTGAATGTACTTCAACGTATTATTAACCCTCCCCTTTAGTACTGTGAAAAGTTTGCAAATAGCAAGTCAAATCTTCATGATTAGTCAAGTAGTTTTTTTTTTAAATACCTATCAAATAACAAAGAGTTTCTGGTTTTAGTCATAATATTTTTGGCATATGAATTTTTTGAAACTTTTTTTTTAATCTTTGATTGTCTTTCAATCATTCCACCCCAACCCCCTGCTATCCTCTTCCACCTCACCTATGAGGTGTGCCACACCATTTGAGACCTATTCTAAACAATATACCACAAAAACAATTTAAGAATTAAATGATATATTTATAATATTTTAAATGGAATGTTTTAAAACATCATGGTACTAATGTTGTGACAATGCCCACCAGTATTAACCAAGGATTAAATATCTATTTTTATTTATGCAATATATTGTATAGTTGTTGTGGCTTTGTTAGGGACAGAAATAAAGATACAAAGAGAGGAATTGAGTTAAATATATTAACAGAAACAGTAATACGAACATATACAAATGAGAGTGTTACATCAAGAATGTTCAGTCCGACTGTCAGAGCTGACTGCTGGAAACTTCCCTCTCCAAAAGCAGTACTTGCTCCTATTTATAGCTGGGAGAGTCCATGTGTGCATCGGTAAATACACTCTATAGTTTTAAATTTATTTTCTTAATGTATTTTATATACAGTAAAAGTTTATTTACTGCAAGATCAGTACACTATTCGCCTAAGGATTAGGCTTGAACTTCTGTAATCAATAGTCTTCATCAGCTTCCCAAAATTGAAATTGAAGTTCAAATTTTGCAATCACATGGTCAGAAAGTGAACGTTCTAACCAATCTTTATTTCTGATCTATATCGCTTACAAAAGACTACAGAATGACAGACTGAGTGTTTCAATAAAAGGCAACAGAAATAAGAGCAAAGAAAATATCTAAGGTGAAAGAAATATAAGTAAAACAATAATAATAATTAACAAGGCTTCATTTAATGAATTCAGATATTATTATTACTAATATGACTAATCGATGTAAATACAGATGATGGGATATAAAGTAAACAGGAAAAATAATGAATGAAAGTGATACAGTTATACTTGAGCTTCAGTAAATAATATTTTTTATGACCTATCAGCAAGACACTTACGCTGGACAGACAATTTTTTCAAGAAAAGAACATAAGACATGTCTGCATTCTCATCAGCCATAGTGGCATACCAGTCATGATATTTTAATAATAAGTCAAAATAATGGTAATGGGCATTTACAAATATAAATGCTATAATTGGCAAATGACTTGATATCAAGAGGAGGCTACCAAAGACTGCATTTATATATATATAACACACACACACACACACACATATTACGAGACTGAAAAAGTACATTTTATAAATTCGAAAAGAGTCATTATTATTTCAAAGGTTGTTTAGGCTAGAGATATCAACTCTTTATGTTTTTATTGTTAAACCATATTTCATTTTATCAGCAAAGTACTAACTCTGGACAGGCAAATTTATCAAAAAAAAAAAGGGACACGATTTTAGATTAGTGGTCTATACTGGCTAGAATGTTGGAATAGAGATCAATACCGGCTAGAATGTTGGATTAGCCATCTATAATGGCTACAATATTGGATTAGCCATCTATACTGGCTACAATGTTGGATTAGTTATCTGTCTAGCACTTTCGCCCCAGCTCCTCAACCTCCGATGTCTTACTCTCTGGGTTGAAGTGTCTACTCGGTCCTAACCGAACTTAAGGGAGTGGCCATAGGTCCCCTGAGCATCCATAGATTATTCGACCAGTCCGCTGGTTTAATCCTGCTTCCTGCCCATGTTGTGATTTGTTTGATCCAGAAAGCAGAAGTGATGTTGTCCATTCACGGTTGACTGAAGATGTAGACACGGCTGGAGAGTCTGCGCTAAGAAATTTAGTATACAGCAAAAAAAAAATTTTTATATCTGCAGAAAGCCGGGCAAACAACTATTCAATGGTTGAATTGTTAATGTCTTTTATATAGCAGAAAAGAATAGTAGAGAAAAGAAACGGGTTACAGAAAAGAAAAGTATTTAATGTAAAAACTCATACACTGGATTCTAGACACAGAGAGAGTGCTTAACTTGTTGTTAAATCATCTCAGAACGATATATGACTCTTGCGATGGAGGGATAAAGATTTCTGTGCGGGGCTTAAAGTTATAGTGGCGTTCCTCCTCCCAATGCTTGCCTGGGCCAATTCTCTCTTCTCTCTTCAAGAATTTTATCCAGTCTCTTGTATATGAACGATGATCAACAAAACAAAAGAAAATACTTTGTGTAATTTTGTTAAATAAGAGAGGTGGCTTCATTTTAACCCTTTTTGATTACTGTAGCTTATTCGACATTTCCGTTCCCAGTGGTAGCAATAATAGTAGCAGTAATAGTCTTAGATGTTGGAGGAAATAATTCGCTTCTTCATACTTATATCAGCAGCACATATTATCAGGCATTTTGTTCCAATCTCTGACATCACTTTCTTACTTCTTTGAGCCTCCAACTCAACTCTGCTCATTTTCAATCTCCGACATCTCTCCACCCAGCTCGACTGCACTCGATGGTAGACGAGATAACTACTCTGTCAACAGATTTCTGTGCGCGTTTATATAGATAAACCTGGCTGATCATAAATCGACCCTTGGCCTTCACACGATTATCACGAGTGCAGCCTTCAACCCAAAATCATGTGAATTTCAAAGTTCCTCATAGCCTTAGTAAGCTCTATTTCAAATTTTAACCAATAAAAATTATCTTGATCATCTTCCATTGTCTTCCTAATGACCCAATTCCAAATGGGCTAGATCAGATTCCCATCAGTAAACAAAATTGTTCTGATCTAATTTCGCTGTTCAAACCTACGCCAATTTCAATTTAAAAAAATATATATGTGTTTGTGTGTTGTTCCCAAACTCTCTCTGTTACACAACCCAGTTTATTTTTTTGCATGAATCTTAACTCCTCCAGAAAAATTCTCCTGGGCATAGTGCAACTGGTCACCAAAAATGTATGATTTTTAATCTCTTCAAAAAAAAATTGCCTGTGTATAGCAAGATCCCCTATTTTTTTGTGTAAAAAAAAAAAACTGATCATAAAAACACTATTTACATTATTCAGACTATTGTCCTCATCTTTGTCGCCATATTTATTACAACGTTTTGGCCGTTGTACGCTCCAGCCTTCTTCAGGTAGTTGGAATGGCAAACCGAACCCTTTAACAGGAGATAACTGATAACTGACATCCATTAAAAAAAAAGAAAAACATGGCACATGCAACTAGAAAAGTCTACCCCAGTGAGCAAAGTAAAGGGTTCAGTTAGTGTACATAATACCTCATCTCAGAAATATAGACAGATACTGATCATAAAAACTCAAACTATACTTGAATATATACAATAATAACAATTGACAACATTTCATTTAATTCAAATAATCAAACAATTCTCATTATGCAATGGTTTTGAGACATCTTTATTGTTTAAATAATTTATTTACCATTTGGAACCAAAATACTGTGAGATATCTAATCAGAAAGTTCTCGGACAATTACAGCTTTCATTAACATCTTCAAATTTTCTAGAATCACTATGTGAGTCCAAGCGAGAGTAAAAAGACCAGAGACAAATTTCATTTCGAGATATCTTGGCAGCTGTTCGCAAATAGCTCATACTATATCTCTATCAATTGAATATCAATGATTTTGTGAGTACAAGTTGAACTTCAGACTCACAATTTGCAATTATGCGATACTAATATATAATATATTAGGTTGAGTCATAAACAATTTCTATTGGTGTTTCTCAATTTTATTCTTAAAAAAAAAAGTACCATTACATTTTAATCAACTATATATTCCCCATCATTTGAAATGAATTGTTTCTACTTAGTGGCAAGTCTTTGATAACTTTTAAGTAAAATCTCACAAGTTTTGATGTGAAAAAGTTTTTGACCAACTCTTGAATCTGGTTTTCTTCATCAAAGCATTTTGGAACAATTAAAAAAATATAATAATCAGTTGGTGCAAAGTCAGGTGAATATGATTGTAGGAAAAATTAACTGAGTCACAAAATTCTCCCCCATGTTCTCCTTGCTGTATTTGACCTTGCATTGTCATAAACCAAAACAACATTTTTCCATTAATCCACTGTGTACAGTGCCATTCAAAAACTAAAGTATATTGGTGCATTCTTAATCTATTCTTAAATGCCATGTATGATTAGTAGTTAGGATGATACATTCAGCATTACAATTAGTTCCCAAAAACAGAAATTACTTATGACTCAACCTAATATACTGCAATATATATTATATCAATAATATAATATATAACAATATGCAAGGTAACACTGAAAAGTTCTCAGCTGGATACGCATATGAGCAAACAGAATTTATATTAGAATCTGTTCTTGGTTAGACCAAAAACTTTAACATCCCCTTGTGTCAGTATGTAAAACATTGCAAAATATATTAGTATCTTATTTTAGTAAGTAATCTATATTATAATAATATGATTCCTTTATGCTGATATGTTTGTTACTGTAACAATAAAAAATAGCATATTGCAGTGCAATTTTTTTTTTTTTTTTTGACCAAGATTGTTAAAAAATGGTTACTGAGAATAAAGTAATTTCCAATTCAATCAGACTTCTGATTTCTCCTTAATTTTTCATTAAATATAAATTAACAAAATATTGTCTGATTAAGGGAGATAACTCAAGTTTTATTAACTTCTAAATGGAGAATCATTTGTGAGTTTTCTTCATAAGAAAGGATGTTTACACGATGTAGTATTTGTCACTTGATGTAGCCTTGCAATTTGTGAGCTTTTCATGGTATTTGAGTTTTTATGCACATATAAAGAGGTAATGATGGATGTATTTGCGGAAGATATCACTTGTGTTCTTTGGTTCTTTATGAGTGGTTCTGTGAATAGTTTTTCAGTGATGCAGTTGAGTTTATCATTTAAAACACAGGCTTCACAACTTATGCACCCACAGTAGATGGAAAGAGATCAGTAATCTGAATCTTATCTACAATATTTCCAACATCAAACTTTCTGTCACTGGAGTGAAAGCTACAAGTTTGGGCTTAAAATTCACCACCAGATTAAAGAAAGGTGACACTATCTTATGATTTTTAGTTAAAGTTGTGATAGTGTCACCTTTCTTTAATCTGGTGTCTGTTAAGATAATTTGACCACACCAAATTTGAAAAAGGATTCATACAAATTGTCTTAACAGCCACCCTTAAAAATACTGATGAAACTACTTTATCCAGGAGATATATACTGGCATTAAAAAACTTATTCCTGAATAAAAACATTATCATAATCGCATCTTAATAAGAAAATAAATAGGTGTAAGGAGAGAAGAACCAGAGACTTGTCTGCCCTCTCTCATCAGCTATATTTGTACATGATATTTTAATAATAAGTCAATTTAATGATAATGAGCATTTACTAATATAAACACTATAATTGGCAAATGACTTAACATTGAGTGGAGACTATTAAAGACAGCATTTAAATATATTCTACTATATATAATGATAGACCTACAAAAATACATTTTATAAATTTAAAAAGAGTCATTAATATTCCAAAAGTTGTTTGGGCTTATGATTTTATTCTTCTTATTGTTGAAACCATAATATTTCATTTTATCGACAAGATACTGGAAAGGCAAATTTCTCAAGAAAAAGGGACATAAGTTTGAATCTTGATGGAGGCATATTGATCTATACTGGCATGAATTGATAGCCCCTACAAAGCACTGAAAAATAATATCATTAATTTGGAAACAAGAAAAAAATTTTAAACTCTAAAATAATCAGGTAAGATTTTATTAAAATTTTCCAAAAATTATTTGATAACAAATACAATTTTTTTTTTTTTCAAAACTTTTGTAGAAATATTTTTACGCCTGTCATTGTATTAAAATATGCATACCACATGTAAACATACATAAATACTTAATTTGAATGAAACTGAAATAGAAATCTGTATCATGACAGCTAATTTCTCTTTGTGTCTGGCACAACTTTGGCAAAAGGAAAAAAGGACAAGCCAAGATATGCAGCCTTTTGAAGCCATTTTTTTTATGAATGTATTTAAAGTGAACATATTTTCTAATAAATATGCTATTTTAAATGGATAAACAATTTAGATTTGAAATTTGATTATCAGCCTTCCTAAAGTTTAGGTATGAAGAGAGAATAGGTAGTGGTCTTCTAGTCATTGTAAACAGACCTTCTGGTTCGTGTGTTGAAAACAAGCAAAAAGAGGAGAATGAAAGGTAGAGCAAATGATCAGACCAACTAATATCAATCTTCACAATATCTTGTGTCAGATAATTTCATATTTTTAAACATGTTGTTGCTCTTAAATCCTTTTCCTATTAAACCAAGAAATCCACATGAGCCTGTTTTACACATTTATTTGCCAGTCCTCACAGTATCTTGCATAACGCATAGGCAGATTTACACAATTTTCTGTCAGACTTATGAGCAGAGATCAATAAATCTGTAGCCTGACACATTTATTAGCTGAATTTTGATTTGAAATTTAAACTGTATAATATTCAATCTATGAAATTAATAGAAAAGTGTTGACTTCAGTTTATTGATAAAGAAGAAGATTATGCTGATAAATCCAAGTTTGTTGTGAAAATCAATCCCTTTTCTTATCATCAGACTTCAAACTTATTGACTTAGCAACATTTGTATGTCACTTCTTTCTGTTTTCTTACAAAGCATGGATACCCATAATTTATTACTTGGATCTTATCCCAGAAGGAACAGTAAAATCTGTTTTCTATATATATAGAATCTACCATGCTAGATTTGTTTTTACTTTTCCTTTGGATAAGGCTTTTCTATATTCCTTGAATCTGGCTTTTAAATGTTGGCTTGTTTTATATTCTTTCCTATATTTGCATATTGCAGTTTAGGTCAATATTCTTCCCAGAAGTAAAAAGTAGAAGTTGGCTGACAGTCTCTTTCGATAACTCCTTGGGATTATGCATGTGTGTCATATTCCAATTGGTCAATTGTGATGCTCAATAATGGTCAAGCAATGGACCAATCAAAAAACGATATAGCTGGAATACAGAATAAGAGCTCATCAGCAGGATAGAAAGTCAGCAGTTTGAAGAACTTTTAGTTTTACAATACAAGATTCATGAATTTTGTTCCCCTTCTACCAACAGATAAAGAGAGATACTTTTATTTAGTTTTGAAAATGGAATTTTCTTGCCTTTCTTCAGTGAGGTTAAACTCAGTTTTGCATATATACACACACATTATATATTAATATATATATTATAGATTTCAATATTTCTGGTAACATATTACAATGTTTATAATATATTTAAATTTTATAACGTATTCTTCGATCTTTTGGCTTGTGTAGTGGAAATCTTTTTCACGCTGTCACATGATAAAAATCTTCGCCCTGCACGTGATAACATCATCGCGTCTTTTGAATTTAAAAGGGTTTTAACGTTTATTTAGTTTGTAAAAAAGTAGCAACATGATTACGCTACAAGATAATTGGCAAATGTTTGTTTAAAAAAAAAATTTTGACCCTGAAGATGAACAATGATGTTCGAAAGCGCTAGGTCATCGTATGGACAATACATATTTCGAAATCATTTTCAAATAAAAAGTCTCATTAGAGAATATGAGAAAATTCAAAAGAAAATATGCAAGACTATGTTGTCTTTAACATTCAATACTACATGTTTAAAAGAAAAGTTGCTGCCAAATTACACATATTTTAATATATATATATATATATATATATATATATATATATATATAAAGAGCGAGGTAGAGAGAGAGAGAGAGAGATTTAATAGGTCGGTTAATAAAATTCAAGGAAGTAAAAGACAATAAAATGATAAAATATTGTCAATGAGACTAATATTTATTTTACATCAGCAGGCCTTTTGACAACATACTGGAAAAACAAAACAACAAATTCCCAGGAAAAGAGAGTCCCACTTGATTGTTTCTTTCTTGTCTCATTGGTAAAGGACACAGCTGTGTCTAAAAATTTGAACTTTAAAATCTTTCTCATGCTTCAGTTTAGTCAAAAGGTCAACTAATATAAAATAAATATTATTAGTCTTATTACCAATATTTTTATCATTTTGCAGTTTTTTTATTCCTCAAATTTCATTAATTGGCTTATGAAATCCACATATTATAAGAAGTAAACACGGACTATCTTTTGTTATTTTATTTATATAAGGACCTTGAATAAGTTCTCACTGATTTTTCATGAAAAGTAATGTTTTATTTACAAAAAAGCCACTACTTTTACCCATCTTTCTGGCAGCATTTGAATTCCACATCGGAAAAACGACATCTTTTGAGGCTAACCACGAGTCAAATCCATTTTTTCGTATCTTTATAAGAATGAAAGTGCTGCTCAGCCAGGCCATGTGCCATAGATTGGAAGCAGTGATAATCATAAGGGGCAATGTTTGGTAAATATGGTGGGTGGGGTAGGACTTCCCATTTAAGCATTTCCAAGCAGATTTTCACCCAACATGTGGCCTAGCATTGTAATGTTGCAAAATCACTTTGTTGTGTCTCTTTTTATATAACTGCCATTTTTTCTTCAATGCTCAGCTCAAACGCATCAATTGAAGTCAATAGCAATCTCTTGTGATGGTTTCAGTCAGTTTGAGAAGCTCATAATCAACTACAACCAGCTGATCACACCAAATGCAGAGCAGAAGCTTTGAACCATGGATATTTGTCTTTGTGTCCGATGTTGATGCATGGCTGGGCTTACCCCACAATCTTCTACACTTAGGGTTATCATAGTGTATCCACATTTTATTGCCAGTCATGATATGATACAAAAAACCATTCCATTTTCTGCCATTGAAGCAGCTCCTCACATGTCAACGTCCCTTGGCTTCTACTTGTATGGCACCCAATGTCCTTCCTTTTGAATCATTCCTAATGCTTTCAAATGTTTCAAAATTGTTGTGTGATCAACTCCTAATGATTCTGCAAGTTGAGCCTGACATGAGTCTTTATGAAGTAATGTCTCCAATTCTTTGTCTTCAAACTTCTTTGGATTGCCAGAGCGTTCTTTATCTTCAATATCAAAATCATTATGTTTTAAGTGTCTAAACCAATATTTGCATGTTGTTTCTGACAGAGCATTATCACCATAAGGCACAACAAGAATTTTGTGTGATTCAGCAGCAGATTTTTTTTTAATAAAGCAGTGCAGTAAAATTCCCCACAAACCCACTTTCTTTGGCACAAAATCTGACATGTTTAACACTATGAAAAACAAAGTTGTTTACATTTTGGTGAAATAACATACACTGAATTTCAAGCTTCCTTATAGTACTTCCTCATAGATGCATTATCATCTGAAACTACATGCTCTGGGAACGCCATCTATTGGAAAACAGCAAGAACTTATTCGAGGTCCTTATATATATATATATATATATATATATATATATATATATATATAGCTACTCATTTTCTGTCTGCTAAAGCTGCTAGTTGTAGACACCTGCTCAGGTACATTTGTATTTGTTCAACACTCACAGAGCCCACCTGTGGTTTGCCACTGAAGCTATACTGAGAAGATCTTAGTTACAGTTTCTGGGAGAGGGCACATAATCTGACATGATCATCACTTTGAACAATGTTTGTATGTTCAAACCCTCAGTCACGAGGACTTGTGACTTTATGCTAGCACAACAATCAATGGCTTCTGAACAGTTCCATCTACCCAATTTCACTCACAAAGTTTGGATCAACCTGTGGTGAAGTTTTAAGACACTTCCCAAAAGGTGCTACACACTGGAATCACCTCCCCAGTCTGATAACATCAAGAAATCACCTCTATCACAAATTGATCTTGATAAGATTCAAATCTAAGTCTCATGGTCAGAAAGCAAATGTTTTTAACCACTTAGCCATGTACCATATATATATATATATATATATATATATACAAGGTAACCAAAAAAGTTCTGTCCGTTTTTTAATTAGTCATTGAATGAAGTTGAAATATATATGAAATGTGTGTAGCAATTGTTTTCAAATTCAGACAGCCGGAAGTAGGAACATCAGACGTTATAAAAACACACGCATCATGCCCGGCCATCAGTTATAAGCCGGACAGCTGTGAGAAGGATGGAAATGTTGAGAGATCTTGTTCGGGGCTGTTTGCTTTGCGACTTCAAAGTGGGCTTATCAGCAGCTGCATCAAGTCGCCGCATATGTCAAGCATTTGGGGATAGTGCTGTGGATGAACGTACTGCAAGGTGTTGGTTTCAAAAATTCAAGTCAGGAGATTTGTCTCTCCATGATGAGCCTCACAGTGGATGACCACAGGTCTTGAATGACAGAGTCCTGAAGGCTGCCATTGAAGAGGACAGTAGTCTAACGTGTGGTGAACTTGCAAGACAGTTCAACGTTTCCGATGAAACAGTTAGACTTCACCTGCACCGCCTAGGTAAGATGTACAAACTGAGCAAGTGGGTTCCGCAAACACTGCTGGAGGTCCACAAGGGACAACGAGTGGCAGCCTGCGTATCGCTGCTTTCTCACCATCGTACCGCATCCTTATTTAATCGAGTGCTTAGCAGTGATGAAAAGTGGGTTTTGTATGAAACTCCCAAGCATTCCAGACATTGGTTGTCTCCTCAGGATGCTGTCCATCACACCGCAAGACCGCCTATGCACCCACGCAAGATTATGCTTTGTGTCTGGTGGACAGGTCGTCAAGTGGTTCATTATGAACTGCTACCAATGAGCCAAACGGTCACTGGAGACCTATACTCACAGCAATTGAAATGCAACAGGCATTGCGCCAGAAGGAGCCAGCACTGGTGAATCACAAAGGTATGCTTTTCCTCCATGACAACGCCAGGCTGCATGTCGTGCAAGTATCAGGGATACCATACAGCAACTTGGGTGGGAGACTTTGTGCCATCCACCTTATTCACCTGACCTTGCGCTATCCGATTACCACCTCTTCCACTCCCTGGATAATCATCTTCGTGGTAAATCCTTCACCAATGAAGCAGACTTGCGCAAAGCCCTCACGGACTTCTTTGCGTCAAAACCCCCCAAGTTCTACCACAAAGACATTGAACAGCTGGAGACATGGTGACAGAAGGTGCCGGATGCCGATGGCGATTACTTCGAAGACTAAATATAAGTTACACATACTGTAAAGTGTTTTCTTTTTTTCCTTTAAAAACGGACAGAACTTTTTTGGTTACCTTGTATATATATATATATATATATATATATATATATATCTATATATATATATATATATGTATATTTATATAAAATAATCAATTTACTCCAAGCAAGGCAATAATGCCACTAAGACGCAAGGGGCTACTGGAAGTGAAAGACTTTAAAAGGAACCAGAAACCCAATACGAAACAGGAAACACAAGATAAACCTCTACTCCTGTTCAAAAGACCAGGGAGCATATGAACCTGCCGGTAGGCAACCCTATCTACTTTTTATATATATATATATATATATATATATATATATATATATATATATATATATATATATATAGTCCATAAAATTCTGTTTTACTTTGGTACATACATCATTGTTTTTTGTTTTTTTCAAATAAACAGTTTTTCTTTTAAGCAACTTAGGATTTTCACTATCGCTCAAGTTTAATTTCACATCTTTCTTTTTTGAGTTACTTAAATCACACTAATGTCAGTGGTGGAGTTGCTTAAAATGTAGTCAAATCTGAGTACAGTTGCTTACAGTTGTTACAAAAAAAATTAAAAAAAAAACAAAAAATATGCAACTACAGTTTTGGCAGGTTTTCTTTACTTTGGCCAAATCTCTCACAAAGAATGGTATGTCTCAATAACATGAATAGCAGAACACCAGAATGCCATTTTAGGTTTTCTTCTCTGAATGAGGTTTTATTTCTTTTGATTTATTGATTTGATTTTTATGGCTTATCAACCCATTGAGGTTTATTTAAAACCAAAACATATTTCAGATTGTAGGAAGTAGCTTACAGTTCCTGTATTAAAAGAGTTGGGGTGATTGCAATGAAGTTACACAACTGAAAACCACCCCAACGCTGTCATGCATATAAATACAGATTGCTAACAATAAAAACAAAAACAATGAAATCAATAGTCCAAACAACTCATGAAGTAGCAGACTTATTAAATTACTGTTTTCTCTCTCTTTTTTTTGTTCAGAGCTCAATCTAGTTACTAGTTATATAGATATTTATTGGATATTAGTGACTTTGGCACAAAGCCAAATATTTCAATCATTCAGCAAAACAAAGTTCACTTAACAGCTTACAAAACTACTAGAACCAAAAAAATACTGTTGAACAACAAATGTTCTTGATACTAACTTTATACCACTTTTAGATGAATAAACTATGCACATTTACCCATTGTTTACAATTTAATGATGCTAAAAGCACTTGTTCTTGTTCAATCAGAAAAGTTAAACAGCACTGAGCCTGGTCATGAATAGTATTTGGGATTACACAAGTTTTAAACTTCATTATTTTTATAAGGTTAACTTCTCTCTCTCTTCATATTCTTTACTTTTCTCTCTCTCTAATCTTTTTGACTTGTTGTTCTCCCTTTCTTTTATTCGTTTGCTTGTTTTTAAACAGAATTTCTCTTGAAAAGTATTGTTTCAGGAGTGAATAAATTATTTTTTTTATTTCTTCACTCCTTGGTGTTAACAAATCCTGCAAGGAAGCTCTTGTAGGGTGAAATAGCTATTCAAATGGGGTAATTTTGAATTTCTATTCTATGTAATTTATTTATATATGCTCTGTTATAATAAATATGCCTAGCTCTCTTTGTGGATCAGTTTTAATATTTTATATTATTAGGATTGACTTGGATTATATACCAACGGATTATTATTTTATATATATATATATATATATATATATATATATATATATATATATATTTTGTGTGTGTGTAACAATTGAGGTGCAGTGTGCAAAATAATGATGACCTATCTGGTATCATGCAAACCTGGTCCTGTTTATGCATACTGATATCACTATTGGATAGGGTTTTTATACACACACACACATATAATACACCACATATATCCTCAAAAATGTTTTGTTCATTTTTAGAAATTCATTTTAAACTTTAAAAATTACAATTAAAAAGAAAAAGAGGGGAACAGTTTTTGTAATAATTCATTAGTCATCAAAAGTTTTTTTTTATTTTCACTACATCTTTCATTTACATTATTTATAAAATTAAAAGCTGATACAATTAAATAATTAGATAGTTTTAACAGTTTTTATATTACAATTCAGAGCATATCTTGTGGAATTTGGTAATAGTTTGAGAAAAAATTAATAAATTTAAAAAAAATATCTGATGATATGTTGCTCTTAGTAGGACAAGAAATAAGCAGACTCTGAAATTACAGATTAAATCTACAGACCGTCAAGGATTACTCAGATCTTCCAAAGTTTACAAAAACAATATTGTGCTTTGGGAATTTTTGCAGTAAACAAATTTTGGTTGTAAATATGTAACACTTATAAGGATATCTTTCCTTAGATGTTTATAAATTGTACACTGTTCAATTAATATTAACAATGAACTATTTTACATGAACTATTGTACTTGGATTATACAAAAATTACTTACAATACATATTACTGATAATACATTCCTTCTTGCTTTCAATTTTGACATCAAGGGTCCACTAGTAAATAAATAAAATCATACTACAAGGATGATTCTGAAAGTAATGTCTCCAGTTTTATTTTTGTTGGATCATGACTTCAGTGGATCAAACTTTGGTGGTATGAAAGAGATTGAAACTTTCCAACTTGTAAGTTTTGCTTTGTTACAGATAGCACTCTGGTAAAATAGAATCTGATATGAAAGTGCATATTAAGCATAAGTGCATCATTAAATTCCTCCATACAGAAAAATTTCATCCAATGACATTTATCAGCACTTACTGAAGATTTATGGTGACCAAACAATGCATATGAGCACAGTTAAGAGACAGGCAATGCCCTTCAGCAGTGGTAACAGTGATGTGTTTGATAAGCTATGTTCCAGTCCACCACACACAGCTGTCCATCCATAAAATGAAGAGCACCTTGAAAATGTGGAAATTAGTGTTTCACGGCTGAAACCTTGTTTTACCCAATGAAGATACTGTGCACCTTGTATCTGTTGTACTTTCCATTGAAATATATACATAGTATTATTTTCAAAGCCTACCTTGTGATATGAGCCTTAGTAATGATTAATGAACAGTTTTTCACTAATTGTTTTTCATTTCAATAGAGAAGGGTTTTTATTGATTTCTTGTGATGAAAAGGTAAAAATTCAGTAGTTCCATGCTTAACCATGAAAGATATATTGCAAGATATTCCACCAGAAAATACCTGGAATTATGTGTGTCTTGGAATTCAACTGGGAAAATTGGATTTTTTGATTTTCAAAAGAGGTTTGCTGCATTAGTGGATACTTAGTATTGTTGTTCAGCAGAAAAAAACCAATTGCTCTTCATTTATAAAACCCTAAAACCTTGATTTTTGTAAGGTGGTTCTTGTTCAATATGATTCTGTGATACAAAAAAAACAGTTCCATAAGATTACATTGCTGCCTCTATGCTTCATAGTTGGGGGCAGAGTTCTCTGGCTTGAATCATTTGCTCTTCTTTATGTAAACTTGATGACGTTGAAACCAATTTAACTTTGACTAATTTTATCTCAGATGAAATAGTCTTATTCCAGTTGGTATCTGGCTTACAAAAATGCTCTTTAGCAAATTTACAGATGCACTATGACATGATTTCTTTAGAAACAGCATGTCCTGCAATACTAGAGACTATGCTGGTGAAGTGTTTTACTGACAGCTTGAGGTACAACTGTTGTTTCTTCTGAGATCTATCAAATGTTTTCTTAATTATTATTCCTACAACCCTGCTTGCAGTATGGTTGGAAATCTTTTGAGAGACACTAGATAAAGGAAAGTTCACTGTCAAGCCATGGTTCTTCTACTTGTAAACCATCAAATCAATGGTGTATGGATGAAGTAACTATTGATGGCTGTATAATAAAGACTAACAATACCTTTGTATTTTATAGAATATTTCTTAGTTTACAGCATTATGGTTGCTAATTCAATGACAACAGTTAGCTGATATACACTACCATTTTGCCAACAATGCTAACAATTTAGCAGGTGGTGATATAGATATCAGCTCGTATTGAGAAATTGGGGAGCCCAGTTCAAATTCAAGTCGAGTTTATTACATTCATTTATGTGCAAATACCTTTGGGGAAGATACGAATCCATCTCTTCTCCTAGCTATGGATTAAATAGTAGGGTAAACTGGTCCCTCTAGCAATGATTGGCAACCAATCTAGAAGGACAACTAAAAAACCATAAATATATTATTTTACAATCAGATTGCACAATGCAATAGAGATACCTTAAGCAAGATCTCTATTAGATTTCAACCAAAGCACTTAACCAAAACCAACAAGAGTCATACAAGGATCTATGTAATGAGTTATGCAACTAGCGATGAGGTTAATAATATTAACTATTATTTAGAATGTGCGAGAAAAGTCTACAGCTGTTTTGAACCAACCACATAGAAATTTACATTCTCCCCTTTATCAATTTTATTAGGATACATTACAAAAATTAATACAAAATTTATTTACTTGAAAATGACTTATTAGAATTTATCTAATAAAGTGTTCAGGATGAACTGATTTTGCTGACAATAATAACTGATAAAATTATTCATTATAAATGACATCCTATGTATTTGAACTGAATCCATTCAGATATCGCAGCAGTTGCATCAAGTTTTATAAATATCCATTATATTGATTTAAAGTCTGCAATAAAATAATCTTGGATAAATGAAAACTGCTTTATTTTCTTGTTTCTCAAATCTGGGATTCTATTTGATTTTCTCTGCTAACTTAACATAAAACACATTGTTTAAAGATAAAAATTTGAATAGAAAAAAAAAACAGTTGTGTTGAGCTTTTCATAATACAGAGATTTTAAATTTCTGCACTTACCAGAATAACTCAGATTAAAGAAAAGAAACAAGAATAATGAACTTAAATAACAAGACAACAAATTTCACAATCAATATTAAGAGCACGAGATGGCCCCAGGGTCAAAATGTAAGAAAATGAAACCCAGAGTGAAGTTTTAAATTAAATAAAGTTTTGGTTTTTTTTTTTTTAAATCTTTTCGATAAGGTCATAAATAAACACACAGCTGTCAGATTCCAAATAAAAGGACACACAAAAACATTTCAGGATGAAAATGATACAAAATTACTGCTGAAGAATAATGATGAACAGCCCGAAGTGCTCTGAGAGTGTGATCCTGTACCAGAATAATTGAAGAAGGGGAAATATCTACTATAGGGTAACTGATTGGTGTAACTGCAAGAATAAACTGAATGCTGGGGAAACTAAGTTTATTTCCAGATATTTGCAAAATTCAACCAGAAAAAAATCTATTTTCCATTAACATTTAAATTTTATATAATAAATGTTTCAATCATAACTGAACATATTCAAAATTTTATCGAACACATCAGTTCTATGTCGTTAACAGAACTATTTTAAACAATTTATGCCATCATAAATGTAACTTATTTTTTATTATTTATTGGGAAAAGAAAATACTATCTGTAAATAACTCAAAAATCTGCTGAGGATTAAAACTGAAAAAAATACATGCAACGTTGAGTACAGATTTAAGTAAATGAATTATTTTATTACTAATAATTATTATTACTCTATCACTCAATGTTGAGTTCTGTATTTACAAGGACTGATTACCTTGAATACCTTTTTTTACCAAGTTGTCACAGTCATTCATATTTTAGCAAAATATAGTCATATATATATAGTTAAGTAACGGAAATCTTGGTAATCTGTATGGATAATCCCAAGGAGGATGAAATCCTGAGAGCTCAATGTTAAGTCAGAGCAAATAATTTAATTTAAAGAAAGACAGACAACTTTAAGGCTCCATTTGTGATAATTTATTTCACACTATTCCTCACCACCTTCTATGTCAACTTATATAAGCTTAATACTGCCACTCCAAAGTGTAAATTTTAAATTCATTTTACCTTTTGAAAGTGAAGTCTGAAGATCCAGAAAAAAATAAAATTTTCTGGTGAAATAAATTATCACAAATGGAGCCTTAAAGTGGTCTGTTTTTCTTTAAATTAGATTTTATATATATATATATATATTTTATATATATTTTAAATAAAAACAGATTGCTTTAAGGTTCCATATAATAAATTATTTCACCACAGCCCTTATTGTTGCCTGTCATAAATGTGTAAATTTATTTTCATTTTTTCATTTCAACATTTGGAAATAAATCTGATGATCCACTGTCCTTTAAAAGGGCTGTGGTGAAATAATTTATTATATGGAACCTTAAAGCAATCTGTTTTTATTTAAATTATTAGCTCTGATTTACATTGAGCTCTCTGGATTCTATCCTCATTGGGTCTTCCCATACGGATTACCTAGTTTTTCGTAAACTATATATATATATATATATATATATATATATATATTTGTTTAAAATTTTTCTATAGAGGCCAAATACTGAATATTGGGAGATATATGATCTGATGATTGATTAAGGTGTGAAGCTGCCATACAACATGAAAAAGAAAGTTTAAAATCACTTGTATCAGTTTTGTATCCTAATGAAAATGGAAGATTATAAGGTGCATTTTAGACACTTGATGCCTTTTCTTTTAACTATAAAGGCAAAAATGCCTCACAAGCAACAAAAAAGATATGTGCTGTGTACAGTGACAGTGCTTTAGCTGATAGAACTGCACAGAAGTGGTTTGCTATAAGTTTAAAGTTGGTAATTGTAGCCTTATTGATGAAGAACTCTCAGACAGACTCTTCACTCCAGATGATGACCAAATCAAGATTGATTGAGAATAAACTGCATTACACAACACGGGAATTGGCAGAAATACTAAATTTATCAAAATCCACCATAGTGTGCATTAAGTATTTTATCTCCTCTTAAATTCATATAACATATTTGAAACTTTATCACTTTGTATGTGACTTTATCCTGCTACTGAAGGTGACTCTAATCTATGAATTTCCATAGTTGTGTTGCCATATCCTGCTATAGCAATAGAAAACAACTCTGAGTGTAAAACTTAACAATCAGCTTACTACAATTAAGAGGCCTTGAAAAAGAATGTAGTGGAAAGGGAAATAATATTAAGAATGCAGATTGCTAAAGGTTAATTCTCTCTCTCTATCCTTAAATATAATATGCCACACATACACACACACATATTATATAAGTTTTGTGTGTGTGTGTGTGTGTGTGTGTGTGTGTGTGTGTAACAATTGAGAGGCAGAATGCAAAAGACCCCATTCACGTCAACATGCAAAAAGCTAACACGCTGACAAACTACAAATCAAACCACTTCTTTCCCTCTCTCTTCGCATGAGTTGGTGAAGGGGGTGGGGTGAACTACAAAGAGAACCACTCCCTAGGGTGACACAGTTCACAGTAAGAACTAAATTGTATTGAATCTTGACACTCAGAATTTTGACATTTAACAAAAACCCGAGTAGAAGGATGGACAGCTTTGTGTTGTTGTGCTTTGGGAACATTTGCAGTAAAAGAAATTTTGGTTGTAAATATGTAACATTTATGAGGATAAAATACAGATATCTTTCCTGAGGAACGATCTGGCATCCTGTTCCCACCCCTTCACCGTTGAAACTGTTACATGTAGACGTCTCTTCTACTCCAATAGCTTCATGTCTCGCACATCTCACCTGTGGAACTCCCTTCCTTATTCCTGTTTCCCTGACAAATACAATCTCCAAATATTTAAGTGTAACGTCAATCAACATCTCCAGCTGCCTTGATCTATCCACTTCCCTTCTCCACATCTTTTCACCTTTCATTCCTATCTACTCTCGCTCCAAATCTTCTGTAACCCCCTTGCCTTGATTGATCCACTATCTTTCTCCACATCCTCTCCTTTACCACTCCTATCTGCTCTTCCTCCAAACCTTCTGTAACCCCTTGCGTGCTAGTGGCTTCCAGCCTTCCTTGGGGTGATAAGCTTAAAAAAAAAAAAAACTGTCAACATCCACCCAATTCTTGGAGATATTAAAGCAATTGTCAGTTATAAAGTAAATCCTATGAAATATTAAAGAAGACTGATTTGTAACTGTGAGCTCCTCCTCTGAACAGTCAGCCAATACCAGAAATCCGTTTTCTGCATTTAAATGTGTTCTTTCACATTTTTTTTTATGAAATTAAATGAATCCTTGAACCTTTTTTTTTTAATAAGAAAATGTACTAAATACTTTATCTACATTGGTATATTGTTCTTGTTCTGCTGTCCATATCTAAAGATATTTCATATATAACCATATGGTTTAATTAAACAGCATCTGCTGGTGAAACCTTCAGTACAGTTCAGTTATTGTTCAACATGTTTGTACTGACCAGCCCAGGAATTGAACTTAGGTATTATGTCAATGAATTCATGAACCAACACTTTAATCCACTAGGCTACTGTTTCATGGGACAATCCTGAAGCTAGAACTTGGAGTCTTAAACCTAAGGTTTTTCTATTCTAAACATGGACAGCATGATGAGAACAATCTAATCCTATAGATTAAATAAAAGATTCAGTTTGAAATTCCCTTAAGACTACCAGAATTGACAAATACCTGAAGTAAGCCAGAGGGTACAACAGGTGAAAAGTCATGATAATAAGACAATCATCCGAATGTAAAAAAGAAAATGTATTTTGTAAATGCCATGTTTTTTCAGGAAATAGGCAATTATGAATCTTCACAGATTATGCCCTTTTTTTAAAACATTTCTGTGAATTATCCTGCTTTCTTTGAAAAGATAGAGTGATTTCTTATTGTCTATTGCACAGTTTAGAATTCAGAGTTTTCCTCCTCCTAGACTGATTGCTATCCAGGGCTAGAGAGACCATTTTACTTCATTTAATTCATAGCTGGTAGGGAGAAGAGACAGATCCATGACTTTCCCAACAGCATTAACATGAAGAACACAACAGACTATGAATGAACTAATCTCACTGGTTTCATTTTCCATAACAATATCCATTACACTACCTGCACAGACTAAGAAAAGGTACTAATCTACTTAAAAAAGAAATTTTAATCTCACATATTTTCCAATTATAATAAAAACTATAACATTTATTTAATATTTGTGAAATTTTCTATATGATTAGATGGTTAGTTATTTCTTTGTTTTTTTGTTTTTTTAAATACTATTTAATTCATTCATTTTCTATCATGAATGAAAAAAATATATATAACCACATGATTTAATTAAACAGCATCTGCTAGTGAAACCTTTGTGAACTAATCAGCAAAGTGTTATCATAGTAAGACAAGCTCCCAAGGATAAGGGATTAAAAGGATTCAAATCTCACTGGAGGCATTTGCATACTTAACAGTTGTAGAATGAAAATCTGAGAATCTTTATGAGAAACAATAGCAGAAATAAAATGGAAGGAACCTTATTAAAAAATTTAAGAAAATTAGTAAATAAAACGAATGAAAACTTACCAACTTAAAGTTCTAATAAAAGTCTAACATTTCTGTAAGATGAGTAATGAAAAAAAAACAAAATCACCAGCTCATGATTAAAAAAAAGGTTAACTGTTCAATAAGAGAATGACATGATAATGTTGATAAAACTGAACAGTGTATACATATGCTTTATAATAATCAAATGTATAAAATCTTTATTAATATTTTTATCTTATATATAAAGTATAGTGTGCGTTTGTATTTCCAAGCCTCTCCTCCACTCTCACTGATCCAATTTCAATGATTCATAGTTCATTCAAAAGCCCTAGAAATGTTAGATGCAGGAATCAATTTTCATTGAGCTCATATTCAGGGTTGCCAGATTATGCAAGGTTAAAAAAATATATATTAATATATTATACTAACCATTAGCATTGCTTTCATGGTTCAAGGGGAGTAACTCTCATTTTCCTTTTGTATCCCAAATTGCAGCAAGCTTAAAGGCCACCCTATCGGGCAGCATTTAAGCTAACTCCTGTGGAAGAATCTTGATTTGGCCATCATCACAACAGCTAGAAAGGAGTAGATGCGATAGGCATCAATAAACTACAGAAGAACTCAAAATTGATCGCTGTATTTAAGTATTGAATTAATGTTTAAGCTTACCTTTTAAAAGTTCAATGATAATTCTTCTGCTACCACTTAATTTAAAGATGATTTGATGTACGAAGACTCTTATTTTCCAAACAAACAATTATTTTTATTTCATGGGTGACAGAACAGGGGACAATTTATAAAATGAAATTAATATAGTGTAAAGATGGGAAAATAAAAATTAGAATTAGTTATACATTCAACATTTGAAGAGTTAGAAAAATATAATAGCTAATCAAGTAAAACCTAAATTATAGAATCTAAATGAATAAATGCAAAATTGGAGCTCAATTTTCCCACAAATTCTGAGATTAAAAAGCCCCAGCTCTATTTTATAGTAATTTGCACACGAAAAGTTCAATACATGTATTATATATTATATACTTCTAGGCAATATTCTTCAGGTTTAACTAATTTGCATATTGATTTTTTAAAAAATTATTTCATTAATTAACTGTCCTTCATTACTGTTCTTTTATTCAAGGATTGTTTTGATTTTCATTTAAAAAATAGTTCTGTTTAGGAATATTGTCTTATATAGTGCAGAAAAGTGTTTGAAATTTGCATTTTACTTGGCCTTCAACAAGATGGCATCTATTTGTAAAACTTTCCTTAACTATAGTAAGCCAATTTATGAATGTAATGTTCATTTAAAATTTTTGCTTTAAAGATTTCAAGTGGTGAATATATCTTACTAGGCAAAGCCTGCTACTAGCAAAATAAAAAAAAAGTTTTTGCAGCATTAATGATAATGGCGAGATTAGCCTTTTTCATTTAGCACTCATTGACCAAACAGCAAAAATATAATTTGAAATTTATAAAATCTTCTTCTTAAAACAGTTTCTCAGGAAAATAACCTTCTCAATTCCACTAACTGTTATCACACTTTCTTGTATTGTTGGGAGGGGTCCTCCCTAACCTTTTGTTTAAGGTAATGTGGAAAGTAAACATTTTGATTAAATCCTTATTTTGCCTTCTAGTGACATGTGCTATTCATTTTAGTTGTTAGTTCTGTTAGAACTTTTTCAGTGATGTGGTTTTTGTTAAATACATTGTAAGTAGCAGCATTTCACTAATATTGTACAATACATTATTAGATAATATTATTTGCATGTTTTACACTTTTTCTGGAGATATCATTACTTGAAATAATTGTTAAAAAAATTATTATTTTAGATATTAAATTTGGGAACCTTATCACTCTCCATAGCCAACAAGACCATAGATCTTGGTCTATGTATTTTACAATTCGAATGTTGTTTCATTTTTCTAGTATTTGCACATACTGATGCCTTGAAACCACCAAACAGCAAATGTCTACAATTTAAAAAGACATTTGAATTCATGATACAAGAATTAGTTTTTATTTCGCCTGATGTTATCCGTTACTTTCAATTAATTTACTTCTTAATTTGTAGGTATCTTTGATCGTTTTATAAACATAAAAAATGAAATAATCCATTAAAATATAAAGTAAGCATAATTAAGGGCAATAACTTTGATTTAAGATTATAAGAGTTATTTCCCTTTTCGATTAACTAACTGCGTTTCAAAATATCAGTGATTTAACATGATCAATCGATAAAAAATGGTTTAGAGAAAAATTATACGGTTTGGATTGTCCTTAAAGAATATCGTCATCACTTAGGACCCAAATTATTTTTATTGCTTTCTTTTAACCAAGTTCAACACAGTTACAATTTTAAAATTATTTTTTCGCAGTTAAAAAAAGATTTATTTTTAAATTGTCTGTTTTAAATGCTATCTATCATTGATTGATTCAACCAACTTCATTTTCTTTGGTGCTTAAGAAATAAAATGAATTATGCAACTCAAAGACACAATATTATTTCTCAAAAAGAATATTTTTATAATGACATACACTCTTCGTTTTTTTCGTCGATCAATATGTCTGTTTCTCAACTCCAGGATCCACAATTTTTAAAAAAAGTTGGCTGAGCCTGAAAGGGACACAAACGGGCCTCCGTTTTTTAGGTTAACCATGAATCTCTTAGTCTTCTAAACTAACAAAATTTTGTAGAAAAAAAATCAACAATCGCACAATAAATCAATTCATTTATTTATATGCAGAATTATTGCAACATCGATCAGGATGCAGAATTAATGTAACATCGCTCAGGAAAAGAAAGAAAAATCCATTCTTCAACAAACTACCAACCTTCCATTACGAGCGTGGAGATGACTAAAAAAAAATGTTTCTTTGAACAGCTTGTAATGACATTAGGTTCCCAGTTTGTCGTGGTGGGAGAGGGATATTTTCTTGTGTTAGGAGGAGATATTTAGACTATAATGGAGATATTACCCGGTACCGTCTTATGAGGAGTGTTTTGTTTTGTTTGTTTTTAACAGGAGACTGTAGTGATTGTGCTGTATACAACTCATGGATCACTGGGGACTAAGAATCCCTCCAGAGAGGAAAAGAGGCATATGTCCCAACGGCATTTTGTGGGTAAAATGAGAAAAAGTTTTTGCCTTTTCTTTTATACAATGCCACCAAGTGGCGTTAGGAGAAATTCCCTGGTAGACAAACTGGGGTAATGCCATAAACCCAGTTGGTAGTGTTTTAAACAATTTGAATATCAATATGCCTCAGCAGTTAATAAATTTTATAATAAAGCATAAAAGATATTCAGTACCTAAATGCACCTGGCATAGACTCCCCCAACCCAGATTCTTTTTTTTAGCTTCTTTTATGTGTTGTCCCTTCAGGACATGGCAATCATGGCTCCCCAAAGCTTCCTATGCCACTACCTCCCCCACTCATATAAGTTCATCAGGTAGGTGACTCGCTGCCTTCCCCTATCTCTCTATTTATCCTATTTATGTTTTCTGGGTTTGTGGGCCAAAAAAACAAGAACAGAAATTTAAATATCTGGAAAGTGTTCTAAAAGAGGATGGAAAATGTGACACCAAAATCCAAAGATGACTTCCAAAAGCTAAGCAAAGTATTAAGAAACAGGAAAATTTCATTAGAAACAAAGAAAAGAGTAAAACCTATATAATATCGGTCCTCCTATATGGCAGTGAATGCTGGACAGTTTCCTCACAGATGAAGAGACTTTTTAAGCAATAGAAATGTGATTCTACAGAAGGATACTGAGAATCCCATGGACTGAACATATTTTAAGAAAAAATGAAAACAAAAATGATGGTTATACTTAGAATCAGATAAAGACAATTGAAAATTCTAGGATTCATAAAGAAAAAAGACGTAGAATCTGACACTCAAAGGACATTGAAAATACGAGGAACAGGAAAAAAGCAACAAGTAACTTACTAAGGAGCTTGTGTAAATGGATAGCAGGACAGAGAGAGGGAGTGAAAATAAAAAGACAAAACTTACTCAGAGTTACAAACTATAGGAAGTTGTAGAGAGCCATGATCACCCACATCCTGAATTGACATAGAAAAAGAAGGGCCAAGACAAAAGCAAAACCTCAAATAACATTTTTTTTTTTAAATCAATTAACTTTTAAATTAAATTAAAAATATTTTAGATAATATTTTTTTATTATAAATAAGCATAAAATTTGAGGGAATTCTTTTTGTGGTTGCATCAAATATGAAAAATCTATGAGAATGTGGAAATACTTTGTTCTGATATAAAGCTAAGTCAAACTGCAGGTCAAAATTTTGTGCTTCCTGACTTTAAATGTGCCTCAATTAAGCCTAATGTATTTTTTTTTACTAAAGCACAAGAGCCACTCAACTTAGAGGGTTACTGTGTGGAGTTATATTAGTATAGTAAAGGATAAGTGTTAAGAGCATAGAGCTGAAGTAGACTTTAGATGGAGCCAGAAACTCAATCCTAAACAGGAAACAAAGAATAAACCTCTACTCCTGTTCAAAAGACCAGGAAGGAATGTGAACTGGGTGATAGGCAAACCTATCTACTCCTTCTCAAAAGTTGTGCCAAATATTGAAATTGTTGAGCATAGAACTTTAAAATATAATATTCTTCATTTTAAAGATACTAGCATTGTATTTGTCTATTTGTCTGTCACTAGATTGCAGGTTGATCACTTCTAATTGTCGTTCTGATGCAAGCTTCACAGTTATGCATAAACAAAAGTCATTTCTTAGAATTTTATACATTGTGGGGATTACTTGCACCTTTACATTATTTACACTATTGTCCTCATCTTTATTGTCATGTTCACACAACAACTGTTAACATGACAATAAAGATGAGGAATAATATAAATATTTACAACACTTCATCTCAGAAATAAAGACAGATACATTCACCTTGTCTGCCAAGACACCTACTGGACTGTAAAAGGATGGGACAAAAATCCATCTTCTTCTTACACCAGAATGTAATTGCAAAAACAAAAGGACACTCTCTGCTAGGAGGTGACTTCTTCCCTTGGCAAGCCCACTTCTTAATTTCAGGTAGCCATGTGACATATCACACACAATCATTTTTGACAACAAAGCCTATAAATGTTTTTCTTTCAGTTATCTGTGAACACATATTTTCTTTCCTCTTCAGTTATGTTATACTTTATATAAAAATATATATTCTTCCATGTGTTGAATTTATTCATATTCTTTGAAAGTTCTCAAATTCAACCTCTTCCATTACAACAGTATTTAAGGAAAAATAATGTTAAAATTATTTCATAATAAAATTAGATTCAATATGATCTGCCAGCCATATGCAATATTATAGTGAGTTGGTTTGGTTTGTTTTACAGTATATCAACCTCAATGGGATATTTAATGCTGACAAGATTTTTATTGCTGGCAATATTTTTCCCAAAAATGTATCGTTGGTAATAATGTATTGCTGCTAATAGTTTTTTCTTCAAAATTCATTGCTAGTAAAAAACATTTTACAAAAATGTATTGCTGGTATTAAAACCTATTTTTACACTTTCATAGTGCTTTGATCCCAGTTTGAGGGGTAACTATTTGCCCATAGCTGTGACCCTAACAGGTGCTACAATCCCAGATCAGGGTGGACCTGGGAACACCAGCAATTAAGAGGTGGTTCCACGCTCCTCAAAAACCTCCTGATCAGAGGCCTTGCTGTTGGATGTAGTTTATTGTTTTACTTTTACTTAAATTAAACCCAAAGAAACTTTATGGCAAATATAAATTCTCTGGCACATTATTGAAAAACAAACTTTACTTAAATATGTTGAAACAATACCCCGAAACCCAAAGTGGTTTAAAAGGTAAACAGTTACCAGATTAAATATAAAACTAATACTTTAAGCTTTAGGAATTTTTCTTTTATTGTTCAATTATTTTCACCTTGTTATGCTGATTGTAATAACATTTGTTTTTCTTTTTAAATGTTCAGTTGTTTAACTCTTAAACCCAAAACCAAAATTCCTCTATTTGTTAAAATACTAATGTACTCTCTACAAGGTCGCACTCATAAGTTTTTGAGCCAGCACAAAATCTATTTTTATAACAAGTCTGTCAGGACCTGTGAAACAATGTCAATGCTTAAGGTAACAGTTCCTTGGTTTATATCATTACCAATGATAAGACATGAAGTCACCACAAGCTGAAATAAAAATGACAGTCCATTGAGAGACATTTAAAGTTCTGTACTTGTGGAGTAATGAATAGCAGCTCTGATTGAGGAATTGGAGAGCTGAGTTTGAATTACATTCACTTACATGCTGATACCCTTCAGAAAAGTATGAATCCTCTTCTTCTCCCCCCAGCTATGGGTAACTAGCAGGACAAACTGGGTTCTATAGCCTTGGGTGGCAACTAGTCTAGGAGAAAGTAACTCTGAATTCAAAACTGTATGTAGTCTGGCACAGTACATACTATACAGCTAAAGAAAGGATCATTCACATTGGTTCGATGATCCCAACTACAGCTGAGTGATGATGACTTGTTTAACTTTGATATGTCCAATTCATAGCTCACATATTGGTCTTGATTTTTCTTGTTGACAATCATACATTCTTTTTACAAGTGGTGGTTCTTTCTCTCTTCCTACTTTGGTTTACTACCTTCTCTAGGAGTTCCTGTAATCTGCTTCCTTTATCTGCCCTCAATATTATATCATCTGCATATGTCATGTTAAGACTGCACCCACCAATAATAAATCCAGGTAGTATCTCCAGCTTCCTTAGGATAGCCTCACTCTTGAGGTTGAATAATCTGGTGAGAAGACACATCCTTGTCTTATGCCCCTTTCTATTTGTGTGTACTTACTCTAACTGTATGCAGATGCTTTGATCCCAGGTTAAGTTTTGGATTATTCTAACATCTTTCTCGAATAAATCAAAGTTTTCCTCTCAATTCAAACAGATACTTGTGCCATATCTTATCAAATACTTTTGAATAATCTATAAATACACAGCCTTCTACATCTGTCTAGTTCCCTCTGAAAGTATTCTGATCATAAATATAGCATTTCTTGTTCTAGTGTCTTTGATAAAACTACACTGTTCTTGTCCTATTTCTGGTATAGTTCTGCTTTGCACTCTACACATCAGAATTTGGATGATAAATATCATTATGATGATCTATATAGATACCATCATCATCATAACCATGTTTATAAAAAATACAGCTTTGCAGCGGAAAAATTACTCTATTGAAGTTTTACTGTATTCCCTGTACTTATTGTAGTTTTCATGGAAATGAACAGAAGACATTACTTTCAGAGTAGGAAAAAACTATGGCACTTTCCTTGATGATTTTCATTTTAACATCAAGAAACTGATTAGAGAACTAGAAAAGATTATTATAAAAATGAATAGACATAATATGTCTATATTATTCAATGAAACATGTTTGAATGAATATATATATATATATATATATATTATGAAATGGACAAAGTGCAACAATTATTTTAAGACATTTTTATGTTTATACATTCTTTTTATAAATACAAATATATAAGTAAATGCTGTTTATAATAAACAGTATTAAACAACATTTACCGGCCTGAATTTTACCTGCCGGTAAATGTTTTTTAATACTGTTTATTATAAACAGAGCATTTACTTAAATATGTGTATCTATAAAAAGAATGTATAAACATAAAAATGTCTTAAAATATATATATGTGTGTGTGAGAGAGAGAGAGAGAGAGATTTCCACATGACTAAAAAATGATTTCATATTTCAATAATTTTGCTATTACACTGTAGAGTAACTGCAAAATTTTAGTTTTGTTGTCACTAGCTTAGGGGTCGTCATTTGAAGTTGAGAAAGTGTTGAACAAAAACTAAGTGTTGAGTTGGTTGAGAAAAAAGACAAAGAGTGAAACAAAATAAGAACATTTTTTTGTATAGAGAAAATTTCAAGAAATGAAGTCTCAGTAAAGAAGAAAAAGTTGAACTTACTCTGCTGGTGAATTAAAGATGTATGTACGGCTACTGCACAGCGCGCTATCCCAATCTTGGCCCACAATGAGAACTATCCTCTTCAGATTTACAGCATGCTCTCAGTTTTTTGTTTTTTTACACATGCCCAAAAGCTGAGAAGGGATTACTGCTGCTTATTTGGGTTTTCCATGCATACATGTCAAGCAAAAAAAGATTTAATGTCTACTACACTATTACCAAAAATTATATGTTGCTCTTCATTTTCTTAATTATTTCCCAACTTAATTTTAGTTAAGTAAAAATTAACAACTGATCTGCTTTGTTCCCATGTTATAAATGAAAATCATAAGGATAGATAAAAATAATTTTAAATACGAGGTCAGATCAAAAAGTATTGGAACTGTTGCTAATGAAGCTAAAGTATGCAGAGTGAAGCCACTTGGTACAGATTGACCTTGAACTCTGTCACATATACATAACATTCTTACTCACTCCCATTGATTATAGCAGTACTTGGAAGGAAAATGTGTAGAGTGTAGCCGTCTCACCACACCACAAAGTTACCATCAGTAACCATGATTTGTGAAGCAGGTTTTGACCAAACACAATATTCCCCAGGTCAGAAAATCTCCATATTCTCCAGATCTCTCTCTTTGCAACTTTTCCCTCATAAAAAAATCAAATCTCACTTGAAAGGAACAAGATTTCAAAATGTTGAGGAAATCCAAGAGAATGTGATGAAGAAGCTGCTTGCTATCCCAAAAATGAAATTCCAGGAATGCTTCCATCAATGGAAATGATGCTGGATAAAGTGTGTGGTTTCAGAAGGCAACTACTTCAAAGGAGATTAAATACTGAATTGAAATGTGTTGTAGTTTTCTTTTTATAGCACTTGTCCCAATACAAATCTTTAAAAATTTATTTATCTTTAGAGTCATTTGATTGTGTCTCTTTAACACCATATTTTTAGTTTCATTTTGCCAATCTTTATGGAGTAAATGCATCTGGTGAAGTAGTATATTGTCACACACAATAAATATGTACATATTTACTCTCTGCTTTAATTCACAGCAAATCTAATTCAAAATGTTTTTTTTTAAAAAGCAGGAGATCTACACAAATACGTGTATCCAGTCAAATGATGTTCAGAGGACTTAGAAATAATGTCATATTAAAAGTAAAAATCCATTAGTTACTTAGAAATTACTTTGTTTATGCTTCAGATATGAAAATAAAAAAATGGACATAGTTTAAAACAAGGATCCTGAGAATACCAACAAAGTTTTAGAGAAAATAGAAACAAAAAGGACACATACTCATCATCAGAAAGAGAGTATTGAAATTTCTTGGCCACATAATGAGGAAAGAGGGCATAGAAAATTTGACCCTCACTGGACTTACTGAAGGCAAGAGTGACAGAGGAAAACAGTGCAAAACCTACCAGGCGAGCTTGGGTAAATGGTTAACAGAATAGGGATTAGGAGTGATAGTGAAAAGAGAAAGACAAGCTATAAAGGACAGGAAATTGTGGAGAGACAGGATCACTCATGTGCTGAAGGGTCATGGCGAATAGAAGAGGAGCAAGATCACTTTGTCAAAAAAAAAAAAGTTGCTAGTATCAAAGTAAAATGAAAAGATCAAACAGAAGTTCAGCTTTATATGAATAAAACAGGTTTTCAAATGGCTAACGAGAAATTAAATTAAATCTGAATATAAAAAATAATGGGATGAAGAAAGCAAAATAATACCATCATTATTATTATTATATGTACAAAATGCTAATTTGGCAATGTAAAATTAAATTAGGAGGCCTCATTGAAAATTAGGTATTATATTAAAAAAAAATGGTGGGTTCTTTTTGAGTTAGCTACCAAAATATTTTCTGATCTTGGCTCTTTGGTATTTATTATTTTATTCAAGTGAGGTAATTTAAGTGGCTAATTATCTGGGATTCTATGAAGACTATACTTCAGAATGAATGAGAAAAAATACTCCCAACACATACAAAATGATAAGCAATTTAATAAAATATATTAATAACAAATAAAGGAAACAGTTATAAAAACAACAAAAAAAACAAACCCTGGAATAAAGATTGATCAGATCTAAAGTTCAAATCCAAGACTTAAAAAGGACAAAGTTTGTTACTAACTTGAGAAAAAGAAAGAAAATATCAAAAGAACAATAGAAAGGCCAAGCTTGGTTTAAAAGAGGAAACGGATGTTAAAAAGAATAAGCTCTTGATCAGACTAATTCCCATCCCTTCTAGTCTTGCTGAGAGCGCTTACAAATTATTTTAATTGGCTATTATCCTAGGAAAACAATTTAAAATTGATTTGTGTTTACAGGAACTTGTATATGTTTGCTTTATTTATTATTAACTTCCTACAAAATATACTTTGACTCTCAAAACCAATTTCACTCTCTGAACCAATCAAATTCAGTAGCTCTAATCAACACAGTGACTGTGAATATGAACTTACTGACCTTGAGAACCACAGCATCTTTTTTTTCAAAGATTGATGTCAAACCTGGGGGGTCAACAAGGCCAAAACTAACTCATTTATAAACTGGTCCATTAATCTAATAAGATTCCACAGAATGAAAACAAACTAATCAAATGTCCACATGATCCCATGGGAATGCATAGAAATGGGCTTTTCTAGAAAAAGGGTGCTGAATAGTCAATCAAGTATTTCTTTCAGGAAGAAAATATTTAATTTCTTTGTCTTCAACTGTTAGCAGCATTTTCACAACTGATCAAGCAAATTACCTTCCTGCACAGATGGTGCTCTGACAAAAAGCTGAGTGTGGACTGCTTGAAACTGATCCCTGGTTTAAGGAATTTCTTTTCTCTCTCTTGTTAAATTACTCGATTGATCAAAGCACCAATAGCCACTATGTATTTAGTAAGGTCACACAAATGAAACAGTATACACTGATAAAAACTAAAAAAAAATGTCTATTTAAATTCATTAATCTTAGTGTTAAATTAATTTATTTATATTATTTACATTCAGACTATTATCCCCATCTTTGTTTTTATTATAAAAAAAAGATAGGGATGATAGTCCAAGTTTAAATAATGTAAATAATAACTCCTCATCCCAGAAATTCAGACAGAAATAAATCAATTTACTTAAAAAAGAAAATTTATTTTCAAAAGCTTACATTTTTAAATGTCAAAATACTTAAAGAAATGATTAATACTGTTTAAAAATATATCTGTAAGATAACTGTGGCCAAATCATCAGTGATGCTGCCATGGGATCCTTAGGAGTTTCAGGTTTATACAACATCAGACTCCTTCACTCAGGTTACCCTGCTGATGGTGATCAAGTATGGTGGTGATACTAATAGTATCTGTGAGTCGCGACAGTTTTAGAGAAAATGAAAACAAAAAAGACACTTATACATAACATCAGAAAGAGATAGATGAAACTTCTAGGGCACAAAAAGAAAGAAGGCTAGGAAAGTTTGATACTCACAGGACATATTGAAGGCAAAAGAGACAGAGGAAAACAAGGCATAACTTACATAACAAGACTGTATAAATGTTTGGCAGAACAGGGTTTAGGAGAGATAATAAAAAGACAAAATTTACTAAGATCTACAAAGGACAGGAAATTGTGGATTGCTATGATCACATCCTGAAGGGAAATGACATTGAAGAAATATTAAATATAGGAAAATAAAAATGAACTAACAAAGTATTGGTGAGAAAAATAAGCATATAAAAAAAAACAACAGAAGAACTAGTGAATACTTATAATATACTGTATATACCATATATACTCAAATATCAAGCAACTTTTGAAGACCTAATTTTGAAACTAATTTTAAGGGGGTTGCATCATAGATGAGATATAAAATTAGCACATATCCTGCTGACCCTGGCTATGTCATTGACCAAACTATATATCCTTTTATTGTAGTCAAATTAGCTTCAACATTAGGGCGTCAAAGGTTACATGATACACAAGTATATACAGTAAATATAATTGATGATTCGGGCACCCGAGGTGGTGTAATGGTTAGCAAGCTTGTCTTGCTAGAACAATTATGACTGAGTAGTGAGTTCAATCCTCACTGGGTGCCCCATACTTTCGGCCTTGTGCCACATCTAAGCTACACTTGGAAAATCACTATAATTGATGGTTTCCATTCAGCTGTTAATGAAAGTATAAAATTTAATTTTAAATCTGAAGATGTTTAACCAGAGTTTATTTTAACATTATTTTCTTCAATTACCTTAGCTAGAAAAAGTGATGTTATAAGTAGATCAAAATTACCAGATTTAGTATCAACAATTTTTTTCACTATGCCAGACAAAATTTAATCCCAAAGTGCAGAGAATTCTTTTATGTTCCAATCCTTTCAGGAGTGATCATGGCTCTCTACAATTTCTCCATTTTTTGTTGCTTTAAATAAGTTTTTTACCTTTTACCATCCCTCTTTATACCTGTTATGTCATTCATTCACTACATTTATAGGCTATTCACTGTTTTTCCCATGTTTCTCTTGACTTAAATATTCCCTGAGTATTTTACATTCTCCTGCCCTTCTTTTCTCATTATGCATCTCAGAAATTTAATTTGTCTCTGATTGTTAATATTAATTTCATTGAAGTTCCCATTTTCCTTAAAGTTTCCTTATTACTCACAAGTTCTGTCCATGTTATTCTCAGAATTTACCTGTAAACATGTCTTGTGGCTCTGTGTTTCTCCCTTTGCCAAGCCTCCCTCTTTGCTATCTCTTCACACATACTCATCAGGTAATTGGCTCTCTGCCTTCCCTTATTGCTTTTGCCCTTGATATGCCCTGTGAGAGTTAAGTTTTCCAAGTTCTACTTCTTCATTTCAGCAAATTTCAAATAATCTCTTTCTGGTTATATGTGTTCTTTTTGTTACCATTCTTTAAGACTTCCTCATTGCTTACTCACTCCATCCATAGAATTCTCAGTATTCTTTGATAGAACCACATGTCCTTTACATCTGTGGGGAGATTATCCAGCATTCACTGCCATACAAGAGGATTGATATCATATAGCAATTCAGAACTTTTTTGTTTTCAATGAAATTTTGTTTCTTAATACCTTTTTTTTAAATTATAGTAAACTGTTTTTGTAATTTTTTTCCTTAGTTAATAATTTTTTTCATAAATCAGTGAAATTTTCAGAACATAAATAGCCCTGCTCTTTGCTTCTGTGAATGAGAGTGAAGGGCTGGACATGAATTGATTGATTCTAATAAGGTAGAGAACTGAAGAAAATTGATAAGAGTCATACATACTGTGGAAAACTATTTGCATATTTTGATCTCTTGTATAAAAATATTTGATGCAGAAGAACAGGATGAATAATAATTTTCATGCCTCCTGGAATTATCTGTTCTGTAAACAGTATTTTGCAGACTCATGGCAATTCAAGACAGAAGTTGTTATGATTTGATTTCTTTTTTATGGGTTATCAACCTTTTGTAGGTTATTTAAAGCTAAAACATATTTCAGATTGTAGGAGGTTGCTTAGAGTAACTAGTATTCCCAAGTGACCACCAAGTATTGAAGGGGCTTGATGCCACTTCACTGATTGAATGAGAACTAATGTTTTCAGCATGATCTGACTGTAGGCTAGTGGGGTAGTAACACCTGTTAGGGTCCCAGCTTAGGGCAAATAGTTAACCCCTAAACTTTGGTCAAAACACTATGAAAGTCTAAAAGAAATTATAGTAAAAAAATTACCAGCAATTTGTAAAAGAAATTACAAATGCTCCCAAGACAAGTAAATTTCGGCATTAAGTGATCCATAAGGAGTTGATATGCCACTAAACGAACAAACATAAGCGAGGTGTTATGAAATGGACAGCACTGACTGCAGACTGACAGAACAATTTGACATTACAGTAAACAGTAAAAAGAAGTTATGGATCCAAAATGTTTACAGAAAAGAAAAGAAATTCATTTCAAATTGTCAATTGTTCATACACAACCTTCAGTTGATGTTTCTTTCATGATAAAAGTACTTATATGCCATATGCATTCCAGGAAGTAGAAAAAATATGTCACTCACATAGTCAGAGTAAAAAGAAAATGAAGATATCAAAAACTACACTGCCTGTAATTCAAATTCAGTGATGGTAATCCCATATAGCAGTATTTAATTTCATATTTGTAAAATGTAAAAAAATTTGTATCGGTATCAAAAATAAAGGTTTTGCATTACTTCTTTTTCTTTTTAGCATTTAGTAATTTCACCTGAGCCTGGTTAAGCTGAGCAAATTCTCAAGTTTAAGCTGAATTTCATGCTTAAACCTTATAAGAGCAAGAAATTTCAAACCTTTTTCAAAGTTGCGTTAAGGAAAATCTTAGTCTCACTTCTTGCTTAACGTGCTTAATTTTGGGACTAATTTGAGCCTTGTCATGTTTATAACATTCATGCTAAAAAAAAAACAACAAAAAAAAAGATAACCCATAAATGTAATATTTTGCCAATTTTGCCTACTTGTAAATTAAAATCTCTCCAACATATATGACTGGAGATTAAACAAAATCAACAAAAAAATCTCATATATTCATCTACTCAAAAGCTATCAGAGATACCCAGGGTTGACATTGGGTTCTAAAATTCTCTTTACAAAAAGGTGATACATGAGACAAATAGGAAAGATTCATGAAGAGGAAAGTAAGGATTGAGTTCAAAAATATCTTCATACTTTTTAAATATAAAAGTAGAGTGTTACATTATACAGAAGATCGCACTTTGCACAAATAACAGATTGTATTTGTTCTGTCATACTTTTTCTTTCTTTTTGGTATTAAGAATAGCAAGGAAAAGAGGCATATTTTAAATAGTATTTATTTCCTTTAAAATTAATGTGTTCAAACTAAACATTCATTTCATGAGAACTGTTTCTAATATTAAAGATTTAATGATGAAGAAACTTCAGTGTGAGAAAACAAGTTTTATTTTAGTTTTTATCCATGTTTATATCATTTGTTTTTTCATAGCTATCTATGAGGGCTGATCAATAAGTCTGTAGCCTGACACAGATTTATTACCTGAATCTGAAATTTTCACTCAAATGTTTAATCTCTCTAAATGAGGAAGAATTTGATTCCATTGACAAGAAGGAATTATGTTGAAAAATAAATATCTATTGCATAAAATGTGTTTTTTTTTTATCATTAGGTTGCAGGTTTATTGACATACCTACATATGGTTGCATATATACAAAGTGGGTGCTGAAAAGTTCTTGGCCTGAGCAAGAAGCCTGTACCCCCTCACTACTACTGACATTTGGTTAAATGGTAAGATTTTGAGAAATGAGCACTTTTCTGCACCATGTGTTTACATCTATGGATTTTCTTTATTAAGACTTTCAAATGCACTGGCCAGTAGACATAAGTTTACACTGTTTAAAGAACAGTTCTGTCTGCTCAAGCACATGTATCTTCTCAATATTACATTTAAAATATTAAGAACTAATACTGGATTATAAAGAAAATATTAATTCCTCTAATCACTTTGTTTATGTTTCAGATACAAAAATAAAATTATCAGATATGGGCTTTGAGGGATCTGAACAAGAGATGTACATTTGTTAAGTAGAGTAATTAATCTTTCCTTGACTATCAAGGCTATATGTGCCAAATGGTTTAAAGCAATGTTTCTCAACCTTATTCTGATCGTGGCCCCTTTCAATCGAATGCAAGTTCTTTATGGCGCCCCTTATGCCAGCTTTTCTTGCCTCAGCAATGAAGGGATCCACAAACCAGTGCAGCATTGTCATTTGGAGTAGATCAGAGAAGTGAGTTCTCATATCATTATGCAACTGTTTAAAATGATCAACACACACTGCTTAGTCATCATCAAGCAGCTCAATGGATATATTTGCTAAGGAAGGAAACTGTGCAAACTCCTGCCACCTAAGGTATTGTCAACAAAAATTTGTCTAATGTTAATATTATTTTGTCTATTTATCAGATGTCCATCTATATGTGCATGAACTGCACTAAATGGTGACAAGTGACAAATTAACCTTCATGCGTGTGATGCATATGCGGTGCAATCAATACAATCTCCCAAAGAAAATAAGAATTCATAAGCAACGTTATTTTTTACATAGGCTCAATTTTTGAGGTGATGAATTATTTCTTAGAATTATATTGGATGTTTTGAATTTTTTATAATATATATATATATATATATATATATATATATATATATATATTCCCAAGTAGGCATCTACGTGGACAACACTACAATTTACTCCTGCCTCAAAAACAAATCCAGTGTCGCTGACAAAACTAACCTGCCCATTCGTCTCAAAAAGGACCTCCAATCGGTTGTGAACTGGGGCAGGAATTGGCTGGTTAACTTTAATGCCTCAACAACAAAACTGCTCTCTATTAATCACCACAGAGATCCTTCCCTGCCCCCCATTAGTATGTCTGACACTAAACTTCTCGAGAGCACCTCTCTGCTGCTCCTCGGTCTCACGTTGACTGCTGACCTGAGATGGAACAAATACATTGAGTCAATTGCTTTGTCCACTGCAAGAAAAGTTGGCTCTCTGTGCGGCGCCAGGAAATTTTTCTCCCCAGAATCATTCCTTCAAATCTACAAATCAACCATTCACCCTTGCATGGAATATTGCTGCCATATATGGTCTGGAGCCCCTTCTGTTTGCTTCGGGGTTCTTGAGAAAATCCAGATACGGATATGCAATGTAATTGGCCCTGATCTGGCATCTCATCTGCAGTCGCTCTCTCACAGACGTGCCGTCGCCTCTCTCTGTCTTTTTTACAAATACTTTCATGGTAATTGCTTCGATGAGCTGCTTGCGCTGGTTCCCAGACTTCATGAATTCAAGCGTCCTAAGAGGCTGGCATCCTGCTCTCACCCTTTCACTGTTGAAACTGCTAAGTGTAGCCATCTCTTCTACTCCAACAGTTTCATATCTCGCACCTCTCGCCTGTGGAACTCCCTTCCCTATTCCTGTTTCCCTGATAGCTATAATCTCCAACTATTCAAATGTAATGTCAATCGACATCTCCAGTTGCCTTGATCTATCCACTATCCTTCTCCTCATCCTTTCCTCTATCACTCCTATCTGCTCTCGCTCCAAATCTTCTGTAACCCCTTGCGTACTAGTGGGTTCCTGCCTTGCTTGGGGTAAAATGCTTAATACATATATATATATATATATATATATATATATATATATATATATTTATTTATTTAAATAGTGTATATTTTGGCAGCAATTTTTCATTAAATAATACAGACAAGCTTTGTCTATTTATTTTAAGTAAGTTCTTTTCATATTGTCTGATAAGCTTAATCACATTATCGTTGAAAGATGAAAGGAAAACACTATATTGATGCATGTTTAAATACAAACTAAGCTTTCGGCTTACATAAGCCATTATCAAAAGATGACAATTTCAATGAATCAAACAACACACAGACAAAACCACAATGATAGTCCGCCCTTGCAGCTTGAAAAATTTCAAAGTAATGACAAACTCATATATACGAGATGAGGAAGTGAAACTCGCGTCACAGCTCGTGAAAACACACATGACCACGTGATATCTCTTAGATATCACTGACAAAATTAGGAGAAATACAAGAAGCGTTTTTTTTAATTACCTTTACAAAGTAGTAAAAGAAAAAAAATGAAAATTCTGTTTACTAATGGCTGTGGGTTGACTGCGCTTAATAAAGTAAAATTTCACTAATTCTACTAAACTTCAATGAAAAACTTTCTTGTATTAACTAAAAAAAGAATGTAGCTGGTTTGTACAATCATTTTTGAAGCAGAGACATTTTAAAATGTTTCTATTTATCCTCAAAATCAATGATATTTTTGAAGCTGAATAAGCTTAAGAAAATGTTTTTATTTTAAAATCAATAAAGAAAAACTTTAACAGTGTGCTGAACTTGACTGTATGGTTCATTAGTGAATGAGTCTCTTTTAAAGAAAAAAAAAGATTAACCTCAACTGGTTGCATTAAAACCAAGTTCCTTTTTTTTTTTTCTAAAGAAAGACGATTTTTCTTATATTTATTTTTTTTAAGTACAAATGACCAATTCATTATCAGACATTTAAAATATTTTAGATAATAATAATATAAATAAGAATAAAAAATAAAAAGCTAAAGCTATTGGATTTTTTTAAAAGTCAGCAAGAATACTGAAGACACAACTGAAAGAGTCTGTCACTCAAGTCTCTGCTATAAATGATAGATAATTGAGATGTAATATACCTGAGTGGATGCTGAAAATTTCTAAGCCTGTGCAAGAAAATATTTCCTCCAAAACTTCTGATATTTGGCCAAAATTTATGAAGTTTCTCAGGACAACTTTTAAATAAACATTCACACACACACACACACACATGTATATATATATGTGTGTGTGTGCGCGTGTCTGTTTGTAAAATCTCAGATATAACTAAAAATGTATCTGTAAAAGGACAATATGAATAAAGACAAAAGGAAAACTTATCTTCACCAATGCATTTCGCATTTGACTTGATAAAGTCCATCAGAGGCTGAAACATGTCAGCTAAGGTATGTTTTCCATTTGTCTTATAGTGTGTGCGTGTATGGCACAAAAAAAACCCCAAAAGCCTTTGATAATGTTTAATGACAGCTGAAAGTACTCAGATATTGGACTATTTATATTCAAATATGTACGGAAACCAAGAAAATGATCTGAAATTTAGTAAAAATTAAAATCTTTATCAAAGAACTTCTTTTTTTTCCTTTAATTTGGAGATATTTAAGTTTTTCTTCTTGGCAGATTAGTTTCTATATATTGGTGTGAGGGATATAAAAAATATAATAGACGTAACCTGTCAATTATGTTAAATAGAACTTGTTTGAATGAACATTTGTGGCATTGATATACTCTCTCTCTCATATATATATATATATATATATATATATATATATATATATATATATATATATATATATATTATAGGTACCTCCACTAATTTGCTCAAAAAAACTATGCCATGCTGAAAAAAGGCACCAAACTTGATAATAACAAAGTTTTATCATCAAAATATTTGTTCTTATTATAAGGAAAGACCAAAGTATTTTTTATTATTTATGAAACTTTTTAATGCATTCTAGCATATTCTAAATTTTGGTTAAAAATCTTGTTTTTCTTTGTTTAGAGGAGAGGGCAAAGATTAGTTAATGATTAGTATAGGAAATTTTAGCATCATTTTTGCAGTAAAAAACACATTGATTTTTGAAAATATTGCAAAAATCAAATAATTGTCAGATCATAATGAAATTTTCAGGACTTATTCACAAATGAATGAAATTTTTTTTATTTTTTTTTTATTAGAAAATCTTAGTAAAAATATACTTTTTACTTCTGTTACCCTACTTACTTAATTTTATGAAATTTCAAGAAATTAAATTTCACTCCCTTCATATTTATATTAGTTAAAAGCAGGACTCCTTGGAGAATCAATTTGTTTTTGTAAAACAGAAACACTATTTACTAAAAATCTGCTCTGAATTGCAAAATAAAAAATGCAATAAAACTAAGACATTATTTAATTATAAAAGCTTTTAATTGCTTTTAAAATAATATAAAGACACTATTGTTTTAAGAAAAAGAATTTCGCTGAATAATGAATTTTTTACAAGAATTGTTTTCATTGTTTTTTAAATATAAATTAGAATAATTCAAGTTAATAATTTAAGTTTTAAATCTTTTAAAATTCTGTATTAATTCCACCCTTTTAGATGATATTATTATTAAGTAAAAACAAGATTTACTAATCATAATTGGAAAAGATGAATACAAATCATCAAACAACAATATTTTTAAAAGAATTTTGATTTTTTTATGTGTATCAATGAGCGGACTTTTATAGATACAGTAGTTCATACACAATATTATCAGAAAATAAGAGTGATAACTATAGTAAATTTAAAGCCAAAATTTCTAAAATTCAATGAAACATTAAATTAGAGAGAATATTTTCATAAATTTTTAAGATTACTGAATACTTAAGTTATATATAAAAGGCACTCACATTATATTCAATTATTTTTTTATGGTTAAAGCATTATATAAACATCAATCTATCAAACACATCAACAGCTTAAATAAACAGCATAAAAATGCATTTCTGTGATATTTTAAACTTAAACTAAATAACAGTTGTTTCAAATCAGATTAATTAGACTTTAAATAAGTTAATATGACTCAAAGTTTCAAAAAAGAATATTTTATTTTAGGAGATTTTTTAATAAAAATTGCAACAAATGCTGACTAAAAATGGTGCTAAAATCAAATTTTTTGAAAAAAAAAAAAAAACTCCTTACAGTCAACAAATTAAATTAGTTTTGAAATAGAGCAAAGTATTTTGCTTATTCAAAATATTAAATTTATTCTATTAGTTTGAAATTGAAATTAAAATAAAAGCTTCAAGAATGATTTTTCATTATGGTAAATTCATTTTAAACCTGATGTATTGCAAATTAGTGAAGGTACATACTCTCCCTCTCATATATATATATATATATATATATATATATATATATATATATATATATATATATGACAGTAAACTAAATCTGAGTATGACAGTAAACTAAATCTGACAGTAAGACCTCTGATTGGGAGGTTTTGAGGAGTGTGGAATCCCCTCTTGATTGCTGTTGTTCCCAGGTCCTCCCTGACCCGGGGTGGTAGCAACTATTAGGGTCCCAGCTATAGGCAAATAGTTAACCTCCAAACTGGGGTTAAAACACTATGAAAGTAAAAACAGATTTTTATAGTAAAAATAACAGCAATACATTTTTGAAAAAAATATTAATACATATTCTATTCATACAAACGTATCCTAAAAATCTTGTTGGCATTAAATAACCCATCGAGGTTGATATGCCATAAAACAAAATAAACCAAACCATACAAATAGTTTATACATTCTTTTATGGTGCAATCTATCTCTGTGTAATCATTTTACACATGATATCACTTTGGATTAATCTGAGTCCGAATGCCCCCCCCCCCATACCAAGATCTTGTCAGTTACACTGACAACACCCAATTCTTGATAATGATTGAGGCAGTTGAAAATCCTTAAACAAAAACAGCACAAACCCTGGAGTTCAGACAGTTTATCCACAATTTCAATCCCAATATAGAATATCATATTTGAAAGTTGTAAAAATACAACTGTCATATTAAACATGTAGACCTCAGCAGGTGAATTTGACAATATATAATTAATTTACAAATGAACAAAAATGATAAGTTTGAATATTACAAATTTCCCAACTAAAAAAAAAATACACATATATATATATAGGTTAGTGTGTGTGTGTGTGTGTACACATTCATATTAGTGATATTAAAAAAACATTTTAAATGGTCCTAAATTTAAATGATGTCACATTTCTTATAAAACTAATGCAGTAAGAATTTGAAATTAATAAAGTTATGATTAGTGATTGTTCCAAGTAGTATAAAAATGAAAACTGATAATAGATTTATTGAATATCTGATCCTGATGAGCATTTCAATGCAAAAGTCTTGAGTCAGTCAATTATATAAGTCTATTTAATTTTTGTTGATTTATTCAAAATATATATATATATATATAATTAAGTAATTCATTGAGTCTGAAAGAAACCTCAACAGAATGCAGAAAGCACTGGACAGCCGTTTCATATTTGCGACTCATCAGCAGTGCGCATCCACTACCGAGAATTGAAACCCTGACAGTTAAGTTATCAAGCAAACGTCATACCAACTGCTCCAATGGGCCTCGGTGACAAAGAGGTAGCAAATCAGACTTAATATAGTACAAACCTTCTCAAACATTTTAAATCCTAACCCCTGATTGTACAATTGCAAAGTTTTATTTTTTAATGGATAAAATTGCAATAACCAGCAAATAATGATCCTAAATATTGAGTTTTTATGTGATATCTCACTCAAATGATCACAACCCATTGTGTGTGTGTGTGTGTGTGTGTGTGTATATATATATATATAGAGAGAGATATGTATATTTGGGTAGCAACCTTCCTTTCAAGCATCTTTCATTGAACACGGTCAACAAGGAAGATTTAATTAATCTTTTATTGAATTTTTCCAGCATTCTAATATTTTTATGTGTTTTGGGGCTTAAAGAATATAAAAATTGTCCATAGTTATTATTCCAAGTGCTTTCGGCTAATTCTCTAGCCATTATCAAGGATGTTATTTTGGTATGGGAAATTTCATGTGTTACCTTGTACATAGTAGTTTAGCTGTGTGGAGTTCTTACAGAGTAGTAAAAGATTAATTATATATATATATATATATATATATATATATATATATATATATATATATATACACACCCTATATATATAATTTATTAAATTGAGTCTTCCTAAAGTACGGCTTGTGAGGTATCATATATAAATTCAAATCAGTGCAATTGACAATGTTTTCAATGTTATATATGTGTGTGTGTGTGTAAAAAATTTCACATAGAGTATCGCTATAAAAGGGCAAAATGAAAACAAAAGGTAAACTTAGCCAACACGTTTCATACTCTGAGGGACTTTATGAAGTCAGATGTAAGGATTTTCTTTTGTGACAAGTATTTATACATAAGAGCAAAAACGTTATTGGTTTTTCAAAATTCTTTGGGTTAGTGTAATCATGAATATACATCAGATTGACAGAAATCTTTTTCATATCTATATATATATATATATGTGTGTGTGTGTGTGTGTGTGTGTGTATCATATTTAGAAATTACAGTTCTATGCATATGACTTTAGATTTGTGTAAATGTATATAGCAGAGCAGAAACAAAGAAGGATAGTAGAGAATCAAACGTTGCTTAGAGCTAGAAAAGAAGTTGTGGAGAGCTATGATCATCCATGTCATGAATGGATGGGGCATATTCAATATATGTATAGTAAAATATGCATGATTATTTTGATAAGTATGGATGCATATAGTTCAGGGAGAGATTATATTCATATGTATGAATGTGTCACAATATGGAATTAAATTTTATGTCTTTAATAAATTATTTTATCTTCTTATTTTGTGTGTCATTTCTCCTTTGGATGTAGGCAATCAGGGCTCTCTATCTCTTCTAGTCCTTTTAAGTTCTAAATAACATTTGTCTGCCATCCATTTATATAAACTCAATAATTATTTACTTTTTTTTCTCTGGCTGTTTTACCTTCAGCTTGTCCTGTGAGTATTAAATTATTAAATTATTTTATATGAGTTTAAAATGTTGTTTATGCTCACTTAAATATTGCAGCCATTTTTATGATGACAAAAATATTTAAATAATTTTATAGCTGTATTGGTTATATTTTCTGCATGAATAATCTCAGATTTTTATCTACACAATTAACTGTTATATTTAACAACCCCCCCACCACCACCACCACCACGAGGGTTATATGTGCCACAAGGCCATACACAATTAACTGTTGTTGTATTTAAGAAACCATTCTGCATTTTAAGTTATTATAAGTAAATATATCCAAAGAAAGCAAACATGGAACTTTTACATAATTGCTGTATAATAAATATTTACAAATTTACCTGTACTACCCCCAAATTTTTTTTTTTAACATCAATGTGATGAAAGCCATTTAGATATGCAAGGGACCAATGAGTGGTTTGGTTTGGTTTGTTTTATGGCATATCAACCTCAATGGGTTATTTAATGCTGACAAGATTTTTATTGCTGGTAATATTTTTTCAAAAAGTTATTTCTGTTTATATTTTTCCCAAAAATGTATTGATGGTAATATTTTTCCAAAAATCTATTGCTGGTAATATTTTTTCAAAAATCTATTGCTGGTAATATTTTTTTTACAAAAATGTATTTTGCCCCCAGTTTGGTGGGTTAACTATTTGCCCACAGCTTGGACTCTAACAGGTGCTAACACCCTGGGTCAAGGTGGGCCTGGAAACACCAGCAATTAAGAGGTGGTTCCATGCTCCTCAAAATCTCCTGATCAGAGGCCTTGCTGTCGGATGTAGTTTATTGTCATACCCAGGACGCGCCAATGAGTGGGAAAGAAACAGAAAAAAACATTATTGAAAATAATGGACAATAAAAGAACAGGATTCAAGGAGACAGAAGATAATGATTGATGTTACATTTAAATTTGTGATTATTGTAGTTGGCAGGAAAGCAGGAAGCCAGAACAAGGAAACTATGTTATGATGGTGGGAAAGTGTTTGAAACCAAAAAGCCATACCAGAAGACATTACAGATTCTTCTTCGGATTTTGCAAGAATCTCCAGATATATGAAATGTGTTTAAGAAGTATCCGATCTTTGAGGACTAAAAAAGAAAAAAAAAAAAGAAAAAAATCAATTTTGTACATTTTATTTAATCACCTTCAAAATACTTCCCTTGGGAGTTCACACACTTCTTCCAGTGTTACTGCCACTGCTGGAATGTTATGGAGCTACGCCATAGCTTTTCTCATAATTTCCTCTTGCAACTCAAATCACTTCCCTTTCAGCATGGCTTACAGATTGGGGAAGAGCCAGAAGTCACATGGTGCCAAGTCAGGAGAGTAGGGAGCCTGTTGAAGAAACATTGTGTTGTTCTAGATCAGGAAAGCTTGGATTATGTGGGCGGAATGAGCAAGCACATTTTCGTGATGAAGTTGCCAATTCTTCAATGCCCATATTCCGGCCACTTTCGGCACACAGCATCACAATGGTGACGTATAACTTCCAGGTAGTATTTCTTATTGATTGTTTGGTCTTGTGGTATGTATTCATGATGCACAATACTACAGGATTTTGCCCACGCTGCATTAGTTTTGTGTGGGAAAAACTAAAGTTGGATACTTTTTGAGCAAACCTCTTATAGCAGAACACCAAACTAGATGTGGCAGTAATATTCAGTGCATGGATGAATAGTAGATTTATAAACGTGCAAGATGAATTTGGGTGAGAAAAAATTGTAATTATATTTTCTGCATGCATCATCTAAACATTTTATCAATGGAGTTAGCTCTATTGTTATATATAATAAAGAATTCTACATTTTAAATCATTAAAATTATTTCACCACTAATTTGCTAGAACTGTCAAAAAAGATGGCTGTATTTAGATAATTTAACAATTACATTGGTTATATTTTCTGTATGAGTAATTTGTGATTTCATTTACTTGCTTAACTATTGTCGCATGTAATAAAGAACCCTGATTTTTAAGTTATTTAAAATAAAAATATCCACAGAAATCTAACAAAAGAAATAAAAAGCAATGTATTAGCAGTCTGATTTCACCTACTTAATAATAAAATATTTCATTGTCATTGTAACACAAGGTATGTTTACTTAATGCCTCATGTTATCATAACAACGGAATATTTCATTAAGACAAGAAAATCAATTTGCATGACCAATAAATTTCTATATTTCTGAGATGAGGTATTGTAACTATTTACACTATTTACATTGTTCAAACTGTTGTCCTCATCTTTATTGTTATATCCACACTGTACACTTTGGCCTTCTTCAGGTGATATATTTTGGAATTATGGTTACTGCGATATTATATTTATAAGTCCCAAAAATTAATTCACTGACACACCAAAGGACACATGGTCCAGTGGATAAAGCATTGGTTGAAGTAATCCAAAAGTAACTTAACCCAAACAGGTGAACAAAAACTTGGAGAGTTGAGTTACTAAAGGGAATTAACTGAAACTGATACATCCAGTAAAGGCATGGCAAGTGGAACTAGAACAATCTACCCCCCGTGGACCATTAAAGCATTTGGTTCAAAATTCAAACATATATCAAAATTCAAACATAAACAATAAATATATAAAGTTACATTGTGCTATCCACTATAGAATAGATTATTTTGTATGTATATTCGACTGATTCCATTTTGAGGAATATATATAATTAAATCTGTACATGTATCTTAGAAATTCATGTTCTTAAATAACTTTATCAGATCAAGACTTTCATATGGATGTCATGCATGGTGCCAAACTTGTTCAGAAATATCTAAACTCTCAGCTGTATACAACTGATTTCCCAGATCAACAGCTAAAAATGACCCTGAATGAGTGAAGCCTATAGGTCTTGGCAAAAACCACACTTCTTCAAACCTTATGGACTGGTGCTGCAGAATGAAAAACAAAGAACCGTGCCAAATAACAGGAACCCCATAAATTATTAAAGACTTTCAACAACAGTAACAAGTAAAATGAATAGCACATGTCAATGAGAAAATAATGGCATAATCAAGATGTTGACATTCAATGCTATTTCAAACAAAAGAATAGGAAAGAATCCCCCATCAATACTGGAAAGATCAATAACTTAGTAAACTTAAACTTTTTTTCATGAAAAGTTGTTTTAATAGAAAGATTATATAAATTTCAACCAAAAGCAGCATTGGCTTATAGGTCAATGAGTGTTGAACATTTCTTTAAAAAGAAATAACTAATATTACAATTACCATACATTATATTAATTTAGTTACTTCTAATATCAGAATAAATTGCCATTATAAAAAAAAATAAAAATTTGAACACCAAAATGATTGATTGATTTGTTTGTTTGTTTTTTTTAGCACATTAACTGTTTGTCGGTTATTTAAACCCAGAACATATTTTAGATTGTAAGAATAATTCTTTCTTTTATGAGTGAATATTGAATTTTCTTGGAGAATAACAACAATTTTTCCAGATATAATTCTACTATTTAACTAAAAGCAGGAGGGAGTAGATGGATTCATACCTTTCCCAAGGTTATTTGCAGGTAAGTGAATATAATGAAACTGATAATTTGAACTTGGCTCTGTTTTCTCATTCTGAGCCACTGTCCCTTACATGGCCTGCATATCCACAACACCAGTGTGAAATGTTCAACATTTGAATCGTATGGTATTCCATCAATTCAACAAAGGTTTCTTAAGGTTGTGAGTATTTCTTTTCTCAGATTAACTAGAAAGAGAAAAAAAATCTAACTTAAAAACTAGGTTTTATTGCTGATCTCTTCCGAGGCTGGAAACAAAACTACCATCGTAGGGACCAGAAACAGACAGCCTGAAAATACTCACCTGATTTTGTGGCCTTGTTAGAGCCAGAAAGAAAGACAAGAGAGGAAGTGAGTTAAACAAATATATTAACAGAAACAATACACAAAGATATATACAAACGAGAGTGATACAGCAAGAATGTTTGGCCCAACTGTCAGAGCTGACTAGCGGAAATTTCCCTCTACAAAAAGCAGTACCTGCTCCTGTTTATAACTGGGAGAGTCCATGCATGCATGGATAAATTACCATAGCACTTGGATATGGTGATCCAAGAATTATGATTCTGTAAAAATTAATATCTCTAAAATAACTTGCAGAACTTCATTAGTAAAATAAAAATATAGTCACCAATGTTAAATCTGCATAAAATCAAAAAAAAAAAAATCGAAAAAATATAAACAGTAAATTGCTGATACGCCTTGAAGAGTGGACGAACATTCCCGCCTAACTGACATATGGTTGGATTCCTTAGACCGTTTAAAATTATAATATTTATGAACTCTCAAAGTGAAGTAGAAAACAGCGTCCATTCCAAAAGAAAACTTTATCATAACGTCTTTCTCTCTCTGCCTTTTTGACCTATCCCCCTCCCACAACTTCCGTTAACAGATTTGGGGTGTCAATGCCTGGTTTTCCTCTAAGAGTTTGGGGTTGACAGAGTGGGAGTGTTGCATATAACTCGGTCGTGTCTCCCCACCCCTGTCAACCCGCCTTTCACTCACTCACTCCCCCACCCCGTTAGTTTACTTATTGCTGCCAGTCATGAATGTATGGGCTTGTTTTCATTTTTAGTTTCGGATGTGAGAGACAAGGCCTGATGACCCACTGTCCTTTGGTGGTGGGGCGGTTCATTGTGTGTAACCTCAGGATGATTTGTTTGAAATATATATGTGTGTGTGTGTGTGTATGTATGTATGTATATATGTGTATATGTGTGGGTGTGTGGGTTTGTGCGTATGTATGTGTGTATATATGTATGCGTGGGTGTGTGTATATGCACATATATATATTTACATGGGTTTAATTTACGTTGTTTGATTTTTCATGTATATGCGTGTAATTGTAAATGTCTGTTTATATGTTTGATTTATATACATATATGTATGCATACGTAGGTATGTGTATGTAAGTATGTATGTGTATGGGTATGAATGTATGTATTTGTATATATGTGCATGAAGTTCAGGCCGAAGGTGATGTCACCTTGATAATCAATTACAACTAGAAGTAAACTTACATTTGAGAATAACATCTGTAGTGTATTAATGTAAATTCTATAACTATTTCTCTAATCAACCATTTCATACCAGAATTTTTGGTAATAAAGGGGTTTTTTTTTGGTTTTTTTTAAAAAAACTCTAACATATAATTAAATTTCTTGAACCGTTTAAACATTCAAACTTATATATATATATATATATGGGGGTTATATATCTTTTTTCTCTCTATATCATTTCCGGTGAGTTGACCTATTAAATATGTCAATGTCTGATCATTACCCCCCTTCCTAACTATTAAGTATTGTAATAAAAATAAATTTAAAAGCATTCCTATCTCTCCCTTCCATCTCTAATTTCGACCATGTCTGTCACGCTATCTCTCACCACTCTCTAAATCACCTTACATCAACTTAATACTACCCCTCAAAATTATAAAAAATTATATATAAATTTAAATTCATTTTTTCACCCTTGGAAGTGTGGTCCTATAAGCCAGGGAATAAGAAATTACCTGGGGACCTTAAAGTTGTCTGTTTTCATTAAGTTATATACATATATAATATGAAAAAAATTAATGATAAATTGAAAAAGGTTTCATGATGTGTTTCTGTAATGTGTCTATTTTTAAAAAAAAATAGATGAAATTGGCTAGACTATATATATTCAAAGACATATTGAGTAAAAAATGAAATTTAGAAGATTAAAATTTCAGTGACCCCCAACTTCTTCATGCGCATGTGTAGTTACATCACTTTAGTCTAATGAAGTCCTAAAGGATAAAATGCGTCACACAAAAAACTTTTCCATTTTGTCATTAATTTTCCTTGTACAGTGTGTGGCACATAGCTAGATGAAGATACCATTGCCACTAATTTTGTATGATTAAGATCTTACCCTTATGTGCAAGGTCTGAACAGTGCCTTTAAGTGAAATTCTTATCATAGATTCCTCGAAATTATCTCTCCTCAGTTTCATATCCAAACATAAACAAAGTAATTTTCTAAAGTAATAGATTTTTATTTATTAATCTGACAGATTTTTAAATGTTATTTGTTTGATCAGCAAAGCTTCTTTGTGGCATGTCAGATCTAATAACAGCTTCCCTCTGCCCAGATAGACATAGGTTTAACTCATACCAGAGAGCACACATTTTTCTTAATATGATTTCTTGAATATTCAGGCCAGTACATGAAAATAAATATAAATAGATGGAGCCTCTACTCAAATATGAGTATCCACTAAAAATAATGTTTCAAGTGATAAATTTTATTTTATTTATATATATATATATATATATATATATATATATATAGTAATTCATTGAATCTAGAAGAATCCTCAACAGAATGCAGAAAGCACTGGATAGCTGTTTCATCCTATTTTTGGGACTCATCAGCAGTGTACATCCACTACCAAGATTCGAACCCATACCATTTCAATACAACGCAAGCATCATACCAACTGTACCAACGGGCCTTGGTTATGAAGAAGAAACTGAATAGACTTGATATAGCGCTGCTACTCACAAATTCCGTGATAATACTCATTCATCTATTCATAACCCAACCAATTGTGCCCCAAGAGCCACGACTTTCCTTTCCCCGAACCGCTCCATCACAGAGCATTAGCTGGGTCAAGCAAGGATATACAAGTAATAGAGTTTTGGAGATTTAAGCAAAATTTTATTATATATATATATATATATATATATATATATATATATATATATGCACAAGCTGAAGACTGGTGAAACAAAGAGTATTTAAATGGATTTGCATAAACTTTAGCTTAAACAAATTACTAAAAAATATGTATTTTACAATCTATAACATTTGTTATAATACAGTTTGTTACAAGCAATTTGTAGTATAAAAGTAAAACAAAAGAGATTTCATTTATTTTTGGTAAGCTCCAATTGAAAAATATTATGAAAGACAGAAAATATGTTTTGTAGCAACTTGCAGTGTTGTCCCAGAAAATCCTATTCTATGTTCAATTTCCTTAAAAGAAAAACAAAAGATTTATTCTTGGTAAGTTTCCAGTCAAGAATTATTATAAAAAATAGAAATATTTTTTTTAATCATTTCACTCCAAGCACAGCAACAAAGCCTCTAAAATGTAAAAAGTTAATGAGTGTGAGAGAATATGATCAAAAGAAAACATTATTAAGGGGAGAGAAAAATAAAAGAACCGGAATCAAGAAGACAGACGATAACGATAGCAAAAGTGACAAGCGAAGCCTTCCAATATCACAAAAGTGGTGACAAGGATTCGCAAAACAGTGTCAATGTCAAACAAAAGCTTGTTATCACTTCTAAAATGCTTGTCGTAGACACTAGTACTAGTAGTAATTGCCTTCCAATAACATCTGTGCTAGTAATACTTGTTCAAGTAGTAATCGCCAAATAGTATAATGATCAGAAGGGAATCATAATCCATATAGTAGTAGAGTAGAGAGAGTGAACGCAAAGCAATAGTGGATAGACAAGAAGAGTGAAACAGTGATCTATATAGTTTATAGAGGAGAAATAGTGATCATTTAGTCAACGCTCATTTCCTATTTATTTACTTCCTTTATGATCATGTGATCTACTTAATAATGGAATCACCTGTGTTGCTCACTGGTGATCTAGTTTCAAACCAGTATCGGCAACAACACTTACTTTTATACAACACATTGCATTGAAATTTTTGAAGATCAAAGTTGACTGGAAAGCAAGAAGCCAGAAGTGAGTTCCACAAGCAAGAAGTGCAAGAGAAAAAACTGTTACATCTCACCATTTCAATTGTAAAATGATGAGACAATACTACTAATCTAGTAGTACACTTAAATTCATAAGGTCTAGATACCAAAGAGAAAATCTCATTAGAACAATTACCATGAAAATATTTATAGAAAAGGTGCATGGATTTTATATTATAGCAGTGGGAAAGAGACCATATTCGAGATACCAGATCAGGACTACTAACATTGCAGAAATACAAGACCAGATGTGACAGATGGGGAAGAATTGTCTTGTGAAATTGCTTTTCAAAATGCATATTTTTCTTGTTCAGATAAAGTGAATGCAACTGACTTGGATTTTAACAGAAAGCAAAACTGATTCCAGCTCAGTGGGACCAAACATTGACCAGATACTACAATCTAATCATACAAACAAGCAGAAGATTAGTATAGATAATCTGCAGCCTGACCACTCCACACTGAGTGCCATGCTAACAGATTAAAATATGAAAATTCAAATTTCAATATTAAACCTTTATTTTCCTCTATTTCCGAACGGGTACACAAATAAACTACAAGAAACAGCACTTGAAATCGGTTCAGGTTACTTCCACATAAAAATAGAGTCGATTGATTTCTCCAAATTAAGAAACCTTATCCTTGCTTCTAATTTATGAGATAAACAGTGAAGCAGTCAAGTGAACACATGCTTTTTAATACCTTAGTTCTGATATTGATTTGAAGTTGTCGCTTCTAAACTACTTTTACTATCTTCATCCCTACGATCACTGTTATTTTGTTGAATACTAATTCAAGTTCACTAAATTCTAAATCAGAATCTTGCACAAATCTTGTTCGCTAATTTAGTGCTTGGATATATTTTTACCAAGGCAAAATATTTAACATTTCAATATTACTAACACTGAACATAAATGCATGAATAAATGCTGTTGACTAAACCACCATGATGTTGGAAATAGGGATGAGTTATTGATTCAATAAACAAAAAAAAAGTGAATTTTTTTTCTGGGGTTGAATACAGCAATTTGCTAATGATTTGATCAAAGTTACATGCAGCAGTCTGTTATGTTATTGGTATAGTGAAAGGATTACTCATACTAGTCAAATGATGTAATTAACAGGTGAGTAAACTGCATATATTTTGTTAAAACTGAATACTTTATAATACATAATAATTTCTCTCCTGTGTCATGTTCTTTCAGGATGTGGGCAATCATGGTTCTACACAGGTTCCTATTTTTCAGCCATTTTGTCCTTATTCTGCTATCCATTCACACAAACTTGTTAAACTAGGTTACTTACTACCTCCTCCATCTTCTTCTTCGTTCAATAAATTGGCTGATTTTACATGTCAACCTTTGTTAGGTTATTCAATATCAAACACAGAATGGAGTACACGGTGTGGCTCCAATGGTCAACCAGACAAGACTTGTTAACCAATACCCCATGACAAGGCACCTAGTACCATCAATATGTCCTGTGAGTATCAAATTCTCAAGACCCGTTCTTTCCCAGAAATTTCATCTATCTTTCTCATGTAAGTACAAGACAATTTCCTACAAAACTTCCTTATTACTCACATGTTCTGTTTATGCATTCTATCTTAACATTCATCAGTATAACCACATCTCTGTTGCCTCAAGTCTCTTCTTCATATGTGAAGAAATTGTCAAATATTTAGAGTTATATAGATTACATTACAGTTTGACACTAGGATAACTATATTCTGATTAAGAAACTAATTAATGAAATGATATATCATACTCCTATGCTGTCACTTGACAAAACAAAAAATTCTAATTATTTAAATTCATTATTCCTTTGGAGATAAATACACGTCTTTAAAAAAAATGACTCAATAGATTTTCCAAACTAAGTTAAGTAAATAAATATTTAAAGGAATAAAAATAAAATCCAATTTATCTGTTATGCAAACAACTATTTGTATTAAGAATGTGCAAAAGTTCCCAGCGGACTTTTTTATGAAAACTAAAGAATGAACATGTAAAGGAAAATTTTAAAAAAAAAAACACACAAAAGGTTTTTTTCACACACCCAATTAATAATAGATAATCTGGTACAAAATATGGCTAAATCACTCTTAAAATTCGGATTAATATACAAGTCATCTTCAAGTAAAAACAATATTTTCACAAATTCAAATTATCTTACCTTCTTTATCTGTCTATATTTCTGAGATGAGGTATTATATACACTATTTACATTGTTTGGACTATCGTCCTCATCTTTGTTGCCATATTTATTACAACGTTTTGGCCATTGTACGCTCTGGTCTTCTTCAGGTGGTTGAAATGTTGAACTGAACCCTTTATTTTGCTTGCTGGGGTAGACTGTTCTAGTTCCACGTGCCATGTCTAATGGATGTCATCAGAATTAACAGGAGATAACCGATAACTGACATCCATTAGACATGGCACGTGGAACTAGAACAGTCTACCCCAGTGAGCAAAATAAGGGGTTAAGTTTGACATTCCAACCACCTGAAGAAGGCCGGAGCATACAGCGGTCAAAATGCTGTAATAAATAAGGCAACAAAGATGAGGACGATAGTTCAAACAATGTAAATAGTGTATCTTGCCTGCTTAATTCTTGTTCTTTTATTGTCTTCTCCCCTCAATAATGTTTTTCTCTAATTCTTTCACACACCTTGTGTCTTAATGACTTTATTACCTTGCTTGGGGTGAAATGATAAAAAAGCAGAATATTTCAGGTGGCAGAGTCTATTGTACATTTCCACCAGAATGAACCAGTATAGATTAAAACCTGGTTCAGTGAAAGTAATATTTATATAAATGCTTTTGTTTTTTTACTCCTTTTGATATTTATATTTAGCAAAAAAAAACTGTCAAATTCTGATATGACTCAGCCTTATATATACATCTCAGATCAATATAAAAAGTAAACAATATTTTCAGCAACAAAGAATATGTTAAACAGTGTCTGCCAATGTCTGTTCTTGAAGCATGAACATGGATTCCTCTGTACAAAGGAACTAATATACTTATCTAAAAGTATATGAATGCTCAAGGGTATTCCAAATATTGTTTCAAGAATTCATTGTCAAAATGACAGAAAAATGACCAGACTGTTAAAAATTACTATTTTCAATCCATTTGGTTCTTGTATTATTAAAAAAAAAAAGGTTAATGGTTACACTTAAACAATCAGAAAAAATACAATATGGTATTTATCTCCAAAAAAAAGATATCATAGAAGCAACAGAGAACAATATCTTGGTAGACATTTCAAATTATTTTATAATAAAGTTACCATATTAAATTGTATCAGATCTAGTGAGATATTTTGTAGGCAGTGTCTCAGCTGTGACTCAGTCACCAATATATACTATTGGCTAAAAAACAGTTGATCATCAATCTATTGTTAATATATAAATTTGTCAAGATGAGTACAAAGAAATATAATACCTTGATAATTTAATTATCTTGATCTTATTCATAAAATTAACTAAAATTAAACTAAAAAGTAGTCTTGATAAAATCCAAAAAAGTTTCAATGTTATCAGTCCTGGCATCTTGGTTTCAATCACTTTCCCACTGCCATAACGTAGCTTCCCTATGCTTTTTCTATATATATTTTCAAGGTAATAGTTCTGATGAGCTTTTCTTTTTGATACCTAGATTTTATAAATTTAAGCACAGTACTAGATTGGCAGCTTGGTCAAATCATTTTACAATTGAATCTTCTCTCACACTTGCTTGTGGAACTCACTTCTGGTTTTCATGTAAAATTGTATCTTCAAAAATTTAAATGCAATGTCAAGAGTTATCTTCTGTCTTCTTAATTCTTGTTCTTTTATTATTCTCTCTCGTTAATAATCTTTTCTTTTTTTCATATTCTTTCACACTCAATAACTACTTGTGCCTTAGTGGCTTCATTTCATTGCTTGGAGTGAATCTCTCTTATTCTGTTCCACAAGAAGGAAACCATTTGTATTCATAAAAAAGAAAAATCTTACAAAACAACATTCATTCAGCATTCACTCATTTTGAATGTAAAAACTTATATTCTGTGCCAACATCCACAATCGCATCAATAAAAACATTATTTAATCTAAAGAAGTCCTTATAAAATATAAAATATATCACATAGGATTTTTCCATTGTTTCATTCAACTATCGGGTATTGGCTAATCATTTTAGAGTACACCCTGCTGTCTGCGAGTGCAGTTATCAAGTCCTTGTTTTAGATGCCTGCTCAGCTACATTTGTATTTTGTTCAGTACCCATACAGCCCACCTGAGGTTTATAATGCAACTATGCTGAGTAGACCTTGGTAAAAATTTTCTGGAAGGGAGCACATAATCTGGTTTGATCAGCAGTCTGAACAATGCCAGTAAAATCAAGCCCTTGGTCATGATGATTTGTGCTCACCTTCTCACTGTATATAGTCATCTACAGACAGACTATTTTGCTGTATCACAGCTCATCAGTTTGACGAGACATGTGATTGTTCCAAGCCAGGACTGAAACCTGACCAATTTGAAATCACCCAGAGACTCTCATCCTTAGGCCATCACCGTACATTGATGAAGAAAAGGAATTTTTAACAAATTATATATACACACACACACATATATATATATATATATATATATATGGATGACAAAAATATTAGCTCCTGAAAAATTAATTTCGGTTGAGCCCTCTGGTTTGAGGTGTGAATTTGTAAACAGTGACTATTTAAGCTAATATTGCACGACTCTTCAACAGAATTGAGTCACTGTCAGTCACTGCGTGTTTATCTGAATCTAAAAATAAACACGCTAAAATTCACCTTCATCCCGTACCGTAAGCTGACGGCTTAGTGGGAGAAGTTCCGACTGACGCAAATTCAGTCGGGTTTCAATCCTTGCTAGAGGCAACCGGACGTCTAACCACACTGATGAGCTGTGAAACAGCGAAACAGTCTGTCTGTGGATGACAAAAAAAAAATATATATATATATAAGTATTACTGGCTACCAAAGCTCTCAATTGATAGGGAAGAGCTTTTAGTATTAATTAGCAGCAGCTGACAAAGTGCTCAACCTGCGAGAGGGAGCATATATATATATATATATATATATATATATAAAGAAAGAGAGAGAGATTTTGATATCAATACTTGGTATATTTACAAACACTTTATCTCAAATATTGAGCACTCTTCCCACAATTTTAAATATATTACTTTTTTATCATTTCACCCCAAGCAATGCTATGTCATGAAGATACAAGGGGTTACTGGGAATGAAAGAGAATGAGGACACTAAGAACAGAAAGGACGAGAAAAGAACATATGCCAGCAAAACATATGGTGATTGACATTGCATTCAAATTTTTGAAGATTGTAGGTGGCAGAAGCAAGAAACCAACAGAAAGTTTCCACAGGTGAGAAGTGCGAGAAAAACAATTAGAATAGAACTTACAGTTACAATTAGCTAATTCAACAGTAAAATGATGAGACCTGATTGCCAATAGAGAGAGTGGACATAATAATCAAAACTGCATGGTGACTGTCAGTTTCATACCTCAAGCAATCTTCAGACATGCAGTGTTGATTCCTATGTCTACGTTGTCTATATAAAAAAATGCTTTATTTCCAATGCCAAGCAATTCTTCCTCATAAATATAACAAATTTTCAGCTCTATATATATATATATATATATATATATATATATATATATAGATAGATAGATAGATATCAGTGGTGACTCTGGCTTGTTGGGTTCAGCTCAAGTGAGTCAACATTCAAGTATATCTATTTCAAATTAACAAATATCTTTCGTAGTGCATTGTTTTCATTCTTAACTTCAGCTTGATCCCAAAATTCAAAATATTGACCGAACCAAATACATTTCATTAATATTGTTCATAATAAAAAAGAAAGAAAATAAGTAAAAAAAAGAATGAAATAAAATTAAGCCAGTCAAGCTGCATAGGTCTTAGCCCTATCTGAGCTGGAGACAATCTTTATAGGCAATGTATTTCTATAAATAATCTTTTAAAAATCTCTAATGACTTGTATGCTCTGTTTTTCATAGAACAAATTTTTTATTATTTTTATTTCAACTTATTGCTTTCATTTTAAATAATTTATTTCATACAGTATAAGTTTTTTTTTTTTTAGCACAATGTATCAATTGATAAAAGGCAAATTAAATTTAGCCCGACCTCGACTCCACGAAAATCAAAGCATTGACTGTAGGGTTGGGGCGAGGAGTGTGACGGGAAATGCTGAGTGTTGAGGAAATATAATATCAGTCAGCAGGAACGATTAATGACCCAAAAATGTACAATAAATTAAGCTAAAAATTCACAGAGAGACACATAAAAACACATAGACAAATATACAGACACACATGTTATTTTAAAAAACAAAACAAAAACATATCCAGCTCAATTGTGATGACCCCGACAAACATTGATGACCTAGAGTTGCCACTGAGACAATATATAGATATATATATATATATAGAGAGAGAGAGAGAGCATCATGAGAAGCCACGTATACTTTCTTAATATGTATATAATATAGAAAAAACAACTGAAAAGTTGCAAATTAAAAAAAAAATTAAATTTTTTTTTTGTGAAAGTATTTACAGTGTAACCCGGATATAAGAGAGTTGCTGGGACCGGAGAAGAAGTCTCTTATATCCGGGTTTGGTCTACATCTGTTTAGGTAAGTATGGCTCTAATTTGGGACCAGAGAAAATCTCTCTTATATCCGAGTTTATCTTATATCCGGTTCTCTTATATCCGGGTTACACTGTATTTATATTTTTATATATATATATATATATATATATATATATATATATATATTTGATATTTCAGATCGGCCCTGATCTTTCATCAGAAATGGCTGTTTTCAGAAGTTTGTTTACATTAAGTAATGTCCGTCGCGAGACGTGGACGTCACGTGATATGTAATGCAATCGTGTTTGAATATTTCTAACGTAAATCTAACTGTAGTAATATTTTAGATGTTGTTTAAAAAAAATTTTTAACTATATCTAACAAAAATCTTTTGTTTAACTATTGAAATATTTATAAAGATTTAACATACCCAAGTCTTTATTTAACCCTAGTTTATATGTATTTAATTTTAAAATCCAGTATTTTTCTTTTTTTCTGCATGTGTATGTGGAACTGAAATCAGGATCTATCAATACACATTTACAGTTTTCTAATGAGTGTCCTGGTTGATTAAAATGTTCAGCTATGAGGGAATAAGGATTGTTTTGATGTGTGTGTATATATATATATATATAATATAGTATATTGTTAATATACAGGATTGTTCATAACCATTTTCGACCCTCACCCGTAGATGTGCAGTTGAAATGCACTGAAACCAAGTTGCATCTTTGTAGTGAGTAAAATGGTTTTGTCTATATGATAAAATTATAATAAATAAATAATTATCGCTCTACTATCTGTATCAAGCTCTTTTTTGAATTAACGCTGCGAACGTTGGAATTTATATTACTTTCGTTCTCATCATATTGTATATATATATATATATATATGATAGAAATAATGCAGTGGTTCTCAGAGTCCTATATAACATTTCTCTTGCAATCTTTGGTTTCTTCAATAAATAACCCATTTTTTTTATTGTTATCTCATAATTTTAAACCATTATATTTGAAACAAAAATTCCTCCCCAATTTATCCATTGGCTAAAATTCTTCCCTTGGAACGAAATGCCTCCCTTTTGAAAATCACTATAATCAATGTTTTTTGTAATTTTTTTCTGTTAAGTTTATAGTTACTTTTTAATTGCAACATTGTACCCTAGCTTCATTTAAAGTATTTTTGTTAAGAATTTATTTTCACAGTTTTCTTTTGTTTTCTAATCACTGTCTTTATGCTGCCAGATATAAAACCTCTGCATCTTTTAATTTCTTTCTTCTATAAATATTTCCTTGTTGAACAAATTTTATTCTTCTCTTCATTTGCTTCTCTATGATGTGGCTTACATTTGCTTATTTGTTTCTTCTCTTAAATACTATCAATAATACAATGATCTCATTTAACAAAACCCATATCAGCAACAAATCCCAGAATGCTTCTCAACCTTGAGAGACTAAACTAATTATAGATTTTTATGTTTCTTTATTTTGCATTGAAGCTTTTATGTAATATTTTGAAGAAAAATTGTCACAATTTTAAATTATTTAATAAGAATAATACCAGGTTTTATCCAGTGAGATAACAGATATAAAAGATCTTTACATAATTGCATAAGAATTAGATTCAAAACTTAGAATCTTAAAAGCAAGAATAAAGACGCTTGTTGTTAAAGAAAAAATGAATTTTCTCCAAAACCAAACTCTTAGAATCATGGTAAACAAAGAACTAAAACATATATTTTTTTAACCAAATATTCAATACTTTTAAAATGAGTTAGGATTTTAAAAAGTAAGAGAGTTTATGTATTTTGATGCTAAATAGCTTAAGATATATTTGAATTCATTGAAAATTATAAAAATAATTAACTTCATTCATCAACGTAGACTACCATATTTTTTTCTATTGGTTAAAAATTATTATATCTTTCTGGTTATGAGACAATGAATTTATGATCATTTTCTAAAATTTAAAAATAAAAACATCCTTTTATTACATTAAAATTAATGGATCAAGTGGACCAAAAATTCAGCAACTGAAGTCCAAACAATTCAAAGCAACACTTTGACAGCCATCTTGAATTATTAACATCATCAGCCATTTTGAATTATATTCAATCAAGTCAGAAACACTCATTGCATAATTGATAAAGATTAAAAACAACAAAAAAGTAATCAATATTTAGAAAATATTTAAAATTTTCAAATTCAATGTTAGTTATATATTCACTGAATGATAAAACTTAATTTGCTTAATGTTTATCAAAAGCTATATAATAGCAAAATTAACCCATTTCTTCAATTCAAATTAATCACATCGTAATTTATAGACAGAGATGCTTTTAATAGTTCATTAAATCTAAGTAAAAATTAATGAATTTTTCTCTCATGATAATGTTAAGTTATAAAATACAAATATATCATGGTTTGTATCATATCATCTCTCATTTTTCAAATTTTCAGTCCTGCTTGAAAAGCTTTTCCATTTATGATCAAAAGATGAAATATTTACGAGAATTACAAGAGTTGATTAAATTATCCATTTCTGTCAATTTGGGTTTCTGTTTAAGCTTCAAATCTCAAATTATACTATATGGTAAGATGATTCATGAATTAATCTTGAGAAAAAGTGTTAAGAATAACACAGGAGTAAGGGAATTAATAAATTATGAGACAGAAGTTCAGGACCATTGTAGAAAAATAATTAAATATTTAATCTCTTTTCATATACTTTAACTGAATTTGAACTTATAATGTTCTGATCAAGAAAACCTCTGTAGAAAGTGGAGGAGGCTGAAAATTTGCTCTTGTAAAAATATTTAACTAGTCCACAATGAAAAAGGAAAAAAACAAGCAGATAAAGTTTAAATCCAAACTTATATTTCAGAAATAGTTGCAGTGATTTAAAAAATCATTAATTTTTTTGTGTTCAAATGACAGAATAGATATAACACAAAGATTTCTTAATGACTGTCTTGGACTGTTACATCTGGTTGCTACTCATGTTATCATGCAGACTGCTTCAACTCTGACTACTTGATACATTATCTTTTTATTTATACCTTATGCGTGGGTGTAATAGCAGACACAAAATACACCCAAATATGTCACAGTAAAATGATCAGTTCAATTCTAAAGACTGTTACTTGAAGTGTATACAATTTCTCATCATATAATAATTGCACTTGTCCCTCCCTTCACTAGTTCATATGACTGTTACTCCCTGCCAATACCTCATAAATAATGGACTGTTCCATTTTGGTCATGTAACAAAACAAAAGACATCAAAGACACTACTTGGTTTCAGTCAGAAAATGAAAGAAAGATGGGAAGATAGAATTTAATAGCTGTTTAAGTGAAATGGAAAATTTTGTCAATTTCAAATCTCTTCATTTGTACCCACTTCTTAAAATAATGACCAGCATTCATATTTATGATTATTGTTGCAATATTTTGCTAATATTGTTAAACTCAAATATTTAATGATGTGATAGGCGAATTTCTACTGATATTTTATTGTTATAGAACTTGCCATGAGCTTATTCCTCCTTAAATGAAGAATTAAGATTCAGCAGTAATTTAAAATAGGAAAACCATGAAATTTTCATGGGTTATAACTAGTAACCTAATAACAATGCATGCTTAAAATCTGAAACTTTACAGATTAATAATTTGATACATGTTTTAAATGCTGTGGAATTTTTCTCTTTCTCCATAGATTATATATTAATTAAATTTGATTTTAAGTTGCTGTTACTCAGTGGGAATGTTCTTCTCTTGTTCCATATCCCTTAAAGACATGAACGATCATGGCTCTCCATAATTTCCTATCATTTGTAACAGTTTTTGTATTTTTGCTATCTCTCCTAATCCCTGTTCTGCCAATCATTTATACAGGGTCATTAGGTAGGTTATTTGATGCTTTCCTTTGTCTCTCTTGTCGTCAGTATATCATGAGAGTGTCAAATTCTCTAAGTCCGCTTTCCTCATTATGTGTCCTAGAAATTTCAACTTTCTTTTTCTGATGTTAACTATAGGTGTCATTATTAATTTCCATTTTCCTCAGAACTTCATCATTGCTCACATATTTAATCCATGGCATTCTCAGCATCCTTCTGAGGAAATACATTTTTGTTACTTCAAGTCTCTTCAGTGAGGATATTGTCCAGCATTCACTACCATATAGGAGGACTGATATTATATAATAGTTCAGTACTCTTTCTTTGTTTCTAACAAAACTTTCCTGTTAATACTTTGCTTAGATTTTGGAAGGCATTGTTCGCTCTCCCAATGTGCATTCAGATTTCAGTGCCACATTTTCCATCATCTGTTAAAACACATCCTAGTTATTTAAATTTTTGTGCTTGCATGATTTTGATATCTCTAATTTGTAATTCACACCTGGCAACAATACATTTTATCTTCTTAGAATTTATGTTTAGTTCTTTCTTCTTACTTTCCTTTAGTACCATCTATATGAGTTCCTGTCGTTTCTTTTCCATGTCTATCAACACTGTGTCATCTGCATACCTTTTGCTGTTCAGATTGTGGCTGCTGATAATGAATCCTGATAGGACTTCTAATTCTCTTAAGATTGCTTCATTGTAAAAGTTGAATAAGCCTGGTAAGAAAACACACCTCGTCTTACACTATTTCCATCTATTTACTGAATTCATTTTCTACCCATATTCTGACAGTTTGCTCCCAATATAAATTCTGGTTTATTCTAATATTATTGCTAAATAAACCAAGCTTATGTAATAGTTCAAACAGTTCTTTATCAAACGATTTTGCATAATACATAAAACATAGGTATATATACACTTAATAATTTTCACTTAAAAAAAGAAAAGAAATGTAATAATGTGTCTGCCAAAATTTGAATCTGTCTAATTCATTAATTTCAACAAATCCTAATTTACATGGATTTTAAAGTTTTTCTTCACAAACACTACACCTTCAATCTCTCCATATGATTGTAAGGATCACAGTGTTGCAATTTGGCAGGAGATCAACAGATCTGAAGAAAAGCTATGTATAGGAAATGAAAAGAAAATCTAATGAAACTCATGTTAATTAAAATAATGTAAGATTGGTAGACTAACCTAGCAATAAAATATTAAATATTTCTTCTTGATGCTTATATATGTTTTGGAATAAATTATTCTTATTAATGGACTATAGATCTTTTTAATAATCATTTTTGTTAGTCTAACTACATCTATAGGGAATAGACCTTATATTGAACACAATTACATACAGAAATACATACCATATCAAAACAAATCCAAACTTTATTTTCTACCCAATGGCAAAAAGAATTCATAATACAATACAAATCAAAGTGTCTATTGGTTAGAAATTAACATCACCATGTGAAATAATTGACCAATCATCATCATCCCCTTGACTTTTGTAATCGTTAGGGGGATCCAAATGCAGAAGCTACACTGAATCTCCTCCAAAATGATCTATCAATGCCAGCCATCAGCAATTCTGGTATAGTCATACCTGTTCATTGTTTGAAATTGTCCAACCAGTTTTTGCACTGGTGTCCTCTCCTATGTCCACCTTCAACAGTGACTTGCATGATAGTCTTGCACAACTAATGTGTCCAAACAATGCAATTTTTCTCCATATGACAGCGGTGAAAAGATGTTTCTGGTGGCCCACAAAACCAATGAGTTTGTGTGGAAAAGAGTTGAAAGTTTTATGTTTCCAATAGAAGATACCAAGGAGTTTTCACACACATTTGTTCTCAAAGACTTGGATCCTTCTCTCTCTTTCTGCCATCAGTGTTCACATTTCACATCTATATAGGAGAATGGAGATCACCAGTGATTTGTACAGTCCGTACTTTGCTTGGAAGCTGATTTTGCTTCTCCATATTCTTGCCAATTCGGCCATGGCTGCAGCAATCTGTGCATGTATTTCCAAGTTGCAGGCACCAATTAGAGAAAACTAATTTTCCTCACCCCTACTTTTGAAAAAAATTTTGAATAAAAACCCACAGAATTCGACTCTCAATGCAGAGATTAGGCTGTCTCCAAGCCAGAACACAAGTCATTGCTACATACCTTTTTCTTTCCCCTAGCATGTGCTGAAAGAAATGTATCAGCAACTTCAAGTAAATAAGCTCTAACAATAACAGCAAGGCTGGCCAGTCAGTGACTCCAAATGACTCCAACAACAAAGAGAGTCAGTGAATCTTTGCTAATAATAAAAGTTTTTTTCAATTACAACTTATTCTGTGGAACAACAATTTAAAAGTCTTTTCTAAACAACAGATTTTTCTGTGAACCAACTACCCAACTAGAAACTATTTTTACACTTTTTCTAACTCCTTTGAATTTTCTACATATGTTTGTAAATACAAATGATTTATTTAACTGACATACCAATGTTTACTTTATTTTTATTTTATTATTGTTTGAAATTCAGACGTTTGGATTTTTAATATAAAAAAACCTGGACAACTTAATTTCCTACGTATATCTTTTCTTTTAATGTACCATTATCTGTGTGTGTGGGGGGGAGTATGTATGTATAATGAGTGCCGAAAGTTTTCTAACCAAATGAGATGAAAGACCATCAACAGTAGAACTCATAAAAGTAACACAAGTGACAGTGGTGATTCAATATGGTTTTACTCTCAATATACAAAGGGGTGAGAACAGTTCTTAGATTTTAGAAAGTGGGTCTGATCAAGAACTTTTTAGTACACTTCATACATATATGTGTGTGTGTGTGTGTGTGTGTGTGTGTCTATGACAGAGAGCAATACACCGCCCTGTTTTGTTGAGGGATTCATTATGACATTATGCTAGATATAAAAGGGAGTGCAAAAAAGTTCTTATTCCGACCAAGAAGTGATTCCAAAATAAATTCTAATGTTTGGTCATTTACCATATATACAAGTCTGGTGTGAGTTTTTATGATCATTTGTTTATGCAAAAAATGAGGGTTTGCACTATACACAGACATTAAAAAAAATTTTGAAGACATTAAAAATCGTGCATTTTCAGTGACCAGTTGCAATATACACAGGAAAGTCTTTTCTCAAGGGGTTAAAATTCATATATTTTCAGTGACCATTACCTATCTGGTAGGCCTATATCACAGTAACTAAAGACCATTTATTTGCTACAAAATATATCCAGGATAATGTCCAGTACTGCAATATTTGACTCAGTATTGCTCAGAAGCTGGGTTTGCATTATACACAAGCTATATGAAAAAAAATCAGGTTTTACACAAAAATTTCAAGAGTCACATTATATATGAAGTAGGATTATACACAGGTATATATGGTAGTCAAACTTTGGGAAATGGGTCAAATGAAAAACTTTTCAGCACCCCTCATATATATATATATATATATATATAGAGAGAGAGAGAGAGAGAGAGAGAGAGAGAGCAGTCCCTCACACTCAATGTGTTAGTCCAATCTTAAATGGAACTATATAATCATATATAATAATTTAATCTTAATATTTCAATACCCACATTTAAACATATGAGTGTATTCAAGTTTTGTTATTTATAATTCAAGCCTTTCAACTTAAATATTTTATTTGTGAAAACATAACTTGTGAACTGAATTAAGATTCAGTTTAGTCAAGACTGCAGCAAACATATTGAAAAAAAAACCAAAAAACTTTGAGATGGACACATTGATTCCTACATACACAACTTTCACAGCTTGAACCTCCTCTAACTTGAATGGTTCTTGAGTCTTGTATTGAGTCAACAATATTATAAAAAAAATAAAATTTCCATAACAAAAATAACACGTTATCCACAATGATGTTATAATTTAGCACTCAAAGATAAATGTCTATGCGATGTTAATGAGCTGATGCTTGGAAAAGTCTGGATTTTGGTAAAAGTGAATGCAACTAATAACTAATTTTTTGATAAAATGATTACAACTAATTAATTCCAACAGGTATAATTTTTTTTTGTTTTGTTTTTTTTTTGCTATAAAAATAAATTGATTCTTGTTGGTAAAAAGAAAATAATTTAGACGATAACTTCAGGACAAGCAGTCAATCATATAAAATAAAATCCCGCTTTGTTACACAGCTCCAAACTTCTTCATTGCATTTACTTTCACATGTTATTAAATGACAGTAGACATGACATTATAAAACACATTTAAGCACTAGAATCAATTTGATTGGTTGAAAACAAACTGTTGTTATACTTAATTCCTATTCTACAATGCATTACTTGGAAACTTTGGTAGAGAACAATTGATCCAATATGTATTCTTGAAAAGTTCTCTACAATTTATAACAGATAATGAGTAAATATTTTCATGAAATACAATATAAAAAATAAATAAAAATATTATATTTATGTACAAATATGATATGATAGTTATGATATGGACGTGGGGATCAAATGTAAAAGTTAAAATAAAATTTTCCGTATTTTTATACTTGGATAAAGCTTGTGGAACTAAGAAAATTTGTGGTATGCTAATAAAAATGTCCAAAAGAGGAAACAGGATTATTGTGTGTGTGTGTATATATATATATATATATATATATATGTGTGTGTGTGTGTGTGTGTGTGTGTGTGTGTGTGTGTGTGTGTATGCGTGTGTGTGTTCTAGACTGATTCTGCCTGCTTGGTGACATACTCCATGGCTAAGTTGCATAGTGCCTTATAAACGCAAATCTCTGTCTATATCAGGATACAAAACTAATTAGATATGAATGTTTCAAGAATCTGGGAAAGATTTGCATATATATATATATATATATATATATATATATATATAAAAGTGAAGATTGAAGTCAACACTCAGAGGTGACAGGCTGTTTCATGATAGATGCAATTGTCAGGCCGTGAGTGCTGGATTTTTTCTCGACTATTTATATACATGGGTCAGTGGTGCATTGTGGGTAATCCATTCTGGCATTTATTTTGGTGAAAGTGGCTTGTTTATTTATTTATTTATCTCTATCTATAAAAAGCAGGATGTGTGTGTGTGTGTGTGTGTGTAACGAATGCAAAAATTTACATGAACATGCTCCAAGTTAGTAATAAGGTCAAGAATGACTTTGCATTTCCCAACTCCCATCGATAGTGGAAATAATCAATTTTTTCATGCTTCTACGGCAGTTTTCATGTAGTTTGCGGCCATTTTCTACTGGCCAGAGTGAGAGCCTATAGATGGCTGCGACGAATAGGCAGGAAGATTCTATTGGCCAGCGTGAGAGCCAACAGCTGACTGACACGAATGTTAACTAGCATTCTAGCATGCAAAAAAAAAAATCGATAGCTGCATTCGTCACAAGTGGGAAAAATTTAAATCTGCATCACACATTACTCCAATTGGCTCATTCGCTTGCTTAAACTCAATGTTGATTCTGATTCTGCAGAACTGGGTTGGGTGTGAAAAAGTATTTGTTGTTAACATTCTTTTTTCATTTGGTTTTTCCAGTTACGAGTCCTTTTTTAAAGCTGATCGTTTTGTGTTCATTTTGTTTAGTTGTTTTTTCATAACAGATTTAATGTTTAGTATAGAGCTTAGAAAAAAATTCGCAGTGTGAGATAGGCAAGAAGTAAGGCATGTAGCAACATCAGCACAGCAAAGGGCACTCCTTTAAAGGCAAGGAAGGGCAAAAATATTTTAAGTCAAGTGATAGCGATTGCCGTATGAGTCGTACGATTTTTGAATCAAGCACGGGCAACGCCGGGCCATGCTGCTAGTTTGGGTTAATTTATTTTACTTCTTTTTATTCTCATTTTTTATTTCATATATTTATTCATTCTTTTTGGTTTTTGATGTTTTATTAATGTAGTAAAAAATTGGGGGGGGGGATTTGTTTAGGTCGCTTATTTAATAATTTGTTTTGGTCTGGGAAGATAAAGCTATTTATTCATCCAATTTTTGGATTGATTGCCGTAGTCTATTCTGCTATTTTGGCGGGGGACGGTTTTTAATTTGTTTATTATTTTATTTATTTATTTATTTATTTGGATTGATTATTTGTACTTGTTTTTGCTTATTTATGTTTATTTTTATTAGTTCTAATGGTTAGAAATTTGTTTATTTATTTATTTAGATTCATTTTTTCTTATTTGCTTATTTTTTATTTTGTATATTTTTTTTTACTATATTCGGTTTTCAATTTTTGAGTTACATAGTAATTTTTTATCGTTATATAGCAGTTATAGCTATTTTCTTGTCCAATTTTTGGATTGATTGTTGTAGTCTATTCTAATGGCTATTGGTTTGTTAATTTGTTTATTGTTTACTTTATTTATCTGAAGTGATTATTTTTACTTGTATTTTATGTATTTATTTTTATTTGTTCTTTTTCGTCTATTCTAACGGGAGTGGTTTGTTAATTAGTTTATTTGCTTGGGTTAATTTATTTTACTTGTTTTTTATATTATTTTATTTATTTTTATTTATTCTTTTCAGCTTTCGATTTTTAAATAACATAGTAAAGAATTGGTTTTTATGTCTGCATTTCATGTCTCAAAATCTCAAAATGCAGACATGAAAACAAATTTAAACTGCAGTGTCCTGAGTATTATGATAAACTACATCTGACAGCAAAGCCTCAGATCAGGAGATCAGAGGCTTTGAGGAGCGTGGAAACAACTCTTAATTGCTGTTCTTCCCAAGTCCACTATGACCCAGCATGGTAGCACCTGTTAGGGTCCCAGCTACGGACAAATAATGAATCCACAAACAAAAATCAAAAATACATTTTCATAATAAAATTACCAATAATACATTTTTATAACAAAATGACAATCAATGCAATGCTAAAAAAAAAATAAAAATACATTGTTATAGTAAAATTATCAACAATACATTTTATGATCTACAAAATATATATATAAAAAACATACCTTTACCCTGAGAGTATAAAATTATATACAAAATATCTGTAGTTGACAGCATAAAATTAATGTACAAAATACTTAAATTTTGACATTAAACAACACAGGTTGATATGCTGCCAACTAAGCAATCAATACGAAAAAAACTTTTTCATGACATTAGTCCATATGATATCCTACAATTTCATAAATGAAATGGTATTCCAAAATATAACTACAACATAAAACACACATATCACTGCCTCTAGTAATCATATCCACATAAACATATATATGCACAAAAGCTGAGTATCATCGAAGTATTCAATTGTGAAAGCAGAATAATGTATATCATATTTTTATTACTTCAAAGCTAACAAGAAAATGACATTTTGGCATTAAATGACCCACAAGGAGTTGATATGCCATTAAACAAACAAATGAATCAATCAACCCCAGCAGTGATTTTAGTTGTTGAGTGTATTATGTGTATTCATCAATGACCCTTATCATAAATTTAGCCGGTATAAATACTCATATCACCATAGACCACTACCAGCCACCTGATGACTGTATGCATATGATTCTAGCACTAGTGACTGGTCAGATGAACATCTGATTTTGTTGTATAATATCTAACACTCCACCATTTTTGCACTTTTTCCTGATGCACGATTTATAACTCTTGAAAGTTGTGTACAATGAAAAACAAACACTTAAAAAAACCATAGGTGACATTTATTTCATTGAAGTCAATAAAAAACGGCTCGAAATCTTCAGACCTGTAAACAAAATCTAAGTGGAAAAATCCACTCCAGGTTTAACAATTAAGAATAGTGATTTCATATTACCCTTTGCTTTCCTTAATTGCATGTATTCTCAACTGCCATCTTCTGTAATGATTATGTCCACAATCTGGATGTTAAATTAGGTCACCACAAGTCCTAATGTCAGTTAATACAACTGAGATGAACACTTTTGTTCTGTCAACTCATGTATACACATCATTTCATCCCCCTTTTCCTACATAATAAATTTACATCTTTCTTTCCCCTACTCTCTCAATCTGAAATCACTGTTCTAAATTGTTAAACCTGGAGTGGATTTTCCATTTACATTTGGTTTACAGGTCTGAAGATTTGAAACGTTTTTTTATCAACTTCAATGAAATAAATGTCACCTATAATTTTTTAAATGTTTGTTTTTCATTATATAATTTTTGCTCTGTCTTTGGCATGGAGCTCTCAACGAATCTATATACTCTCAGAAATTCCATATGGATTACCAATAATTTTATTATTAATATATATATACATATATATATATATATATCAGCAGTTCATAAAATGAGTCTGCTGTGGATACACACAGGAAAGAAAATGTGCTCCCTGACATATAAATGGGCTGAGCTTTACTAAATTCTGAATTAAATTTCTGGCCTGCAGTGACCAACCACCACTGTTACTCTCATGCTTTCATGTAATCGTCAGGCGAACAGCGGCTATAGTATGAAAGTGGGAACTTTTATTCCCTCGGGTAGGTTTGAGATAGAAAAAAATATGTCCAGTGCATGCATCTCATGAGTGTCATGAGTAGATTCCCCAAATGACAACTGACTTTTCTTGCATCTGACATGTAAAAAAAGAATATTCAGCAGGTATATTCCCGACTACATCTGCAATGTTCTGTAGGCCTGTTTTAATAAGTTGGCTTCATTGAATAATAAATGTTTACCCTTAATTTGAATTTATTTTATTTTCACAGTCTGAGTTGAGATACTAACAACTCCACTCTAAAATGACAATTTATATCTTCAGTTTCTCTCAGCTTTTGATCAGACATTTCTTTTTGTTTTATTGCTTTTTGCAGTTGGCTAAGTTTGAACTGAAACTCTGTTATGTTTTTGTTGTTTTCATCAACTATAAATCCCTTAATTTAAATGTGAATCTGCATTTTCTTCTTTCTTTTGTTCTTTTCTGTTTATCTTCAAAGTTCTGCCTTTCACCATTCAGTTTTGTTTTGTTTTTGTAAATGTGAAGACTGACTTCTTAATCAATTGCCCTTGTGCTTAAAGTTGTTCATTTGCTACTGTGTTTGGCCAATGAAGCTGTCAACTCTTGATAACATTTCTCAAGTTGAGAAATTCTAAAACTGTAAAAACAAACTAGTCCAATCCAAGCACAGAGCCAAAAGAACAAGACAACTGAGCTTCCCACACCATGACTATGATGACTAGCAGTGGTAGAAAAACGAAGATCAAATTCAGTTTTCAGTTATTATTTCAACAGATTCAATGGCTGCCATTTTCTTTTTAATTCAACTAAATTATGAATCCAAGTTTTTCATTCATTATCTGTACTGTTGATAATTCAATGTTTCATTTCTCTCTTTCAGCATTCAGTTCTCTTTACAAATATTGAGACTGACTTGCACTTAAAGTTGTTCATTTGCTTCTATGAATTTGGCCAATAAAACTGAATTCTTGATTATATTTTTCTCAAGTTGAGAAATACTAAAACTAGAGTAACATGATCAAGCTTTTAAATATGAAAGGTTAGTTTCTTTTTAATATATTTAAACTTCTTGCTATAGGAGGAGTGGTGAAAATTTCTCAGCCCAACCCACTTCACAAAATCTGACCAAATAAATGTTATAATGAGCATATGGTTGCAAAGGAAAGAACAAACAAGAATTAAAATTTTAACAAACATGTATTGATCAATTTTGGAATATATTCAGAGTTGTGTGAATAGGTGACAAAATAGTTGACATGTGGTTCTTTAGTTGCCATTGGTATGGAAATGATTAGATGTAACAGTATTGTTGGTAAGACCAGAAGTTGACAGATTTGTTGGGTTGGTTGACTAAGGTCACAGTTGGTGTCAGGTGAGAGGCCTGAAGTGAATTTGTGAAGCCACATGGTAGAACGAGTGTGTTATCATTGGCAGGGTTGACCAATTTATCTTTAGGGTTGAAATCAACACTGATGAGGTGTGTGGATATGCTGGCAGTTGTGTGGCAAGGTTGAGGTCTTGAGCCAAATTGCCTATTGTCGGCAAGGAGTGCCATTTTTATATCTGTGGTTTAACAGGTTCAGGCTCCCAGGGTCATCCCTTTTTTGGCGGCAACATTCATGATTAGCTATTGCGTTTTAGATTTTTGTGAAGATTTGTTTTGTAGACTAGATATGATGCTCAGAACTCCTGTGCAGGAGACAACTTTTTATTTTGGGTTTGGCTTTCTTAGTGCTCATATCTGGCTGACATGTCAAGTGAAATGCATTTGTTAATCAGGAAGAGATCTTGATTAAAGTAGTGTAACATAACCAATTTCAAAATACCGCGGATTAGTAACTATAGTAATGTTAATAGTGAAATAGCCGTTTCTATACAGGAAACATTCAGCATTCATTGATTGAACATTTGTTATGATTGATTGAAATTTATAAAATATTTTACTAAAAAACAGTTTTACAAGAAATTTGACTTCTCAAGTCCAATGACACAGACTTTTTCATACTGATGGGGGTTTCCATCCAAACTTTTTGCATTTGGTAATGTCGGAAGGTAACAGTTTGAATATATTATTTTCCCTCCTGATTACATGGGCTACTGATTTTTGTCATTGTAAGATTTCAAGTGATGTGGCTTTTGTTATTTAATAAACTTCTTTCATTCTGATTTTATAATGCCAATCTATAGTTTCATATCTATTTGCAATTGGCTCAGTGAAACTTTTGTGATTAAATCTTAAGATAAAACTACTTTGCAAAATGTATTTCAAAGGAGTTAAATATATTAAAAAAAGAAAAATATATATACAGTCAACGACAAAATTATTTGTACACCCACAAATTTTGAATATTTTTATCCAATTCTCAGAATCTAATGCCCATATGATGCCAGGTTTTTTATATGTTAATGAGCACAAAAAAAAGGAATATAAAACTTACTTTTCAGAACAATAGGTTAAATAAAACAAATTTGACAGGTGAATTATGCAAAATAGGAAAAGAAAAAATTATTCATACAGTATGAAAAATAGAAAAAAAAATAGAAGAATTTTCACAATATTAATAATCAATACCATGACCTCTCATCTTTATAACTTGCTGCAATAGTTTTCTAAAGTTTTTGATGAGATTTGAACAAGTTTTTTTCTGGGATTTTCTTCCATTCTTCAATGGTTACACATTCTGATTCCTGAAGGATTTTTGGTGACCGATGATTTATTCAAACTTTTAATACTTGTTACAGATTTTCAATAAGATTCAAATCAGGACTCATTGATGGCCATGACAGAACCATAATCTTCTTTTTCTGAAGCTACACTGTCACTGATTGAGACATGTCTGGAATCATTATCTTGCTGGAAAGTAAATTGTGGTCAAAATTTGTATGTGTATGAATAATTTCATCAATTTACTGTATTTAAGACAATATAGTCTGAAGAAAAATAACTTTTTCAATGAAAAATGAATTTTTACAAGACTTGCTTCCATTTCTTAACAATTTTAAATTGAATAATTTATAAAGTTTTTAAATATTTGAAATTCATTTGCGATGTGATAATTCTTAGGAAATATTGTTATGAAGTAAAACTATATTTACTAATCATATATTATAAAGCTTTTTACAATCTGACCACTCCAAATATTTTTATAAGAATTTCTATTTGTTTTTGTATGTGTGATTATGTATAGAATTTCTGAAGTATGGATGTACAAACTGATAAAACTATCATTAAAAAGTCGTGTGTTTTAAGGATTGTCTCCAATTACAAACTTTATCATCTGCTCCATCATACTTAGCTATGAACACATTCAGCTGTCAATCCGCTGTCAATAAATCAATTAACACATAAAAAAAACAAGACCCCATAGATAAGAAATGTTTGTATACAACATTTTATGCTATAAGTGAGTAATATTTGTTTCAAATCAGATTAATTTAACTTTAAATTTATTAATTTTCCTCAAATAACATTTCAGAAATATATATCTTATTTTTGCAAGATTTTTAAAACTGAGAATTAACTTTTGTTTACAAATGTGTCAAAAATGACAGATTTTTATTGATTTTACTATAAAAAAAATCGATTCCAATTAATGTAACTTCTGTTTGAAATACACCACAAAGTATTTTGCTTACTGGAAATAGTAAATTTTAAATCTTTTAGCTTTCAACTAAAGCTAAAATGAAAGCTTCGAGAAAGATTTTTTTCATTTTTAAAAATTCATTCTAAACCTTACATATACCAAATTAGTGGCAGTCCCTACATAAAGTAAGTAACTATAATAGTATTTTGAAAAAATCTTTTAAAAATGTTTATCAATTTAAATGACCACAAAGCCTTCAAATTCTGAGTTATCTCTTACTGAAAGGAAAAACTTAATTTCAAAAAGTTTTAATTGACCATAAAAATGTTTTTATCTACTTCATTTTTATAATTACTTTAATATATTTATTAGTGGGTTAGGTGTATAGTAAAATATTTTGGATATACTTTGTTATGTTTGAATTTCATTGTTACATCCTACTGTACACAGGTGCTACAATGAAACTGAAAATGCCAGTACTTATAAGTATATTTGTTGTGGTCAATTTTTTATACTTACTGAGAAGATAACAATTGACATTCCAAATTGTACTACTGTAAAGCAAGAGGATGGGACTTAAATAAATAATTAAATACAGCACATTATGTCAGACATGCGCTAATATATTATCATATAAGGAAACTTGTAATATAATTAAAATATCAAATATTGCAAAAGTTTGACAGAAGGATAGACAGTCCTGTACAGAAGAGAAAACAACTCCATATAGAAAAATGTTACAACCAAAGTGGAAATTATAAAACAGCTCTAACCTACTTGGTCAACACACAAAAATAAATAATTTTTTGTTTGACACTGAATCTGTGTACAATAATTTTTTAACTATCACAGTACAAGAGAGCTCAGAAATTATCAATATGAGAGTGTGAAAATTTGGCAGAGGTATGGTGATAATATCCCATGGTAGAAGAACAGACAACATTGACGAAAGAAAAATTAACAGATGATTTTAGAATTAAATTGCCACCAATGTTTATGTTAATAACTTTCTTACAATGTTTATCAGTTTGTTTAACCCTTTAGCATTCAACATACCTAAACCCACCCTGTAAATATCAGCTCTCAAAGTTTCAGTGTTTGTGATCAAAATCTCACTGTTTTTGTGACTTCCTGCATTATTTGCAATAATGTCATCATATATTATGACAGAGTATACATGGGGCAGTTTACTGCGGGTGGAACATTGAGAGCCGATATTTACAGGACATGCTAAAGGGTTAAAAAATAAATACAAAAATGTGTACTGAAAAATAAATATGACAACATATATTAATTGAATCATAAATTGAAAAAATTTTGGTTTACTTTGATGCTTAAAGCTTATGGAATTTGACAATGAAAATATTTTCTTAATTACACTTAATTTCCAATATATTGTTTAAATTTTACAGTGTTTTGTATTATTCCATGATTTCTTGTCAAATTGCATGCTATACTCAGTTCATGTATACTGTTCACATTCCCTGAAATTTAGCATCATACTTCATATATATAATTTCTATCACTTGTATATCCTTGCTTGAACTGGCTTCTAATGCTCTAGATGGGATAGTAAAGAGACACATATTGCTAAGTGCTACAAAGAATAGGAAAAACAATGATTGTCCACATTTAGCTAACTTAATTTTTTCCTATCTAACCTATTCAAGTCAGAACAAAGTAGCTTCAAAACTTCTTTTGATATCTTAACACATACACCTTCATGTATCTATCTATCTAGCTATTTAATTTCAGTCTTTTCATATATATATATATTACTTAATTATGATTATTTCAAATCCTCCTAATAATTTCTATACTTGTATATCCTTGCTTGAACTGGCTTCTAATGCTCTGGATGGAGAGGCATGGGATAGAAGACGTGGCTCATTGGGGCACAGTCCATTGGGTTAGGGAAACTGAGATGAATTACACCACAGAATTTGTGAAGAGCAGCACTATATCAAGTCTAATTAGTTACATCCTCATCACTGAGGCCAGTTGGTAAAGTTGGTATGATACTCGAATCATATCGTAACGGTCCGAGTTCAATTCTCAGTAGTGGATGTGCACTGCTGATGAATCCTAAAATAGGATGAAATGGCCATCCAGTGCTTTCTGCATTCTGTTGAGGATTCTTCTAGACTTGATGAATTACTTAATTATGATTATTTGAAATCCAATAATTTCTATCACTTATATATATATATATATATACTAGCCGAGGTACCCAGCATTGCCCTGGTGTGTATGGCTGCAATTGTATACCCACACCCTCCTGTCTAGAAATGTCTGCTTGCATCCCTGCTAATATGCATCATCCATTGGTATACTAAGTTACTATCCCCTCATCTTTTTTTACAGTATGTCTTTTGCAAGTGTTTGATTGTTCTTAATAAAGGAATTCCATCGATAAAACCATCTTGTGTGGTCGTTGCTCAGGGTTAAATTGTTTCAATATTTTAGATATTCATTATTTTTCTTATGGCCATAATAACTTTCAAATAGTATGGCATTGCTCACAAATCTAATAATCAAACAAAAACAGGAATGAAGTGTCAGAGCTTGATTCAACTGCAATTACAAATGCATGAATGCCCCCTCCCCCCCGCCTACTTTGCACGTTTACTGTAAAGCTGGGGTTAATAAGAGGTTCTTCGGGAATTTTTCCCTTTTAACACTTCAATAATCCTTCTCAAACAATCTTTGCATCAAAGGTTGTGTACAATTTCATAGAGATCGGTTGAGAAATGTGGGTGTGCATAAATAGCATGCACACACGCATACAGTCATCTTCTGTTTTATAGATATAGATGAATGTGGAAATTGAGAGGTCAACACTCACAGGCGACAGACATCAACTTAAAACTACCTCTCAAAAGTGTACAAAAATAATATGTAAATTTAAAGCCATTTTTTATGCTTGGAAATGTGATTTGAGAAACCAGGAAAAAAACCACCTTCCTGGGTAAATGAAATATAATCAATGGAGCCTTAAGGTTGTTTGTTTTCTAATTAAATATATATATATATATTATATATATATATATAACAAAGTGGGGAAAATTTTTTGTATGACACGTTTAATGCTATCAGACTAAATTTGTTATGTAACAAATTTAGTCAGATGAAGTCCTAAAGGACAATATGTTGTGTCACACAAAAATGTTTTTTTTCTGTCAATATTGTTCTTGATATATAAAAATTGATATATCATTATCTCATATATATATATATATATATATATATATATATATATATATATAAAACTAAAAGCCTAATGAGCCAGAACCTATCTACCCAGGTTTCACCTAATGGATCATCAGGATAAGTCTGGAGTCAGAGTTATCCTGATGATCTGTTAGGTGAAACCTAGGTAAATAGGTTCTGGTTCATTAAGTTTTTTAGTTTTTGCACTACTTAGTATATTGAACACTTTTACGCTTTAACTTAAGTTACTCTGTCAGTGTTTTTTTTCTTTTGGCTCGACATTGCCATGCTGGTTGAACATTTTCAAGCGGCATGGATGTTTTTAGTATTTTCTTTTTTTATTGAATTATTTTTTCCCTGATATCAGTTTGTTTAATATTTTTTATTTACAAAATGTATTGTCTGTTTTTTTTTCACACCAGCCAAATATAGGTATTAAAATAATAATATCTCTCTCTCTCTCTCTCTTTAAATATAAATATATATATATGTGTGTGTGTGTGTGTGTGTGTGTGTGTGTGTGAAGAAATATAGTTTTAAGGTGTACTATATTTATGGAATAAATTGCTCAATATCAGAGATAGAGCGTAAATATAAAAGTGAACATTGAACTCAGCACTCAGAGGTGACAGGCTGTTTCATGCTAGATGCAATCGTCAGGCCACTGATTGCATCTAGCAATGAAACACCCTGTTAATTGCATCTAGCCTGAAACAGCCTGTCACCTCTGAGTGTTGAGTTCAGTGTTCACTTTTATATATTTATATATATATATATATATATTGATCTTTCTTTCTAGTGACTCAGTTATACATGGAACATTATCACTTTCTTCATACTAATGCCCTTGAGAAAGATATAAATGCATCTCCTAATAAGGAGTTATTCCATGTCTCTCAGCACCAATGTATGAGAAAATAGCAAGGTAACTGGAATCCTTCAGCCCTGTAAGACAATCGATCTAGGAGACAACAACTCTAACAAAAACCTGAGAGATTGGCAATTGTCTGAGACAGCTTAGCTTACTGAGCTATTGAGGAAGGATACCAAGCTTAATGAGTGTCTGTGAGCTGATCTCTATTTTATACAATCAGCACAGGTGGCAGATTGAGAGACCATTCTTCCTTGAGCGTGAATGACAAAATGTTTAACCACCATGATAAAGGTTTCTCTAGTTCTCTTCCAAGTTAGTGCACTAAATTTGAATTATTTTAAATATACCAATTCCATTAGCATTCTTCATTCAGACCCAGATGAAATTCAGAAAAATTTTATCATATTGAAACACAATGCAGATAATATAACTAATTTATTTAGTTTAAAGTATTGGCTTTGTCTAAAGTAAGACAACTGCCAAAGGTAAACAAAAATAAACAAAAAAAATCTAAATAAAGTAAATGATAAATTAATAAACTATGGATGCACGCAAACACAAGTAAACATAATAATAAACAACAAATAATTAAGTAATCAATAAAGAGTAAAAAGTTAAGAAACAACACTCTAAAATCACTACAAATAACAGCATACAGATCCAATTATTCCTATTCAATAGCCTCTAGAATAATTTGAAACAACCATTATCACCTACTCAAGAACCATTATGATAATAAAATAAACCTTGCTACCCATAATGCACCATTAAACCACCATATGAAACAGACTGTCATGGCTCAGTGTTGACCTCAGTTTCCACAAACACACACACACACACATATATATATGTATATATATGCGTGTGTATGTGTGCAGAAGAATTATTTTGAATAAGTTGAACAGAGATCACAGAACAATCTAAAAATAAGTTTAAATCATTAGTAACATATGAACAGTAAAAATTGGCTTTAACAATCTCACTAGAAAACAAAGTTTAGAAAAATGGTAAGCAGAAAAGTGAACAAGAAAATATTTGAAAAATTTGGTGTTGTAACAAGAGAAGCAAATTGAAGTGTATCAATTGGCTACGACCTTTAAGTAAACATGTTAAGTTGACTAAAGAAGTACATGAAAACGCTTTTATTATTAACTTTTAGTGATAAATATAGAGCTAAATTGAATGGATCTGATGGCTGGAATGGAGGGCAATGAAATTATTAACATCATCTTTATGTACCATGTCCCTTCAGGCTGTAGGGAATCACAGCCCTTCTCATCTTCCTGTCCCTTGTTGCTCTTAATAAATTTTAACTTTTTGCTATTACTCCCAAACCCTGTTCTACCAAGCCCATCAAGTATGTTATGTGCTGTTTTCCTCTGTCCCTCTATCTGTCCTGTGAGTATCAGATTTTCCAAGCTCTCCTTCCTCAATATATACCACAGAAATTTCAACTGCCTCTTCCTGATTTTAAGTATAAATTTCCTTTGTTTCCATTTTCTCTAAAACCTTGTTGTTGCTCACATGGTCAATCCATGGTATCTTCCGCATCTTCCTGTAGAACCCCATTTCCGTTGCTTCAATTCTTCATCTTTGAAGAGATTGTCCAGCATTCACTGCCAGATAGGAGGACATATCATATAACATTTCAGTACTCTTTTCTTTGTTTTTAACAAAGATTTTTCTGTATCTTAATACTCTGCTTAGATTTTGGAATGCATTTTTGGCCATCCCAATGTGTCTTCAGATCTCAGTATCACACTTTAAATCATCTGTTAAAACACTTCCCAGATATTTAAATTTTTGAACTTGTTTTATTTTAGTATCAGAGATTTGTAATTTCTACTTTAGAATCACTCTCTACTGGCAACTATGCATTCCGTCTTCTTGTAGTTTATATTTAGTCCTTTCTTCTTCCCTTCGCTACCTTTCTAATTTCCTTTCTATGTCTGTTATCAACACTGTCATCTGCATACCTTATGTTATTAAGATTATGGCTGCCAACACCAAAATACAGCAAGTCGTCTAATTCTCTCAGAATTGCCTCATAGCATAGGTTGAACAAGTCTGGTGAAAAGGCACATCCTTGTCTTACACCTTTTTTTGTTTTGTATATCTGCTGAACTCATTTTCTATCCATATGTGTGCAGTTTGCTGCCAGTGTAGGTTTTGATTATTCTGATATCCTTCCCAAATAACATCAAGGTTGTTGAGCAGTTCTAAGAGATCTCTGTCATATGTTTTCTCAAATGCCTTTGCATAATCTATGAAGCACAGGCACACCTACTTCTGCATCTGTATTACTCTTTCTGATAACATTCTGAGCATAAATATTGTGTTCCTTGTTCTGGTGTCTTTGACAAACCCACACTGTTCTTGTCCCATCTCCAGTCTGATTCTGCTGCACAGTCTATTCATCAGAATTCAGATGATGAATTTTGTTATTTGGCTCATTAGGCTGAATTTCTGATGGAGTTCATATTCGTTTGCACCTGGTTTCTTAGGCAGTGCTATGAAAATAGATCGGTTTAGGTTTTCTGGTATATCACCACTGTTGTAGATTTAATTTATTATTTCTGTAAAATCATCTACAGCTACCAGAATCTATTACAGTTTTGTTTGGCCCTGCCACTTTGTTTCTGTTCAATTTGGCCAGTGCAGCTTCCACTTCAGCTTTTAATATTTCTGGTCTGTCAGTATTTCTGTGTATTGCTGGTTGTTTTTTTTTTTCATTATGGCAGAGTTCTCCAATATATTCATTCTATCTCTGAAGTATTTTTTCTTTCTCTAATATCATTTTTCTGTCCATGGATTTTATGCATCCTCGGGACATGGAATGTTAGAACATTAAACCACTGTGGCCAGTTGGAAATATAAACAGGAGATGAGTAGGTTAAATGTCAACATTTTAGAAGTAGGTGAAATGAGGTGGCCAAACAATGGAGATTTTGCCAGTGACAAATACAGGATTATATATCCAGGCAGAGATAAAAATGAAAGAGGAGTTGGAATGATACTAGATCAAGACATGAAATAATGCGTTGTGGGATACTGTCAGTTATCAGAAAGAATTCTTGTCATTAAACTGAAAGGAAAGACTTTCAACATATCCATCATAATTAACAAAAAGAACTTAAAAAAACCCTGAGGAATGAAATAGAATAATGTCTTGTAGGCAGTAATTTTTAAATGGATGTTTTTTGTTAAATCCAACATTATTTCTTCTTCTTATAAACATTAACTGTATTACCCAAATTGATAACAGCACACGTTGGCTATAGGAGTGGTTTTTCTGATGAAAAAAGGGGATACAAGTTCAGTACTTGTTGAGAGGCACATTTTTCATAAATAGGTCTTCTCAATCTATGCTGGTAGATATTAATTTCTCTGTTTAAGAAAATAAAAAACAGAAATGTCAGCTCAAACTTGTTTATCCACTAAGAATAATGTTTATAATAATTGTAGACACTGAAATCTGAAGGCACATTGGGAGAGCAAATGTTGCCTTCCAAAAGCTAAGCAAATATTATATTTTTATTTTTTTTTCTTCTTAACTATAAATGCCCCCCCCTATTTGATGCCGCGTTCCTTGTGTATGTATATATAACTTAATGTATTTCCAAAAGTTTTATTGTAAATTATTTATTTAATGTCTTGTTTTCGTTTTTTTTTTTTTTATTAATTTGTATTTCTGTATTTTGCTTTTTGTTAACCGTCCCCACCCCCCGTCTTATTTTAGAAGTAACTATGTGAGAATTTGCTTTTTTCTTGTCTGTAATGTCCAACCGTGCGTTTGTCCGGTCTTTGCCAGCCTGTTGAATGAATAAATCGGACCATTTCTTCACCGTGTCGATTGAAAAATTCTACATTTTGGCATTGCTGCTAGCCCCACTGTTTAGGGGTGAGGGAGACTAGCCGATTCCCCCCACCCCTAGGGAAATTTTTTAGAAACAAGAAAGAAAAAGAGTACTGCACTGTTATACAATAGCAGTCCTCCTATATGGCAGTGTATGCTAGACAATCTCATCACAAATTAGAAAAGACTTCAGGCAACAAAAATGTGGTTCAACAGAAGGATGCTGAGAATACCAGGGACTGAACATGTGAGTAACGAGGAAGTTTCAGAGAAAATGAAAACAAAAAGGACACTTACACTTAATATTAGAAAGAGACCGTTGAAATTTCCAGTACGGAAAGAGGGTTTGGAAAATTTGACACTCACAGGAAATATTGAAGCCAAGAATGGAGAGAGGAAAATGGCACATAACCTATCTAAAAATATTGTGTAAATTGATGCTAGAATAGGGTTGAGGAAAGATAGCAAAAAGACAAAATTTACTAAAATCTACAAAGAACAAGAAATTCTGGAGAGCCATGATTGCCCACAACGTGAAGGGGCATGACACACAGAAAAAGAAGGCAGTATAAATATCAGTCTCTTCAAAGTTAACAATAATGTCAAGATAAATGTTGAGAATTATTCTAAGTTCTTGGACAAGGTCAATAGGCTTAGATTAAAGCCTGGATATTTTGCCTTTTCAGAGCTGGTTTTGTTTTCTTCTTAGACAAGGACAATTTTCCTATCGATAATTTTTCAACATTGGGCCTCAGGGCATACTAAATACCAAATTAAAATTAGTAAATATCTATTAACTTGATATAAGTATTAGGGTTTATATTAAAAGTTGTATGCCTTATCCAGTTTGAGATTTGTTTTCTTGTTAATCTGCGACTGATATCTCAAGAATAGATCAAGACTGTTTCACCAGGAACTGGAAATATATTTGATAACTGTCATAGTATTGATGTCAACATATGCTTTGTTTGCCTTTCAATTTTGTGCTATTATTAAAACTCTCTTGAACTCGAAGGATCATTTAACTTAATGGTTTATTAGAATGATTGATTCTGAAATGTTGACAACGCTGATGGAATTTACAGAAATACACACTGCTTTAAGTGCACCTTTGTTGATCTTGAAATAACTATGTATTATTGTCATGCTCTGTTGCAGCAGAAATACAGGTTTATATTTAATTATGCAACTAAACATTGCTTTGAAACAGATGAAAAGATTTTCAAATGGCCAAATTTAAAAGCATTAAAAAACGAAATTATTCTCATGATTGGAAAGCATATAAAATTTTTAAAATCCCTTTATTTCAAATTTTATGCATCGGCATTTCCTTATTTACAAATACTCAAGATAGAAAAAATCTCAAAGATTATGTTGGAGTATGCGAGCAACAATGAAATTTTGAAGAAAATAGAAAAATAGCACTTGTAACCTAGGGAAGGTTACTGAATAGAATAATCACATGATGGTTAGTAATGAATAATAATACTTAGAACAAGAACCACATATGTAAGATTCGCCAGTGGCACATAGTAGAAGTTGTCAATTGCTAGAATCAAGGTAAATGAATTCCACAATGAATCTCCAACTGCAGACCAACATACAGTATTTACTACTGTATTTATATGAATGGGGACATACCCATTATCATCCGTAGGTATGCTACAACAGAATTAGATAGAGTTTAAGTTTATTGGACACATAATGAGAAAAAAAAGATTTAACACTTACAAGACATATAGAAAGAAAGATGTATAGAGGAAAACTGAGTAACCTAGCTAACAATCTTGTATAAATGGATGCAATATCAGAGAATGGGAAAGAGTAAAAAAAAAAAGCAAATATTGCTAAGAGCTACAAAGAATAAGGAGCAGTTGAGATCCATGACCATCCATGGCACATAAAAGAAGAATTATAGTTTTTAACTTCCCTTACCTACTTACTAAATAGTAAATTGTTCGAACTGAGTATCAAAACTTTAAAACAAATAAAGGAGTGATAAGGTGGAAGAAAAAGTATTTTCTTTGGTTGGAGAAGACATTAATAAAAAAAAAAAATGTACAAATATTTATTAAGCAATGGAATAAAAAAATGAAAAAATTCTGAGTAACACATTTTGTCCTCTAGAAGGACTTCATCGGACTGAAGTAATGTTTTTATTGATGGAATTATAAATGTTTAGGAGGAGGGGAGATATAAGCATGTGCATCAGTTATAATTATGTTTGAAAGGAGAATGAAGATGTGAAAATGATGATGAATTTAAAATTTTGTTAGTTTTAAATTGTTTTGTCAGACATGTGTGGACATACAGTCTACCAAATCTCATTCGGTTTCTCTAGGCTTTTAGTTTTTTTATCATTTTTGAAAATCTGCCAAAAAAGGTGAAATGTTTTAATAAACCCAGATGTAAATTTACCATGAATGGTTTAGCAATTAGTGTACTTTCTATACATTTTTATCTTAGTAAATTGCTTTGTCTTAATGGAAGTGGTATTTTTTTATATCAACAGAAGGAGTTGAAATCATTCGTTTGTGTAAATATACTTTTTGTTTGAATTTTTCTAAAGCAAAGCAGCACTAGAAATATAGTATAGTATCAGTATAAATACCTTTATTATTATTTACTAATAAACATCTGGATTAATAAACAAGAGCAAAGAAAACGTATAAATTCACTTTCATGTGTTTTGCTTTTATTACAATTCTAATCATCACTTTTTAAAATAATAAACATTGTTGAAGAGTGAAGGTAGTTAAAATAATAGTGGTGTCAATGGAACAATGTGTCAATCAACCTTTTGATACTCCATTTCCTTTGCAGGTATGAAGGTTAAGTTTGTCAAAATTTTATTAAAACTGATATTAGTGGTTCTATAAAAAAAATGTATGTTATCTCCTTTGCTTGATAATAACTGTTGATAGGAGACAGGTCCTTTTATAAGATAATAATGGGTAAGACCCCAAATTAAGTGCCAATTAGGTGACAAAGCCAAGAGGCCCAGAAGACCACAAATGGAGCAGATGTGTTTTAACCTACTCCAAAAACAAGTGATGCTAGCCACAAACAAACCTGAATAATGTAAGGACAAGCAACAATCAGGAGAATATCAGCAGCATCACATAAGTGTTTCAAGAGAATATCAGCAGCATCACATAAGTGTTTCAAGAGAATATCAGCAGCATCACATAAGTGTTTCAAGAGAATATCAGCAGCATCACATAAGTGTTTCAAGAGAATATCAGCAGCATCACATAAGTGTTTCAAGAGAATATCAGCAGCATCACATAAGTGTTTCAAGAGAATATCAGCAGCATCACATAAGTGTTTCAAGAGAATATCAGCAGCATCACATAAGTGTTTCAAGAGAATATCAGCAGCATCACATAAGTGTTTCAAGAGAATATCAGCAGCATCACATAAGTGTTTCAAGAGAATATCAGCAGCATCACATAAGTGTTTCAATTAATTTCAAACAGATACATGTATTCAGATTTGACTCCGATGACATGACTTTAGCTGCTAAAGGAATATGTTTTTAGCAACTCTATATTCTCATTCTCATATAATGTATTTCTTATATAAAGTATGTTTTTAAATTGTTCACTTGTCTCATCTTTGTTGTTTTATTGGTTGGGTGCAATTATGAACTGTGGGAAATTTAGTGACTCTGCAAATTAAGCATTAAATTATAAAAACTTTGTTCATCAGCCACAACTCAAGAAAAAATCCAATAAAATTGTGTAATATACAAAATATGGAATGGTGAATGGTTCAGAAGGAGAAGTCGGTAAGCCAAGCTCAAAATCCAGTCAAGTTCATTACATTCATTTTTGTGTAAATATCCTTGGGAAAGGTATGAATCTATTTCTTCCACACAACAATATGGCTTAAACAGTAGGACAGACTGTCCACTTCAGCCCTGGTTGGTAACCAGTCTCAGAGAAGTACAACTCTGAATTCAAAACTGGCTGGGCCTGAGTCTAGCAATTCCACCCTGTGAAAAATCTACTTGCTATAGAAATTGCAACAGCAACAACAAGTGTGTTGGGGTCCCATATTCTAGTTGGAGTGAATGGCACTTGAGAGAGAGAGAGAGAAAACAAACATATACATTACATAGATATATCAGGTATTTATGGTTTTAACCCCAACAAACTGATGATCACAAGTTTATTCCAAAATACTTGACTAACAGAAAAAAAGAGAAAATCCTGATATTTTAAAGGGAATTGCATGAAGTTCCCAAAAACGTTAGATATAGGGAAAATTTTAAATTTATATATAAATGTTCTCAGTTCAATCCACTTTCCAAAATCTGAACAAATGGTTTAAATCCGTTCTTCATATCTATATTTCTGATATAAAGTATTTTAATTATTTACACTATTTACATTGTTCAGACTGTTGTTGAGGCTTAGAATTTCAAACTTAACCCTTCATTTCGTTCCACTGGGTAGATTGTTCTAGTTCCACATGCCTCTTCCAGATGTCTCAGTATCTACCTTTAACTTAACCCTGCAAGTTTTTTGTTCATCTCAGCTGTAGCCAAGTATTTAAGCCACTGGATTCAGCCAACACTTTTATCCACTGGGCCATGTGTCTTTGAGGACAATCAGTGTTTGAGTTTTTGGGACTTATAAACCTAATGTCTCAGTAACCATTTTACACCAGAGCTCTTGCAATTTTGTTGTTATTATTGTTTTTCTCTAGCACTCTGTATTACTGGTTCCCATATTGTATTCGCTTCTAGCTTAGGAGATTTTTGTGGCCAAGCATATCCACTGATTCCTTAAGTTTTCATATTTTCCAGTGATGTTCTCTATTATTTTAACCTCATTCACAGGGGGCAGTGATCTCTTGTTTCCCGCTATAAATAGTCAACTATGCCTGATTTTTCTATTTCCTTTGTATTATAGCACTATGGTGTTTCTGCGGTCTTATCTTAAGGAGACAGCCTGTTTCTCCCTCATATTTCTTACCACAGCTGCACAGGATGGTATACACACAGTCCTTCATCATGTTCTCCTCTATGGGAGGTCTTACTCGGAAGAGGTGTTGAACCACTTTTGAAGGTCATCCTTATGTTATATAGATTACAGATCTTTTGTATTTTTCTGATAATCCCTTTACATAGGGTAGACAGACCGAGGCTGTTCTTCTGTACACTTGCACAGATTTGTGAAGTAGGTTATTTGCTGTTTTTCTGTTTCCCTTGCCTAGTGAATGTTAAATTCTCCAAACCTTCTTTCATTATTAGGTGTCATAAAATGTTCAGTTATCTCTTAATTGTTAACAACAATTCCTTTGTAGTTTCTATTCTTCATAAAACTTACTTGATTCTTGCATGCTCATAGTATTCTCAACATTCATTAGTATAACTATATAGATAGATAGCAATAACGATAGAAACAGACCTCGGTAGATAGATATGAACAAAGATTGATAAGGAGGTAGGAAAGGATCCCAGTGGATAAGTAATGATAGATATTTTGGTAGAAAGATAGGTAAAGGCTAGAGATAGATAAATTCAACATATATATGTCATTAAGAATGAATCACCTGTCAATTTTATACCAAATTTAACATATTCACACAGATGCTGAAAGACCACATCAGAACTGTGAAATCTATACCTTATCTTTAAAAAATAAAAACTGAATTCTTAATATACAGGCTGCAGCAAAAATACCTCTCACATAATGTTAAGATAGTAAGAGGTATTCTGCCACACCATACAATATATATATATATATATATATATATATATATATATATAAACACACACATGGCTCATTAGAATTTATTTATTTTACTTTTGCTCTACTTAGTGTATTGAGCACTCTTCATTTTAAGTTATTACTACCAGTTTTTTTTTTCTTTGTACCAGAGATTTAAAGTACTGGACGATTTCCTTCACCCTGTTCAGAGGTTTCTGGTGCTTTCTTCTTTTTCCCATTTTTCCTTGAATGCCAATTTATTTGAAAATTGTGGCATCCAGGCTTTTTCTCCCACCAAGTTTAAATAGATTTACATTATATATATATATATATATATATATATATATATATATATTTGTTAATTATTACTTGCCCTGTTTACTACATTGAGCTCTCGGGATTTATATCCTCCATAGGCATTACCAATTAACTTTATCATATTATTATTTTTATTATTATTATATATATATACCGCCCGGTCTACACTCCTCCCCCCTCTATTGGACACGTTTAGAGGCCCAAACCTTGTTTCGTGTCTAGGAAGGGGTCCCCGGATTTCTCTCTCTCTGTCTCTTTCCCTTCTCCACATCCTTTCATTTCTCATTCCTATCTGCTCTCGCTCCGGATCTTTTTTGGCCCCCTTGCCTTGATCGACCCACTGTCTTTCTCTTTCTCCACATCCTCTCCCTTGCCACTCCTATCTGCTCTCCCTCCAAACGCCTCTTTAACCCCTTGCGTGATAGTGGCCTCCAGCCTTGCTTGGGGTGATATGATTTAAAAAAAAATATATATATATATATATATATATATATATGTATGTGTGTATGTGTGTGGCCTGAAGATTGCATTCAAGCTTAAAGCAAACTGTCACCACTTGGTGTCCACTGTTATATATATTTGTCATTTACTTATATAAATAGTTATGCATAATTTATAAATCAGCCACCTCAGTTCTAATATATTTACCAAGAACCTAATTATTTCCTTGTATCATACAAATTAATAAAAGACTCTTTAAGTGTTTCTGTATCTCTTTCTGCCAAAGTGTCATCTCATGATGAAATCCTATTAAAGTTTGGCCATTTATAAAATTGATACATGTGCATATGTATCTCCACTAAAATCAATTAACAATTTGCCATTTCTTTTCATTGTAAAGGTAATGACTGTTGTACCTGAATGTTAGTTCGAGAAAGACGACAGAAAGATTTTTTTTCACTATGAAAACCCTCAATTCAAAACCAGCAGTTCTCTTATTCTTTCTCTGGACATTTGATTCATAGTTGTCAATTTAAATTAAAATGAGACAGGGCCTAGGTGACTCGCAACAGAAAATTGAAACACTCGTGTTAGTAGGAATTTGAAAGACCTAACAGTTCACACAAACCTGATGATAAACACATATTGGAAAAGCAGTTTAACTATTTCATTTTTATACCTTTTTGAATAAAAATATAGATTAATATACAAGATATTTCATTTTATTCAGGAATATGTGAACTGATATTTATATCTATGTATATATAAATATATATATCTATGAATGCATTTATGTTGGTATTTGAAATTAATATTTTATAAGGGTGCATGCGTAAATGCTGAGATGCATGCACAAAGCCTTATTAACAAGGGAAAATTCTCTTTAAAATATAGTAGCCTTGACATGCTAACTTAAGAATTTTAGTTCAAACCAATAAAACCTATGAATTACAAGCTCTGTTTTTTTAATTATTTTTGTTAAAACAGTGATAAAAATGATAATCAGATAATAGTCAATGCCCAAAGTCTAGACACATTATTTACAATGATTATGGATAAAGTAGAAAGGCTTAAATGCTTTTAGTATATAACTGTCACAATAAAACAATTGTGGATTCTATATGCTCATTGTTTTCACCTGAAATGTAAAACTTTAGTTGACAGAAAAAGAGAGAAAGCAAAAAATAAATGCAATAAATACAAAGGTTTCGTGTAAATCGACTTGACTGTACAAACATTTTTTTAAAAATTATTTCAAAATGAAAGAAGTGTGACAAATTTAAAAAGATGTGCTTTGTAAATAGCACTAGTAACAGCAGCAGTTGTAGTTGTAAAAGAAAATCCATTTCTTTAGACAGAAGACTGAACAAGAGCTAACCATATACTATGCTGCACATTACAAATATAATAGTAAGCAAAGATACTACTATAAATAATAGTCTCCCATAGTAAATATGCAGTGACAATTAAGGAACTTAAACACAAATTAACAACGTAAACGGTGTTGCAACGTCTTTAGCCAATTTGAAATTATTGATTAGTGGAAGTAGCCAGCTTTCACTGTTGTGCATTTCTTTGAAGGATGTCTCCAGCCAGCCAGGCAGCTATTCATATTTCCCCCACCCCACTTCCTGCAACTTACCACACCATTCCTTTCTCTCACAGACATCAGATTATATCATCTTAGAGTCTGCTAGTGGTAGTTATATGACTGGCTTACAAAGAACACAACACCCAGCCTTTCTCTTTTCAATTCATTTGTCATATCTACACATGGCGTGTGCTTGTATACATGTTGCATATACGACATGCACACAAATATATAAACATACTCTCACCTATTTCTCTTTCTATATATATATATATATATATATATATATATATATATATATATATATAGAGAGAGAGAGAGAGAGAGAGAGAGAGGGGTATATTTAGGTATCAAATATTCATCCAAACAAGTTTGATTAAATTCAACCACCAAGGTCTGTCTGCTTAATTTCTTAGTATATTTTCCCAATTTTAAATTTATAAAATTATTGGAGGAATTAGGAAGATATATTTTCCCTTTATAATATTGCTTTGTTGCTGGCAACAGTAGCAGAAAATTTTAGGATATAGTCTATTTCTTTGATTTCAAACAAGGACACTAACACCCAAAAAATTTGACATTCTCTTATTGAAAGAGAAATTAAACTGGCCAACAAGATCCAGCTTCTCCTTGCTGAAAAAAAATAAAATCAATGATATCCTGAAATATCTAAAAATCCTGCTGACAATTAAAAAAATACTATAAAATGAAAATATATCTTCCTAATTCCTTTGACAACTTTATAAATAAAGAATTAAAGACACCTTGTTGCTAGAATTTAATCAAACTTTCTTGGAGTGTATTATACATATATAATATATATATATATATATTATACAAAGAGACAAACATAAAAACATTATATATATATATATATATATATATATATATATATATATATATGTGTGTGTGTGTGTGTATGTATGTATGTATATGCCATTTATGATCATGTGCATTCAAATTCTGTCATTTTTGGGGGCAATAAAAAATGGTAGATAATATTTTTAATTTTAAATCTCATGCCTTAAATGCCAAAGATGAATGACTGTAGAGATAACAGCTTATGGATTTTATTCTATCCACATCAGTACATTCTTTTACAAAAACAAAAATGTAACAAAAACAAGATCCATTTTTCATTCTGACAATACCTGAATTCAAAAATGCCCACCAGAAACCCAGTGGTAAAAAGAAAAAAAAATCACAATCTTTGTTTTATTATCATATATTTTTGTTTAAAACAAAGAAACCAATTTAAATATTTATTCAATATGAATTTTCTATGTATAATTTTAAAAAAACTCATTACAGTGTATTGCCTTTGTAGAAATCTGTTATATTGTATTTGTGTATAACTATATTTTGAAAAGAATTACCCTTAAAAATATGGTAAAGTGTGTGTCATAATATGGTCATTCAAAGTGACATTTTTTCATTAATTAAATTACAATCTCACAGCATCAATACTTGTTAGCATTAAACAAGAATCTAAGATAAGCTAACAAAATTTAATGATGGAAGTAAACTAATTAATTTCCTTAAATACAATTATAATAATGCAAATTAATTATCAGTGGAATGTTTATAGAACACTAATGAAGAGCTTATTCTAACATTATATTTAAATTTTAATTTGATTTTAATTTATTATTAGTGATTCTACATTTAAATTGTAAGAAAAATGTAAAGATTTTCAAGTTTTGTGTACAATTGTCCCACAGATGGAGAGAGCACTATCCCAGAGGTAAACATTTGTGGGTGATTTTTATCCCTATTCATATTTGAAATAAAATAAATGGGGGTGGTTACACTATCTACACTATATAAATGACCTTTCCTTGAAAGTTAAATAAATTGTCTATGATCAAAAATACTTTCTCTCTCCCTCTCTCTCACACACGGATGTGTGTGTGTGTGTGTGTGTGTGTGTGTATAATCTGATAAAAATTATAGTGTGTGTGTGTGTATGTATGTATGTATGTATATATATAATCTGATAAAAATATAGTTTTACGGTATGATATATTTATGGGTAAAAGTGCTCAATATCAGGGAAAGAGTATATGTAAACATAATAAACTGCCACCACCCAGTGTTGACCTCAGTGTCCACTTTATTTACACACACACACACACACACGTATGTATATATGCATAGATCAGACATATACATAAAAACAGATTATCATGTGTTAAATGTTGAATTGGTTCATTTGCTTTGTGGGGATTTTCTAAATGAATACTAAGAAATATTATTCTAAATTGGTAAATTTGTACATTAAAAAAGAGAACCTTTCCTTTTTCTCTCTTGTCTTATGTCATTTTGGGGGGATTATTTCAACTTTTATTTAATGTAAACAATCCAGTTGTTAAATCAATGTCTAGTAAGTACACAGGTAAAGTAAATGTTTCAAAATTTGATAAAAAGGAAAAACAATATAGTAACAATGCTGATATTCTTATAGGTACCCACCTCTTCAGAATTATTCCTAAGCCTTGACAAGGTCTTGGTTATCCATTGAAGTATATCCCTCCATGGGTAGATATACGAGAAGCATCTGAACTGAAAACATGCCATGTCTCCAGTGATAGATAACACTTCCTCATGAATGAACGCAGGACTTAGGAATATCCAAAGTGAAGTAATGTATGTGAATGCGAAATAGCAATGTGTGGGTCGTGCACAGGACCAGTATTGGACCCAAAGACTGAGTAGCGAAAAAGATCCACGGCCAAGTGTGTCCATGTGGAAACCAAGGATGTCCAAGAAATTCTTTCAGATCCTAAGGTCGCTGCAATGCCGGTAGTCCGACAGTGACAGCCAAGACAACAGTAAACACTAGCCACAAGCACACACACAAGGATAAACACACAATACATGGGCCTTATTAATGGGAACAGTTTAGGAAAACGCCCCCACACTAACAACAATACATAATATTTTTCATTATTTTACAAGTATGTAACGTTAACGCAAATTGCCTTTTTTTTTTCCCTCCTGTTTCACATCATTTTTTTTTGTTGTCGTTCCCCTTTTTCTTTCTTTGTTTTTTTTTTTTTCCAAAAATTAACGCAAGCAGAGAAAGAGATAGAGAGAGATGGGTTTATTTTTTGAGTTTCTTTTTTATTCTCATGTAATTAATCTCTTATATTAAGCCAAGTGTGGCATTGTCAACATGTGTAACCATGTTCTACATGATTCTTCAACCTAACTGTTTGGTTATCTTCTCTCTGAGTCAAACAGTCTAGCAAGAGATGCACACATCTCATTGTTGCTCTTACAATCTGTTATACTGAGACAGAGAGAGAGAAAGAGGAAGAGCAAAGGCCTTTCCTTCAATAGTAGCAGACAGCACCAATAACAACAGTTATAACTGTGCAAAGAGATGAAGATATTGAATACAGTGATGGTGATGATGGAAAAGGTAGGCTGCTGCTGCTGCTGCTATTGCTCCCGCCACTTTTCTCTGTATATGCTCAATACCAATACAAAGCCAACGTCAATCAAACCCAGCAGTGATGGAATTTGCAACGTTGTACCTCACCTCCATGTAAACAGACTAAAATTTATAGTCCCTGCTCTTAGTTGGTTGTATGGAGGTCAGGTGAGAACATGCTGATCAACATATATTGTAAAGAAGAAGAAGAGAAGGCCAGTCACATGGACATGCTGATAATTTCTGGGAGTTATATCCAAACACAGTGGCTAATACAAATGCAAATATCTAAACAGCTCAGCTGATCTACAAAAAAAAAAACTTTTTCTTTCTTTCTTTCTTTTTATTCTACCTTTCAGTCACTCAAAGCTTCATCGATTCTATTCTATTCTGTCAATCATAACAGCCAGTAACATAGTTTTGTCTTGTTTTTTAATATCAAATAAATGTACATAATAACATAATCTTCTTGTCGACAAAGCAACAGCTCAAAGCACAACTGATTATTTGTCGAGATTAATCATAATAAAAACACTATTTATTTTTCACAAATTACCAGGATTTCATACTTGCTTTTAACACCTAATCCGTCAAATACCAATTTACCAGCTGTAATTACCAAAATTAGTTGAAAACTAATAAAAAAAAAAAAAAATTTTAAACTAATTATAAAAAATGCAGCAAATCTTCTGAAATACTTTTATTTCCCTGAAGAATTATTTTAAAGTCTATTCACCTATTTCTTTGCAATAGATGAAACGATTTGTGGGTTATCTGATTCCACTTTTTAAATTAATTTTCCAACTTCTACACAAATACAGATGTGTAAAAATATACAATCCCAAAAATTCATTTAGCAGTTTAAAAAATACAAACAACAGTTAGAAATATTTTAAATACCACATCTAACTTTATAAAAGATCACCAATATGTAAATTAAAAGGTGGCAACAGATAATACACAAGAAATGCATTTTAAAAAGTGGTGACAGATAACACACAAGTTCTGATAAAACATTATCTTGTACTTGGTTTCAACATCTATTTAAGCAAATGAAATTGATAATTTGAATGCATGTTAAGTATTTTTACAGTTTTGTACAGGGAGTTTAGAAGATTTTAAATTTTTACATTTGAACATTCAGTGTGCATAATAAAAACTGACCTTTAATTCTTTTTCGTTTTCTTTAATTCGTTCTAAGAATATGATTTAACAAAAAAGAATTTATTGATGATCTAAGTTAACACATTGACTTCCATCTATGAGTCATCTTGTGGTTTGCAGTTTTTGTTATGACGGTGACTACAAGTTATCTTATCTCATGCTTGGCATTTTCTGATACATTTTCATCTGCAGGCACCAACAACAAGTTTATTCAATGTGATACTTTTAGTGTGAAAACAATTTTAAGACTTCAGTTGAAGCTATAAACCAAATACTATTTTTTTTTTATTGCCTAAGTTGACTATTATTAAGTTGGCATCTGAAAACAAACTTGTAATTGAGCTATGGAAGTCAGGGTATAAAGTTGACTCTTCACTTTTCTGTCAAGTTTTTATGTAGAATGAGTATATCCCAGCTCCTGTCAAGGAGTTAAAACAAACATTATGGAGAAGAATCAAAAGATATGGGAAGACGAGTAACAAAGAGGTGAGGAGAGATCAAAAGACATGGCCAGGGGAGAAACAAAAGAAGGTGGGGAGGGATCAAACATTTGGCATTCATTGACCAAACAGTGCGATGAAGTAATGGAAAGCAGCTTGGATTGAGGAATCAGAGAGTCGAGTTCGAATTCCAGTCGAATCCATTAGATTCACTTATGTGCTAATACCCTTGGGAAAGGTATGAATCCTCCTCTTCTCCTCCCAGCTATGGGTAAATAGTAGGACAGACCTGGTTCTATAGCCTTGGATGGCAACTGGTCTACTGCAGAAAGAATTTGCAACCTACAGCAGGAAAAAAATCTGCCTCGTCAGTCATGTGTCGAGAGACACATGATCGCCTAAGCGTGTATCACACATAGCACATAACTGACTGACCAAACAGCTTGTACTACTTTCAGTTGAAATTTATAAAATCTTTCTCTTAAAACAATTTTTGAGAAAAATAGGTTTCTGAAGTCCAGTAGTTATTATCCTTTTTTTCAATATTGATGGGGGTTTCCTTCCTCACCTTTTGTTTGAAGTAGTGTGGAATGTCAACATTTTGATTTTGTCATTATCTCTTTGAGTTACATGTGCTATCCATTTTAGTTGTTGCTGGTGTTGAAAATCTTCAAATGATATGGTTTCTGTTATCTGGTAAAGTTTTTTTGTTTGTGATTTTGTAGCACCAATCCACAAGGTTCAAAGAAGTGTGGTCTTTGCTAAAACCATTTGGTTTCACTCACTCAAAGCAATATTTAACCATTGATCTGAGAATATACAGCAAACAGTTTAGATAGTTGTGAAGGAGTTCAGTAAATATACATAAATAGAAAGGGGTATAAGACAAGGATGTGTTTTCTCACTGGACTTATTCAAGCTATACAGTGAGGCAATTCTATGAGAATTAGAAGTCCTCCCAGGTTTCATTATTAGCAACCACAATCTTAACAACATAAGATATGCAGATGACACAGTGTTGATCGCAGACATAGAAAGGAAACTAGAAGAACTTCTATAGAAGGTAGTAAAGGAAAGTGAGAAGAAGGGACTAAACATCAATTGCAGGAAGATATAATGGATGATTGTCAGCAAAAGGAACAGCCCAACATGCAAATTACAAATTGCAGATACCAAAATCAAGCAAGTACAAGAATTTAAATATCCGGGAAATGTTTTAACAGAGGACGGACAGTGAAATTCAAAGGCACATTAGGATAGTGAAAAAGGCCTCCCAAAAGCTAAGCAGAGAATCAAGTGACAGAAAAATTTCATTGGAAAAAAAGAAAAAAGTACTGAACTCTTATGCAATATCAGTCCTCCTATATGGCAGTGAATACTAGATAATCTCCTCACAGATGAAGAAGAAACTAAATGCAACAGAAATGTGGTTCTACAGATGGGATGCTGATAATACCATAGACTGAACACGTTAGCAATGACAAAGTTTTAGAGACAATGGAAATAAAAAGGAGACTTATATTAAACATAAGAGAGAGACAAACAAAATTTCTAGGGCACATAATGAGAAAAGAGGGCTTGGAAAATGTGATACTTAGAGGACAATTTGAAGGCAAGAGGAAGTGAGGAAAACAACACACAACCTCCCTAGCAAGTAAGTGGATGATAGAGCAAGGTTTAGGAGAGATAACAAAAAACAAAATTTATTAAGAGCTACAAAGGACAGGACGTTGTGGAGAGCCATGATCATCAACGTCCTGAAAGGACACAGCACATAGAGAAGAAGTGTGATGGTTATCAGTGTGAAAAATAGAATCAATAAGCTAAGTTCAATTTCCGGCTTAGTTAATTGCATTCACTTTCACAGAAATGTCCTTAGAAAAGGCACAAAGATATCTTTTCTTCTCCAAGCTATGGCGCTATTGTTCACAAACATATCTATTATATCTTCCTGCAATTGATGTTTAGTCTTCTCTTCTCCCTTTCCTTTCTATGTATGCTGTGGCATTTGTGACTTTTGCTACTATTTTAATCTGATACTGCTTATAATGTGTTACTTTAGTCTTTATTAACACCCACATAGTACTGGGAGTGGGGGGATTGTCAAAACTTTAAATACTATGTCAATCATTATCTTCTTAATTACTGTTCTTTTATTGTTTTCTATCCTTAATAATGTTTTCTTTTTCTTATATTCTCTCACACTCAGTAAACTCTTGCATCTTAGTGGCTTTATTGCCTTGGGGTGAAATGATAAATAAATTTTTACTAGCATAGTGATAGAGTTTATAAAATTTCTCTCAAGATTATAGACAAACCCCAAAAAATATAAATGCAAATGAAATATTAGAGTAGATTTGATAGCCACAATATAATTTTTTTCTTTTAAAGTATTTCACTCCAAGCAAGCAGGGAGTGCCACAAGCACACAAGGGGCTACAGAGAGTGGGAACAAGAGTAAAGAGGCATGATAGAGGAAAGGATGAAGAAAAGGATGGGGAAGAGATCAAGGCATCTAGAAATGTTGATCGTCATTGCATTTGGATATTTGGAGATCATAGCTATCACGGAAGCAAATAAGAGGAAGGGAGTTCCACAGGTGGGAAGAGCAAGACAATGATGCTATTGGAGTAGAAGAGATGGCTACATTTAACTGTTTTGACAGTGAAAGGGTGGGACTGAGATGCCAACCTAGTAGCACATATAAATTCATGCAGTTTGGGAACCAGTGAAAGTAGCTTGTCTGAGCAGGTACCATGAAAGTATTTGTAGAAAAGACAAAGGGAAGCGACTGCACGTCTGTGAGAGAGTGACATGGTACCTGAAATGATGAATAATTAAAGATGCATCTCTTGTAACAGGTAAATATTAGCATTACTATATCCTAAGATGCCTAAGACGTATTTCATGCAAGGCCCTTAAAAAATGCTAACATTTGCTTGGAGGTTAATCTGGCACTTCTTTTGTAATTTCAGTCCAATGAAAAAGTCAAAGGTAAATAAAAAAAGAAATAACATTTTTTTTTATATAAAACATCTGCTTCTTTCACTGAAATGATGATCAACTTGGTTTCTTTCTAGTTAGGTTAAGTCATTAGTTATTTTCATTTTGGAGAATCAATTGGCATGTCATGATTCATTCAAACTAGCCATTCCTTAAATATATTATAACAGGTGATAAAAAATGGGTTGTATACAACAATATTCAAAAGTAATAGATTAACAAGGATAAATCATCATAATCAACCCTAAAAGCTGAGCTCCATGAAAGAAAGTTAATACAGTGTGTTTTTGTGTTGGGATTGTCAAGGTATTATTTATTTAGATTTCTTAAATGCAAAGAAACACTAAATGCATATTTAAGCATTTAGCAGCTGCAACATATCCATAAATATTGGGACAAAAAGTGCCCTACACACATCAATAGGAAAAAATATTGATGAAAACACAAGGCCACACACAAGAGGATAACACAGGAAAAAATTTTGAAACTCAGTCTGTTCTACACCACCTGCCAAATTCAGCTGACCTTGTACAAACTGATTATTAACATTTTTTTGACCATGGCAAAATGCTTTGATGTGAAAAACTTTATCTAATGCAAAGCAGATTCAAGAGTTCATAAAAAAATTGTTGACCTCAAAACTGGCAGAATCTTACTAAAAAGGGATTATGGAATTTAAAGTTTGTGTGATGGAGTATTGTAGGTGTGTGCGTGTTCACACAAAACAATTAAAGAAGGGGTATACAAAAACTACTACGGACCATTTATTCCCCCTTTTTTATACAAACTGTAATGAAACAAAGTTCTCCATTTTGGTATATCCATTTTCTTTTTCTGGTTCAGAAGTTAGGGAAAGGAAGGATAAACATTGTTATAATGGTCAAGATAGCTTTGCACTGAGATGGAACGACCAAAGAAAACGTTGATCTATTTTATAAGTGAAAGTTTTTTTGGAAGATGTGTGAATGCCATACATTGGAAGGTGGAAAGAGGGTTCAGTCATTAGTGGACTGGGGAAACAAACATGCCCCAGAAGAGCTGTCCTTTTTTCCACATACTGCTACATCTTGAATCAAGGTGGAGAAAGAAAAAGGAAGGAAATGTTTGTCTTTTTATAGAACTTAAACAGCACCATCTAACATGCATTTGGCAAAGCCAAGTAGGGTAATATTTTCATGGCAACTGCTCTGACAAGCTAATTTCACTGGTGCCTCAATTGCATGAATTTAAGCGTGCTACTAGGTTGGCCTTTCACTGTCAAAACAGTTAAATGTAACTGCCTCTTCTACTCCAACACCTTCTTCTCTTGCACTTTCTGACAATGGAACTCCCTTCCTCTTATTTGCTTCCCTGATAGCTATAATCTTCAAATGTAATGTCAATCGATATCTTCTGATGCCTTGATCTTGATCCTTCTCTTTATCCTTTCCTCAAACACCCCTCTTTACTTTTACTTTCACTCTCTGTAACTCCTTGCTTGCTATGGGTGATATGCTTAAAACAAAAAAATTAAATAAAAAATATGTTGCTGGTGACCATGGTGGGGATGGGCTTATATGTTATAAAATTTGGAAGTAATGATTAATCTTATTAAGTTTTATGCCAATATAGTAAAAAAAGCTGAATTTTTAAAAAAATACATTGTATTAGGAAATTGGTTCTGGTTCTTTTACACTTAGCATCATGGGAAAATGTATTTCTTTTTCTTTTTTATTATCATTCATTATTATTACTTTTTCAATTTTATTTCATTTTCTCACAATATTAAAGAGCTATCTAATAAGTGGCAACAAGTCATTGCAAATAATGGTAAATATATAATTGAATAAAATGTAAATGTATTTTATTTCATGAAGATCCCAACACACACAGTTTTGTTTTTCTTTCATTTGAACTGACAAAGTCATAGAGACCATACACTTCTCTGGCGAAACGTATCTTTAATAAATTTTCTACTTTGTCTCAACATCTTTACATTTCATGAAGAACAAAGTCAATAAACAAGAATGGAAATTATTTATGACTCAACCCAATACGTCTATCTAAAAACACATGATTCTTATTGGAAAATAGGAAAAAAAAATACAGTCTTTCCATCTATCGGTGAGACAGAACCACTTATTTATCAGATACTGTTTGATCAGATTTATCAGTCATTATTTCCCGCCATCATGTTTCGGGTTAGAAACAATGATGATAAGATTGGTCAGCTTGTCAGTTCCTTTTTACCCAGGAGAATAACAGACTCAAATTACAATCAATATTATAGACAGGATTCAAAGTTATCAGCAAATCATAGGTGATTTAAAGGCCCTGATGAAGTAGCATGTTGACAGTGTGGGTCTACTTATCACAACACATCTGGCAGAAGACAGATCAGTGTGAGACAGAAATGTTCACAGATAAAAACACTTCTTTCTAAAATTCTTGAAAATAAACTCTTGTACTATGATACTAAACAATGTTACAAAGAAAATTTCCATACTTTTTCCTTCATTTCTAGCAAAATTTTCCTGTTTCTTAATACTTTGCTTAGCTTTTGGAAGGTTTTGTAACCTAAGGAAGGTTACTGAATAAAATAATCACATGAAGGTTGGTAATGAACAATAGTACTTAGGACAAGAACAACACATGCAAGATTTGTCAGCGGCGCGCAGAAGTAGTAGTCAACTGCTAGAAGTGAGTCAAGTGAATTTCACAATGAATCTCCAACTGCAGACCAACATACAGTAGTTACTACTGTATTTATGTGAATGGGAACATGCCCATTATCATCCGTAGGTATGCTAGAAAGAGAAGGCATCTTTCACTCTATCAATGCACCTTTGGATTTCAGTGTTGCACTTTCCATCATGTTAAAACTTTCCGGTATTTAAATTATTGCAGTTATTAGCATTTTTAAATAATTATATATAATTATTATAACGTTGATTCCATATATAGGAATCAACTCAACATTGTGCAAAAGTACCAAAAGGTGTCTTTTGATTGGTTAGTTGTTTTTGTTTAGCAGCATATCAACGTCTATGGGTTATTTAATGCTGAAATATAAATATTTTGTATGCAATTTTATTTATTTTGGGGAATTTAATGGTTTAGTGATAAAAGTCTTACTACTTAACCCATAGTTGGTGGGAGAACAGGTGGATTTCATGCCTTTCCCAAGATTATTTGTGAGTAAGTGAATATAACGAAGCTGACTGGAATTGGAACTTGACTCTCCGATTAACAATTCCGAGTCACTATCCATTACACCACCCACACATCCAAGCTTACAGCACCTAGTATTCTCAAGCTGTCACCCGTCTAGCTACTGACCAGGCTCAACATTACTTAACTTCAGCGATAATATGGAAACCAGTGTTTCAACATGATGTGGCTGTAAGCTGGTGGCATTTCAGTTTAAATGTAGTTAAAATCTAGATGTATGTGTTGTGAGTTTTGTGACTGAATATTTAAACTATTGCAGGAAAAATTAAACAATTGTTGCCCTGTCTGAAATGACTTTTGAGATGAGGAGTAACTCTCTGCTGGGTAATTTCATTTTTATCAGATATTCTTATAATAGATTATATGTTTGAATTAAAGAGAAAAAAAAGATAAATTAAGATCTAATCATAAATTATCTTAAAGCAAAGTAAAATCTCTTTCAGTCTTTATTCATGATTAATATCTGTATCAGTTTTTAAAATTTAGCGAGTCCTGATATAAAATAAAATATAAAAATAATATATATATATATATATATTAAAATAAGGTATTTGCACTTCCCTTTAAAACCTTTATCTCTCTCTTTCACTATATACTTCTCTTAAATACAAGAGAGGAAGAAGAAAAGACTGAACCTGGCTGAAAAATGGCAGAAGTTTGCGAGACTAGAGTCTATAAATTTGTGACTGAAAACTACCAAAAACCAGGGAGGCTCTACGCATAACTTTCAAAAAAAAAAAAAAAAAGAAAGAAAGAAAGGAAGGCCAGAAAATGAAATAATTTTGGCCAATCAGAAAAAATTAACACAAAGAGACTTTTGATGTTAGTTAAAACCAAGGTTTGTGCTAGTAGTCTAGGAGCCTGATCAAAAAGATATAAGCTAACCACTCTCAGCTAGACAGGGAGAAGAGACCACAAGAGAAGCCAGAACAAGAGAATGTACAGCCAGAGAAACCAGCCATGCATGAAACATGAAGAATTAGTTAAGAGGTCATCTGCTAATGATATTTTCTGCCCTTCTTAGGGCTGAGAAAAACACAGGAGATTGATTCTGACCTATTTCTAAGATGACTAATACTACTACCAAAATCTGATTTCTAAACTGCCAAATACCGAGCGGAAACAAACTTTCTCTTAACTACAACTAAGATCAGACTTATAACAAACTTTTGTTACTTTGAATATAAAAGGAGTCACTCCACTCTAAATCAAATAAATGAAAATATATTATTTATTTTATACCCTTGAGTCAGTTCATTTTATTTCTGAAGTTCATCTGGTAAATCTCCACAAAATAAAATGTGCATTGAGCTACATTGTATCCTGAATTAAAAATTTAATTTCCTATTCTATAAAAAGAACTAAAAATAATATAAAATTAAGATGTTGGTCAAGATGTAAAATTTCAAGTTTTATTAATTAATGATGCAGACTATATAGTAAAGATATTTATAAGATCTGGGCCCTGAAGAGCAAAAAATTGTGAAACACAGTCAAGCTCCAATAATGAACTTTTAATATTTCTGATACAATATCTCTAGATAACTACTGAGTACTTTATTGAAACAAATTCTGTTCGCCTTGAATTGTTTTCATTATATAATTTTATGTATATAAGTACAAATTTTTTTTACATATATTAGGTGTCATTACTATTATTTTATTATATGTATTTTAAAAATGAATATATACATTTTATCAATGAATTGATGTAGTCTGATATATAAAGGTTTAAAAATGTTATATAAAAAAATTTTTTTTATTGCATGAAGAAAATTTTTTTCTCTAGAATAATTATCAAAGTTTAGTGAGAGCCATAATGAAACTGTTCATTTTATAGAATTAAAAAGATCAATAAATCTGATTTATATTAAATAATTATCAAATATTAATATCATATAATTATCAGTTTGGTAGGAGCCATCACGAAAATGATAATTATATGATATTAATATTTGATAATTATTTAATATAAATCAGCTTTATTTATCTTTTTAATTCTATAAAATGAACAGTTTCATTATGGCTCCCACTAAACTGATAATTATATGATATTAATATTTGATAATTATTTAATATAAATCAACTTTATTAATCTTTTTTAATACTATAAAATGAACAGTTTCATTATGGCTCCCACTAAACTGATAATTATATGATATTAATATTTGATAATTATTTAATATAAATCAACTTTATTAATCTTTTTTAATACTATAAAATGAACAGTTTCATTATGGCTCCCACTAAACTGATAATTATATGATATTAATATTTGATAATTATTTAATATAAATCAGCTTTATTAATCTTTTTTAATTCTATAAAATGAACAGTTTAGTGGGAGCCATAACGAAACTGTTCATTTTATAGAATTAAAAAGATTAATAAAGCTGATTTATATTAAATAATTATCAAATATTAATATCATATAATTATCAGTTTAGTGAGAGCCATAAACAAACTCTTCATGAGCACCTCGGCATGGTGTAATGGTTAGCAAGCTTGCCTCGCTAGAACAATTACAATTGAGTAATGAGTTTGATTCTAACTGGGAGTCCCATTCTTTCGGCCTTGTGCCACATCTAAGCTATGCTTAGAAAAATCATCATAAACAAAGTCTTCATTTTTATTAAAATTAAGAAAAGATTAGTAAAGCTGATTTGTATTAAATCAATTGTCAGGATTGTGTATTTGTTTTATCAAACACAGATATATTTATTTATTTCCTTTCCATAATTGTCTTTGAACATTACACTTGCCTAGAGCAGATGTTTTCTCATTGGTGAAGAGTGAAAGCAACTATTGTGTGACTGCTTACAAAATCATAACAACCAGGCAATGACTCCATCAGGGTCAGTATTTTCAATAGACAGGCAAATATGAATGCCATCTGATTTGAATATTTTATGCAATGCATTTATTGTTAGCTTTTTAGACGAATACCAGCAGAGAGGACTTCTGAGGTGGCATTCACTGCCAATGACTTTCAGATATGGTGTGAAATTCAAATAAAACTTACATGTACAAATAATGTCAAATAATTGTGAGATGGTTGTATACAATTTCCTAATACAATGTATTTTTTTTTTAAATTCAGCTTTTTTAACTATATTGGCATAAAACTTAATAAGATTAATCATTACTTCCAAATTTTATAACATATAAGCCCATCCCCACCCATGGTCACCAGCAACATATTTTTTATTTAATTTTTTTGTTTTAAGCATATCACCCATAGCAAGCAAGGAGTTACAGAGAATGAAAGTAAAAGTAAAGAGGGGTGTTTGAGGAAAGGATAAAGAGAAGGATCAAGATCAAGGCATCAGAAGATATCGATTGACATTACATTTGAAGATTATAGCTATCAGGGAAGCAAATAAGAGGAAGGGAGTTCGATTGTCAGAAAGTGCAAGAGAAGAAGGTGTTGGAGTAGAAGAGGCAGTTACATTTAACTGTTTTGACAGTGAAAGGGTAGGACTAAGATGCCAACCTAGTAGCATGCTTAAATTCATGCAATTGAGGCACCAGTGAAATTAGCTTGTCAGAGCAGTTGCCATGAAAATATTTGTAAGAAAGACAATGGAAAGCCACTGGAGTCGAAATGACATGTCAGGACCTATCATATTGCATATCTATCTTTGGATTTTGTTGAGAACCTCAAGATGAACAGCAAGGGCACCAGACCATATATGGCAACAGTATTCAATGCATGGATGAAAGGTAGATTTGAAGGATGAACTCTGTGTCACGCCAGAAGGTTTTTCTAATCTGAGAACTAACTTTCCTTAAAAAATATTACCCTATTATGGCATCAGGCTACGTATAAGTATTAAGCAAGGCTGAACTTGGTCAGTACCAAGATAGCTGAACATTTAGGAATACTATGTGTTCAAAGCTTGGATATGTGGGTAGTGTAATGGATAATGGCATGAAATTGTTAATCCAAAAACAGAGTTCCAATTCCCAAATACCATTAGAAAAGGAAAGGTATGAATCCACCTCTTCTCCCTCCAGCTATGGTTTAATTAGTAAGACTTGTATCACTAAACTATTATTATCTAAAAAAATAAATTTTAAAAAATCTAAAAATATTTTCTGGCTTTAAATAACCTGAAAAAAGTTGATAGGTAGAAAATAAATCGATCAATCAAACAATAAGTACTGAGTTTCTCGCCTCAAAGTAAACATTAGCCTTCCAAATAACTCTACATATATAAAATACTGAGGATATTTTTTGATACATTATTTTAGGAGGTGAGGAAAAGAAACAGCGAGTCTGAGATGGCATAAGGATAATTGTGTGTAGCATAGTGGTTCTCTGTATTAAAAGAAGAATTGGTATGCCAATTACAAATTCCAGCCATGTTCACTGCATTCACTTTTTCACAAATACCCCCTGGAAAAAGCATGAATCCATATCTTCTCACCCCACCTATAGTTTAAATAACAGAGAAAGTTTCTCTCATGAAAGCATTTCGTAACAATCAAAAATGGTAATAATCAGTTGGTGCAAGGTCAAGTGAATTTGTCAGGTCAGGTAGAACAGACCAGTCGAGTTCCATTTTCCTATTGACAAGCACAGAGTAATTTTTTACCAAATTTCTATGAACACATTGCAGCTGCTTGATGTATAAATGTGCATTTAGTGTTTCATTGCATTCTGAGAACTTTAAATGAATAATTGAAAAAGGTAATGATTGGTTGGTGCAAGTTCAGGTGAATATAGCAGGGATGATAGAACGGAATGTGTTTTATAACTTTTTTCCTGTGTCAACCATTTCTTTATGGTGGTTTTGCATTGTCAAGAAGGAGGACAACATTTTTCCTTTAAACCATTTGATAGAAATATGAATAATTAAATTATACTATGTCACCTGAGGATGATTAAAGAACAACTGGATCAACATTTAGGGTAATTTTTATCACTCCAAACAACCAATAATTAAGGGAGAACAACTTATTCTTCCTTTTTTTAATCATTCCACCCCAAGCAAGGTAATAATGCCACTAAGATGCAAGGAGTTACTGAGAGTGAAAGAGAATGTGAAAACTTTAGGAGAAGGAACTGAAACCTAACTCTAAACAGGAAATAAGGAATAAACCTCTACTCCTGTTTAAAAGACTGGGAAAGTGTGTGAACTAGGTGATAGATGAACCTAACTACTCAATTAAGTTATGTAATGCCACCTGATGATTGCAGAATTAATGAATACATCATGATTAAAGAAAGAGGAAGATGAAAATAAGCTATATCAGCTTATGGAAATTAATAATGTTTTATCAAGTAATGAGATATAGTTTTCCCTGTTTACTTATAAAAAGAAAACAAATGCAACCAAAATCCAATTGTCAAGAATGATATTAATATCTGATCCAATTAAGCTCCAGAACATTCCAGAACACATTACACTGAATATAAAATATATATATATATAAAATATAATTTATAAAAATCCAATGATGATATTTTTTCTTAAACACAATAAAACAATTTGTCTACATAAGCAGTAGCATGCAGATGGGGCAGATGGTGCAACAGCCCCAAGCATCCACATCCAGAGGGCATCCAATCAAAGAGTGAAATAAAAATTTAGTTTATATTTAATTTGAATAAAGTGTTTATTTCATGTTTCAAATGTCTTCCTTTCTCAGTACTGGACCCTATAGCCACCCCATGCCTATTTGAGTCTTAGGGGCATACAGTCGAGGAGTTGGCCCTGGACATCACCAGACCTCTGCACATCACTGAGATGAGTTTGTTTTTCATATATTATAAAAACTCAGGCAGATATTATTTGAGAATATTACACTTTAACATTTTTTTTTTAAAATGTATAAGCCCACTTTTTACTTTTCTTTATTTTAAAAAAAAAAATTCCTGCATTTTATACCCTGATTGGTTTTAGGTGATAGACTAAAACCTAGGAATATACTGTGAATACTATGAACTGAGCATTTTAAAAAATATACTGTGATATACTATGAACTGAGCATTTAAAAAAATATACTGTGATATACTATGAACTGAGCATTTTAAAAAATATACTGTGATATACTATGAACTGAGCATTTAAAAAAATATACTGTGATATACTATGAACTGAGCATTTAAAAAAATATACTGTGATATACTATGAACTGAGCATTTAAAAAAATATACTGTGATATACTATGAACTGAGCATTTTAAAAAATATACTGTGATATACTATGAACTGAGCATTTTAAAAAATATACTGTGATATACTATGAACTGAGCATTTTAAAAAATATACTGTGAATACTATGAACTGAGCATTTTTTTTTTTTTTTTTTTTTTTTTTTTAAATCCCTGCATTTTATACCCTGATTGGTTTTAGGTGATAGACTAAAACCTAGGAATATACTGTGAATACTATGAACTGAGCATATCAGAAATGATGAAGTTTTAGAGAAAATAAAAACAAAAAGGACACATACTCAGCTTCAGAAAGAGGGGGTGAATTTTCTAGGGTACATAATGAAGAAAGAGAGCTTAGAAAGTTTGACACTGACAGGAAATACTGAAAGCAAGAGGAACAGGAAAGCAGTGTGTAACCTACCTAATGAGTTTGTGGAAATAGCAAGACAGGGATTAGGAGAAATAGCAAAAAGACAAAATTTACTAAGAGCTACAAAAGACAAGAAACTGTGGAGAGCCATGTTTGCTCATGAACTGAAGGGACACGGCACATAGAAGTCATCCTCTGATGACTCTCAAACATATATGAAAATAAATGATTAAATTATTATTGCAAATTAAATTAATGTTAAAATATTATGGATACATTTTTTTTTCACCTAAATGTTCCTTGCCTAATAAATAAGGTAATTGAATCTTACAAGAGGTTTAGTGCAAGAAATTTTAGGTTTCATCTCTTTGTAAACATACAATGGAAGGTGGGGTCTCCCCTCAGTCTTTCACTAACTGAACAAATCAATATCCATGTTCTGGTTTGTATTGGTGTTCACAAAAACTGGGAAATACCCTGCTGAAAGTTCACAAAGGACTGAAAATTAAATCAATACTATAGCAAGAAATGCAAATACAATTCAGGTTCTCAATAATTTGGTGTTTATTTCACTAGGATTACAAATCGGACCTATCATTCTCTCTGGTATTAAGTATGTGGCACATAGGTTCCTTCACCTCTTCTTACTTTCATTGAGCAATCACTATAAACATGACTGGTTGAACTGATGGCCCATCCCTCTCCCTCTCTCTAATATCCTAACTTAGACTCTGCTTATACGAGACTGAAAATGGAAACATCTGGCTTCCAACCAAATGTCATGTTTCTATTTATTATTATTTTCTTCCCCTTTGGTCAAGTGGATTGTAATTTTGAACACCAGGCTTCAAAGATATTTTTCAGCTGTAAAGAAACATCCAACAATTTCAATTTTGATAACATCATTTATGATTCACTTGATTTCATGTGGGTTCAAGCCAGTCCATGAGTAGGGGCTATTGTGCCACATCTTCACACAAGCTGACAAAACAACCAGTTATTATTAACAGTTAAAAATCTAAGCTCTTCAAATAATCATTTTAAGTAATATGAAACCTACTTACAACCAAATAATTTGTAGAAAAGTTTACATACAACAGTAATGAGTAAAATCAACATGACTATTCAAAAATTGTATAACCTGTTTCTACTGCTTTTATTACAAGTTTAGTTTCATGCAGTAAAAAAAAAAAAAACCTATCAATTTGGAGAAAGTGCAAATCATAACTGTATTGTTCAAAAATAGTCCATGAAAATTTTTTAACAAGAAAATTGTCACTTGAAAGTTAGAAATTGTAAAAGACAACCTGGAAACATTGATAATAACCTGAAAGCATATGTTGACTAATTTGTTTCAAATTTGTCAGATGCTTGTATTAGGATTCAACATGATATATGAAACTTTACAGACAATTTAACTATAAGGTAACCAAAAAAGTCCTTACCATTTTTACATCATGTGGGAAGAAGTTATCACTAATACGTATATGGGTGTCATGTGCTGAGATTGTGGTGAGGGTGGGGGCATTGCTCTTGACCAATGAAAGTGTGTTGCACACATATACATCATTCAATAGCTCAAGCAGTGGTAAGTAACTATGGTGGGTATTGAAGAAGCTTATTCAACGTTGTCTGCTTTATGGTTTCATGGTGAGCTTGTTCGTAGCTGCATCAAATCACTGAATATGTGAAACCTTTGAGGGTGTACTGTTCCTCCATGACAATGCTAGGTCTCATGTGGTGCAGGTGGCCAGGAAGGATACAATACGGCAACATGGCTGGAAGATACTGTACCATCCACATTACTCCCTAGATCTTGTGCCATCAGACTATCACCTTCTATTCCCTGACAACCACCATCATGGGAAATACTCCACAAATGAAGCAGGCCTTCAGGAGGCATTCATAGTTTTTCTTTTCATCCCAAACACCTGATTTTTACTGCCAGGGCATTGCACAGCTGGAGGTACATTGGTAGAAGGTTCTAGAAGTCAATGGGAATTACCAGTATGTAAAATTTGCTGTATAGATATTTTTTCTAATAAACCAAAAATGGCAAGTACTTTTTTGGTTACCTAGTACATGACATGGTTGGAAATAGGATTGTTATAATTAATCTTTTTAATTTTAATATTTTCTGTAATATATTTTTTTTTAAATTTTACTTAATTTTCAACCTTAGTTAAAAGTTATTTTTACTTTTAAAAGTTTTTTAAAATTATTTAATTAAATTTTAATATTTACATTCATTGAGCAGCCTGTTAAAAAACAATACCCAATCATTGTTTTTTGAAACAAGCTTGCGAACCATATCACTTCAAGAAGTACTGATATTTACTTAGTCTTTTGTTGAATTTGGTTCATTTAATAGATATTAAACAAATACTGTTAATGCATAAAGAGCATTTGATATCACTACGGTCCCATTCTTATATTAGATTTTTTAAAATTCTAAGGTCATCTTTAATCACCCTAAAATGTTTATATATTTAAGTTGTTAATTATGTTGTTAGTATGTTCAAGGAAGTACAAAAAAGAAACCTGAAACAAAGGAAAAGCAACAAAAACAAATTGTAAATAAATTGACCATGTTGTAGTACTGCTGACATCAAAATGTTTCAAAGTGTGTGTGTGTGTGTGTGTAACAAAATATTTAATGAAAAAACAAGTCATTGAAATTAGTTCCTACCTTAATCCTGATATCATGTTCATCATGTGGAGGCCTGCAAAAGAGTTTTTTTTTTTAAATTGGCACTGCTCTTATAATTACATCTAACATGACTTTCATTGTGTCACATGATTACATATCTAAAGAAAGTAACACCCACTTTTACCACTTAAGTTTTATTCATTTATGTACATGGTTAAGTGAATGTTACACAATTATTTACTTTCTCTTATTAAATGATTTTAATTAATTGCTCAATCTAAAAAAAAAAAACAGACTGATTAGCATATGAGCACACAGTTTAATTGCATTTCCATAGTTGTAGAGTGAGTGGCCATGGCTTAATGTAAAATAAATGGCAAAATTGCCCAACAAACAGATTTGACAAAGCTTGCAATAAACAATTACAATAACAAGGCAATAGATAATATAAAGCAAGCAAACAATACATGCAAGGCAAATTTACAGTAATATGACAAAAAAACACAAACTAAGAGCAAATTCAAATGAATGAACATATTATTCTGACTTCAAGACAAGACAGACCAGTACTGAGTAAAATAAAACCAAGAACCAGGCTATTTTATTAGTGAGGAAGAAATCCCAGCATGCATTAGTCTGCTTCTGCCTATAAATTGTGAACATAGCATTCTAACTTCAGAACAAGATAGACCAGAACCAAGTCAAATAAAACTGGCCTATTTTATTAGCTAGGAAGAAATCCCAGCATGCATTTGTGTGCCTCTGCCTATTAATTGTGAACATAGCATTCTGACTTCAAAACAAGACAGACCGGGACTAAGTCAGATGAAACCAAGAAATGGACTATTTTATTAGTTAGGAAGAAATCCCAGCATGCATTTGTGGGCTTCTGCCTATAAATTATAGAGGGGAAAGTGTTTTGCAGTCATTCCAGTAGAAACCAACAGAATATACAGAATTTTCTAGGCATGTTCATTACCTACATTTGGCAGGAACTAATGCAACAGAGATTTTCTTTAGCAATCAGATAATATACTCGTAAGCCTCATCAAAAGTAAACCATCTGACAAAAGCAACATATATGTGAACACGTGATGAAGAGGAGAAGCTGTTAACAAGGAATAAAACATAACTAAGTACATGTTCCAAGCCATCATTCTCCCACTGCTTATAAATGACCAGATGATAGCTATTTGCTGGTGACGACAAAACAAGCTTTTAAAATATAAAGTTATGCATAACTATTATGATGAAACAGAATTGGACCCAATACACAAAATTCCTAAAGAGTACATTTTGAAATATCAAAACATATTTGGTGATAATGCATTTAAAAATTTATATATCCATATAGGTGAAAAATATTTTTTTAACTTTGTCAATAAAATATTATTTTCCTTAGACTGTTTTTTGAGAGGAGGACATGTAATTGCTAAAATTATCACATCACATTCTCCTTGATTGAGTCCATGGTTTGAAATTTTAATTTCAATAGTGATTTTAGCTTTGGGAAAAGCCAAACATTACATGGAACCAAATCTGTAGTCTCAAGGAGCTGACATACAAGGGCTATGCAATTTTTCCCCAAAAAAATCTTCATGAGATATAAAGAATAGGTGAGTGAAATGTCATGATGAATGTGATGATCAAACAGCATGCAAGATCACTTACTGCTGACTGAGTAACTCCATGAGGGAGTCTGTTCACACATGTGCAGTAATGTTATCTCTGAGTGCCAAATTACACTAAGATTGCACAAACATTTTTTTGAGATATTCCAAATGTATGGATACTTTCCAAACAGACCTTGAAGCTATTCATTTATAAATATCAGGTCAATGCAAAATTATATCTATACACCACTCAATGAAACTTGAAGATGTTTACTTGAGAAATTATGAAGATTCAAAAAGAAAAAGAGGCAGGTTTTAATTTGAAATGAATCAATTTTAATAGAAGAAAAGGATAAAGAATAATTGCCACCAAAAATTAAATACAAACTTAGAATAAAAATTTAAAAAATTATCCCAAGTAGATTTGCTAATTTTAGTGAGGATATAAAACAAATGAAGATAATGTAGCAACAGTTCTCGTATCTCATATCCTAAAACAATAATTTCACTTAATTTATTAAACAACTAATAACTTGTGGCAATGAAAACTTCTGCATTTATTAAATTTGCAAACAGTGCCTCAGGTACTGCAAATCATATTTCACAGTTAATTTCACACTGCTTTAATGGGTCTTGAAAACACTATTATAATTACTGCATAAAAATTGTTGCGGGATATTGTGAATAGCTGTTAGATTGTTTTGGCCAATTTATTGCATTTTATATGAATCGATTTGCTGTGTCTATTATTTAAAACAGCACATTCACTCTTATTCCAACTTTCCAATTTTATTAAAACCTTTGGAATAAAATGCGCATTTTCTGAAGTAGCACTTAGAGCAAGGTTGAAACTTTTTATTTTTAGCTGTTCAACAAATTTTCCTTTTTTGTGATTAAATTGTCTAGCTCTCTTTTGTTGTTGTAAAATATTTTTTTATCTGAGAAAAAAAAGCAGAGTAAATTCTCTAGCATAACATAATATTTGGACTAATATTTTTCTTTGTTGTTTTTAAAATATTTCAGCTCTTTTTTTAACTTTCCATTTTTAATTTTCTTCAAGGTTTCCAGATACAATATTTATTTAATGAAGACTGCAGAGTTAACCAGCAAAAACATTGTTAAAAAATCAACCATATATCTCATCACCTATCTAAATGTGGCATTGCATGAAGTCTAATGTGTACATGTAGGTAAGAGTAGAAATTGGCAAATATTCATGAACTGTGCTCAAAAGGTATCAGTGTGACCCACAACCTTCCTCATTAATGAAATGGGGAGATGTTGTTTTGGACTTAGGAACACCAGAGACCAATTACATCAACTTCAATTGTGTGCCTTCTTTTGCCTGAAGACAAGAACAATGCTGATTTCAAGAATTGTAAAGAATTTACCATTTTTAAGAAGCTTTGCTGTCATAAGATTAATGCTTACTTAAACATTTACAGGATTTACTAATCCTGAAATTATATTTCTTCTATAACCTTAACATCTCTTTGTCTCTCTTCTGCTATTGATCTTTCCCACCCATGTTGTCCTTGAGTTTTTGATTGAAAAATTCTTTGCAGAAGCTGTTTGAAATGTAAGAGAAATATAAAGAAGGTGACTTTCAGGATAGATGACCCAACTCTTGCTTGTAGAAAGAAATTTGTTAAGGGTTAATTTTAATTTAATCTTTCCCAGTTCTGCAGTGCTGTGGTTTTCTTAACTATAGCCAGTTGGTATGTTGATATGTTTGTAAGTATCAGTATCATTCACATCACAAAAACTTTGATGGTGGTAAATAGAAAAGAAAGGGTTAAATTAAAATATAACTTGGAATGGATGAAAAAGGGTTAAATTTAAATATCACTTGGAACAAGACAAAAAGTGTTAAAAGATATGGAATGACATAAACTGAAAAAAGAGAGCAGAGACTGGACTTATTGTTCGGAAAAAGATATTACCAAAAAGGTCATCTGGAAAATTTAAACCTGCAAAGGGTGGGGAGTGATGGTGGAAGGGCACTCAGAGTCAGCCGAAAGAAATTTGCTAAACAAGGCAAAAATAGAGAAATTAATTTATGGTCACTACTAAAAGTAGGGGTTGCAAAAACTTCTGAAAAGGAAGTCAAGTGAAAAAATATTTGGAAATTTTCAGAGACAAAAGCAAAAGTTAAAGGAATTGATTCATTTTGCTTGTCAAAAGGCAGAAGATTGTAAACAATTTAAGAAAAAGAATGTTATACCTTGCTTGAAAAATTAAGATAGGAAACAGACTTATATGGTTTATATTGAGCAAAAGAGATATGTAGGCAAATATTTTCACTGGCGGGTCAGAGGAAACTGCTGGTAAGTCTCTGATTGCATACATACAAGACCAATGGCTGAGAAAATTTATTGTTAAAATTAAAAATAATTACAATTAATGACTAGAAGCTAAGCCACACCAAGCAATTTAAAAATCAGATTTATCAAAATGACAACCAAGGTGAAAGGCTTAGATGAGATACCAAAAGAGATAGAGGAATTGCCTATACCCATTGGGAAGTAATGGCATGAGACATGAATGAGATAAGGTATGAGTTATATAGGTGGGTTAGTACCTGTGACCACTTTCCATAGGAAAAGAGATCTCCCATATTTGGAGAGAGAATTAATTTTTCAAAGCCAGAATTCTTGTTGAAAGACTGGGGCAACCCTAAGTACCCAAACACAATCAGCCTCAATGCCAGTCTTGGGTAGAAGTCAATATAAGCAGAGTGCTTACAGTTGCAGCAGTTCCCAACTTGAGCATTGTTCCAGAATTAGTTTTGATGGGCAAAGTTTAACTAGCAAAGTAGAAATCAAAGTGGGAAGGGTTAATTACTACATAAACCACATTGAATATTAACCTGAAGGATTTCCGTTTTTCTTTTATTTCGTTTGCAAAGAACATTTTTATTTCTCCTATATGACACATCTTCACCATGGTTTGGACCAATGTTACGACTGCTGATGATAACTCAGTCTTAACTGGCTCTATGATAAAAAAGCACAATGTGGGCAGGGCAGGGTGCAGATTGAGGAGGCCAACATTCAACAACCAGTGGCAGTATCAACAAGTCTGGGAATTAACCCAAGACCAACTGGCAGGATGTGTTATAAAACAACAATATCCAAGCTGACAATTGGCAGTGGGTTCAACAATTCATTTAAGAAACTTTGGTCTCGTGTTGGAAAACAAATTTGGTCTCCAAAACCTGATCTCCAACTCTTGAAATCTTAAAATGAAATCTTCTCATGTTGGAGTTTTCTTGGGTAGTATTTTGCAAGGGAAGGGATTGTTGCTGAGGGAAAAAATGGGTAACCTGAAAGACAGAACATTGTTGTTACTGTTGTGGAGGTTAATTCCTTCTCCACCTTGGCAAATGTAAATCCAACCATCAAACAAAAGAGGACATTGAGTAGGGGTAAATAAATGTATAATTTATTTACATATATACAAAACTGGTAACTTCTATCTATTGCTAAGGCAACAGGGAAAGAGAGTGATGAAATTAAAAGTGAAATGGACATTTGAGGGTAGTTGTAGCAGGGCAGTAGCATCTCTCTCAGCATGTCAATGTTGACATCTAACTGTTCTGTGCCGCTCTCTCTCAGTGTGTTGAGTGTTGACATAAGCTGGTCTGTGTCAGGTCTGTTTGAATTTGGGCATATATAGATTTTAGTTGGCTTGAAATTAAGGTTTTGTTTTGGGGAGTGGCGCTGACTGGTCATAATATATTGTTAATTTTGTTTTGGTTAAAGCAGATGTATGCATGGAGTCAATGCACAGAAAATTTATTTATGCAGTCTGCTTTGGGTCATTGAGTGAACAACATTTGCTTTGTGTAGAAAATGAAGGAGGCATAACAGGGTGATTATATCAATTTGCAATATCTTCCCCAACAATTAGAGCAAAATTAGGTTAAGGATAATATTGGGGTATCCCAGCATGTTTGGGCTGAGGTTGATTTGACTCATTAACAAAACTCCCCAATTCATCATTTTCCAAGCTTCTCCAATGTAGATTCACTTGTAAAAGCTTACAAATTAATTTTATGTTTCTTAAATTTTATATTTCTTCTTTATGTTAAATTTTATGTTTCTTCTATAACCTTAACCTCTCTTTGTCTCTCTGCTATTATTGACCTTCCCCCACCAATGCTGTGCTTAAGTTTTTGATCTGAGGAAGTTTTATTGAAAGATGGCTGAAATATCCTCAAGAATGAAGGGGTGTGTTATAAGAAAAATAAAAGTAAAGCAACTTTTAGGTAGAAAACCAATTTCATCTTGTAGAAACAATAACGTTTGTTTATTTGTCAAAGATTATACTTATCAGTTTAACCCTTCCCAGCTCTGCAGTGCTATGGTTTTCCTCACTACAGCTGGTTGGTAAGTTAATAGGAATCAGCTATCATTCACAAAATATCACAAAACCAACAATATCCCAAACTGGCAATTAGAAGTCAGTTCAATAATTAATTTAGGGAAACTTGGTCTTATGCTAGCAGACAAAGTTGGTCTAACTCTTAACCATCAGTCTACAAATGGAAACTTCTTGAGCTAGAGTTTTCTTGTATATTATCTTGCAAGGGAAGGTGTGGTGATGTTAGCTTACAGTGTCTTCCCTGACAACTGGACCAAAACTATCTTAAGGTCAAAATTGGTCCATTTATATTGAGGTATCCCAACATGGCTAAGCTGTGGATGATTTAACTCATTGTCAAATAACTAATTCACCATTTTCCAAGTTTGGGTTCAAAATTTTCTGCAGGTTCTCATGTTCCCATTGGTTGGAAAAAAATCTCACACCACCACTCCTTACTACATTATCAACAAGAAACCTTTATATAATTTACATTATCTGGTCAAATTATAATTTTGTTCCTCATTATCCATGTTCTGTCTTCCCATGCAATTTTGAGTCTTAGCATATTTCCCATATTTGCATGAATTATCTGCCCATTGTGATTAGGAAAAATTATTGATCAACAATATGCAATCCATCATTTTGTCCACAATCTCTGTCCACTTTTTATCTATCTTTTCTCATTTAGCTTTTATCTCATGGACATCTCATTTCTCCAATTTTCATAACTCAGGAGAAGATCACCTGCACCTTTAATATGATTTTGTCTTGCTTAAACTGAGTTTTCTCAGAGTTTCTCGTCTCTCAAATCAACATCCAGACACCTGGCTTTCCTAAATCTCCATGTCAAAATTTCTGGTTTCAGCTAATTTCACTAAGTAGAAAAAATCAGATCCTGGGTTACTTCTGAGATACTAGTAAAATCCATATTACCTATCTATACTTTTCACATTAACTGACCAGGTTAAACCCACTGCAATCAGTATAGATTCACTTGTAAAATTCACAACAGTAACTTATATTAAAATAGCTTTCATTAGGATTTGGTAATGTTTACTATATCTGGATATATTTAGGAATATGTTTCTGTTTTTGATTGATTCATTCATTCTCTACAGATTATCAAACCTTTTGCAGGTTATTTAAAGCCAGAAAATATTTTTAGATTGTAAGAATTTTTTTTTTTTTAGGATAATGACAGTGATACAAGTCTTATTAATCAACTCAAGACTGGGGGTAGAAGAGAGGGATTCATAAATTTTCCAGGGGTATTTTATATACAAGTGAATATAACAAGCCCAATGGGAATTGGAACTTGGCTTTTCAATTAACAATTCTGAGCCATTATCCATTACACCACCTGCACATCCAAGTTTACAGTGGTCACCTATCAAGGTACTGACCAGACTCAACTTCAGTGATCATACAGGAACTAGTGTTTCAATGTAATGCAGCTGTAAGTCTGGAATAGGTTTCTCAGAAATTATATCTTTCAATGTCTTGTACATAAGCTAACAAAACTTATTAATGCTTTATAACTGCCAAGAATATCTTTGTGCAAATGTAAATAAATAAATGCCAATATCTAGATGTTTCAGGGATACCTGAATTGAAAATTTCTATTACCTCAGAACTTCCAGAGATAGAAAATGCAAGTAATATAAGTTCCAGCCTTTACTACTATTTTTTTTTAATATTATATCAGAAATACCCAAACTTTCAATGTAATCACTATCAACAAATTACTTTTCTGTAATAAAGAGCTGTTCATAGCACTCACCTAAAAATCTCAGTGTTAAATTATTTCTGTATTGCAATATTTCCATATTTTCCCATTTTGTACAGTGATTATGCCATTTTAATGCCATGATATTCCAACAAGTACTATAGTGTAATTTGTCATGTGTGCAATACTTTGATATACATTAAACTATTTCAAAAAAAGCTAAGATGTGGTCATAAGTTAAAAAGGATTTAAACACAACATCTACTATAGATAGATGAACTGAAAGTGAAATTTTTAATAACTGGAAATAAAAACCAGCATAATTATTTTTTTTGTATTTTCTGCATAAACCCTTATAGGAACAGTGTATGGCAGTGAGTGCTGGATGATCTTGAAGATAAAGAGAAGACTTGAAGCAACAGAAATGTGCTTCTACAGAAGGATACCATGGACTGAACATGAATAATGACAATGTTTTGGAGAAAATGGAAGCAAAAAGGTAACTAATACTTAACATCAAGAAGAGACAGTTGAGGTTTCTGGGGCATATAATGAGGAAAGAAGGTTTGGAAAATCTGATACTCACAAGACAGATTGAAGTGTATGAGGACAGAGGAAAACAATGCATAATGTACTTAATGAGCTTGAATCAATGGATAGCAGAATAAAGCTTCGGAGAAATAGCAGAAAGATAAAGTTTTGTGATGTCAATGAACACTCATTGCCACTTCCGTGATGCCAACAAATACTCGGTATCACTTTTGTAATGCTCATTGTAGTAGGGACTTTGTAATTGCAGATACAACTATAGTATGTCATTGAACAATACTGGTGTCAAACACTTTCGAATAGCACTCACAATAATACTCACTCAAATAGTAATCCGTAGAGTGATCTGAAAAGAGATATAGTATCGTGAATAGAGTAGAGAATAACAGTCCTTATAATATAGAGGATAGAGTAGAAATGCAGATCATTTAGATGTCATGTGACTTCCTACTTATGTGTTTTGCTTATGGTCATGTGGTCTACTTAATTCAATGATAAGATTGCCTGTGTTTGCTCACTGGTGATCTATGTTCAAACTTAAGTGTCGGCAGTGACACTTTATTCCTATATAACAAAAAGTTTATTAAGAGTCACATGGGACAGGAAGTTATGGAAAGCTATGATTGCTTACAAAGAAGAAGAAGGCGGCAGCAATTATTTTCCATGTTACAAGATGAATTTACTAACATCCTGAAGGGCTTGATAGTTACATGACAACAAACTAGGTTAACAAAAACCAGTTGCTACTAACTCCCTGGCAGAGATCAATGCAGTAGCCAGCAGCATCTCAGCAAATAAACAAATGCCATGTATGCTAAATAAGAACATAAAAGATTGTACCTGCAAGTGGGCTGATTCTGTGACAAAGAAAACAGAAGCTTCAAAACTGGTTAGCCACCAAAGAAAGAAAAGTGTGTGTGTGTGTATATATATATATATATATATATATATATATTTTCTGAAAGAAAATAATTTCATTTTTGGAATTATTTTCTATGAGTTATTCTAGTCCTTCCTTCAATTGTGGTGTTAGTACATCGTGGATATAATAATGCCTAATATAAGCCATGGAGAGTGAAAAAAAAAACAAGATATTTCTCCTATCTTTCTAAGCAACCCTATTCCCCTCAGTACATCTGTCATCATTTTCTACATGCTCCTGTATCATTAGATAGGTCTGAGAGGCTCTTTAAGTGTTATGTATATGTCTACATGCCAAACAAAGCTTTGAATTTCACAAAATGGTGCACTGTTTCCACAAAAGGTCTGCAACTGAATCCTCATTTTTCAATATTTTCTCAAGAAAGATTTTTTTTATGCCAATGTATTAGGCCATTCATTCATTTTTTTCCCAATGTTCTGTGAATGATCTTGAAGAATAAACATAGCATTTTTGCTTCTTAGTAACTCTGGTCACCCTGTGAATTTGTTGTCTAACATTATTGAAATTTTATTTCAGATTAGACACCCTTTTGAAATGGAATGCCATAAGACAAGAGTGAGCATGTTCGACATTATCTCTTGTGGATACAAAGAAAGAATTCAGTTGGAAATTTCTGCCACCCCCATCATATTCTCTTGATTTAGCCCCTTCAGACTTCCACCTTTTTTGGTTGCTTTCTCACAATTTGAGGGGTGTTTCATTCAACAACACTGTGGAAATTAAACCATGGCTTGATGACTTTTTTGAGTCAAAGCCTAGTGATTTCTATCATCAAAGCACTGAACAGTTAGATCGTTGACAGGTTGTAAAGTGGAATACATTGATGAATGATTTATTAGAACTATTAAATAATATGTATTAAAATAAAATATAAAAAAGAAATGAATTTGTGTAACAACCTAATACCAGCTGAAAATAAACAGTTAAGTTTTAAAGTCTTCATCTCCTGCCTTGTTACAATAGGCTTTGTAACTAAGAATTCTAACTGGATTCAATTTACAAATGATTCATCAGCATTCTGTCATTGGACTTTTTCAAATGGAACTTAATAGATATTGGTGCAGGAAGTGAATATTAGTGAGCTGAGTTAAAATTCTAGCCTTGTCTGTTGCATTCACTTATGCATTAATATTCTTGAGAAAAGAATTCATTTGTCTCTTATCCCCCCAGCTATGAGTTAAATATCAAAGTATACTTGACTCTCAAGACTAGGTTAGTAACCAGTCTAAGTTGTCAAAAGACTACAAACCACAGAGAAGGCAACAGGAAACCACTACACTACCTTTCTCAATCATTCATGGCAATTCACTGAGAATAGCTAGATAGTTTGTTTAACCAGCATATTGACCATCGTTGGGCCATTTAATGCTGAAAAGGTTTTTTTTTTTAAAGTATAGTTGGTAATATTGTTTTTCAAAAAAGTATAGCTGGTAATATTGTTTTTTCAAAAAAGTATAGCTGGTAATATTGTTTTTTCAAAAAAGTATAGCTGGTAATATTGTATTCCAAAAAAGTATAGCTGGTAATATTGTTTTTCAAAAAAGTATAGCTGGTAATATTATTTTTCCAAAAACGTATAGCTGGTAATATTATTTTTCCAAAAACGTATAGCTGGTAATATTATTTTTCCAAAAACGTATAGCTGGTAATATTATTTTTCCAAAAACGTATAGCTGGTAATATTATTTTTTCAAAATCGCATAGCTGGTAATAATATTTTTTCAAAAACGTATAGTTGGCAATAATATTTTTTCAAAAAGAAATGTGCTGGAAAAGACCTGGAAGTTCACTATTTGCCCATAGCTGGGACCCCCAACAGGTGCTACCACCCGGGTCAGGGTGGACCTAGGAACACCAGCAATTAAGAGGTGGTTCCACGCTTCCTCAAAACCTCCTGATCAGAGGCCTTGCTGTTGGATGCAGTTTAACGTCGTACCCAGGACGTCACTGAGAATAAAAAATTTTTTTTTTAAATCAATAGAGAAGGCAACAGGAAACACATTAAAAGAAGAAAAACATAAAATATCACACTTCTTGAATTAAAGAAGCCTTTTCCAAATTTCTGAAAAATTACAACAAATAAGGGATCAATTTGCATTTAGACAGAAGTCTCATTGCAATGTCATTTATCCAAACAATGGATAAATCAATAATAGATCAAGGTGCTCGTATTCAATGCGAAGGTGTCTTTAAAATTTAAAAATCAAGCCACATCCACAGCAATTTTTACCTTCAATTTAAAGAAAAATAAAGAGAAAGAGAATGAGAAAATTAACTCATTTTATCACCACAAAAACTTTTCTTGGAATTCAAAACCGTGTGCCATCATCTAAAACTGAAAATATATTCAATCCATGCTTGTTTCATTTTCAAACAAAACAAGACATCTACTGTCTCCAATGACACAGCATGCAGAAATGAGAGAGAAGACTTGTTGAACTATCAAAAGAGGCTAAAAAATGCAAGACTTTGGAAGCCTTTTTCAAACAAGTTTTCTCCTTTTTTTTTATGAACTTCAAAACTTTACAAGAAAATATTTAAATCGACCACTTTTCCATGATCTTTGAATAATCATAAATCTGAAACAAAATCTGTTTTTTCATAAATTTTCAATAATAAAGAATTATTTGATTTTTTTTAAAATCTTTCAAAACTTAACTGTCTCAGTTATTTTTCTGTTATAATACTCTTTGAACTTGTTTTACTTTTTGTGACACGAAAAAATTATGAATGAAAAACAAAAATGTTACGTTTTTCTTAATAAGGTGGTCATGGGGATTTTCCAAGAGACCTACACAGATATATCTTTGAAGAAAAAAGGTAGATGAAATGAATTTCAACAAATGTTACAAGTTTATTTCAATCTTGCAGCATTTATGTCTACCGGAAATTAAATGATCATCATCTCAGTACAACACACACACACACACACACACATTACATAGTAATAATACATTTCATTTTAAAACAGCACTACTTAAATAAGTTGGTCCCCTCAAAAAGGAAGAAAACTACATGTATGCCAAAAAGTCAGAGATCAGTTTGACATTGTATTTAATTTATTGTAAACAGGACCATCTAAAATAATAGAAAGTTAATGTTTTTCGATTCTGAAAAAATGTCTGAGTAGAGGAAGTTCTTCTGAATACTAGGCAACAAAAATTAGTCATGAAAATATTTTTAAGAAAGTACTAATTAATATTCATGTCAGAAAGTAAAGAATCGTTTTTTTACATTTACTGTAAGTATACATATTGTAAGGTAAACAAGTTTAAACTCACAGAAAAATAATATTTCATTATTCTATTCCTTATGTAGTAGACCGGCCGTGTGGTGTGAGAATGGAGGAAGTAGAGAAGATGAATTATCTCTGGCCGGTCCAGCCACATAAAAAATGTTGGACCATAATGGATGTCCAAAGAAGCAAACAAGACAGATATATATGTATGCGAACAAATATGTATTATTAACAAACAGGTAAAAACAGATTGATACATGAATTTACAAATACATTTAAAACATGTATAAAACGTTTAGTGTCTGTGTGGAAAGTTATTGTGTGTGTGTTTGAGTCGAAATGTCCGTACGGTTGTGAAATTTTGTTTTAGCGTATTCCCTGAACATGGGAAACGCTGGTTGTGTGTGAGAGTTCACATACTGGAGATACCTCGCACCACGTGCGACGGTTGCCGACCTCAAGCGAGGCCAGTTGGCCGCACGTGGGCGCAGCCGTGGAAAGAGCTGTGGAAAAAAGTGAGAGAGACCGAGGCGAAAGGTCAGCCCGTATTTATACTCCCAGGAGGGAGAGACCCCTGGTGAAGCGTTAAGAAAATGAAGGGGAGCTAACTGCGACACTTATATGCTGTTTTACATTGATAAAGATTTGTTGAGCCTAACAGAGTACTCTTCCTTTATTTAGAATTTCAAATGAAGAAAAAAAATCATTATTATTTTCAAAATATTCTGCCAATACATTAAATTCTTAATTTAGTTTTATTATATTTTCTCCACAGATCAACTCAAAGCATTTCTGCTGAAACAGAGTGGTCAAAAGCCCTCCAAGATTCAACCTGAGCCTTCTTCAAGTTCTTCTCATCAGCCATCAGAAAATCAACACGCTCACAAAATTCAAAATAAAGTTAAGATTTCTACATTGAAGTCATGGAATATGTCTTGGCTGTGTTGGGTCAGTGAAGATGAAAACTTTATTGATTCAGTGTTTTGCACGATTTGCAGAAAGATACAGGCTAAACTAAGTTCAAAGCTGCTTTACGTAGGTGTTGATGCTTTTATAAAAGGAACTTCCAATGTGAAAAAAAAACATAGCAATGACACATAAACAAATGAAAAAAAATAAATTTGTCAAATTCTAAAAAAATTGCCATGAATCCCTCATTTATAATTGGTCAACCAAGCAATTTTTGCCTGACCGTATCTTAGGCTAAACTCATCTCTGGATCAATGATTAAAAATATCTTCAAACAAGTTATCCTTCAACAGACCCATAAGACTGGTGCTACAAAATGATAAATGAAGAACTTTACCAAGTAACAAAAACAATATCATTTGAATAATTTCAATGACACAAATATGTAGCTCATATAACGAGAAGAGAAAATAATGATAGCTGTTAACATTCCACATTACCAAAATCAAAATTTAGAAGGAAACTCCCATCAATATCAGTGATAATTTTGCAGACTTGAAAAACATCATATCCTGACAAACTGTTTTAATAAAAAGATTTTTGTAAATTTCAACTGACAGTCACTGTTCAGTCAATGAACACCAAATGTTTCCTGTATCCAAACAGAATATAAAACTTCAAATTATAAAATCAGTAACTCAAAAATGCATTTGGCAGTTTATGGTAAAATTAAAAATCTAATTTTACCATTACCATAAACTGCCAAATGTTTTTTGGAGTTACTGATGTTATAATTTAAAGTTCTGTGTTTTTGGCAGGAATTCAACCAGCATGAACCAGTTACTCAAATTACAAAAATGTGCAGGACACCCAACTCTTGGATTATTGGAAAATTAAAACTTTTCTTTATTATCAATTTAAACAATTTTTTTCACAGCTGGTTTCTAAAAATAGGTAACAATAATTTGTTCATGCTAACCAAATGAAATTTATGAAAAATTTTTAAAACAATCAAGTCATTTCTTTCTATCTGGATTTCTGGGATGAGAAGTTGGCATTATTTACATTCATGAATACATTGCTTTAATATTTTTACCTATTGTCCAATGGGCATAGTAATTGAGAGTTCAATCCCTGGGCTGGGTAGTACAGACACAAATACAATGGAAACAAGGCAAGCAATAATTGAGTAGTACTAAGAGAACATGAGAAATCCCTAGATATGGACAGGAGAACAAGAACAGTTTACCCTCGTAGATAAAGAGTTCATTTGAAATTCTCTGAAAATGAACCAGATCAGCAAACATCTGAAGAAAGCCAGAGAACGTAATGGTTGGAATGTTGTGATAGTAACAAAAATGAAAACATTAGTCCTAATGTAAATAATGTACATAATATTATTTTGCTCATTTTTCATTAGATTATTTTTGTATAATAAAATATGGAAATATTTATTTTTTAATCATTTCACCACAAGCAAGGCAGTAAAGCCACTAAGGTACAAAGGGTTTATTGAGTGTGAAAGAATCTAAGAAATATCATTATTAAGGAGAGACAACAATAAAAGAACAAGATTCAAGGAGACAGAAAATGACAATTGACAGTGAATTCAAATTTTTCAAGATCAAAATTGACTGGAAAGCAAGAAGCATGGAACTTCTGCTTACATCTAATAATTTCAACTGTAAAATGATGAGATCTAGCTGCCAATCTAGTACTGAACTTAGATTCATAAAGTCGAGATATCAAAGAGAAAACCAAACCATAAATAAATTCATTGCAAAGAGCAAACTGCATAGAATCAACCCCATCAGAGAAGAGTTAAAAACAGGATACAGAAATATAAGAGAGGAAGTTGTTTTGGCCAGACTCCACAAAGGTCCTACTCAAATTATGCAATCATCTACTGAAAAATGAAGAACCAATGCGTATTGCATGTCAAGAACAATATGAAGAACCAATGTGTATTGCATGTCAAGAACAATACACAGTGAAATCCATTCTAGTGAATTGTAGAGGTTTAAATCCAATTCAAACACAATATTATCATGCAAACAACAGAAAAGAGCTCCTCAATAAAGTCAAGTGATCCAATTCCTGAAAAAGCCAAATTTGGCATGAAAATATTATCCCAAAATTTTAAACATATTTTCCTATACTACTTGTAAAATTTTGTATCCGTACTATTACTTAAACCATAAATTTTTCTCCTGGCTCTTATTTCAACCTTCAATTTCTAATACTAAATAATTCTGGCATTAGATAACTAATATAGAAGTTGATATGCCAATAAACCAAACCAAAGATGAAAGCTCATCAGAACAATTATCATGAGAATATATATAGAAAAGGCACAGAGAAGCCACATTAAGTTGGTGACTGAAGTCAGAATTATTTAACCTTTAGCACTCTGCATTATTAATATTACTTCTCTTTCCACTCCATTCTTCTTCAGGGCCTCTCAATTGCAGTAACCTTATTGTTAATATAACTTAAAGTTGTTTTCTGTTGCCATAGCAGGATATGACAACACATCTATGACATTCAAACAAATTCAAATTCAGGGGTTAATGTCACCTTCAGTGGCAGAATAAACTTTTGTACAGTAAATAAAGTCACAGAATGATAAAGGTTAAAGAAAAATGATAATTAAAATTACTTGTTACATAATTTCTTATAAATTCTATAGACAAAAAAGCTTGTGGGTGTAAAGAAAGTGATAATGTGTTCCTGAAGATATTGACATGCAAACATTTATAGATGTAATAAAAGAGATAACCGGTTCCTAAACATTTTGAATCTCATTGTCTATACTCAACTGAGTCATGCTCTTTAATCACTTGAAAAATGATCTTAACAAATATAATGTCTGGGTAAGTACTGAATAATAACATAACAAATCTACTATTATTTTTCTCTATAAATATTAATTGCTTGAAGGTAGTTCATATACAATGAATGTCATTTGTTTGTAGTCATTCAACCTTGAGCAAACATGATCTGCATCCTGAAAACTATCAGAATTGACATCCTGGGTATGATGATAAACTACATCCAGCAGCAAGGCCTCTGATCAGAAGATTTTGAGAAGTGCGGAACCACCTCTTAATTGCTGGTGTTCACAGGTCCACCCTGACCCATGGTGGTAGCACCTGTTAGTGTCCCAGCTATGGGTAAATAGTTAACCCCTCAAACTGGGGTCAAAACACTATGAAAGTGTATTAATAGGTTTTAATACCAGAAATACTTTGTAAAACATTATTACCAGCAATAAACTTTTGAAGGAAAAACTTATTACCAGTAATACGTTTTGTTTTTTTTAAATATTACCAGCTATACATTTTTGAAGAAAAATATTACCAGTAATAGATTTTTGAAAAAAAAATTATTACCAGCAATAAAAATTGTTGGCATTAAATAACCCATTGAGGTTGATATGCAGTAAAACAAACCAAACCCTCAGAATTGGCATTGATAAGCTTGTTGTTTTATTTATGTATTTTTTAATTTCTTTCTATAAAAATGTGAAAAAAAATAATCATAATTTCTGAGACATGGTGGTTTAAAAGAACAGAGTTACATTTTAGAGCTTACATAAACTACTGTTTTCTCAGATCAAACATTAAAAATGAGTTCAAAAGAATGAAACTCATAGGTTTTCAACAAGATATCATTCACGAGATCATAAACTGGTGCTTCAGAATCATAAAGAACTTTGCCAAATAACAAAAAAAAACAACACTAGATTTCCAACAGCAGCAGAAACTAAAATGGATAGAACATGTAACTCAAAGAGAAAATAATGACATAATCAAAATGTTAATATTTCACACTACCTCAAACAAAAGGTTAGGAAGGAAACCTCCATCAACAATAGAAAGAGAGACAACAATACACTTGAGAAACCTATTTTCCTGAAAAACATTTTGAAAAGATTTTATAACTGTCACCTGACCGCAATGCTTCCTGCTTGGTCAATGAATGACAAATTTTTCCTTATGAGAAAACAGTTAATATCACCGTTACCATTTTTCTTCTATGTGACATTTCTCTTCAGGACTTTGGTGAACATGGCTCTCCACAACTTTCTGCACTTTGTAGCTATAAGTTTGTTTTTGTTTTTTGGGTATTTTTTGCTATTTCTCCTAATTCCTGTTCTGCCAAATATTCACACAAGTGCATTAGTAAGGTAGGTTATGAGCTGCTTTCAATATACCCTGAAAGTATCAGATTCTGCTTTTTTCTGTCCCATGTGCCTTCAATATGCTCTGAAAGTATCAGATTCTGCAATCTCTCCTCCATTATGCATCCAAAAAACTTTAACTGCCCTTTTGCTTTTATGCACAAATCAACAAAAATTTAAATTCACAGACATTTTATAGTCATTTACACTATTTACATTCTTCGCACTTTTGTCTTCATTTTTTTTTTTTTGCCATATTCACAATGCTTCAGTTGTTGTACACTCTGGCCTTCTTCAGGTGATTGGAAGTTTGAACTGAACCTTTTATTTCATCCACTGGGGTAGATTGTTCTAGTTTCATGTACCATGCCTCTTCCAGATGTCTCAGTTATCTCCTTTAACTCAAATCAACTTTTAGGACATGTGGCTCAGTGGATAAAAGTGTTGGTTAGATCCAGTGACTTGACTCAATGAGTTCTGAGTTCAATACCTGGCTACTGCAGAGGTGAACAAAACCTTGGAGAGTTTGAAATTACAATTCCTTGAAGAAGGCCAGAGCATACAACAGCCGAAACATTGTGAATATGGCAAAAAAGATGAGGACAACATTCTGAAGAATGCAAATAATTACAATACCTCATCTCAGATATATAACAAATTCTATAGTCATAGAACTTGCAAGAAGTTTATTTAGTCATTACCTTGAGAATTACAGTTCATCAGAAAGCAAAACCATGAAATTTTCATGGGTAGTTATTTAAGTAAATGGTGAAATAAAAAGTAATATTCATATATGAAGTTGCATGCAACAAGTTGAAAATGAAAACTTTTAGGTCTGCACTCTGTCAGAAATCCAATTCTTTAACTCAAACCAAAGTGCTCACTTTAACATCCATATGACAAAAACAGACATTAATTTCAACCAGCTCCATGCACCCACTTTCAGGACACCATCCAAAAATTCCAGGGTTATAAAACATCTGTTCTGACTAATCAGAAAATGTTTATGCATTTTTCCCATCAGTCTATCTCACTCAACTATATATGTATGATGATTTTCTCCATGTATCTACCTCAACTACTAACTTGAATGAACTCTCAGTCTCCCCTACAATTGATATACAATACTCTGCAACAAGTAATCAAGCCTTGTAAGTCACAGGGAATAAAAACTTTTTTACTTATCTCAACCACATTTGTATTGTCTTGTTAACAGTAAGAGTGCCATTACAATGTAAAGGTTTCTCAGTTAACCATATCAGAAGAAAACCCTTTTCAGCTGAATTTGGTCTGCGAGTAAGATAGGGTGCTTATAACTATGGAAGGAAATCTTATGATGATATATGACTTATGATATATTATGATGATATATGATTGGTCAACTCATAAAGCCTACAATTGTAATGACTTTCAGAAAGTAGGGCCAGCAATTGTATTTTTAATGACATCATCAGCTTATAAACGTATCAACATCAATCATAATGTAATTAATGCTAAAACAATTTTATTTGGATGTGAAAAAAATACAAAAGATTTTACATTTGTGGAGGGTAGTATTGACTTTGTGATGCTAACAGAAGTTGAATGTCAGTGGGCTGCAATAAAAACAAAGACCTGATTAGAAAGTGACTTATGTTTATTGATACACATAGGTACAATATGTGGAGGTATAGAGAATGGTCGGATGTTGAGTGAGGGTGACTGAATTTCACTTTCATTGGGACTGTTAACAAACATGTCAAAACTCAATGGTTGGGAAGTGCGAAGAATGATGATCGCCTTCCCAGAAGCGAGATCATAAAGTTCACACATGACCAGAAACCCTTTTTGGTTTCCTTTTGCATTATGGGAAAATTAAATTCTCTATTTTTTTATTATTATTTTATTTATTAGTTCATTTTCATTCTCCAACAATACATCCCACTCAGAAGTGGAGCTGTATAAATACATTATTTACTAGAAATATATAAATTCATTCTGTTTAGAAAGTATTACCGGTCTTCCAAAGCATGTGGTTCTAGTTTATGTTTGAGATTGTTCTAATTTTCATTTGGAGTGTTTTTCTCAGCTGATAGTTCATTTGTGGGTATGCCATTATCATTTGTTGCCATTCCTTTTGATTTGGGATCAGACAGATGTAGAAGTCAAATGACTTACCTGCTAACATGGCTGACTTCTTGTGTGTCTTCTTGAAAGGCAAGCCAGCTAATTTTACCCCATTTATAGGAGAGTACCTAATGCAACATGTAAGTTGGTCCATTTTGCTAGTATGGACCTGCCCAACACATTTGCATGAGTGGTCTCTATTCCCCCCCCCCATATATCTCTCCATTAAATGACTCGGGGCTGGTTTAACTTGGTGGCTACACCAGTCTACTTGTGTGTCAGACCACTTGCAAGCTAACCAATATCCATCAACAGAGTTATTTTTGACTATGTTACAGGCTTCAGTCTGTCCAAGGAAACATTTTGTTGATTTCCAGAATGGAGCTCAATAACAAAATATTTTTCTTATCTCTCTATAACTTTAACTGGTCCAGCATAAGAAGCTTCTAAAGAGCGCCTTACTCTGTCGAGCCATAACCAGACATGTGTATTTATTTACTTCTTCGAGAATGAAAGGCTTTGGAACAGTGTGTAGGCATAATTTCCAAACCTTTTCATTGGAAAATTCCATAGCATCCTTTTCAATCATAGGCTTAGGTAGTAGCACTGAAGTCCCTGTTACTGCAACAGCTGGTGAGTAACCTTAGTCTGTTGGTAGGTTTTGTAAACAAAGTAGCACTATTGGCAATGCATCTAACCAGTTTTGTTTTCTTGCCATTAAGCAGTTTTAATTGTCCTGTGTTGCCTTTCAATTACTCCATTAGATTGTGGATGGTTTACAGTGGTTCTTAGTCTGTGAAATCCTATCAGTTTTGATAATTCACTAAAAAGCTCACTTTCAAACTGAATTTCTCTATCAGTGACAACATACAGGGGAACTCCAAATTGAGATATTCACACATTTAGAAATGACATGGCCACTGTTGTAGCCGTAGTATCTTGCATGGGTGTAGCTTCAACCAATCGAGTATCTCCGTCTATGCATGTTAGGATGTACCTTGCTGTTGATGAGCATGTGCTATTGTGATTGATGGTTGGTGATAATGGCCCTACAATGTCAATATGGATGGTTTTGAGTCATGTTGAGGATAATAAGAAAGGAACTACTACTGTTTTTTTTTTTGGTGAGTAACCTTACTTTGTTAACAATTGAGGCACTCTTTGGTTCATAAACATATGTTCTTATCCATGTCAGGTCAAAAGTAGTGGGATTTGATTAGTTTTACTGTGGCTATGGGTCCTGGATGCAACATATTGTGGAAGGTATCAGGGATTGCCCTGCATGATGCTTGTGGAATAAATGGTCTTGGGTAGGGTGTGGAAATGTCACATAAAATTGTTCCATTGACAACCGTGTAAGCCTTCAGTCAGTCTATGTAGACCTTTATTTCTGTGTCACACTCTTGCTACTCGATGAGAGCTGGTAAGTCACAAAGTTTGACTGTCACTACATTTGCTGGTCTGGCGAGGCAGTCTGCAACAATATTTTCTTCCCCATGAATATATAAGATATCAGCTACACATTCAGATATTAATGACAGGTGTCTGTTGTTTATCTGATCTCATCAGTGTTGTTTTATAAAAAAAACTAATGTGAACGTTTTATGGTCAGTAAACAAAGTGACATACCTACCTTCAATTTGAGATTTGAATAGCAACACTGCCAGTAACTGCCAGTCAAATGTGGACCATTTTCTTAGATTTTATAGGAACAGGTTTGTTGTCAATCATCTGATGAAATGCTGCACCTACAGCATAGCTTGAACTATCAGACACCAGATGGTAAGGAGTGACATCTGAGCCAGGGTAAGGAAGTGCAGCAAGTTTGCCCAGGACATTTTTAATGTTCATGAATGCTTCTTTTTCAGCATCATCAAGCTGTATGGTTTTGCTCTAAGGGTGCTTCTTTATCAGCTCAGTCAGTGGTAGAAGAATGTCTGCTGCCTGTAGAACAAGTTTCCTATGAAAGTTAACCATTCCCAGGAAACATCAAAGTGATTTTGAATCAGGTGGTTCTGAGTTTTCATTTGTTTCCTGCTTTCTCTTTTTTGTGGGTGTTAAGCCTTCTTGATTAATGTGAAGGCTCAGAAATTCAAGTTACTTTTTGAAGAACTGGCACTTGTCCAGTGAGATTTTTAGATTATTTTCTTGTAAAATCCCAAGAACTTTTTAAAATCCTTGTAATGTTGTTGTTCTGTTTCAGAGAAAACACAATTGACCTAGAGAAATATATTGTCCATAATTTTTTTAAATATAGCTGCAGCATTTCGTACATCAAAAGGTATATATACATACTCAAAGAGGCCAAACAGTGTTTACCACCGCTGTTTTCTCTTTATCTTCTCTCATAGATATTTGGTGGTAGGCTTGTAGAATATTTATTTTGGAAAATATATTTTCTTGCCTAATTTAGAAGGAGGACTTGATATTCAGCACCAGGTATCTGTCGGGTTTTGTTAATACATTTAAATTCCTGTAGTCTCCATAGACATGCCACTGTTCAGGTGTGGATTTTGGAACTATGCGACTGGGTGATGACCAGGGAGTTTGACTGTCTTATGATTCCTGCTTGGAGTAGTGTTGTAAATTCCTCCTTAGCAGCTTTAAAGTTTTCTTCAGACATTTGTCTCACTTTAGCATAGGTAGGTGAACTATCATCTGTATCTATGCTATGTCTGACTTTTGACAGCACTGGAGTAGGTGCCTTCATTATGGTGCAGCTAGTGTTGGTAGGTCTTGGAATAAGAGATGTACAATTTCTGGGAGAATATCACTGTTATTGATTGATATCTGGTGTATGGGACCCTGAACATGCTTACCCTCTAAGTAGTATTTGGTATTTGGGTCCATCAGACTTCCATCTTTATAGTTTGCTAGCAGCCCATAATATTGCAGAAAGTCAGCGCCCAAAAGTGGGTTGACAGTCTCAACCATCACTACAGTCCATCTATATGAGTGACAAAGTCCTCTAAAGACTATGTCAATAGATGCTTCTCCATAACATTGGATATCTTGTCCATTGGCTGAGGATAGTCGAACTGGTAGAATCTGTTGGCATATTTGCTGGGTAGTATTATCACTGAAGCACCAGCATTTATCAGGAACTTCATCATTGTTTTCCCAATCCAGGTTGCAATCTCAAAAAGCAGCAAATCACTGGTTGCAATGGTAATCTTCACTAAAAGTTTTCCGAACTGGACTCTTCATTTGGCATAGGTCCTCTGGCTGGTGACATTGATCTTGAATTTAGCTATATTTTTATAGCCACCATGGTTTGCATGTTATTTTTTTTCAAAAATCGAATTGTCCATGGCATACTTGTGGTCTCTGATTTTCATAAAATGGAAGTACTCCAGTATGCATTTCAGTGTTGGGGTTTGTTGTCCTTTAGGTTTGCCTTTTGTAGCATTCAGATGTGGTGTTTTGAACTATATCTGTCTTCATAAATGGCAAAAGTTCATCAACTAAGGTACCAAGTTCATTTAATGTCAAGTTCCGAGCAACAGCTATGACTGGTGTTATTGCAGAAGGCAGAGCTTGTGTGAAACAATGCCTTACTAAGTCTTCTCCCACTCTTACTTTGTCGGCTGTAGCCATTAATTCTCTCAGGTAGTGAGAGGACCTGCCTGTCATCCTTGTCATTTATCAATTTTTCAAAAATTTCCTCTTTTGTTTTTTCATAACATTTTTGATGGTGGATTCTTTCAGGTCTCATTTTTTTTTCTTTTTTGTTAAAATGGATTCCTTGATTTCCATTACCAGTTCAGGTGGCAAAGCCATAAGCACATTGTAAATTTTTTTTTTTTTCTATATGCATTATTTTTCATAGGCAGAACTGGGCCTCAATAATAGCGAACCAGCCACCAGCAGCCATTTCCATAAATGCTGGTATTTTGATACTGACCATTGCTGCTGTGTCCATTTGTGGCAAGGCTGACCGTTAAAAAAAAATGTCTGCTTTACTTTTTTTTTTCTTTACACACAAGTGGTAAAGCAAATATTCATAATTTTTCTTTACATTCACTTAGCAAGGCAAGTATCCACTTTTTTTTTTTTTTTTTTTTTTAAATGTATGCGGTGAAAAAAATTCTCCCAATGCACATGGTGAAAAAAAAATTTGGCTGACTTGGAGACAATCTAGTGGTATGTCATTTAGAGTTTTGAAATTTGTTTTATATCGGGTTTAACCACAAATTTGTAGGAGTAAATTATTATTTTTGATCAAAAATTTGTTTTTGTGTCCACGTGCATATGGTAGGTAGAGAAGTTGGTTGAATTACTTTTTCACTGGCTCTCAATTTTAAGAAAGTGTGACTAGTTGACTTTTAGTCCTGTATGCTCATATCTTGTTGGGGTCACCAATTGTGGAGGGTAGTATTGACTTTGTGCCACTAACAGAAGTTGAATGCCAGTGGACCACAATAAACAAAACAAAACAAAAACTTGATTAGAAAATGACTGGTCAATGTTTATTGATGTGCATAGGTATAGATGCAAAGGTATAGAGAATGGTTGTCTTCAAGTCAGTTGGATGTTGAGTGAGGATGACTGGTAGCAGTCCCAACGAAAGGGAGATTCAATCACATTCAAACTCAATGGTTGGGAAGTGAGTAGAGAACGATAATCCGCTTCCCAAAAGTGGGGTCATAAAATTCACATGTGACCAGAAAACCTTTTTGGTTTCCTTTTGCATTATAGGAAAAGGAAATACTTTATTTTTTTTATTATTATTTTCTCTATTAGTTGATTTTCATTCTCCCAAACTCTCTTTCTTGGTATGAATTTGTGTATACTGATAGATTGGCAAATAGGTTTTAACATTTTATTGTTGAAATAGCTCAAAGCAACTATAAGTTCTATTGTCAGTTTCTTTTCTTGCAGACAGAACTCTTATAGCTTCTTGCTTCCCTGACACCAATGATCTTCAAAACTTTACATGCAGCATCAGTTGCCATCTTCCTGAATCCTACTCGTGTTTTAGTGGCATTATCAAATTGAGTGGGATGAAATGGTTTAAAAAAAATAAAAAATACATTTGAAAATAGAGCATTTTGAGATCAATGGTATATTTCTCACTTATCTTCATTAATAGGAAGTTTGTGAGGATGGTTTTCCTGTTGAATCATTTTTCTATTTCCCTTTAAAATTATATTTGTTAATGTGTTCCAGTTTATTTAAAAGACTAATTGCTAAATGTAATCATAAGTTTTATCCTAATTTCTTCTCTCACACTTCTTGCCTGTGGAACTCTCTTCCAGCTTTTTGCTTTCCTGTCAACACTGATCTTCAATAATTTGAATGCAATGTCATCATTTTCTCTCCTCTTGTATCCTGTTTTTATTATTGTCCTTTCTCCTCCTTAACATTTTATCAGTCTATTGTCTTTCATCCTCAGTAACCCGTTGCATCTTAGCTTTATTGCTGTGCTTGGGGTGAAATGATTAAAAATATTCTTCTTATAAAACAGAATTTTAATAAAAAATTTATTTCATAAGATTATATATGAAATGCTGTAGAAATTAACAGTACTTTTTGTACTTTTTTTTTTGCCATTACTTCTTGAAGGCCAAGGTCTTGCTAATCAATCTGTCAGCATTTTTATGAGAGTCAAATAATCTGATAAAGGTATGAAGAGTTTTAATTTATCTTTAAAAAGAACAAAATCTGTGTTCAGGATTTCTTAGAAAGCTTTGCTCTTAAGAAATCTAAAATATCTTACAAAGTTTTACACTTTTTACAAAGCATCCGAAATCAAGTTAAGCATTAGTTTTTAAATTAAAGCAAAAGAAGGGTTTCCCAATCTGCTTCTGTAAAAGTTTATTCGAGTAAATGCATCATGAAATTTTGTTGATAAGTACTGATATATAATTATATTTAATTATCTCATTTTTGGTTCTTTTTCCATCTCCTAAAATCTGCTTTTGTTAAAACACTAAACCTCAAGATTTCAAGATAAATATCTAATTAAGCATACCATTCATTTCCTGTCATTTATCATTATGAGGTTACAATGAATTTAAAAACAATTATCAAATACACAAAGTATTAATCCAAAGAAACCATCAGGATTTAAAAGACATTTTTTAAATTGAAAAGAAAAGAAAAAAAAAATTGTCTGCTATAATTTGAAATTAAATTTTTATTTCCTGGATAAATGTATGGCACCAAACCTCACCAGCAAACTGGGAAAGAACTTATAGCTTTAAAAGTAGATGTGATCTATAGACACCCATATAGAAAAGGAAGAGGTGGTTGTAATTCAATATAAATTATTTGTCCAATCTCCAGCACATGGTTCCTGTTGAAATTTGGTCTTCTCAGTGGCATCTACTGAAAGAGTGGATGAGGGTTTTTTGGGGATCAAGTGACAATAAAACCGGAAATAGGGTATATTCCTGTGCTGGTTGTGGTATCCTATACTCGTGCTGTACAAACAACAGACTCGCCCACATGGGCTATATAATCTGTAACTTACCTGCTTTTTATTTTGTAGCCGAGTTTCATTTAGCTAAATAAAGCTTAGTACTCTTAGTTCTATTCTGAGTTTTGTTTTACTTATCACAATTTATTTCGCTAAATCAAACATGGAAATGGCGTGAAAGCTAAAGCACTTGGACATTGACCCTTGTTCACCAACAGCTGCCAGATATTATCGGCATTGGTCAACGATCCTATTTCAACAGTTACAAGGACAAAATTCCTAACAAGTACCACACCCACTTGATCTCTATGAGTTCCAGCATGTTCAAATATGTAGAAGGATTTACAGATTTCAACATGGCTATACAAAAATTGGATAATGTATTTGTTAAAACACCTAATAAAATTTTCACAAAGCACTTGTTGGTTATGACATGACAGAAACCAGAAGAGTCGCTGGACAAGTTTTTCAGGGAGTTGGAAAAGCTGAGGAAGAACTGCATCTTCAGAAACCATACTGCTGAAGAATGCAGCAATGAGGCGCCTTCATTACAGGCACAGGTTTGCATCCCAGATAGCAGCGTCTCTTGGAAAATAAGACTTTGGACCTATAAAAAGCTTATACTCAAGCTTCTGCATTGGACTTAGCCCAACAGAATAACGACTTGTACACTACTTCAGAAGCTCAAATGGCAGCAATAGTCAACCTGGAACCCACAAAGGTATATGAGAATTGTTATAAACCTCCGGTCGAACCTAATGAACCAGCAGTAGCCACAACCTATGAAGAAAAATGTAAATGCCTGTGGATTTCCTTATCATTCACAGGGCCACTGTCCTGCTCACATAACTACTTGTAAAAAATGCTCAAAGCAAGGACATTACGCTCTCGTGCATATTAGTCCAAAGCTTCATCAAGTTCATTAGCAACAGTGCCTGGTCCTCATATACTGACCATGCTTACTAACATACTACAGGAGCTCTACCCCGCTGCAACACATGTAATTGTTAATGGAAAAAAGTAAGCCCTCTACTCAATTCTTGTAGTACTGGCAGTTATCTCAGTGAGGGAGTCATGTGGGAACTAAACTTGAAAGTTCACCTGTCTAGTAAAGGTATCACCATGGTCCAGAAAACTTTAAACACTAATTCAAGGGGATATGTAGTTGTAAATCTAACCCTTTGCCTTAACAACCAGTTGTATGCTGCTACCTGTTTGGGTGTTTTGAAGAATTTGTGTTCTAACGTGATACTCAGCCAGGAGTTTCTGTGTCAGCATCAGAGGGCAACGTTCAAATACAGTGGGTCCCTGCCTGAATTAACTGTGGACAGTGCTCATCAATTCTGTGCATTAAATATGGCAGAGATATTTCCGAGTTCATCACTAAACTGTAAGCCTACATCACTAGAGAAATTCAGAACTTGTTTTCTGAAGGAGTAATTGAAGAAAGCATTTCACCATGGTGAGTCCAGCTAGTAGTGGTGAAGGAACCTAAACGCTGTCATAAAAAACAACTGTGCATAGATTACTCACAGATGATAAACCTATACACAGAACTGGAAGCTTATCCCTTGCTAAGAATTGATAAAATGATTAATAACCTCACTGGATACAGCATTTTTTCTCAATTCAACTTCAAATGCACCTACCACCAAGTACCACTTAAAGAATCAGATAAAAAAATACACTGCTTTTCAGGCAAATGGTCATTTGTTTTAGTTCTGTAGAATTCCGTTTGGGGTCAAAAACAGGGCTGCCTCATTCCAGAGAGCTATTGACAGAATAATAAACTTATGTGGTGCCTTACCTTACATTGACAATATCACAATTGCAGGGTGCACACAGACAAAACACGACCAAAACGTAAAAAAGTTCCTAGAGGCTATTATGAAAGCTTAACTTACCCTCAAGTTGAAATCTGTGGCTTCAGTATACTCCATCAATATATTGGGATTCTGTGTTGGCAGTAGAATTTTTAAGCTTGAGCCAGAAAGAATTAAAATGAGTTACGTGCACCAGAAAACTTGAAATCATTAAAAAGGGCACTGAGCATGTTCACATATTATGCGAAATGGTTAAACAAATTTTCTATTAAAATTTGGCCTTTAATAAAAACTAAAAAAATCCCACTTGAGATGAGGGCACTCGAAGCTTTCAATCAATTGAAAAAAGGACTAGGGAAGGCCACACTACAACCAGTAAGACAAAAGCTGACCTTTTGAGGTTGAGTGCGATGCTTCAGAATCTGCCATTTCTGTCATCCTCAACCAAGGTGGACACCCAGTAGCATTCATGCCAAAAACACTATAAGGGAGCAAATTAAAATATCACATAGTAGAGGAGGTGGTGACAGAAATTATTGAGGTGGTTTGCAAGTGGAAGCACTATCTATCATAACAACATTCCACCCTAGTGACTGACCAGAGATCGGTGGCCTTCATGTTTAACAACAAAAGGTGTATTAAAATTAAAAATATTAGGAGTGCCGGTTAGAACTTACACCATTTGACTACATGATAAAATATTGTTCTGGCAAGGAGAATGTGGTTCCTGACACATGTAGCCAAGCTTACACTTGTCCAGCCATTACCACCAATATTCACAATGGACTATGCTACCCAGGAATTACTTGACTCCTGCATTTTGTTCGAGCAAAAATCTCCCTTCTTCTACAAAGGTGGTAAAAAAAAGTGTTCACTTCTTGTAGAGTCTGTGCAGAAATTCAGTCTTGTTTCTATCACCCACCAGAAGGCACTCTTATCAAAACGACCAGACCCAGACAAAGTATAGACTTCAAGGGACCCATGCCTTCTATCATGCATAACATGTATTTACTTGTAGTAATTTATGAATACTCATGGTTTCCATTTATCTTCCCATGTCCAAACATGTAAACGACATCAGTAATTAAATCTCTCGATCTATTGTTCAGCTTAGCTGGGATGCTTGGCTATGCACACTTGGACAAAGGAGTGTCCTTCCTGTCAGAGGAATTGAGAAACTATCTCTCCTAAAAAGGGGTCACAACAAGTAAAACCACGGGGAATGCACAAGTTGAACAATTTAACGGCATTACTCTTACTTTGTTCCTGCTCATTAGTAATATTTCTGTTTTCTAATTCTTCCACACCTAGTAACCCCTCATGTCTTAGTGGCTTTACTGCCTTACTTGGAAATTTCGTTAAATATTTTCTTTTCTTTATGCATGTTCATTCCAAGTACAGTATAGGATATAAATCAATACAGTGAAAATTCTAACATGGAATTTTACTTTTTAAATCATTAAAAGTAATGATATCCAAATAGATCCTGATCACAATTCTGTGTCTCATAAACCATAATGGTCATTGTACTGCATCCATAGCAGCAGTGAATGCATCTAGGGCAAGATAGCCCATCTCTCTTAAGATGGATTTTGAATGAATTTTCCTTTTCCTAGACTGGTTGCCATACCAAAGATAAAGAGCCCAGTCTGCCCTATTATTCACAAGGGTTTGAATTTGGTTTTCCTTCAAAACTGGTATACCCATGCTGTCAAAAATGACAGCAATTGTTAGATAGTTTTAACAGTGAAATGAAATGAATCAAATGTCTTGAAACAATGTATTGAGATTCAACATAGAATTCACAATTAAAATAGGGGCCAATGAACCATATAATTAATCCATTCTCTTTATATATATATTTTTTTTTTTAGACATTCAATAGTATCTATGATTCATTGGTTACTTCTGGTATTATATAAATCGCTTTTTGTCAATATCTTTTCATGTTAATTTTATGTTTAATATAACAGTGAAATGAAAATATTTCTCAGAAGAAAAAATTAGCAACAGAATGACAAAGAGGGCAATGATGGCAAAGCCTATTTCAAGACTAAGTTGAAGCAAGACCAGTATCTGACTGCCTCACATGAAAGACTTGAACAAATAAGACTGCAATTTAAGAAATGTAAGTGTAAAGGAACTGATTAATTAAACTTTTCATTTTATTCATGGGAACTAATTTTGTCTAAATGCAGATAAATATTTTATTGGCATAGATTATTAAAAGAAAGTAATCACTCATAAATTTACTTACACACAGTAAGTATATAAATTATTTTATGGTTTGACTGGCTGCCAACCAAAGCTAGAAAGCCCAATCTATCCTGCTATTTAACCCATAGCTGGAAGATGTCTTCATGCTTTTTTTTTTCAAATATCATTAGTATGAAATGAGTGAATATATTTGTCAGAATTTGAACCTGGCATGCTAATAATACTTTCCACACAACTAAATGTTACTCAACTCACATATCCAGACAAATAGAACTAACAAAAGACAATGTATTACCAGCCTGAGTTCTACTACTTTTTAATGAGATATGTTATGGTTTCTGGCTCTGTCTGTTTTTTTATGTTAAGTAATTCCTCTTGTTACACAAATAATAGAATATCTCATTACTAAGAATAAGAAAAGAGCATGTGTGACCAAGTAATTCATTTTTTACAACTTATCAACCCTTTGCAGGTTATTTAAAGCTAGAAAATATGTTTAGATTGTAAAAGTTTTTTTGAAGTTAATAATTATTTAATGATACAAGTCTTAATAATTAACCCATAGCTGGAGGAGAAGCAATGGATTCATACCTTTCTCAGGGGTATTTGTGCATAACACAACGAAGTTGGAACTATGTTGTCCAATTAACAATTCCATTACATCACCTGCACATCCAAGCTTACAGCACCTGGTATTCCCAAACAGTCATCCATCTAGGTAGTGACCAAGCTTGACATTGCTTAACTTTGGTGATTGTACAAGAGCCAATGTTTCAACATGATGGGGCCCTAAACGTGTATGACCAATGTTGTGACATATAGAACAGATTTACTTTTTAAATATATTTTTTTGGCAATAATCTTTTTAAAAATTTATTTTAAGAAGTAAATAGATTTAAATATCGCTAAAAATAAAATTTAAGACCTAAATATATCGTGATCCAGCTATTCAAACACATTTAAAGAAAATAAAGCATAAGTAATAAAAAAGATACCAAGCAATGTCCTATACAGACAATTCTAACACTCTTTCAAAACACAAGTACAATATGACCCAGACTGTTAATGTCAGCCATGGTCACTCAACAACATTCATTCTTAAGATCTTTGTTATGCCAAGAAGCAATGATCCATTCTTCTTTCCTCAAGAATTATTGGTTTGTCAAGTGCTGCTAATATCTTTCCCCTCTGGAAAAAGCTTAACCCCAGGGAATAAACCACTTAAACTGTTACTTTTGTCGATTCATGATTTAGAATTATACAAGACTCTTATTTGTTGATCATTGGGTCTCTCATACAATATATAAATGTGAATAGATAATCAATAAACATTGCAATAGAAATTACTACTATTTTGTTGTTTTTCCTATGTATGCCTTTTATTCACCTGTTGTTTTAGAAATTAAATATAAAAGCAACTCAGTAATAGACACAGACAAGTGCTACTGCTCTTGAATTTTAATTTGTGCAAAATTTTGTAATATTCAATTTTCCGATTTCTGAGCAAGTTAGATGATTTCTATATAGAAGAATGAATCAATAAGTCTATAACTTGACATGCAGTTATTAACTAAGTTTTGGTTTGAAATTTTCAATATATAATATTTGACCAATGTAACTAATATCCATCCCCAAATTAAATGCTTTAACACAGACAAAATTTTGTTAAAAATGTAAATGGAGAGTCAACTCAAATATAGGTATCTATTAAAAGTAACATTTAAAGTGATATATATATATATATATATATATATGTGTGTGTGTGTGTGTGAGATGAAGATACATCAATCAATAAGTCTGTAGTCTAATGCTGAAATAATGTTTTAATTTACAAAAAAATATTTTTCAACATAAATTCTATTTTCATCTACCAGCTCAAATATTCAATTTTTAATGACTTATTTGCTTAAAAACTCAAACTTTGTAGATTAATATAATCTGTGTAAATATTATCTTTCTCCATTAATCACAAGTTAATGGAATTTTAACTTGTTATCCAGATATCATATCTTACTAACTTTCAATGAAAGACGTTTTTATTTTATCTGAAATTAATTAACAAATTATGTTTTAATAATGTATCATCTATAATTTAATCTTTTTTTTTTTTTTTTTTTTTGTAAAATCTTAATTTCTAAAGATGTTTTAAAAAGTTTCATAAACACTACAAACTCACCGGATAAAAATTATAAGTTTTAAGAATTCAGCATGACAACCTTTCTTTTTGTAAATATTTTTTGGTAAACATGACAAATGTGCCTGCAATAAGATGTAATGTCAAGAGGACAGTTTTTCTCATGACACTGCTTTTATTTCAACTACTCCTCGGCAATGTTTATTCATGATTAATTATTAATATTTGTTGCAATAAAACCTAAACTTACGATGAAAGTGAATTTATGCATTTTTTTTATTCTTGTAAATAAACAATCTCATAAATAGTGTTGTTGTAAATTCTCAAGAATAATTTTAGATTTACAACATTCTAAAGAAACTAATACTATTAGAACTAATGCAATACAATATTTATCATTTACCAATTTATAAAGAAATAAATGCAAAAAGAATTTACTCATAAATCTATAAATATTTAGTAAATTATTAAAATATATGAACCAATTATAAGGAAATCCTTATTATTTACCATTTTATAAAGTTTGAATCAATTGACAATTAGCCTAAGTTTTGCCAACTATTCCAATAAATAATATAAATAGTGTAAATAAACACTCTAATAAATAGTGTTTGTTCTTGATAACTGACACCAAAAATAATAAAGAAAATATATAAATACATTTTCATATGTTTAGGTTTTATTATAATTCTAATCATCACTTTTTAAAACCGACATTGCCAAAGAGTGAAGGTAGTTAAAAAGTGGTATCATGGGAAAACAAACTGTTTTTTTGACACCATCTTAGGCAAATATAAACAAATATAAACTATTTTTTTTATTGTTGTCTTTGTAATACTGCATTTAAAATGTTTTAATAATTAGCCCACATACACAATCACTGAGCCCTTCCTTCAATAAAACTGACTATTTATCATGCAGGCTTGATCTAGTCCATAAACTTACACAAGAAACAATGAATAAACCTCTACTTCTGTTCAATAAATACAAGTAGTTTTATCCCTTGTTTTCTTTTTAGAATGTGTTTTAACAGTTCCTTTCTTCTGTAGCCTTAATGATTTAACAGTATTAACTTTTTGATTATCTGACTGATCAGTGGCCACAACTTTTCATTTTGAGGCGACTGTATTGGTTGTTTTCTGGTTGCTGCATTCTGAGCTGTTCTTAATTCCTGTTCTTTCATCATTCTATCTCACTTTAATGGTAACTGTTTGCAGTTTGGTGGCTTTATTACTTTGCTTGGAGTGAAATGATTAAAAAAAGAAAAAAAAAGATTTTGAATAGTCTAAGTGATAGATCAAGTCAATGACAAAATGTTAGGATATTTTGTTTATCTGTCCCATAAATGATCTTTCCTTAGTGTTAAGCGTTTTAAATGACCATACCAAGGATTCATGCATAGCATCTAGATTACCTTGTCCACAACTTCCATTTTGTTCTATAAAAATGTCTCTGGTAAGTAGTATACTGTAGCAGGTTGAGTGTGCAGTGTGAAGTGAGAGCATGAAAAATGAGTCTGTTTAACCCCAGCTGTCTGCTTGGTAGTTATTGCTTTGTGCTTGTCTTGTTTACAGGAGTTCGTTTACAAAGCCTAATGTTCAGGCAGGCAGTCAGCCGTGTGTGTGTGAAGTTTCTCTCTACTTTCTGTTGGTGTATTACAGCCATGTTCTTATAACCTATATAAGGGAAATGTACAGATATAGTTGAAAGCATCTGTGGTAAATGAGATTCACATCAATAATAGCTAGCAGTCTGATATATTTGTGCTTCTTTTAAAATTTATTTTGAGTAGAGTGTAGCGTGTGTGTAACTTAGCTAGATGGAAATTGGTGTGTAAATTGTGTTTTTCTGCTACAGTTCCATCATGTTGAGACTTTTGGTTTTAAAGATACTTTGTATTCTTTTGATTGATCTAAAAGTTGCCTTGACGGAAATGAATTGACTAAATTGAATTCTTTGATTAATCATTGATAAATTCTATTATACACAAAAAAACCTTTCCAGTATGCATTACTGATTTGTAATAAAATATAATTAAACATATTTAAATTGATAATTCCTGTATTTCAAACATTTTGTCCTTTTATCTGCCCCACTGTCTACTCATTAATAGTCTGCAGAAGCAAAAATGTTTCCAACACCCTACTTAAAGTCCACAATAGTAAAGTCAACAAAAGAATAATAGTGACAATGTTTAAGCTAATAACACTGTGTAACATGATTTTCATTCTTGGATAGCAACTATTATTTTCTATTTGCTTATGCCTACAAATAGTTAATATTTCCTTCAAATTTTGATTTTGTAACCAAGATAATGATATTTCTGAAATTTACCTATTTCCATTATTTCACATTCACCAGTTTCATTCACAGAAAGTGAAACAAAATGGCATGATTCAAAAGTATCATTTATTTATTCTAGGATTACACAGAGATCACAAATATTTAGAAAGGAGTAGTATTTTGTGAATTTAATTACATTATCAATTACAAATCACCCCTTAAATATATCTCCCATTATCGTAGCAGCATTCAAAGTCCAATATATCCTGGTGGAAGCATTCACCTTCCTCTTTGTGTACAGAACCATGTTTTTTTTTAATTTATCAAGATGATCCTCAAGGATATGGATTTTGAATGACATTCTGTATCCTATTTTGCCATAGTTCTTCACTGGGACCTCAACAAGCTCCACATAGTTTTTGGCTTTGTGATTCCCCAGGAAGCCCAAAACCACTGTAAAGCTGCTTTCTTCATTTTAGTGAGTTTATTGGGGATTTCCTTGCATTCCATGAACTTTATTTTTGGTCCAACATAGACACTGGCTTTGCCTTTTGCCACAGACAGCTTGGGGACAAAGTCTTGAAGGTCTGCAGACTCCTTATCTAGAGCTGTAACAAATTGTAACATAAGGCCCAAATTTAAGTTCAGTTGAAAAAATGATACTTTCCAGGGGTTCAATAGTGGCTCTCATTTGATGATGTTCCTCCTCACACTGAACTTGGCTCGCTGTGGCCAGTGGCTAGTCCCACCTGTGGAGTAGTGTGCTGTGGCATCCCTGCTGTCCCAAAAGCAAAGATAACATGGAACTTGGTAACGCCACCTTGGAGACCAATCAGAAAGGCCACTATTTTGAAGTCTCTGATAACCTCCCAACTGTACTCTTCATATTTCAAGGCATCAAGCAAAGGGAAGCGATACATATGTTCTCGTTATGATGCAGCATGGCTTTGAGGCTCCTGGATGTGCTGTCAATGAACAGGCACCACTCACTGGGGTTACAGGCAATTCCAATTGTGGCAAAAAGCAAAGCCCATCTTGAAGGGTGAAAAAACTTAACAAAACACTGGTGATGCTTTCTAAGACCTGCAACTTGCATACTTTCATCTAACAATTTCCACTGTGTGAGTCACACAGCAAAATCTTGGCATTAGACTTTGTGAGTCCAAGATCTCTAATCAGGCTGTTGAGGTCTTTTTGATTGGTGTAGTATGCGTTTCTCTCTTCGGCTGCACCTCTGTAATCTGGGTCAATACTTCATCTTCTGAATTGCTGTTCTCTTGTGAAGACAGATGCTTTCTCTTTAGAGGAGGGGTACGGGTAGCTTAGGAACCATTGAACCACTGCAACAAAGTTCTTCCAAGCTGCTTTCTATAGTGAGCTTCATGGGGTATTCTTTGAACTATATAATCTTCTTTATTTATAGTTCGGCTACACTCTCTAACAAAATCCACTGCTTGAGTCTCGATGTCAAAAGCTCAGCATTGAACTTTGTGAGACCAAGATCTCTGATCAGGTCATTGAGGTCTTTTTGGTTGGTGTAGTATGGGTTTCTCTCCTCAGCTTGCACCTCTGTAATCTGGATCAATGACTTTTGAAGATGGTTGCTTTTTCTTTAGAGGAGTGGGTCCAGGGAGCTCAGGGCAGTGTGGCACTGAAGCAATGGATGACAGTCTGGATATATGATAGCAGAGGCGTTCTTGATGTTTTGAAGGGTCCAGCAGGCAGAAGAAACAATTGCATGAGTGGTCAGTTGGTTCCCTCCAAATTTTTAAGATAGCAAATTTCATGGCTCTATTTTCCCCTTTGTCCAGGTCATGAACTCAAAGTTTGAAGAGAATAATAGTAATTCTGAATATCAAATATGCATTCACTTGTATCCAATCTGCTGCTGTGATGTTTGGCATAATGGTTTAGTTTGATCAGGATATTTGCGACTATTTTTTTGTTTGGTAAATATTTTATAAGTTTTACAGAAATTGTTGTCCTGCTCCCAGCATTTGGACTTTTGTCTTTAGATTAGGATAGTCAATGATGACTGAAGGCCCAGTTCCTGGGTATCCATCTCACAGCCAGTACCCAATGCATTAAATTAGATAAGGCTAGTGGGCATAGCTTAAACCTGTATCAATATATAATGCTGGAACTGGATGATTTTTTCAAATAACTATCCATGTACAAATATCAGTCATTGTACTAAAAAGACTTGTCTATTTCAAATTTGGGAAGAGGAAATGGTATACTGTACTGTTTGTCATTCATGCTGGAAGCTCCAATACAAACATTTCAGAGTGTTTAGGTGTCAATCTGAGGACAGTGCAGAGGATTCAGAAAGAGTCGGATGAGTCTAATGGTGATTATAAAGGTACAGTAACTCGGAAAAAAATCACTCTGAACCTTATGATAAGAACTCTTGAATTTGTTGGTGAGGGCCTTAGACTCAACACGTAGACCTACATTAAGTGTCTTGAGGAGGTAGTGCTGAGTCAAGAGGGTGGCTGCTGGAAAACCGTCTGCCTGGACTCTGCACCATGCCACACAAGCAGGAGAAAACAGTCATGGCTGGCAGACAATTTCTGTGACCATATCACCCTTTACATCCGGCCACCTAACTCCCCAGACCTTAACCACCTTGATTAATATATGTGGGGTACAGTTGAGCAAGAAATAAACAAATGTTTTTGTAATACGAAAGATGAACTAAAGGCAAAGATTATGGTAGCATTCACCAATTTAAACAAGGAAACCATTCAGAAGAGTTGCAGGAGATTCTGAAGTTGTCTGGGGACAGCAGTCGAAGCCGATAGCAATTTTATTAAATGAATTTACTATTTAGTACTTCAAGATATTTACCTGTACCTGTGATAGTTCACATGGAAACATAGAAGATATAGAGTCTAATATTTGAAGTTTTAATCGTCATTTAAACAAGGCTTTTTCATGAATTTATCAAATAAATAATCTTTAAAACTGTTTATTAGCATTGTTATATTTTTATAAACATTTAAATCTTACATTATTCAGACTATTGTCCTCATCTTTGTCACCATATTTATTACAGCGTTTCTTCTGGTGGTTGGAATGTCAAACTGAACCCTTTATTTCTCTCACTGGGGTAGACTGTTCTAGTTCCATGTGCCATGTTTAATGGATGTCAGTTATCAGTTATCTGCTCTTAATTTCTTTTTTCCAATTTCTCCACTGCCTTAACCAGGTATTGAACTCACTCTTTGGTTCCTGTCAATGGATCCAACCAACGCCTTTATCCACTGTGCCATGTGTCCTTGAGGACATCTGTGTATGAATTTCTTGGTATTATAAACCTAATTTCTTCAGCAACCTTTTTTTTTTACCAGTGCTCATATTGCAATTTTTGCTGTTATCATTGCATGTTTATACTAGAACTCATATTGCAATTTTTGTTGTTATTATCGCTTTTCTCTGGCAATCCTTATTACTGGTTCTCATATTGTATTCATTTTTATGTTTGGTCGGCTCAGGAGATTTTTTGAAAATTCATAAACTTAAAGAATCAGCACATATGCTAGGCCACAATGGTGTTCTTTGTCTATGATCTCAACCTGATCACACAGAGGGTGGTGATTTCCCTTTTCTCTCCATATGTGGTCAGCCATGCCTGATTTTTCCACTTCCCCTCATGTTACAGATTTCTGGTGTTCTTGAAACCTTACCTTAAGGGGGCGGCCTTTCTCCCCTTTATATTTCTTTCTGCAGCTGCACAGGATAACATACTATCAGTCTTTAGTCATGTTCTCCTCTATGGGGGGGGGTCTTATTCGGGAGAAATATCTGCGAAGTGTCGTCCAGCTTTTGAAGGTTGTCCTGATGTTATATGGACCGCAGATCCTTTGTATTTTCTCTGATAACCCCTTCACATAAGGCAGGCAGATTGTTTTCTGAGTGTTGTTGTCCTCCTCTTGTACCTGCCTATCCCAGTTTTTTGGGGCTGCTGCCATGTACCCAGGGTAGTTGTTACGTTGTAGGGTACTACTTATACTGACCAATTCTTTATCTAATGTCTCTGGGTCACCACTTATGACTTTTGCTCGGTGTTGTAAGCAGCGGATGATCCCTTTCTTAACACTGTATGGATGGTGGGAGTTGAAATTGAGGTACTGTCCGGTAAATGTTGGTTTACAGTATACGGATGTCTTGAACCCATGCTCTGTTCAAGATATTAGAACATCCAGGAATGGGAGTGTGTTGTTACTTTCTTTCTCCATCGTGAACTGTATCAAAGGTCTTATTGAGTTCACATGGTCCAGTAGAAACTGAACATCTTCCTGGTGTGGCCAGAGTATGAAGGTATCATCTACGTACCTTAAACATAGAGTTGGCTTTAGAGATATAGATTCTAATGCCATTTCCACTGCAGATTCTTTGAATTTTTTTCAAGAATCTTTTAATGCATAAGAGCACCAGACAAGGTGTGCCAACAATAGTCACTGCATGGGCAATTGGTAGAATTTATAAAGGTGTAAAATTTTAAAAAGTCAAAAGATTGCAGTTGTGCAATTTTTTATCTACTCAAGAGAGTATTATCAATGCAAAGAAAATATAGACATTGTATATGATAAGTATCACTTAATATCAACATTTTGTTTACTCTAGATCTCACGATGTGACCCAGTAAAGGGCTGTACTAAACAAATAAATGATAACAGATGGCATTTGGTACTAAAAATGGAAATTACATTTTTTTTTTAAATATGAAAATGTCAGCACTTATTTTTATTCAAAGAGGTGAAATGCCAATACAAATTATAAAAATTATATAAAATTTAACCAAAAAATTGATTTGGATTTATAAGCATTGTGAACACTTAATCTTGTTTTTTAGAATATATATGATAAATTGTATTAAAAGATTAAAAAAAATGGCAAAAGGGATAAAAATCGAATTACAATTATTATTTGAATTTATGAAAACCTCATTTCTTGTTGGCAGTCCTGTGGTTTGTAACAGTGGCCTTACTGTTAACAAGAAAAAGTGGTAAAGACAAAACAACATGGTTGAGATAAGTAAAAGGGTTTTAAAGGTTCCATCACTTGCTCGTATATCAGTCGTGAGAAACTGAAAGTTCATTCAGAGTGTAACACAAGGCAATTGTTGAGATAGATATATGGGCCAAATCGACGTGTATATATAGTCAAGTAAGAAAGACTTGTGGTAGAAATATTCCACAAATTATTACATTGTAGTAGTCAAGAGTTTGTCTGTACTTTTGCCATTGGTTTCATTACTGGCCAAAGACATCTCTATTGTTGGAAGTACCTTGGTGTCACTGCTGGTGGCCTGGTTAAGCTTGTCTGCCATGGGATTCATCACTAATGCCAGCTAGCTTGGTTTGGTTTGGTTTATTTTGTTTTACGGCATATCAACCTCAATGGATTATTTAATGCTGACAACATTTTTAGGATAGATTCGTATGAATAGAATATGTATTCTTTGGTTTAGATTGGTTTGGTTTATTTTGTTTTACGGCATATCAACCTCAATGGATTATTTAATGCTGACAACATTTTTAGCATAGATTCGTATGAATAGAATATGTATTCTTTGGTTTAGATTGGTTTGGTTTAGATTGGTTTGGTTTATTTTGTTTTATGGCATATCAACCTCAATGGGTTATTTAATGCCGACAACATTTTTTATTGCTGGTAATATTTTGTTTTGTCAAAACTCTGTTTCTGGTAATATTTTTCCTTCAAAATTGTATTGCTGGTAATATTTTTTTCAAAAAAGTATTGCTGGTAATAGTTAACCATTTGCCCATAGATGGGACCCTAACAGGTGCTACCACCTGGGGTCAGGGTGGACCTGGGAACACCAACAATTAAGAGGCGGTTCCACGCTCCTCAAAACCTTCTGATCAGAGGCCTTGCTGCTGGATGTAGTTTATAGTCGTACTCAGGACGCGGATGTAGTTTAACATCTTAACCAGGACGCGGATGTAGTTTAACATCTTAACCAGGACGCAGCTAGGTTGGATCTTCCTTCACTGGTGAAATCAGCATTGGTTTTATAGTGAGCCAGGGGCTCAGGAATGGCTACTGCAAAAATCATGTGTGTTTTTCTGATTGGTAAGATATTTAATGACCCTGGTAGTTTTGGATGGTATTCCAGAAATGGGTATGTACAGCCAGATGAAATTAAAACCTGTTTTTATCATGAACTGTAGATGTCAAAGTAAGCACTTCCATTTGAATTAAAGAATTGGAGTTCTGACAAGGTATGATAATCTCAAGGCCAAAACTAGTATTGGGTTGACAAATATGTTACTGGTATTGTTCCTCTAAATAATAAGAGTGGACAATGACAGCAGATGATTTTAAATGATGGTCCAACTCACTGAAAATTTATCAATGACAAAAGGAAAGAAAACTGGATAAAATGCACAAGAGAGAAATAAAATGAAGTTATGCAAGATGGACACAAAACTTCAAAGCACACTGTTACCAATAGAACATGGAATATGGAGAAAAAAATATTTCTGAACATCAGAGAAAAATATAAATGGAAATGCTAATAAGCAAACAAATGTAAAATGAGATATTAAAGAAAAACAGTTGACAGGTGCAAAACTTAGCTCAACTGAATAAATGATTTAGAATTAGTCAATATTAAAATTGAAAATTCAAGAGATGTGAGAACACAAAGTGATGCACCAAATTTTGAGGAAACGGGGCGACGTGCCGAGCTTTGAGGAAATGAGTTGACATGCCAAATTATGATGAAACAGGTTGATGTATCAAATTACGAGGAAACTGTAAGACTAATGAGCAGTCCACATGAAAATAAACAAGAAAAAGATTTAAAAAAAACAACAAAATCGGTTAATAAATGAAAAATTACACAAATATAGGGAAAGTTAATAAGATTAAAAACAAACATTGTTAGGGAACTAGCCACAACAGCAAAATAAGATGCAAAGAAAAATTGCTTAAAATAAGACATTATAGAAAAACAGAAAATATTAGAATTGCAGATAAAGCAATTAAAGTAACAGTAAAAAAAAAATATATTGGCTTCATTTTAACTTCCTGAAATAAAGTAACATACTCTGTTGTAGTTATAATATCAATGCAAAAAATCTACAAAAACAAAAGCTAACTCAAGAATTAGACTTAAATTATTATGAAAAAAGGTAAATAAAGAAATTGAAGTTCTGTGGGCAGAATTCTCAATATTAGGTAAAGTATCAAAAGGAATAAAAGCAAAACAAACAGGAGATTGTTAAAAATGAAACTTAAATATACAAGGAGAAAATGACATAGTAACTGTAAAAGATGTTCTGAAACAATGCATCCAGTTAAAAGCACACACAAAGTGGGGGGTATAAGAAAAGAAATGTTTAAAAAACAAAAATCTTTCAAATCTAACAAAAAAAAATTCTATAGGGAAGTGGAAAGATCAATAAAGCCAAATAGAAAAGAAATTGTTATCAAATGAAGAAGTGAAAGACTTCTGGAATAAGATATGAAGAAAGGAAAAGAATCGTAAGAGAACCACAAAATGGATAAAGAACAGTGAACAAAAACATAATGACAGATTAATAGAAATGAAACAACAAAGGCATTAAAGAAGAACAAGATTACAAAACAAAAAACAACTGGAAATTCCCTGAGTAGATAAGCAAATCTGTTTTCTAATGTTATCAAAAACCCAGAGTAAAATCCAAAATGGCTAACTCAAGGCATTACTTATTTAATCTCAAGGACTGATGATACAGCAATCCCTTAAATCACTAACTGATCACATGCTTAACCACAACATATTCTCTTACAGTAATTTTATGCAAATGAAATTGGTCAATTCCTTGAAACTAATAACATTATTCCTGATAAGCAAAAAGGATAAGTTTTTTTTTTACAGATGAACAGATAATCTTGTATAGCATAGTTTGTTTACCAGCCTGGACAAACTAAAAAATTACATTCAATAATTAGAGAAAGTTAAAAATTCAAATACAATTTGCAAGTAAATGATCTGTCATACTGTCAGAACAGCTAATCAGAACAATTGCCATGAAAGTATTAGTAGTAAAGACAGAGGGAGGCCATGTCATATTGGTGGGAAAGTGACTGAAGTAAAAAAAAATGTCAATTAAGAGAAAAGTACTATATGCACCAGACCAGATATGGCAGCAATATTCAATTCTGTTCTTACAGCCTTGTCTGCACAAATTTAAGTGTACTACTAGATTGGCAACTGGGTCTCACCATTTTACTGTTGAACTAGCTAGATGTAACCATCAGTTCTATTCTAATAGTTTTTCTCACACTACTCGCCTGTGAGACTCCAATTTCTGCCAGCTACAATCTTCAAAAATTTAAAATCATCTTGTCTACCTAAATCTTATTCCTTTTCCTTACTTCTAATGCTCTTTTACTCCCTGTAACCCCTTGCATCCTAGTGGCATTGTCACATTGATCAGAGTGAAACAAAGAAAATGAAATGATTCTTTAACTCAAATGGAAGTGGTCACTTCAACATTCAGAGCTTGTATGACAAAAACAGATGTTAAATTCATCCAGTTCTATGAATCCACTTCAAAATACCAGGATCATAAAAGATCTTTTCTGACCAATCAGGAAAGGCCCAAGAGGGATTTCATAGCAGCCATTTCTGAACCACTGACTATAAAGCACCCACAAAGCAGGGTTGCCAATTTAGGAAAAAATGTCACTGAATTTAGTGACATTTTATCTTTAATAGTGACTTTTTTCCTATTTAGAGATAGCAATTTTCATATATATTTGGGAAAAATAGCTAAAATGTAGCTAAACTCACTTGAAAATCTCTAATAATTCTATAATAAATTTAATAACAAATTTTTATTTAAAAAATAATTACTAAATAATCAAATTTTGCATCCATCTTTTTTTGCTTTTTGAATATATTTATGGCTCTGATTTACTTTATGCAAAGTTGTGATTATTTGTAATGCCAGTGACTAGGGGAAAATCTGTTCCTGTCTCAAAATGGACTATTTGTTCTTATTTTTGTTTATTAGCTTTAACATAAACTACTTGTGAGAGAAAAAGTTTTTTTTTAGGGTCAGAGTTTTGTTTGGTAATCTTTGTAGCTAAAACATAGGGTTAGGGTAGAGGTTTTGTTCAGTAATCTTTGTATGTAGCTATATCTTAGTTTATGAAAAAAAAAAAATTTAATCAAATTATAACATTAAAATCTTGTTTTCCAAAAAAAAGAAATTATTATTTTTTTATATTTACTTTATTCAAAATAAGGTTAATTTTAACATTATAATTACCTTCAATGATTACTGAACAAAGCCCTAACCCCTACCAACCCTAAAAACATTTTCTTCTTTCTCATGTAGCTTTAAAGCTAATAAATTAAAATAAATGGACCATTTTGAAGTAGGGACAGATTTTCCCTTAGTTACCAGCATTATGAATTGAATCTTTGTGTAAAGTAAATGAGAGCTTATATTAAAAAAATATATATTTTTTTTTAATTTTTCTCAGGGAGTCAATTTGTGGCCCATTAAATTTTTATTTAAAACATTTGCATCCTTTATCCATAAGTGAAAATGCCAAGTGACAATACACAAAAATTTCATTTAACTATAAATGAATACACAAAGAAAAAAAAACAAAAACTGATTGCAGAAAATAGTAAGAGAGGATACAAAATGTCACTTTAAGTATTGCAATTGCATTTTAACAGCAAAATTAAGTGATCTTGAAAAACCCTAAAAACCTAAAAGCATAAAAATGCTGAATCCTCATTAAGTGTTAATAGCAATACAAACATTCTACAATTTGTGATGCAGTCTTCATCATTTCATAAAGCAGGTGGCAATATGGCACTTTTTGTAGCAGAAAGCTCTGCCATAAGACTTGTGAAGAATTTAAACATGTTCTGCAAAACAAATTTTTCAGATAGTAAAATTTGTAATAACCTGACTCTTGGATGACCAAAATGCTCAGCTAATATGCCAAATGTGTCAGCACCACATTTTAAAAAAAGTTTAAGAGCTAATCTCAAAGATGCCAGCTATAGTTTAATAATTGATGAAAGTAATTATATCTCAGTCTCCAAGCTTCTAGGTTTGATAATTAGATATTATTCCCAAGATAAAAAGAGGACAACTTCAACTTTTGGGGATTTGGTCCCACTTAAGGAATTTAAGAGGCTATTAAAAATTCTTTAAGAAAACATGGATTGGAATTGCAGGAACTTATTGCAATTGAAACAGATAACACACCAGTAATGATAGGAATTAATAATGGCATATATTCAAAATTCAAAAAGCAAGTTCTTGGTTTGGTTTTGATGTGTTGCATTTGTCATTCACTAAAATTAGCTGTTTCACATGCAATAAGTGAAAATCTTCCAAAAAAAGTTAGAATTTCTTGTTAAAGGAACATTTAATTGGTTTTCACATTCTGCAACAAGACTTTCCAGATACAAAGAACTCTATTCTTCAATGAATGATGGTTGTGGCTCGTTGAAATTAATACATTGTAAAGAAATATGTTGGATGTCTATTCATGCAGCAATAGGAAGGATTTTGAAACAGTGACATGAGCTAAAAGAGCATTTTAATTTATCCAGGATGCATGAACGATGCTATACAGAATAAAATATGAGTCAGAAAATAACAACCCTAGCAAGTTGTTGCAAGACTTAATGCATCTCAAAGAATCTTGTTGCTTGGAGATTGTCATCCCTGGAACCAAGATAACAAATGATATTGTCATTGAAAATCATTTGACACCCCATCCATATTTGGGCTATCAATTTGAAACCAAAATCAACAAATCAAATCTTTCTGGGGAAGATGAGAAAAATATCCATAGCCACTGCATCAACTTTCTTTTGCTCTTTATAAAGCAACTTCACCAAAGATTGCCTGATAATATTTATATTTTACAAATGTCTTCATTGAGCAATCCAATCAAAAGGGATATACTCAGCCTTGCAAAAATATTTTTTTTCTTTAATGATGACGTGCTTACTTGCATAGTTTCAGTGGAGGAAACTCCACACAATACAGTGGCAAGAGAATTCTAATACTCTAGATTTCTGGGTAGAAGTATCTCACTACTGGAGAAAATCTCTTTCATCACCTTGTTAGCTTGGAACTAAAAATTATTTCATTTTCTCATTCAAATGCAGAAATGGAATGCCTATCCAACCAAATGAATATAAGTAAAACTAAGTTAAGAAATGGTCTGAACATAGAAACCCTCAATAGCATAGTGGCAGTTAAATTTGGTTTGAAGAGAGTAAGAAAATGCAGTTATGAATACAAATTGCCAGAAACTGTCATTTCTGAAATAGAAACATTAGAATGTTACAAAGATACAGAGCCAAGACCTTCCTTTGAGCATACTGAAGAAATTTACTGAGGATTTTCAACGTTGTAATAAATATGGCAACAAAGATGAGGATGATAGTCCGAACAATGTAAATAGTATATATATATATTACGGAGATGAAACATTACCATTATTATACACAGATTTAATTGGTATCCTCATCTACATTGTGAGGTACAACTTCAGATAAATCAGTGTTTGGGGACCACTAACTTAATTGGTTTATGTTGAAATCAGTTTAAAATAAGTGACTTAAGAAAAATGAAAGACTGGAAGATACATACATACATACATACATACATACATAAATATGTATTTTATTAAAGACTGATTTAATTCAAGGTTAATTTTTTGCTATTTTATATTTAGCTACTTTTTGGTGATTTTTAAAAATCTTTTTAACTACTTTTAGTGACTTTTGTTGTAGCTTTTAGCTACATATCTTTTTCTGAGTTTGCAGCCCTGCCACAAAGGCAAATCTGACCAAGGTAGCATTAGTGATAGACACCTTGGCAGGTGAACTTAACTAGACCATCAGCAGTGATACCAAGGTGCTTCCATCAACAGTGATACCTCAACTGCTACAATGTGATAATTCATGAAATATTTCTCCCATGAGTTTATGACACTTGATTACATATGCATTTTGATTTTCTCCACATGACTATCTTGACTACTACCTAGTATAATACCACAAACTATCAGTCTGATATAGTACCCTGGAATGAGTGGAAAAATAAACCTTATAGATACCAGAAAATAAAAAACCCTTCCATTATTTCAATCATGTATTATCTCCATTTGTTATTTTGTCACTTCTACTTTATTTTTTTTCTTGCTAATGATAAAGCCACCATTACAGATCAAAATGGCAAATCATTACATAAAAAAAATTCAAGGGCCTTCTTCTATATGTTGTGTCCCTTTAAGACATTGCTGATCATGGCACTCCACAATTTTCTGTCCTTTGCAGCTTTTAATAAATTGTCATTTTGTTATCTTTAAACCTTGTTCTGCCATGCAGTTACTTAAACTCACTAGGTAGATTATGTGTTGCTTTCCTCTCACCTTCAATCTATCCTGTGAGTATCAAATTTTCCAAGCTTTCTTTCCTCATTATGTTCCCTAGAAATTTCAATTATCTCTTCCTGATGTTAAGTATAAGTATCCTTTTTGTTTACATATTCTTTAAAACTTTGTAATATCAGTCCTATATGGCAGTGAATGCTGGACAATCTCCTCACAGATGAAGAAAAGACTTGAGGCAACAGAAATGTGATTCTCGAGAAAGATGCTGAGAACATCATGAACTGAACAGGTGAGGAACTACAAAGTAGTTCAGTACTCTTTTCTTTCTAACAAAATTTTCCAATTTCTTAATACTTTGCTTAGCTTTTGGAAGGCACTTTCATTATGCCAATGTGCCTTCCAATTTCAATATCTATTTAAACACATTCAAGATATTTAAATTCTTATACTTGTTTGATTTTGGTATCTCCAATTTGTAATTTGTATGTAATTTGTATATTTTTATAACAATTTGTAATTTGGAGTCTGTCTATATTTCTGAGATAAGGTATTATGTACAGTATTTACATTAGTCGGACTATTGTTCTCATCTTTGTCGCCATATTTGTCACAACGTTTCAGCCATTGTACGCTCCGGCCTTCTTCAGGTGGTTGGAATTTCGAACCGAACCCTTTATTTCGATCACTGGGGTAGACTGTTCTAGTTCCACGAGCCAAATTACCAGGAGATAACTGACATCCATCAAACATGGCTCGTGGAACTAGAACAGTCTACCCCAGTGATCGAAATAAAGGGTTCGGTTCGAAATTCCAACCACCTGAAGAAGGCCGGAGTGTACAACGGCCGAAACGTTGTGACAAATATGGCGACAAAGATGAGGACAATAGTCCGACTAATGTAAATTTGTAATTTGTATATTTTTATAACAATATGTAATTTGTATATTTTTATAACAACCACCAATTCTATTTTCTTGCAACTCATGTTTAGTCCTTCCTTCACTACCTTATGTTGTTCTTAGTGTTGAGAGCAGATATAGAAAGGAAACTATGTCATCTGCATATCTTATGTTGTTAAGATTGTGACTGTCAATGATGAAACCTGGTAGGACTTCCAATTCTCTCAAAATTCTCACTGTATAGGTTGAAGAAGTCCAGTGAGAAGAAACATTCTTGTGTTACACACCTTTCTATTTTTGTATATTTACAATTCATTTTCTATCTGTATACAGGTAGTTTGTTTCCAGTATAGGTTCTGGATTATTCTAATATCCTTCTCAAATATTTCATGGTTACCTAGTAATTCCAACAGTCCTTTATGATGTACCTTATCAAATGCTTTTGTATGATCTATAAAGCATAGGAATAAATCCATTTTTTATCTGTCTATATTTCTGAGATGAGGTATTATGTACACTATTTACATTATTCAGACTATTGTCCTCATCTTTGTTTGCCATATTTATTACGTTTCGGCTGTTGTACATTCCAGCCTTCTTCAGGTGGTTGGAATGTCAACCTGAAACCCTTTATTTCGCTCACTGGGGTAGACTGTTCTAGTTCCATGTGCCATGTTTAATGGATGTCAGTTATAGGTTATCTCCTGTTAATTCCCCTCTCCAAGATCTCCACTGCCATAACCAGGTATTGAACTCACACTCTTTGGGTCCTGTCACTGGATCTAAACATCACCTTTATCCACTGTGCCATGTGTCCTTTTATTATTGAATGTAATTTTTATTAGAAAGAGCAAAGTAAAAAATCCAAATAAGATCTGCAAATAAATGATCTGTCATACTCTGTTAGAACTCAAATTCTTTAACTCAAACGGAAATGCTCACTTTGACATCCACAGCTCATATGACAAAAACAGCCGTTAATTTCATCTAGCTGCATGCACACACTTCCCGGAATACCATCCAAAACTACCAGGGTCATAAAACATCTTTTCTGACCCATCAGAAAAGAGCCACATATTTTTCACACCAGCTGTTTCTGGTTCACTGACTCACTATAAAGTCAACATCATTTCCACCTACGAAGGAAGAGCTGACCAAACTGACATTAGTGATAGATCACATGGCAAGAAAATTCATCCAGGCCATCAGCAGCGACACCAAGGCACTTCCATCAACAACAATGTCTTTGACCAGTGACAAATCCAGTAGCAGCAGTAGAGACTCAACTAATCCAATGCGATAATTCATGGACTATTTCTCCCATGAGTTTATCTCATTCATCTATACATGCATGTTAATTTTTTTCCACCTACCTAAACTTCTACCTTGTGTTATACTACCAATGAACTCTCGGCCACCCACAAATGATATACAATACTCTGGAACAATCAAACAATCAAACCTTATAGATAACAGGTAAATAAAAACCCTTTCATTTATCTCAACTATATCTTATCACCATTTGCTGTTTTGTTACTTCCATTTTTTTATTGTTAACAGTAAGCCCCCACCCCTGTTAGATATCAAAATGGCAAAACAAAACAAAATATCAATAATCATTAAACAAAAATAGCAAAATTCAAGGGCCTTACTAACCTGAAAACCAAATGGGAAAAAATCCATTACACAACTAATACTCATTGCAAGCATAAAACCTTAAAGTCTGATCCTGCAAACATGGCAAAGTTCTGGGATGAAACCAGTAACACAAGGGTTTATCCTCATCACTCAAGACAAGATCTTACCACATAATTTAAGGAATGGAATAAATCCAAAGTATCTTTCCTGTATGCATGCTGAGTGACCTTTGTCCTAGCACTAAATGAATTTAAAAATAGGTTTTGGTTTGGTTTGTTTTACAGCATATCAACTTCAATCAGTTATTTAATACTGACAAGATTTTTATTGCTGGTAATTTTTTTTAAAAATGTATTACTGGCAATATTTTTTTTTTTCAAAAATGTATTGCTGGTAAAAAATTTTCAAAAATAGTATTCCTAGTATTAAAACCTATTTTTATATTTTCATAGTGTTTTGACCCCTTTATGTGGGGTAACTATTTGCCCATAGCTGGGACCCTGACAGGTGCTACCACCCTGAGTCAGGGTAAACCTGGGAACACCAGCAATTAAGAGGTTGTTCCATGCTCCTCAAAACCTTTTGATCAAAGGCCTTGTTGTTGGATGTAGGTTATAGTTTTACCCAGGATGCAGATGTAGTTTATCATCATACGCAAGAGGGTTTAAAATTAGGCTTGATTGGATTGGCCAATGCTTTCATTGGAAGATCTGCCAACATTATAACTTACCCCATACAGAAAATGGTATGAACAAAAACTACCACTAGTTCTAGAAGGTGATGCTACTTTTGTTCTGGCACTCTGCTATATATGCACTAACTGTACTATACAAACCAATAGACCAGATATTGTCATAAAAGACTTTAAAGAATATGAATGTTATCTCATTGACATGATCATACTGTCTGATAAAATGATTTCATTTGAATCATTTCTCTAAATATAAAAATTTGGAAATGGAAACTACAAGAATGTGGCATTTAAAAACAACCAGTAGTTTCAGTAGTTGTTAGAATGCTAAGAATGGTTAAAAATACTGATGTACACATGGAGAAAATTTCAAGAAACTGTGGCAGACATGATGAGGCAGAACCTGGGACGAGCACAACTGGTTCCGACTTGCCTTTTCCCCGCCAAAAAAGAGCCCGTATTTGCTTAGCATGTAGGGCTACTGCAGTTGGAATGAAGGAGGAAAAAAAAGAAAGCACTTACCGCTCTGCCGTAATCCGTCCTCGGCCAGATAACGTAAAAGAATAAGGGGAGACTTGCATTGCCTTTTTATGCAATGAATATGCAATGCATTATGGGACAGAGACGGAATGAACTATGGGATCGCATGAAGACGCAAGGGATTATGGGTATATGGACAAATATAAAAGCACCTAGTTTTTCCCAGTTCGAGACAAGCTTGGAGTGACGTTCCCGGTTGGCGGCTGGAAAAGTCGGTTTTTGCAATTTTGAGACGGAACGACTATAGGTTGGATTACCAGTTGTGAGAGCTAGAATTTACTCGCTGGTGGCCTTTTTTCTTTTTATTTCATCACAGAAACCTATCTTCATCTGAACTACAAAAGATTGTATTAATGAGTATTATTCACATACTTAGAAAAACTCTTTCAATAGTCTCTTCAGGAAAATTTTAATTTACCCAAGGTCTAAAATAAAAGACTAAATTTTTTATTTTAAACAGAAAATCAAGAAAAAATAATAATAACCAAACAATACAAGCAAAATCACCCAGACATTATTATCAAAAACAAAAAAGAAAAAGTCTGTATACTGATTGCATTTTTTGTCACTCTTGTCAAAGACCTGGAGATAGAAATAGAAAAAAATGCAGCACTAAAACAACTAAAACTGTTTCTGCTGTGATTGAAGCTTTGGGTCTGATAAAGAAAGGAACTGAAGAACAAAATCCTTGGTTCCTATCTCACCAGGAAATCCCAAAAATAGTTCTAACAAGCACAGTCTTGTGAAGAGCTTTGCTCATTTAAGTTTTTTGTTAATAGCTGTCTTTCATTTAAATAAGTGAAAACAGAAGAAAAAAAAAAAAGAAAATCACATTCTTTGGTTGCCCAAGGTCATTGGTTTTCACCCAGCATGTGATTATAAAATTTTGGTGATGGTGGAATTATTATTTTAAAAAGATTTCTTTCTGACCAAATGCAGGTCAGAAAGAAATTTTTTTTAAATAATAATTCCACCATCACCAAAACTTACTGAAAAAAATATTCTAAAAATTGTTTCATCACCAATGAAGATGAAAACTGAATTACTAGAAATAAAGTCATAAAACTTTAATAAATAGTTAAGAGTTCAAAATGGAAATTATTTGAAACAAGTTTTCAAATAGTTTCCCTGACACCTCTGTTCATATAAAGATTGTAGAAATATCTCAACTTTAAAGATTAAAGGAAAATATTTACAGGAAGTAAAATCGTAAAATATAAAATAAATAATTCTAATTCAGCTGCAGTAATGAACAGTTTCTTTTGGAAATAAAAGAAGAGTAAAATAAAGAATTTGTTCCTTTTTCTTTTCTTTACTTTTATTTCATACTTAGTTTATTTTTTTTTCTTTTCTGATTGTAACCATTTATTGTTCTATTGTATTGTTTCCTTTGATATCAATTAATAATAAAACAAAAGTCACTGAAACAAAGCAAGTTCAGTCGACCATTGATGACAATTCCAGAACAACGTAACTATAAACAATTTTTTCTATCCTCTGCCAGCCGCAATGATGGAGAAAGCATTATCTCGAACCGTCGCCAGTGAGACACGCTGCAAGAGCCACTCCGTTTCGCGAGGCTTGTTCCTTAATCGAGACGCAATCGCGCCAATCCTCCGAAGGAACACCATCGAACGAGGACCAATGATCCCTGAAGTCTCCACTGCCACAGGAGTAAAAGAAATCTATCAGCAAGAGAAGAATATTTAACTATTTTTTTCATCTCTGCGTCTCGGGCAACGGACCCCGGCTCAACTGCGGACCTGATCAAATTACCGGAAATGTATCCGCACAGGTTGCATACCAAATGAACAACTTACCCATTTTAAAAGGGAAGATGGTAATGCCATTATTTATTATTTATTTAGTTGCTGATTTTCCTCTATGCAATTTTACTCACTTTTACTTGATCACTTCAAGTTCTTTATATAAAAATAAACTAACTTAGATGCTTTGGAGAAAATGAGTCAAAACTACAGCAGGAAATATAAAGAAAGTAGAAAGTTGAAAATCCGACATAAAATCCAAACTAGACAGATTGTATAACAGATATGCATTCAATATTATTGTTCATTCAGTTGAGTTTTTTTTAAATCTTATTTTCATTTGTATTCTATAAATAAAATCAAAATATATGCCACATGAATGTAATGGTGTATTTGCTGAAAACAGTATATGTGTGTGTAGATACCTAGTCAAGTACAATCATACAAACAATTATTAACATGCAAATATATATACATGCCTATCACTGGTGAGTTGAAGCTGTCCCCTTATCCAGAAAATCATTTTGCCCATCCTATGAAAATGATGTATAGTAATTTTAATGTTCAAATTCTTACTAATGGCCCAGTAGCCTAAAGCCTGCCCTCTCCATACTGAAAATACTTTATATATGGAATTTATTTATCTGCCTCCTTGCAAGGACAAATTTAACACAAAGTCAAATTTGGGGCTCCACATTTGTACGTCTGGGTAGAAGTAAAATCTATCTTCTTCTTTTGGCCTTGTCTTTGGCATGTCACAGACATCAGGGAATCCTCTGCCCCTTTCAGTACTGTAGAGATGCAGAGAGCAATTATCTCTCTTTTTTATAGGATAAATTTACTAAAGTTTTAAGTGGCATTGAGGGTCATGTAATGTCAGCCAATGGCTCAAGAGTCAGTTGCTGATTAACTTCTAATCAGATAAAAAAGTTGTAGCAGCATTTATTCATTGTCCAGCAGCAGTTAGGACAATGAATGATCGCCCTGTGCACTAAATAAGAATATAAAAGATATCACCCAAGCTTCCCATGTCCATTCTAGAAACATTATAAGTAAAACCTTTACATTTGTCCTTTTAAATACTGCTTGCTTTATTCATGTCCATTTCAATTTTCTCTGTGTGAGACAAACTGTGATAAATATACATATGTATAACATAAATATACATATGTATAACATTTTGTATAACATATTTATATATTCTAGTCCTGCATATAAAATGTTTTTAGACAACTCCATTTTAAAATTAATTTCTTATTCTGGTCCTTCCTTTCATTGTGCTAAAGTGATAGTATATCATAGATATACTAATGTCTTTTGTGGGCCTTAGAGAGTGGAGAAAACCAAGATATTTATTCTCTCTTTCCAAGCAAACCCATTAGTACAATGGAGGTGTAGCCTTACAGAAAGGATTTTCACAAAATTAGCATTATACTTTTTTGAGCTACAAGAAAATCCTGTACCAGGAAAACATACATGCAGATATTAAATCAAGTTTAGTACAAGTCCGCAATCATACAATATCTAAAAATAAAGATTGAATTCACTCATACTAGCTTGAGAGACTAAACAAACATCATAACAAGGAAAAAGAAAAGTGCAAATTAAAGTGTTAGAACTACTCCATTTTACTTGCCTAGAGGCCCACGAGTTATCATCCTATTCAGGAATATAAAAGGAAAGAGAACTCTTTTAGCTCCAGGATGGAGTAGTGCTAACATCAGGTTTTACCTTCACTGGGTTGGGGGAATACTTTCTCCTGCCAAACCAGCTATTCAAATTTCAAACAAACCACACAGACACACACTACAGCTTAGTGCATATATATTTCTTTACTTTTTTTTAACTATATACACGTATATATGTATATATAATTTTCTCAGCAACTAACTCATGAGTCATCAGCTGTCACAATGTGACCCACATGTCCACTTAAAACTTTAGTAAATTTATCCTGTAAAAAAAGGGAGATAATTTCTTTCTGCAACTCTACAGTACTTAAAAGGGCAGGGAATTACCTGATGTCTGTGACATGCCAAAGACAAGGCCAAAAGAACAAGACAGTTTTTACTTCTGCCCAGACCTACATGTGTTGTTGCCCCAAATTTGACTTTGTGTTGAATTTGTCCTTGCGGGGAGGCAGAAAAATAAATTCCATATATAAAGTATTTTCAGTGAGGTAGGAGCAGGCTTTGGGTCATTGAGACATTATTAAGAATTTGAACAGTAAAATTACTATACATCATTTTCATAGGATGGGAAAAATGATTTTCTGGATGAGGGGGGACAGCTTCAACCCACCAGTGATAGGCATGTATATATATTTGCATGTCAATAATTGTGTATAATTGTACTTGACTAGGTATGTACATACACATTTACTGTTTTCAACAAATACACTACTACATTCATGTTACATGTATTTTGATTATAGAATACAAATGAAAATAGATTGTATATCATATGCATTCAATATTGTGAGCTATATTTTTATTTATATATATATATATATATATATCCTTCACATGTTGAATTCATTTACTTGAATGTCTTCATCCACATCAGCAACAAGTTTGCTACAACTGGTGACCAATTGTAACCTCCTCCAATACACATTGTATCATCTTTTCTCAATAAAAGTAGTCTTGCGAAATATGTATTTATCTCTTCCTTTTAGAAAAATCAACACTTATAATTAATGCCATAATTTATAGAATGCTGAATTTTTTTCAAAACATTATCCACATTAAAACATTAAATAATTAGAAAGAAATTGAAATTTCCATCCTTCAATGATTATTATTGCTATTTGTTCTTTTTCTTCTGCCAAGAAAATGGGGAAAAAAATTCAACATTTCAGGCAAAATTTACAACATTTTGATGCACTTGATTTTGCACCAGAAACATAATTGATATTTCAAAATAAACAAGAATCAAAATTTTTCAGTTGACTGAATTTCTGAGACAAAGCATTTTTTTTCATTATTAATTTTTTTAACTAGTTTGTCTGTCATCTGATTCTTTTTGTTTTGCCTTTATGAATTAATAATAAAAATGAATAGTTTGTGATTTGTCAAAACATTATTGCTTAAGTCATGTCAGTATGTCAGACACAGAAGAAAAAAAAAACAGTTTTTGTGCTCTTAAAGAAGACTGATAATTTAAAAAAATGTTCAAGTTCTCAATTCTTATTACAAATATTTCAAGAGGCTTTGAGGTCATAGTGGCATGGGCTGCAGGGATTATGATGAATAGTTAATTTACTCATGCCAAGTAGATTAATGAAAGTGGATAATAAAAAGGAAACATGGGTAATTTTAACAAAACAAGATTAGGAATTTATTCATAAATTTACATGCTTGAAATAGTGTCAGTAGCTCATTTTGGGAAAATGAATCAGAATCCTTAAAATCCGTAGTTTCAACATACTGTCATTGTTGATTTCAATCTCTGCTGGGATTGACTGTAAAACACTTGCCCCTCCCTTTTTATCACCAAAATCACACAATGCATGCTGGGATTTTTTTTCCTAGCCAATAAAATAGGCCAGTTTGCAGTTTCATATGACTCAGTCCTGATCTGTCTTGTCTCAAAGTCAGAATGCAACATTTGCTCATCTGAACTATTTGTGTCAAGACCAATTCTTAGTTTGTGAACTTTTGTGCAATATTACTGTTGATTTGTCTAGCATATATTGTTTGCTTGCTTGATATCCTTTTTGCCTTGTTCCTTTCTTTCTCTTGTTATTACAAACTTTGTCAATTCTGTTTGTTGGATCATTCTGTTATTTATTTTTGCATTTGGCTACTCATTGCACAGGTTATGAGCTGAGGAATAAAATCTGTTTCAATGGTGACAGATCAAAATATGAACTATAGAAGGTAAAATTTTTAGGTTAGATGCAAATCCAAAAATTACATGAAACAATTTTAGCAACATTTGATCATCCCAATGACAAAGAGTATTGTGAAAAGAATGCAAACTCGTTTGCTGAATTTGCCAATTTCTCGATGATCAAAGTCTGTTTCTATTTATGAGAGAAACTCCTGACGATGACAGAAAAGCGCTGCAAATTTTGAGAGAGCACTATTTATCAAAATGAAAAAATAATTTCCTTGAATACTGAATTAACCTCCCTATGCAAAGCAGGTGCTGAAACTATTACAGATTATATTATTAGAGCCAAAAATGCGGCCATGTTATTAATAAACATCAGGGGAGGTAATTTGCAATGGTTTACTAATAGCTATTGTCTTAAAAGGCCTCCCGTTGATTTTAAACCATTTTCAACTGTTATTACTCAGAAAGACAAGCTACTGATGTTTAGTGAATTTAAAGTAGCATTGCAACGCTTCACAGAAACAAAGACGTTTCAGGAGAATAACAGTGAAAATACCGTAGTGACTCTCCAAATGCCAAGATTAAAGCCACGTACTAATGTTCCCAGCTGTTTCACTTGTGGTAAACCTGGACATAAAAGCCTTGACTGACAAAGTAAATTTCAAAATTACCCAGTTATGTAGTAATCCACTTAGATGTCGAATTAATTAACAACTTTGATTTGAAATTGCACAATTTTTTAACATCCTTCCAATTAAGCATGACTCTCTATCCAGTATTTTTAAACACAGTTACTTTTAGTGTTAAAACAGAATATCTCAAATAACTAGGATTATTTACAGAAATTAACAACTGATTGAAAGGGTTAATGTTGAAATAAAGCATTATATGATATGAAGTGTCTTTTTTTCTGATCTTGCATTTCTAATCATTTCTAGATAGAACATTCTTTGGCATTGTTTTATGACAATTTAACTAAGAAAAAAATTTTTTTTTCTTTTTGTCAAGACAGCAAATATGGTTTCAACTGCTTTTCCTTACATATTGACAGAAATAAAATAAAGAAATAACTTCATCTTATAGTAAAAGTGAATAAAAGAAAAAATAAAATCTTATTTTTCTCATTTGTGTCATTTTTTTTTTTAGTTTAAATCAACTAGAACATTTTTTTTTTTACATATTCCCAAATATTTTCCTTACCAGAGACAGAATAAGAGCATAAGTTGGGCAGCAAAACAAAATAAACAAATTTACAAATTAACTAAAATAAATAAAAGTTTAATTTAAATCGTTATATTTTAAAATCAAAATAAATTTTAACATTTAACAAGTAATTTACATTTATCAAAATGCATTAGTTTTATACAAAAAATAATTTCATTTCTTTACAAGTAAAATAAGCTTTTTATTTTTTTAAATTATTTCACCACCAAGCAAGGTGATAAAGCCACTAAAACATAAGGGGTTCTTCTTTCTTTTTATGTGCCGTATCCTTTCCTTAAGCCCGCTAGGTATGTCATGCATTGCTTTCCCTTGTCTTTTTCTCCCTCTATTCGACCTGTGAGTATCAGATTCTCCAAGCCCTCCTTTCTCATTACGTGTCCCAGAAATGTCATCTGCCTCTTACTTACGTTAAGTATAAGCTTCCTCCTTGTTTGCATCCTCGCCAAGACTTCATTGTTGCTCACATGCTTGCTTAATATCCTTAGCATCCTTCTATAGAACCACATCTCTGCTGCCTTGAGTTTCTTCTTCATCTTTGAGGAGACTGTCCAACATTCGCTGCCATAAGGAGGAAAAATGTCACATAACAGTTCAGTACTCTTTTCTTTGTCACCAAAGAAATCCTCCTGTCTCGCAGTACTCTGCCCAGCTTTTGGAATGCACCTAATGTCCTCTGTCAAAACATTTCCCAGATATTTAAACTCCCACACTTGCTTGATTTTAGTGTCCCCAACCTGCAATTTGTATTTCGGGCTCATCCTTTTACTGATGACCTTACATTCTGTCTTCTTGTAGTTTATGCTTAATCCTTTCTTCTTGCTCTCCCTCGTTACCTTCTGTAGGAGGTTTTGTAGTTTCATTTCCATGTCTGCTATCAGTACTGTGTCATCTGCGTATCTTATGTTAGTAAGATTGTGGCTGCCAATGCTAAATCCCAGTAGGATCCCCAATTCTCTCAGAATTGCCTCACTGTTGAGAAAAATATGAAGGAGAGAAGCCAATAAAACAACATAATTAAGGAGACAGAAGATGACAAATGACATTACAGGAGGACATATATGACATATCAGTTTTGTACTCTTTTCTTTAATGTAATTTAAAAATGAAATTACACATCTTTGCAGTTTATTTCTTTATTTATTATTCAGATGAACCTTTAATCCATTAGACATTTAAATGACAATGCAATATTTAGAGATATGAATTATTCAATGTTATGGGATTTAAGGTTCACATTTTATACCTTGAGTATAAGATGCCCCCAATTTTTTGTGGGGATTTTTTAAGGTTAAAATGCCACCTTGTACACCAACATATACAGTAAATGATTGTTAGCATGGCAGATTTTTGACAGTAGACTAACCTCTGCCTCACCTTCTTTTTTTGATGATGTTGAACAAAAACATAAATGTGTATCTCAACGAACTGTTTAAAGATCACATTCAAGAAGAGTGGAACAAGTGGATGGTTAGCAGGGAAAAAGTCATTCAGGCTACCATTATAACCTACTAAAAACACACCTGAGGTATTGTAGTAGTTACTTGACAATATCTCCCCACCATTTTTTCATTAGAATTTGAGTGAAAAGAAAGTATATGCTTACTGAATTTATTTAATAAATTCAATACATTTTAAAATACAATTTGGCAGGGTGGCCATCTTGTACGGCGAATATAGCCCAAAACCTACATTTTAACTTGAAAATTTGGAAGTCATCTTGTACACCAGTATATATGGTGTATTATTTACATTTGGACTATTGTCCTTTTCTTTATTGTTATTATCCCAATGTTTCAGCTATTGTATCCTTTTGGTTTTCTTTAAAAGGTGTCTGTTGATCCAGTTTATTTTTAAAGGAATTTCAAATGGAACACTTTATTTAATCTACAAGGTAGACTGTTCCCAGTCCTAGTACTGGATCAATCACATAATGGATTAAACTATTGGTTTGTGAATTTGGTGGAATAGTAATTGTGAGTTCAATCCCAGGGTTGAGTAATGCAGACTTAGACTCAGTGGAAATGGGAGTTTTGATTGATTTGTTTTTATGGCATATCAACCCTTTGTTGGTTATTTAAACCCAAAACACATTCTGGACTGTAAGAATATTTTGCGAGTGAATATTGCATTAACAAATTTTTCCTGCTACATTTCCTATTTAACTCATAGCTGGGTGGAGGAGATGGTTTGGTTTGGTTTGGTTTGTTTTATGGCATATCAACCTCAATGGGTTATTTAATGCCGACAAGATTTTTATTGCTGGCAATATTTTTTTTTTTTAAATATATTGTTAGTAATATTTTTCAAAAATGTATTGCTGGTACTAAAACCTATTTTTATAATTACATAGTGTTTTGAACCCTTTTGTGGGGATTAACTATTTGCCCATAGCTGGGACCCTAACAAGTGCTACCACCCTGAGTCAGGGTGGACTGGAAACACTATTAATTAAGAGGTGGTTTCATACTCCTCAAAACCTTCTGATCAAAGGCCTTGCTGTCGGATGTAGTTTATCATCATACCCAGGATGGGGGGGGGGGGTATACCTTTCCTAATGGTATTTGTGTGTAAGTGAATATATTGAACTCAACTGGAATTCAAACCCATCTCCTTGATATCTCCTTCTGGACTGCTATCCATTACACCACCTGCACATTCCCAATGGAAACAGGGCAAGATATCCCTAGACAGGGACAGTGAAATGAGAACAATCTAACCATCTAACCACATAGAGTAAATAAAGGGTTCAGAAATTTCCCCTGAAGGTTACCTGGATCAATAAACACCTGAAAAAGACTGGAGGGCTCAATGGTTGAAACAGTGGGACAATAGCAACAAAGATGAGGATAACAGTTCAAATGTAAATATTGATAAATCCTCATCCCAGAAATTCAGACAGAAATTATATTCAATGTTTTCTATTTACTTCATTGCATTTGTTTATGTCCAAAATTATTAAGCTGGAGAAACTAAATCTGTTCCAACAGAGAAATTGTGTAATGTTTTTAACCAAGGTTTTAGAACTTGTGATTTTTTTTATTCAGATTAATTTTTCAGTCATTTTCACATGAATTACTTAGATTTGATTCGCATACCAACTTTAACACAAGGTCACATTTTTGAAGCATCGAGGGGAAAAATGCAATCATTATCAGAGGCAAAAACTTCCTTCAGCAGAAGGCACATACTTCATTTGGATTACTGTAGATGTGTGTGTGTGTGTGTGCATATATATGTGTGTGTGTGTGTGTGTGTGTGTGTGTAAAATCCTAAAGCCACTTGCATGATTGAACTTAAACTCTAGATGAGAATTAAGTTTCTCAATCAGGTTTTGTATCGAAGATAAATTTTTCCTAAGCAAAAAATGAGGTAGCACTCTAGCATGTTTTATGAGATTAACGACAGTTTGAGATATTAATCTTTAGTCTTACATGAGGAGCAGATAACTTAAAGTTTTATTGATCCAATAACATGATCAAGAAAACAAAAATGAGAATTGAAATCAATGATTATCAATATTATCTTTTTTGAAATACACAAAATATGATCATAAAACTAATGCTATCAGAAATAGAAGGCTTAAATTTGGGAGATAGATAAAGAAAGAGGGCTTGGAGAATTTAAAACTCACAGGATATAACAAAGGCAAGAGAAGCAGGAGGAAATAGTGAGTAACACCTACTTAATGAGTTCGAATGAAAAGATGTGGAGATGAAGAAGAGAACCAAGTCTTACCTCAAAAAAGGAATTTGTATTCTCTGTGCTGTTTGTTGAAGAAGAAAATCAAAAACAAGATCGAGGCTACTTTAGTAAAACTTGAAATATGGTCATTTTTACACTTACCAGTCTTAACCAATCACAGCCTTTTTTATCTGAATAAAAAAAAAAGTTACTTGGGATGACAATGATTCTTGTTTCTTAGTTGATACGGAAGGTAGTTGTGCATTTCAAGTTGTGGATACAGATTTTTGCCCCTTTTTGATTTGCGCCCATGGCATTATTGACTTTGAACTTGCAAAATTAATTCATGACCTTTGGAATTATGATCCCTGACTTTTGGATCCGAACTTATTTCGTTACAAGCTATTTTGGTGAAATGTTAAAAAGATGACAGATAAAGCGATCGACATAAGGTTGGTTTCAGAGTTTAATGGTGATAAAACCAATTAGTTCAGATGAGCTCCACATGCTTGATCCACTCAACCAGCGACTATGTGAAATTTCAAGGATTGATCAATTCCCCTCACCACATCTGAGAAGAGAGGACCTTGTGATATATTGACAACCAAGCTAAGATTAGAAGGTTAATATTAGGTTATTGGGTAGATTAAACAAGCCCATCTGACTTGTTCATGGTATACAAACAATTTATGACACTGTCGCCTGGTGAAACATTTTGAAAGGCACACACTTATATACAATACTTTTGATGTCACAAAGTCTGCTACATCAATGTGCCCCGGAAACACACTTGAGGATATGGCATTAGTGCATGTCTCAACCCCTCACAAATTATCAATTTGGTGCTTCCTGTGATTGATGTACTTATTGATGGAGTGAAATATACTGGTGGATTCAGTTTGTTCTCAGTCATTTACAAATGGTTTGGTGGTGTTATCCATGGAGTAGACAGGAAGTAGATGTGCTAGCATCCAATGAAAAAATTCTGCAGAGCCAAAGAGTTGGGAGCAAAGCCAATTGACAGCAAGTTGGATGTGAGTGACATTATGGAAATGGTCAGATGGCAACCCACCAAAGTAACTGCAGAATTAGATCTCTAAGTCATCATCATAGCTTGGCTTTGCAAAACAAAGATCAAGAGGGAGTCTTTTAGATGTCACTTGCAGGCACATTTGTGACTGATAAGCCCAGTGCAGGACAGGCAGACAGAGTCACAGGAGTTGCAGCTGAAAGTCCGGCCTGGGCTTGCAGTACTTCCTCCTCTGCCTCTTATCCCTGAGAGCGGCCCTGCAGGTATTTTCAAAAATGAAGACAGCATGGTTGGTAGATCACCTAGTAATTTGAGTCCAAACATGTTAGAAGCTAGTATCAATGCAAATTGCAGGAGTGGCTGGATAACAAATGGCCAGTACCTTACCCTGAGGAAGATCTTTGTCTACCAAAAGTTTTAATCCCACTAATCATTGTAGTGCAAAAGAACAAAAAGAAGGTGTGTCCCATGTTGGATTATCAAAAGTTGAAAGAGCATTTCGATGCTTACACAACATATGCTAATGTTTTCACAAAGCAATTGAGGAAATGACAGAGGAAAGGGTTCAATGTGTCTTTAATGGATCTTTGAAGTGCCTACCTCCAGATACATGTTCACCAATCTCTGTAATCTTCAAGGGGCAAAGATACTAACACAAATTGGGTTACATATCAATATAGCACCAGTGATCATGGCTGCAATTATCAATAATGTGCTGCGGAAAGATGAGTCTATTTGACTTATCACTTCAATCTACACTGATGATATTTTCATCAACAAAGACATGGTGCCTGTAGTGCACATAAAGCAGTATCTTGCTGATTATGGACCAACAGGAAAAGACCCAGAATGGTTTGAGAATGTTACAACAGTTCTTGGCTTGCAAGTCTGAGAGGTGCACAGCGCCTTACATTGGAAACATGAAAAGAATTCACATTCTCTGTACTGTTTGATGAAAAATATCAAAAACACGATCAGGTATATTTTAGTAAGACATCGAAATAGGTTAATTTTATGTTTGCCTACCAGTCTCAACCAATCACAGCCTTTCTTACTACAATAATAGAATGCTACTTCATCTTCCGCTAAAAATTGAGAATCATCCTGTCATCTGAAGTAGATAGTTGTGCATTGCAAGTTGCAATATGAACTTTTGAATCCTTTTAATTTATGCACCCAACATTTAATTTGGATTTGTGAAACTGATTTATGACCTTTATGACACTGGATTTTTGATTTTGGGATCTGAACCTCCCCATTGTGGCTTTATCAGAGGATAGCAGAACAAGAATAAAGTGATGGTAAATAGTCAAATGTTACTTAAAACAATAAAGAGAGAAAATTGTGTAGAGCTATGATCATCCACATCCTGGCATAATAATAATATTCAGGGCCTGTCTACTGGAAGAAGAATTTAATGATTGATGTAATGGAATAACCTGCCACTCCCATGAGTAGTCAAATGTTACTTGAAACAATAAAGAGAGAAAATTGTGTAGAGCTATGATCATCTACATCCTGGCATAATAATAATATTCAGGGCCTGTCTACTGGAAGAAGAATTTAATGATTGATGTAGTGGAATAACCTGCCACCGCCATGAGTGGACGGGAGAGTTGAGCTGGGATCTGCGAGACTAGCAGCCTTCCAATATCAGCAGGCACACAACTGTACTGACTTGCAATGACCATGCACATAACTATTACTTCCTTGCTTGTTGTACTGGTTTCTACAATAAACCTGTTACTATTCATCCACCATGTTTGTCCATTCCATATTCCTATTAGCACGGAATATAACAATGATAAAAACTTCTACTTTATGAGATGAAATTTATGAAGATCAAGCAATTAAAAAACAGAAACATTCAAACCCAAGAAAAATGGCTAACACACCTAGACATACACACCATCCCTTGCATGGGATGAATATCTGTTCAGACAAAAACAAGTGAATTAAAATGCATTTACTCTATTGATGTAGTCACTTGTCAGGAACCAGAAATACACTTGAGGATTTTATAAGTACAAGAACCTCCAAAATTAAATAAATGATTATTAGTCATAGTGGTGGCATGCAAATGTGTTTAAAGAATTATATAAATTTTACAGTAGACATTAATGGGTTAATAACTTATCCGTTGTATTTATAGTGTCAGTTTACCAGTGTCCAATCATCATAGTTTTGGTAAACCTGCAAGAGCATGTACCATATGTTTGAAGATCTAAATGCACATTTTAATAGCAAAAGAAGTATCCCAGAATTTGAAGATATCAAAATATTTTGCTAGAAACAAAAGAAAAGATTGCTGACCTGTTATATCTATCCTCCTGTATAGCAATGGACAATTTGCTTCCAGATGAAGAGGAGACTCGGCCACAGAGACTTGGTTCTTCAGACAAATACTACTGAGAATACTATGGACAGAACATGTGAACAACAAGGAAGTTCTAAAGAAAATGGGAACTAGAAAAACACTCATACTTAAAATCGCAAAAAGAGAAGTAAAATTTCTGGGATACATTATGAGGAAAAATTTAATACTTACAGGATGCATTGAGGGAAGGAAAAGGTAGAGGGAAACTGTGAACATCTTACCTAATGAGTTTGTGTGAATCAATGGCAGAGCAAGGACAAGGTGGTATGGGAGAGAGTCAAATCTTGCTACAAATAAGAAGTTGTGGAGAGCCATGACTGACCATATCCTGAAGGAACTTGGATCAAAAATGATGAAAATAATTTGAAACGTAATATTCAGTGTATGTTGGTTGCTTGGTTGATTTTTATAACATTTGAATATTAAATAACCCAACAATAGTTGACTTTGTATAGGGGCACTCAGTGAAGATCAATCTCACTATTCAACCAGACTAGTATTGCTAACCATTACCCCATGTCAAAGCACCTTTGTATTTAGTGTAATACTGCAATGTACCCTTACAAATAAAGTAAATGTTATGGCTAGATAATGTAAATGTTTACATATTTGTATAAATAATACAAAATGTTTTTGTATCCATACAACTATTGAGACCAAGATAATACTCAAGCTCTGACAGATGTGGATATTGCCACTGTTCTATCTACTGGCAAGATTGGCATCTTCTTCCGTACAGAGTTCCTTCAGAATGCGAGCAATCGTGATTCTCTGCAACTTCCTACCCATTGTCACTCTAAGCAATATTTATCCCTTTACAACCCCTCCCAGTCCCTCTTATGCCATCCATTTACATAAGGTCATTAGGCAGGCTGTCAGCTGTTTCCCTCCACCAATCTAATGTCCTGTGAGTGTTCAATTCTCCAATCTGTCTTTCCCCAATTAAGCTTCCCAGGAATTTCAACTACTACTTTCTATTTCAAAGTACAAGTGTCTCTTGTTACTATTGTCCTTAAAACTTCCTCATTGTGCACATGTTCCATTCATGGTATTCTCATCATTCTTCTCTAGAAACACATTTCTGTTGCTTTAAGGTTTCTCTTCTTCTGCAAGCAAATTGTTCAGCATTCACTGCCATTGAGAAAGATTGATATTATATTGCAGTTCAACACTTTTCTTTGTTTCTAATGAAATTTTCCTGTTTCTTGATACTCTTTAGTTTTTGAGAGCACCTTCAGATTTCTGTATCACACTGATGTCTCCACTTCAACCAATTTAGTCAGAATATATGATTTTTAGTAAAAGGGACAGCTCAAGATTAACTATTTTATCTAGTTGAATGTTAATCCTTCATTCTTGCTTTGCTTTACAAGATTGTCTTGGAGTTCAAGCAATTTTCATTCTGTGTGCCATCCAGTATCATGTGCATAACTTATGTTGTGAAGATTGGTAGGAATTATTGTTCTCTTAGGATTACCTCACCGTATAGGTTAAATAAATTCAGTGAGAAATCCTTATCTTATACCCCTTTCCATTTTTGTATAGTTTCTCAATTCATTTTCCATCTGTATGCAGGTGGTTTATTCCCAGTAAGTATTCCATGTTATTCTAATCTTCTATGGGCCATGTTTCTTTATGACATAGGTGATCATGACTCTCCACAATTTCTTGCTCTTTGTAGCTCTTGTCTTTTTGCTATTTCTCCTAAACTTTGTCCCATCCATTTACTCAAACTGGCTAAGTAGGCTATGTGCTGTTTTCCTCTCCCTCTTACCTTTAATCTATCTTGTGAGCATCAAATTTTCCAAGTTTTGTTTTGTCATTATGTGCCGGAGAAATTTCAACTGTATCTTTCTGATATTATATATAAGTGTCCTTTTTGTTTCCATTTTCCCTAAAACTTTGTTGCTCACATGTTCAGTGCATGGTATTCTCAGCATCCTTCTGTAGAACAACATTTCTGTTCCTTCAAGTCTCTTCTTCATCTTTGAGGTTATTGTCCAGAATTCACTACCATATCAGAGGATTGATATTACATAACAGTTCAGTACACTTTTTTTGTTTCTGAATTTTTCTGTTTCTTAATACTTTGCTTAGCTTTTGGAAGGCAACTTTCACTGTCCTAATGTGCCTTTGGATATCCATCTTACACTTTCTATAATCTGTTAAAAGACTCCCCTAGATCTTTCCTAAATAAATCAAGTTTTTCTCGCAGTTCAAATAGATCTTTGTTAAAGTCACTTGAACAAGAAATGCAATCTTTATAATCAGAAAACTATCAGAGTGAGTAAAACAAATGCAGAAGAATGTACTCATGTTTCATAAACTGCACAGGAACATTTAAGGTACAAAACAAAGCCACACTGTTCTTGCCGTCATTTATAATTCCGGTATGCACTATTTATCTGAATCCAGATGATAAATTTAGTTATTTGGTATATATATATATATATATATATTTCCTTTGTAAAATTTGAATACTTGACAATTTTATGTATTATTATTATTAATTTTCAAAGTTTCATTGTAATCAATATTCTCTAAGACCTACCTAAAGTTTGACTTTACCTCATTTATAATTCATTGACTTTGTTCTCTGCAAAACTTAGCTTTAAATTCCTTTCTCTTGTCTGCAGCAGACAATAATAAAACCATTGTGTTCTATTCTGTTAGATCTTTACACTTTCTGACACTAAATGTATCAACAAATGATAATTCAAAAGCTGTTTTGATATTTAGAAAGTTCTTTTAGCAATATCTCGTTCAGTTCTTAAAGTTAGTAAGTGGCAATTCTTTGCTATAACCTTAGACAAATTTGAAATCAAGCTTTCTTTCCTTGTTGCTTATGCACACATGAATGTACATGCTTGTATGGTATGCAATTTTCAAGTATGCCTTCCCCAGGGTCATTTACACTGAATGACTTGTGCTCTGTCAAAATATCATCACTAGCCCCAAAGTTAAATAACTTAACTGTAAAGATTGATGGGATATGAAGCACAACCCCCACACAAATATCTTTGAAGGATATGAAGATAGAGTGAACAACAAAATATCTCATTAATAATTAGGGAGACAAATTCAAGAAGCCACTTAATGCTTTAAAAAGGTTTTAATAAATGATATTTAATGTATAAGTAGTATTAAAAATAGGGTGAATAAATAACTTTTTCATACTAGAGTCTTAAGAATTTTCTATATTAATGAGAGGATTAATGCATGTAAAAAAATATAATTGTTTATTATTCAACATGGAGATTGAAATTTCAAAATAGAACAAGCAGAATTAGCAATGATATTCATCAAGTTTTTTTCTTGTCTCAGTTATGTAATATACAAAAGATTGAATGTCTCTCATTCAAGAAAAGAAAATTAGTACACAAGTGATAAGATTATAAAAGTTATTCTCAGTCTTCAACAAGAACAGAAGTACTTATTTTGACAGCCACTGTTCAAATAACACAAACTGGCTTAATTTCATGCCAGCCAGGGACATTCACTTCTGAGACAATAAATAAAAATCAAAAAGTCATAAGAATATTTTCTGACCATTCTTAAAAAGATCTATCCAGCTTAAATCAACAGAATGTTTTCAAGTCATTCCAATAGTATATAAACCACCATCAATTCAATAGCAGAAGGCTCAACCAAGCTACTGGTCATTTGCCTGTTCCTCACCAATTTTGGCTGAGCCCTCAGCAAAGATGCCCATTCACTAAAGCCAATAACCAAAGAGATTCTCAGAATCCAATGCTAACAGCAGTAGCCAAGGCCACTATGCAATGTTGATTGGTTTATATTTTATGGCTTACCAACCCTTTGTGGGTTATTTAAAGCCAAAACATATCAGATTGTAGGAGGTTGTTTACAATATCTGGTATTACCAAGAAGTCCAGCATCTAAGTACTAACCAGGCTTAACACTGTTTTACTTTGGTGATCTAACAAGAACTGGTGTTTTAACTACTAAGCAATAAATTTCATATGCCAATATAATTTTTTTCACATGATCTTTTATTTACAAGGCAATACTGTCCCAATATGAACTCTCTAATCATTTTTGTATATCAAAGTGAAGGCATTTTTTTTTTTTTTTTTTTACATTGGAAATCACCCTGTACACTCGAGGTAGAGGGTTACAGAGTAAAAGGTACAGCTTATGCAAATATGTGCAGAAGATTACAGTAAACACTGGACATGAACAGGTTAAGATTGTAGTAATTGGGGAATTAGGCTCTTGGGAGTTATTTTCACAAGGCAGCTGTTCATGGGAAGAAGGTGCTTGAGGGGACCTGAAGAATATGAAGGGAATGAGGGTGGTTCACCACAATGTGTGAAGCATGGCGGGTCTTAGTTTCACCAATCCTAACATTCATGACTAAGAAGTGTAGTCCATCTGAACACTCACCATGGAAATAGTGACAGAACAGCAAGAAGCTTGTGACATCTAGACTGTAAGAAAATGATTGCAAGTGTGGAATATAATTCATCATCCACAAGGATACAGAGACACTTTGGGACTCTATTGAGAATGGAAAGTAAAGACTAGGCAGTTGCCAATCATATATAGCAGCAGTACTCCATTTTCAGCCTGTTCTAGCACTTGTAGAAGATATCAGGACGAGTGAGGTGCTTGCTAGAGAGGTACACGAAACCAACCATTTCTCCTTTTTTTACTTTAACAAAGCCTCCTATTTAATGTCACATGTTACCTCTTATTCCTTTTCTGTTAGCATGAGTTATAATACCCTAGACAACATATTCTAACTAGGTACTTTCAAACTAATTGTCACTGTTGATCCTGTAACAGGGTGCAATGACTAAAATACCGTTATCATGATGACCCAAACAAGAATATTGGTATGAGAAAATCAATTTACAATAAAGAATAGTTTTGAAACTTTTGAGGTGAAGGGGGAACAAAAGACTCCTACTCTGTTACTGGCCATATGAACCTGCTGATATTTTTTTATGGGCTGTGATTGGACAGTTCAAATGTCAACTGTCCCCTTTGAAGGGGAAGGGAGAACTGCTACTGGACAGTAGCAGTCAGTTGGAAGCTAGACCTCCTAGGAAGAGGAGGTTCATTTCTCTCTCCCTGCTGAAATGGCAGGCAGTATTTCCATAAATTAAAGCATGTACGGGTAACAAAATTGCTGAAGGCAAGTTTCCCTTTAAGTCTTCAGAGAAAATTTGAAAAGAAGTCCTCTCGAAGAAGCTCCAGAAAAGAAGAGCTGGATGGTACAAAGTTTACTGTAAAGACCGAACAGAGAAGTCCCTAAGTAATGTTTGGGACTAAAGGTATTTACAGTGAAGAAGAAGCAAACACATGCTGAAGTTGTATTACTGCGTGTTTTAAGGAAGTTTTCCCCTTCTTCAGCCATATAGTAAAAGAATGAAAAACTTTTCATTCAGACGGAAAGAAAAAAAGAAAAAAGAAAAAAGTGAGCTTGGTCACCAAAAAAAAAAAAAAAAAAAAAGTAACTTTGTCTCCAAAAGAAAGAAAAGAAAAATATATAAAGAAAAGAACTTTTTTGTTATCGTTTACACAGGAGGTGGGCTCAATCTTTTTATTATTTTGTTTTGTGCATTATAATTTTTAAAGTTTTATTATTCTGGTATTATTTTTTTTTTTAACATTTTGTTAGTCAGAGAATAGGTTATCCTATTCTCAGCAAAAACAGACAAATTTTTGCAAGCAACCTTGTTTAGTTGGTTAGTAATAAAGATTTTTTCATCGTACAATTGAATTGGATTTGCATTTTTTCTTTGTTATTGCTTCGGGCAGTAGCAGAAATACTATTGTATCACGTTTTATTTTCTTTCAGAAAATAAAATTTCTGAAATAGTACATGAAGCAAAACTAGTATAAAATAGTCCTTCGAGTTATTAGCTTAATAGAACACAATAACACTTAACTATATTTAATACAATCAATTAAATATAGTCAATCATTTTTTAACTGGTGGATCATTTTATGAAGTGTTGATAATTCTTTTAACAGCCTGATGCTTGGGAAATTTAACTTTTTTTCTAGAGGGGACATACCTGTTAAAATTACTTGAAAGTTTGGATTTGAAATCTCTTGATTATATATTTGCTATATTCATTTCATATAAACAAGAACCATATCAGGCTGAAAATGGAGTACTGCTGCCATATATGAGTGGGAACTGCCCCATCTTCACTTTTCATTCTGAATGGAGTCCAAAAGCATCTCTACGTTCTTGTGGGTGACAAATTATTTTCCCTTTCTCAGAGACAAGATGTCGCAAGCTTCTTGCTGTTCTGTCACTATATCACTTATCTCAAGATAAAAATAGTCCAGAAAATCCTTCGTTTTTGTTTTTTTTAATTTGAAAAATTACTTAAAATGGAGAACAAAACTTTTTAAGGTAACAAAAAAAAAATATTATCCATACTAAATAGACATTTTTATGAAGATGGTTTGAAAGTCTTAATGGAATTCTTTCTTCCCTTGTGAAATTATTTTTGGAGTTTCTCTGCAGCATTTTTCCAAGTTCTTTCAGAGGAACCGATACATTAAAAACAAAATCACACAGAGAAGAGACTGATCATATCTTTAATGATCATTAATCAATACATCGACCTGGTGAATATCAATAGATATCGATTCCAGCTTAAACTTCAATGTCTTGCTTTTCTCATTTCACACTATTTACAATGTACGCTATATTAAGTTCCAAGTATTTAGCTCAAGAGCACAAAAAATATCTTAGACATCACAAATAACTGAATTTTAATATCCTACAACTTGCTCAAGTTTTCCATTACTGTAGAAAAGGTTTAATCTTTAGTCAGTATCTAAATATTATATACACAAATATCTGGATATATCTATTTTCACAGAGATTTTATAAGTACAGGAATGTATACATTCTGACTTTCCAGATAATAGATGGTTGTTTATTGGTTAAAATTAAAAGTTAAATCATTGTCAGACAGTAAAGAAAAAAAAATAAAAGTGTTTTTTATGTAATTTTTTTTAGCTACCAAGTAATCTTAAAAATTTAGACAAATAATATTAGTAATCTAATGTTTAATTGAATTTTAGGTACTTTAGCTTTAAATTTACTATAGTTGCTGCTATTATTATTGGATGATGTTACGTGTGGACATCCGTATTTACAAATTTTAGCATGTTTATATGCACACAAAAGAAAATTCCAATTTTTTTAAATTAAATATTGGAGGGGGGGTCTCTGAATTGCAGTAAGCTTTTCCATTTATGATTGTATTTGTTAGGTTATATTGTTAATTAAAAACTATATTTACTAAATACAGAATTTTGAGATTTAAAACTTTATAAATTATTCAAATTAAAATTTTTAGAAAGTGAAAGTTATTCTTGCAAAAATTCATTATCAAAAACAAAAACAAAAATAAAAAAGTGTCCATAATATATCTCATGAATAAAAAACAGAAGCTGTTTTAATTAAATAGTTTAGTTTGCATTTTCATTTTATGATTCAGAGCAGATTTTCTGCTGTAACTGGTGGTCATGTTTTAGATTAAAAAAAAAAAAAAAAATGATGATTTAAATTTTCTGAAAACTTCTGCTTATAAATTTAAGCCAGATAAAAATGGATTTCTCAAAATTTCATGAAACTAAGTGAGTGGGGTAACAGATGTTTATATATGTTTATATATATTTATATATATATATATATATACACACACACCAAGATTTTCTAAAAATGAAACATTTGTAAAATAATTTCATTCATTTGTGAGTAAGTCTTGAAAGTTTCCTTAAACTCTGAAAATTATTTAATTCTTGCAATAATTTCCAAATTAATGTGTTCTTCACTGCAAAATGACACTAAAATTCCCTATACTAATTTATGTTCACATGCTGATGCAAGGAAAAGATTTTACCCAAAGTTTTAAAAGTTCTAAAAAGGATTAAAAATGTAATTTAATAATCAAAAAATCCTCTCAATAATAACAGATTTTGACAATGAAACTTTGTTTTTATTAAGTTTGGGCATTTATTCATCATTTATGCTTATTTTTTAGCAAATCTTTGGGAGGTACTTATAAATGTGTATTATGTAAAAATCTGAAATTTGTCTGAATTTTTGGGATGAAAGTTATTTACATTTGCAGTTAATATTTGATAAAAATAAGAGATCTTTCATATTGAAGATATAGGAGCTGTATAATATTTACTTTAAAATATAGTCATTGAAATTTTTTGTGTTAAAATGAAATTGATTCACACAATGTGAATAATTTTTGTCAGTATTGTTGGTTTCCTTTCAAATATACTTAAAAAGTAAAGATAATCTAGAGGTTCCTATACCAGACAGTCATAATTAACCTTGTTTTATGAAATATATGAAAAATCTGATAAACTGTGTGTGAATTCCCGAGATGTAGAATTATCATTAATATTCTCATTTTCTCAGAGTAACATTTTTTTTTTAATTACACTCTCTGGCTTTCTTCAGAAATGTCCCTCATATTTGATAACTTTCTGGGAATTTGAAACAAAACTTTTCATTCAATCCTCTGAGATTAATTTCATTCTGTTGCCTGTCTTCTGGTATGTCTAGAGCATTAAAGCATTAATTCTCAAGTTTGGTGGCAAAGTAATTGTGAATTCAATCCCTGAAATGTGTAGTGAAAACTCAGGGGAAACAGGACAAGCAATAACTGAGCAGAATGAAAAAAAGGATAAGCAATAATTGAGCAGAATGAAAAAAAGGACAAGCAATAACTGAGCAGAATGAAAAAAAGGACAAGCAATAACTGAGCAGAATGAAAAAAAGGATAAGCAATAATTGAGCAGAATGAAAAAAAGGATAAGCAATAATTGAGCAGAATGAAAAAAAGGATAAGCAATAACTGAGCAGAATGAAAAAAAGGATAAGCAATAATTGAGCAGAATGAAAAAAAGGATAAGCAATAACTGAGCAGAATGAAAAAAAGGATAAGCAATAACTGAGCAGAATGAAAAAAAGGATAAGCAATAACTGAGCAGAATGAAAAAAAGGATAAGCAATAATTGAGCAGAATGAAAAAAAGGATAAGCAATAACTGAGCAGAATGAAAAAAAGGATAAGCAATAATTGAGCAGAATGAAAAAAAGGACAAGCAATAACTGAGCAGAATGAAAAAAAGGATAAGCAATAATTGAGCAGAATGAAAAAAAGGATAAGCAATAATTGAGCAGAATGAAAAAAAGGACAAGAGACATATCCATAGAAATGGCCAGTAAAACAAGAACCTCTGCACATGAAAAAGTGTTCAGTTAGAAATTCCCTGAATGTTACTTAAAAAAAAAAAAACATGAAGGCTGGAGCACAAAAAGGCTGAAATGTGAAAATAACAAAGACATGAGTCTGACTACAAATAATGTAAATAAAAACAAATTAATCCCTGCTGCTGATACCATGTAGTCTTGTATAGCCTGTTGTATATTAGTGTGAAAATAATCATGACCGATGAAATCTTGAAACATTTTTCTCCCTTTATTTTACTAGTTATTTCCAACTGTTTTATTTTCAGAATTTGCATAGAGTTGAGTTAATAGTTAGACCTGAAGAGAGAGGAGATTCACCAGGTCTAAATGTATGACCACATTACATTGAAACACTGGTTCTCACATGATCACCCAAGTTATGTAACAGTAATGGGTGACCACTGGGGATACCAGGTGGCATAATGGATAACAGATCAAAATTGAAACTTGACTGATTTCCATTTCCAGTCAGGTTCATTATGGATAAATACCCATGAGGGACATGAGTATACCTCTTTTTCCTCTCCAGCTAAAGGTTATTTAGTAGAACTTGTAATAGTAAATTACTATTATCTCCAAAAAATTCTTACAATACAAAAAGTATTTTCTGGCTTGAAATAACCTGCAAAATGTTGATAAGCCATTTAAAAAAAAAAAAAAAAAAAAAAAAAAAAGAAAAAAAAAAAAAATTCAATCGATCCACCAGGTCAACTTGTCCAAAACATACTACACATGACTCTGAGAAAAGATTGGTTGTTGTCTGGGATTGTTACTGGATGACCTTTCACAGTGACCAAGAAATTGATACACAACTGACACATGTAGAGGGAGCTGATCAGGTGCTTAGTGATGCAGTGATCCTGTGGCCAAACCCCGTCATGAAGGCAGGGTTGGTGCTAGTTCTTGCCCATCCCTCACCGTACATGTTGATTCCATAATTTCCAAGCCTGAGGGCCACAAACCATTAAAGGAAAATATTACCCTATTAATTGATTTAAAAGAACTGTTCAGAAAGAAAATTACAATTTAAAAAAAATAAGTGCTACTGAAATTAGCACTTCTGTCCCCGCTCCTCAGTAGGTATGAGGCCCCCACATAGTTGAGATGTCAGGGGGTAGTAATTATTATAGTCGATGACAGACAATATAATTTGGGTAGAAAAAAGTAAAATGTACTAAAAGCAAAAAAATGCTGCTGAAACTAGCCCTTTTGGGGCTCCAAACTCATCGTTGGTGGTTCTGCATAATACGTACCACACCAGCCATGCAGATACACAATGTATATTATTAGTTGATGACTGATAACAAAATGTCAGTTTAAAACAAAAAGAAAAAAAAAAGTGATGGCCCGTAAAACAGTGCTGAAAAAAAAAAAAAAAATAGAGGCCACAACCAGGCCCCAAAAGTTTGGGTGTAAGATGCATCAGCCCTGTTATGAAGGTGATGATGATGCGATGATAGATGAAAATTTTTCAGAGCAAAAAAAATTACATGCAGATCAAAAGACAGCATTTTTCTTTTATCTAATTTATACTTTTTGATCTCCCTTTGTTCATCTGATTTTTTAAAGAAATTCTTGATCAATTAAGAGGTTATTCACCATGAAATCTTGGCTTCCTTTCTAATAACTGACAAACTTTTCAAGGTAAAGTAGAAATAAGCTCTTCACCATTATGTCATCAATATTTGTTTTTTTTCTTATTTATACAATGATAAAAAGTTCTTCATTAATGATTTCTCTTGATGCTTTCCTTTGCTTGAATAATTAATGTTTTTCTTTCTGCATGTACTATTTACTACTTCAATAGACTGACACCATTTCTTAGCATCGATTACATCCATGCGATGGAGTTTGTTTTATGCATAATTAGCTGTTGATTTAATCTAACTTCCCTTTTTAATTCTCAATTAATTCTATCTAGCTTGCTTCCCTGTTGACCTTTTCAGATTGAAAAAACAAATAGATTTTCTCAATGTTACCCTAAATTTCATGCTATTTAATCCTTTGTGGAAGGAGGTCTTATGACCATATCACATTGAAACTGGTTTTCATCTGATCACTGAAGTTAAGCAACATTGAACCTGGTCAGTACCTTGATAAGTGACCACTCAGAAATACCTAGTGCTGTAAGCTTGGAAATGTGGGTGGTGTAATGGATAACAGCTCAGAATGAGACATCAGAGAGCCAAGTTTGAATTCCATTTGGGATCATTATGTTCACATAAGTGCGAATACCCATGGGAAAGGTATGAATCCAACTCTTCTCCCAGCTATGGGTTAAATAGTAAGAGATGTATCAGAAGAGTATTACTATCTCCAAAAAACATTCTTGCAATCCAATAATATTAATTGGCATTGAATAAACTTAAAAAGGTTGGTAAGCTGTAAAAAACAAAATCAATCTTTTTGTTTTACACAGCACAATAGTAAAATATTGCTACATCTTCCAAGCCCTTCATCATTACGTGTCTAGAAAATGTCAACTGTCTCTGTTACTTTGTTTTTATTCTCCTTCAAACTTCTTTGTCACATGCTTTGTCTTTTTGACACATTTTCTAGAAAACAAAACCTGCACAAGATAACCTTCTGATTATTGTTATTCTTGAAAGAGTTTTGTTTTTTCTTCTGGCAGTTTTTGTGGGCATTTTCTCTTCTTGCCTTTGAGAACTGTAAATTTGTACAAGTCGTTATCTCTGTATGTTGAGGCTTTGGGCCCTCCAGACTATTTTCCTGGTAACATTACCTGCTGTTTCAAAGCACTGGCCTACTCTCTTAATAGCTGATGAAGAAACAGGAATTTACTGCCTTAGGGTCTTCTAAATTTCAGAATAGCTACAGATGGCCCAACAAAGGCCAAGTACATGGTTGTTAACATGAATTCCTGCATGATTTGTTTTAAATTGTGACTCCCAACACTGCAGACAGTGGGTTTGTCTCTGCCCTATCAATACTGGTTCTATTTATGAACTTTAAAAGTTCTATATTTTGCCATATTGGGCTGGGCTAATTTTTTCCCCCCAGGAGGGTGTACGTGTGAAAATACACACACAAACTAATACCAGTGGATGTTTGTGGTGTAATGGATTTCAACTTGTGACAAATTTAGATTCCAGCAATGTTTGTTACTCACCTGTGTGCAAATATCTTTGGGAAAGGCATGAATCCATCTCTCCCCTCGTCTATAGGTTAAATAGGACAGAACACGTTCTGAAGCCTTGTTTGGCAACCATTCTAGAGATGGTGACTTGATAAAATCCCCCTCTCCCAGCAAGGCTGAGCACACAGAGATGCATTGACACAAAAATGCACAGTGACTGAAATTCCTCAGAGATAATAGTTGTGCATTCTGTCACACCCAGAGAAATCATTTCTTTTTTTTTTTTTAAATTTAATACCACTGCTTATGAAAGCTTTTTTTTTTTAAACTTTTTCACTATTGTAAATAGAAAATGCTGTCATATTTATTCACTGATAAATCGCTGGTTGCAGGAAATTGATCCTCCAAGCAGTCTTTGGCAATTCTTGACATGTAATATCTGGGCACCCATTTGTCTTACACAGTACCATTACATTGTACTAAGGCCTTTGTGTGTGTGTCTGTCTGTGTCTGTCTATATATAGATTTTACTCTTTATTTATCTAATTATTATCATTCTTGTTTATTATTATGATTAATAACATTATTAGTAGTAGTAGTAGTAAGTAATCTGATTATTAATATTAAATTAATATTAAATATATTTTTTATTTACCATTTATAAATTTTAATTTTTAAAATTTTAAAGTTCAAATTTAAACTTATTTTTAACCTTTATTATAGTTATTAATAATATTATTAATTTTTATACTCCTTTTTAAAATTTTTTTTTAATAATCTTTAATATATTGTCCTATATTAATTTCAATTGGATTAATCTGGATTAATAATATTAATATATCTTATTTTATTCCTACCTTGCTGGTAATATTTAATAATTTATGTATTAACTATAAATTATATTGATGTATTTTTCAAATGTCACCATGATATGCCTACATATGATAACTCACTCTTCCTTCTGCCTCCCCACTACCCTGTTTAACTTTCTTTCTTCTTTCCCCCCTCCCCTGCTTTACAATTTGTCTTTTTTTTTCTTGACGCTTCCTGTCTAAAAATTATTTAAGAGGTCAAAATGTCTGGCTCCTTAACTGAGTACACTTGAACCTATGTAAATTATTAAAGATGGCTTAGAAACAACCTTATCCCTACTTTCCATTTCCAAGATAAATCATTCCATAGTCCTCCTCCTCCTAGCACCATATATCAGTCTAAAACTATCCCTCAAAAACTTGTATTAAAAATAAAAGAAACCAAATTCCTTTGTAACTAGAGATGTGACATGATGAACCAGGAAAAATATATTTTCTGGGGAAATAAATTATAGTCATGGAACCTTAAGGTTGTCTCTTTCTAATTATTTAATTTTTATATATATATATATATATATATATATATATATATATATATATATATATATATATATATATATATATATATATATATATATAATGTGTGTGTGTGTGTAAGAAATAAGAGGAAAACTTGTTTGCAACATGTTTTGATTCCTTGAGGAACTTCAAAGGCTAATGTGGAAATTTATTGTGGAAAATCTATATTTATGTACACAGAACTATTTTTTTTAAATGCTTTCAAATTTAAATTGGAACAATTATTTCTCAAAGATAACTTATATACACAGAAAAAGTTAAGTGTATAAAAGTTTTTCTTAACCAATTTCTACATCTGCCTTGATAAAATTCCTCAAGGAACCAAAAAATAATTTTGTCACCTTTGCTATTGTTTGTCCCTGTTGCTGCTTTAAATCCCATTTTTACTTTGGTTAATTTCTGGGGGCACAGGATTGGTGAAGAGCAGTCACGCCACATTGCATTTCAGTATCCGCAGGAATATCGGTGAAGAATTATCAAATTAGGCTCGACTCCACTGCCCTATCTATGTTTGTTTATAGATTGAAGTCACCAGTAAACTTAATTTCAACAACACTCATTAACAAGTGTAAAAAAAACCTTATTTATGATTACAATCATGAATACATAAACAAAAGGGATTTGAAGTTGAGAGCAAAAAGTTGACTGGTGGGTGCAGTTAAGGCAAAACAGGCCAAAGTCATTCAACTATTTAAATGAAGGCAGGTGAACCAGGGAGTTCAAAAAGGGGCATAGAGAACAGGACTTTAGCTGATTGAGGGACCACAGTCATCCAGCAGAGGTGAGTGTTGACTTCTTGCAGCGAGACCAATTTGATCTTTTTTCTTCTCTTTCAGTACCTGTTTTTATAGAGGTGCAAGCCCCAATTGCACTGCTCTGATTGGCTATCCAATAACTCTTAACCAATGGTCTTGTGTCATGCACAGCAAAGGGGAGGAAAAATTTCCCAGGAGCACAACATGACTGGTGACCCAATCAAAAAATTGGCATTGTGTTTTACGTATCGGAAGGGGAAGACGAAAAGCTCCATCCAAGCCTTTCTCTCATTGGCAGTCCAATCAAAATGTGGCCTTGTATCACACCTATCCACTTTCAGTGGAAAATTTTCCATGTTCCAGAATCTCACACTCAATTGACCTGACTATTGCAGGTGTTATCATCACCTCCATCCCAACATATCCCTGATCAAAACAAACCTGACCTTTTAAGATTTACTTTGTGTCACTAATTTCAACTAATAATTCCTTTATGAAATGAAAACAATATTCTAGTACAATTTCAACAGATCTAAGATTGTGAATTGGTCATTAGGTACAATTTCACACTATACTCCAAAAGTGATATAAACCTGAAAATTCATTATTATTGCTTTTTAATATAAAAATATTTTTCCTTCTTTAGAAGTAAAAATTAGATCACCAGTCAGCCTTTGACAGCAGTCCTGGTGTTGTCATTCTTTGCAGATATATTCAGTTATATCCTAATTTTTACATTATATTTTGAATGGATTTTTTATCAGACATTTTTTTTATTACTACAAATGTTATATTGAGCTGGGTATGGGCCTTGGAGTTGCTATCCCCATTTTATTTTTCTTAGATCAACTGTGTATTTATAGAAATTAAACTATATATTTGTCAACCAATAAAATCCCATCTGAAGGTTTTTTTTTGATAGACAGTCATTACAAGGGCAAATAACACCAAAATACTTGGCAGACATAGTTGTTGACCGACTGCAATCTGAGAAAAAGGTTTTCATGAGCCAGTGTAAAATTATTTTCAAACCAATGAAAACCTTGTATTCAAAAAGTTAACACCTCTATGTGAAATTAAATTTTGAATCCTTATGGATATAAAAATAGAAGCATACTACTTATCAGGACTCACAACAATTTTGGAGGCCAATTTGATCTACACATGCATACACAAGCACACAATGGAAGAGAGACAGCCAGCAGCCACTAATGCCTTGTCCATGCACATAATAGAAAGAATTAACCAGCAACAAAGAATTAAGTGCAGTATCATTTGATACAAGAAACTCAGATTTAAAGGTATGATTTTGTTAAGAGTAATTATGCATGAAAAGTCTGTATAATGATTTATGCAGGGAAAAGGTCATATAATGATAAATACACAACACTGGATGAATCATAGATTTATTGATTTGTAAAAATATCAATCCTATTTAAGACTTATTTTCTTGAACAAAAAAAAATAATTTACTGAAACTACAAGACTTTATCTACTTACTACATCTGATTTTTGCAAAGAAGGCTAAAGTGGGTAATTGAATGACAATGGAAAAAAATTAAATGTAAGACATTTTGTCCTTTAAAAGGACTTCTAAAATAACGTTCTTAATGATGGAATTGCGTGTGTATGCATGTAGTGGGGGCAGCAAAATATAAACAAAATGTTGTTTATAATTATACGACGAGAGGAACACTGAAGATAGAAATTATTAGGAGGATTTGATAATTATATTTAAGTAATTCATCGAGTCTGAAACCTCAACAGAATGCAGAAAGCACTGGACGGCCGTTTCATCCTATATTATTTGGGACTCATCAGCAGTGCGCATCCACTACCGAGAATTGAAACCTTGACAGTTAGGTTGTCAAGGAAATATCATACCAACTGTTCCAACAATATATATATATATATATATAGTATTGTTGCATTAGGCTTCTTCAGTTTCCATAGTTTCTTTCTTAGTTTACATATAACAGAAAGGTGGTCATTTCCGCAATCAGCACTTGGATAGGTTTTGCAATGAACAACTACATTCCTGAATTTTTTGTTGATAGTTATGTAGTCAATTTGATTTTTAGCTTCTCCTTCTGGGCTTCTCCATGTCAATAATCATCTTGGATGTTCTTGGAACCAGGTGTTGGCTATTACCTGGTCATTGGCCATGCACTACTGGAACCATTTTCTCTGCATTCGTTTCGGGTTCCTAGTCCGAATTTGCCTGCCCTCTTCCTGCCTACTTTGGCGTTTAGGTCTCCCATGATAATTATGACATGATTTGCACTGAGCCTTGGCGTTGTCTGGCATGGAGTAGAAAGATTTGATTTCTTCTTCCATACTTTGTGCTGTCAGTGCATACACTACTTTTGTGCTGTCAAGACATACACTATTATAATGATGTGAAAAGATATAAGGGACAAAATGGAAATGGAAACTCGAAATGGGATATACTAAAAGAAGCTTTAGTGACATCAGCAAACGATGTCATCTCAAAAGAGAATGGTTGAAGAAGAAAAAAGAATGGATCACAGACAAGATTCTTGACATGATGCAAAGGAGGAAGAAAACAATGCCAAGACATGGAGCGGAATACAGAAAACTACACAATGAAATAAGGAACAAATGCAGACAGGCTAAAGAAGAATGGCTCATCAAAAAATGTGCAAAATTGAGTATCACAGATAAAGGAGATATGCATAAACAAATAGGAGAACTAACAGGACAGAAGACATGCTCATCAATAAGCTGCTTAAAATCCAAGGATGGAACACTTATATTAGAAAAAGAAAATATTCTTCAGCACTGGAATGAATATATTGAAGATCTCTTCTACAACAAAAGAGAACCACCACCAGCAATACACAGAAATACTGGCAGACTGGAAATGCTAAAAGCCAAAGTGGAAGCTACACTGGCCAAATTGAACAGAAACAAAGCAGCAGGGCCAAACAGAATTCTAACAGAGATGCTGGCAGCCTTAGACAATGTCAGCATAGACAAGATTACAGAAATAATAAATGAAATCTACAACAGTGGGGATAAACCGGAAGACCTAAGCAGGTCTATTTTCATAGCACTGCCTAAGAAACCAGGCACAAACGAATGTGAATTCCACTGAACAATCAGCCTAATGAGCCACCTAAAACTCATCATCCAAATTCTGATGAAGAGTGTGTATCAGAATCAGGCCAGAGATAGGACAAAAACAGTGCAGGTTCAGCAAAGACACTGGAGCAAGGAACACAATATTTATGCTCCAAAGGTTATCAGAAAGAGCAATACAAATGCAGAAATATGTGTACCTGTGTTTTATAGACTACACAACAGTGTTCAATAAAGTATGCTACAAAGATCTGTTAGGGATGCTCAGCAACCTTGGCATATTCAGGAAAGACATTAAAATAATCAAAAAACTAACCGCCTTCATAGGGATAAAAAAAAAAGTGAGTTCAGCAGATATACAAAAATAGAAAGGCATGTAAGACAAGGATGTGTCTTCTCACCAGACATTCAACCTACACAGTGAAGCAATTCTGAGAGAACTAGGAATCCTACCAGGATTCATCATTGCTGGCCACAATCTTAATGTAAGATATGTGGATGATACAGTGTTGACAGCAGACACAGAAAGCAAATTACAAAACCTCCTACAGAAGGTAAGGATGGAGAGTGAGAAGAAGGGACTAACCATAAACTACAAGAAGACAGAATGCATGGTCATCAGCAAAAAGATGAGCCCAAAATACAAATTACAGCCTTAACTCTAGATGTCTAACTCTCCAGTGTTCTTCCTTGTCCAATATTTACATTTTTTCTCTCCATGTTAAGATTTACTAGGCAGAGATTTCACCTTAAAATAGAACTGCTTCTGAATATTGTCCTGATGTTGTATGAATCATAGATTTCCAGATTTGTTTATGTGGCTCAGACTTCAGACAATATTATCTCCTTAAGAAGAATTCATGAAAGAACAATTGTAGTTTTAAATAGGCTATTAAAGAAGATCAGGAAAGTTAGAATGTTCCTAAATGCTATAAAGAAATAGATGCATTTACATTCGTGTAATTTAATGACAAAATGAAAAAGAGTCTTATATTACGCATTTCAGCTTTCAAAAGGACTACATAATATTTTTATCAATAGAATCCCATACATTCAGGGAGAGGGAAGGAAATACAATAAATGGCTGTTATAATTTCTACATTGAGAAAACACAGAAGATACAGGGGCCCTTAAAAATTAAGATTTAAGTGTTTGAGGTTTTTATTTAGATACACAACCCAAATAACCTTATTCATCCCTCCACAACTTCTGTCCTAGTCTTTATCCATATTGTTTTTAAATAGATCCCATTTTAAGAGCAGAAGTTTTAAGAAAAATGACATGTATGACTATTTTTTTTTTAAAATCTGTAATCACCCCATGCAAGGTAGTAAAGTCATTAAGACACAGTGTTACAGTGTGTGGAAGAATTAGGAACTGAAACATTTAAAAAAAATGAGCAGGGAGAGAAAAGAATAATCAGTGGGGACAGTAGATAGCAATTGACATTAATTTACAAAAATTTAAATGCAAAGTTGGCTGGAAAGCATGGAGCCAGAAGAGAGTTCCACAAGCGAGAAAAGAAACTGTTAGAACTGTAAATTGATGAAATCTCAATGCCAGTCGAGGATTGTGCTAAAATTTAAAAAGTCTAGTTATCATAGCAAAGTTCTCATCTGAACAATTACTATGAAATTATTTATAGAAAAGACACATCAATGGGAAAGTAACTGAAACTGAGCTGCCAGATCGGGTGCAATAATATTGCTGATTCTTCTATGGTTTTTATCAAGGAGCTCAGGGTAAATAGAATAGGCATCAGACCATATGTGGCAGCAATATTCTAAGCAAGGAGTAATGGTAGACTTAGATATGTAAGATAGATTTTGGAGAGAAAAATCATCTTGCACAACACTGTAAACCAACTTTCTTAGCAGCTCTTGATGTAAATTTAATGCAGAACACTGAGAAATTAGAGCACTTTCTGTATATTTTCACCTCAGTAAATTACTTACTTTTTTAATTAAAACTGCATTCTTTAAATTGATATTATGTCCAGATTTATTTATATAGCTCAGACTTTAGACAACAGCATGTTAACCACTTGTTAAGGAGAATTCTTGAAAGTACAATCGTCGTCTTAAATAGACTATTAAAGAAGATCAGGAAACTTAAAATGTTTCTCAAATGCTATGAAGAGATAGATGCACTTTCATATAATAATGTTAACTATTTTTTATATATTATTTCTCTCCCTTTCCAGAGAAGAGTTATAGAATAGAAATCATGTCAAAGTAATTTACTTGATATTGGTATCTTGATCGAGACAACATTCAATATATTTCTCAGTTGGAATATCTTATGAACACAAGGCAAAGAAAATAGTCTCTTCTAATCAACAGCAGAACTAAAAAGAAACAAATTGCCTTTAATGAAATATCTCCAGTAACCAGACAGAATTGAATTTTGTTTACATTTTTTCTTGGAGGGGGAACAACTGCTATATAATCTCTATGTGAGGTTTTTGTGGCTTCAGTTAAGATAATTTGCAGTTTTTTTTTAGATTTAAAAAAAAAAAATAATCCTAAATGATAGCAGAAAGAGAATGCAGACTATTTACTGTGTATCTTTATGCACTTAAAAAATGTGCAACTGTGCATGCGCACTTATGAATACTTGCAGCTTGTCAAAGAAAATATTCTTCCGCAGCATTGAATTAGTCCGACAGATAATGCAGACATACATATTTGCTTTCTCACTATATTCAGAATGAACTTAAACTAATTCATTCCCATCATAATGTGCATTTCAATTAACAGAAAATCACTTATATGCTCAAGAGCTTGCTTGGTGGCTAAAACACTTGCTTGCTTACTTTTATGACCAGTGGTCAATATTTGAACTCCAGTAAAATTTATTAAATCTCCCATTCATCCATGCACTGAATACTGCTGCCATATCTGGCCTGGTGCTCATACTATATTTATCTCAAGATTTTTCACAAAATTCAAAGAAGGGTCTGTAATGTAAATCTACCATGACCTGGCACCTAGACTTCAGCCACTTTCTCACTGACATGACATGGCTTTCCTCTGTCTTTTCTACAAATATTTCCATAGCAATTGTTCTGATAAGCTTTCCTTGATGCCTGAATATAAGTGTACTACTAAATTGGTACAGTGGAGTAATGGATAGCAACTCAGATTGAGGAAATTGAGAGCAGCGTTCAAATTCCATTCAAATCCATTACATTCACTTACACGCTAATACCCTTGGGAAAAGTATGAATCCTCTTCTTCCCACCCCCAGCTATGGACAGACCAGGTTCTATAGTCTTGGATGTCAACTGGTCTACTGCAGAAAGAAATGGCAACCTACTGTGGGAAAAAACTCTGCCTTGTCAGCTATGTATCAAAAGATACATGATCACGTATGGCACATAACTGACTGACTATATTGGCAACTAGGTCTCAGTTTTACTGTAACTGTAAGGTCTATTTTAATAGTCTTTCCTCACACTTTTTACCTGTTGAACTCTTCCAGTTTTTTTGCTTCTCTGCCACCTTCAGTCTTCCAAAATTTAAATGCAACGTCAATCATCATCTGTCTTCCTGGATCCTGTTCCTTTATTGTCCTTTCCTCATGAAAGTTTTCTCATAGTCTCACTCCCTGTGTCCTCATGACATTATTGCCTTGCTTGAAGTGTAAGGATTTAAAAGAAAAGAAAAAAAAATGGCATCATTTCATATATTGATTTTTAAATCTGGAGAGACCTCATTTAGAAAATTAGTACATGATTTTCTCTAATGCAGTAGTTAGTATGTGAAGCAAAGACAGAAATAATCACCAAGACAGTCAAATACCAAAAGACAAAAGATGGTTTCCGAGTTGGAGGATTCATGTATCATTCCAGTTAAAAAATTAATGCTTTGAAAATAAATATTTAGCATTTTTGAAACAACCATAGCATTTCCACCAGCAATAAAAAAAAAATCTTTTGTGATGCCTTTGAAGAGTATAGAAATAAAGTTTCTAGACCAGACAAAGAGTAAGGAGAAGGAACAGCAACAGCTCACTGTGACACTATTTAGCTATGGTAATTGGCTAACTAATTAACCATAGAAATTAAAATAGAAAATAGACATTCTTAAAGTGAAAAAAAAAAAGAGCTATAATGAAAGATAGACTGATCGATGTTAAAACAAAGATTTTAATTTGTTTACAAAAAAAACACGAAGAAGCCACGTGTGCAGTCTAGCCAAGTCGAGCTATCGCTGAGAGAGATAGAAAGAAAGGCAAATATGGAATTATCGGCCAAAACACGTGCCAATACAGGCAGGAAGATTCAATGTTAATTATCCTTCCAAGATATCATTTAATTTCTTTTCTTGGATACAGGCAAAGAGAAGCAATGTGGCAATTATAAAATTTTGGCATTGTCTCGATATAGGTGAGAGGATTGTTATCATTTACTTGACCAACAGCCGCTAAGGTGTCGAATGGCAATATGGCAATTGTAAACTTTTAGCAGTCCCCAGAAAATTAGAAGTGGAGAATTGAGATTTGAAGAGATAAAAAAGAATTTGGTTTCTTAACAAGTCAAGGATTCCATGATAAAGCTAACTTGGAGTAAAGAACCAGATGGCAAACTTCGACAGTGATTGATGAGTCGGTAGAGAGTGCTTGCTGAGTGAATTTTGGTTGGTCCCAAAAGAAAGATGTGATAAGAATTAATTGGCAATCTGGAGTTCGTAAAAATTTTGGCCGATGGGAAAGGAAAATTTTATAAACAAAAATTCTAGATTATAATTTTAAGGAGGCCAGCTTAGCCACACCCACACTGCTGAGAGATCATTGGTCGTATGGTAGCATGGTGATGGGCAGAGGTGAATGGATGAGAAAGGCGGAGAAGATGTTAACGTCCAGTGAAGGGATTGATATGAGATATCAATGTGAGAGAGAAAGAGTCCAGGAGGACAGCTCCTCTCCGACCTTCCCTCACGAACGACGAATGAAGTTAAGCCAGCACTTAAAAACTAAATTAGTTGACTTATGATATCAACTTGCTTGAAATATAGAAGTGTCACATTTCGTAGGAAACAGGCTGGGAGAAAAACACGCTCCTGTATACAACAGAAGGATAAAGTTGAATTGTTATTTCTTAACATACTTGAACCTTTTGGGTTTTTCTTTCATTTATTTTTTTCTTTGCGCTTGTGCAATGTCACCTTCAATTTGGACTCAGCTGACACTACGGCCCGCCACCTGATTGATCTCATCTACCTAAGATCAAAGTCACAACATGGGTAGGTTAGACTCAAGATCAAGGCAGTTACTCCAGTAACCAGACGTTGCAAGTGAGCTGTGAACAATAGAGTTGGCATTGAACCGGTACAACTGGTGAAGCTGTTAACATCGACGACCAGAACTCGACCCTGGTGCCACATATTTGTGCCGTAACCACTAGATTCGACCCTGGACAGCTGAATGTCACATATTGGTGTCCTGACTGGAGGATTTTGCCGAGTAGCAATGACCACCGAATGACCGGGACATAGGACGGTGGCAGCGACAAAGAGTCAACCCCAAAATGCTGGTAGAAGAAACCTTACAGCTTCTCGCCGCGACTGGGAGTTGACCACTGGCTGACGGCTTGGTGTCACATCACAACAGCAATCAGCCTAAAAGAATTTCCCTTACTCATTCATTGGTCTTCTTTGCCAAGCTACATGACACTTACACTTTCCTCCTCACTTTCTCCCTTGCCTCTTTTTCCTCACACATACATGAAGAAATCACATTTCTTTTCATCTTAAACAACTACAAACAAGGACAGTAAGAAATTTAACACCTATCCATGCTAAGAAATATTTAGTTGTAAAAACACAAAAATAAAAATGTAAGATATTTTTATATTCAAGCAAACACCTTTGTCTTTTTCTTTGTGGGCTGATTCAGATCTGCAACAAGTACATTGATAGATATATAAAATATTTCTTAACACTATAAACATATGCTTACACATATTTAAGTTGCTATCCCTGTTTTTTTGTTTTTTTTCTTAAACAGTGATATTAATAACCAGCCAAGATATGAAATATACAAACAACAAGAAAGTAGAAATATCTGCAAATCTCTTTCGTCCTTTTTATTGTCTGTGATAATAATTTTGCCTCTAATGACTATGGTTCTTGTCCAGACTTAGTTAGAAAGTAGGATTTCTAATATCAAATAAAAATAATGGAAAAATGAAACCACAATGGTTATCATTTTCTTGGTTTAAAAAAATGGTTATCATTTTCTATATTTATAATATGGTTATTATATGATGAGGCCCAATGAGAGTAAAATATGACAAGATTATTTATGAATGCATCAATATTTCTGACAAAGATCAGAGTACACAATTTTTTTCTTTTATAAACAACTTGCTCATAAGCAATTATACTGAAATTTGACTAAATCCTAACTATTTACAATGGACACCAGTGTTACTTAAAAAAAAATTCATGTTAACTTAAACAAAAATAGTTTATGAATACATTATTTTAAATTTTATTTTCTAACAAAAAAAAAAAAAAATATATATATATATTAATTTGATGAAGTACTGTATATATTCTGATGAAAATCTTTATGACCTATAAGGATCTTCTTAGTACAAATAAGAAGCAGCATTCATTTCTTGTTTAATTTTTACTTCTGAAAAACTATTAGGTTAGTAGCATCTCGACTTAATGATTAAATTAAATCAAGTACTAACTGTTCCATAAAAGTATTTACATTTAGTGTATGAAACAGGTAACAACAATAATTGAATAGAAGAAGTATAATGTCTTAGATTGTCAAAAATAAGCCATCAAATAAAAAAAATTAAGAACAAGATAATAGGAACATCTTTTAATAAATTTAAATCTAAAATTTGAAATAAAGATCTGGTTGGTTTTATAAATTAATCTCATGCATTTTCTACATGGTTATTCCCTACTTATCATTAATAAGCAAGAATTGATTAACTTGAATGATGGTAAAAGCTTCCACTGCAGAAATGTTAAATAGGAAATGTAACGGACACCTTTGGAAATTAATCTACAAGTAAATAGCTATTAAAATCAATGGAAGCAGAAAGTGTTGCAGGATAAGATGATGGATGATTCCGATTGATTGTGAATTAATTAAAATGTTATGGCTTTTTAAGAAAACTTGTGTTATTAACGAAACACTTTCAGTGCTAGCAAATTCAAGAAGGATGTTTTGACATTTTTTAAATGCCAAGTTAATTTTGCTGGGAATTGCAAATGATTTGATTTGGCTTGGTTGTTTAATGACATATCAACTCCTTATGGGTCATTTAATGCCAAAATTTTATTTTCTTGGGAGATTTAAAGTAATAAAAATATGATACATGTTATTCTGCTTTCACAATTGAACACATGGTAGATGATACTCAGCTTTTATTCATATACATATTTGTGTGGATATAATTACTAGGTGGTGATGAGTTTTATGTTGCAGTTATATTTTAAAATAGCGTTTATTTTCTTTAAGAAATTGTAGGATATTATATGGATTAATGTGATGAAAGAGTTCTTTCATGTTAGTTGTTAGGCTGATTTTGTTTAGCAGCATATCAATCTGTGTTATTTAATGATGAAATCTAAATATTTTGAACACAATTGCATGCCTTCAACTAGAGATAAAATCTATTGGTGGTCATGTTGCTTTGAAAATGTATTGTTGGTAATTTTACTCTAAAATTCTTTTTTCTTATACTTTCATAGTGTTTTGTTTTTGTTTGAGTGTTCCCTATTTGTCCATAGCTGGGACCCTAACAGGTGCTACCACCCTGGGTCAAGGGTAACCTGAGAACAGCAGCAATTAAGAGGTGGTTTCGTGCTCCTTAAAACTGCCAATCTCCCAGTCAGAGTCCTTGCTGCTGGAAATAGTTTATCAGGAGTGAATCACAAATGGTGTAACTGCTAATGATAAAGAAAACTGAACCAGGGAGCATACATTCAAGTCCTGGTTGTAGTCTTTGATATCACTTTTGTTATAGCAATGTAGCAGTTAAGTATTAAATGGATTTATTTCTTTTAAAAGGCGTTTCAACTACATCCATTACAATCAACATGTAGAGGATTTTTATACATGTATTTTTATATGAGAAAACAATACATAAACTTTTATATACCAGAACAATGTTGAGAAAATTACAAAGATGAACAAATTTTTCATGACACTTTGGTCTGATGAAGTCTGAAAGGCTGAAACGTGTGAGATTTATATTGATGTAAATACACATGCACAAAAGAGAAAGTTTTTAAATTTTAAATTAATATTTTTTTTTGTAATGTATTTGGATATATACTCTAGCCAATTTCATTTATAGTTTTTTCTTTAAATCTTTATTGCTTTTGTTATTAAATATCACACATTGTGATAATAGAAGATCTGCCCAAAAAGGTAAAAATGTTGTAAGCTACTAAATGAGTGAATGATCTAGCAATTAAAGCACTTTCTATACACTTTCATTTTTATTGCTTTCTCTTAATTAAAATAGCATTTGTTTTTTTAAATTTAAATTATAGTCAGACTCATCACAGTGAGCAACTAATGCATTGGGAATGTTTGCAAAAAATCCCTTTGTATTCATATAATCCTTCATTTAAATTCCTCAAGGTTTTTCTTATGTATTCCTTGTGACAATTATTATAGGTGACAAATTCTTTCTTAAATTTTTAGCTTATTTTGTTTTGTATTAATTCTTATAATGATTTACAAGTAGTTGTAATACTTTATGTTCAGTTTAAATAAATTATTTTCAATTGTAGTTGTGATAGAGTTTGTAGATCATATATTTTGATTCATTAGTTCTTAAATAATTTAAATTTAAAAGTTTGACATTTAAGCACCCCCACTCCTTCATGTGCATATGTAGTTACATCAATGTAATCACACTTTAGTCTAATGAACTCCTAAAGTGTAAAAAAATGTTTTACCCTTTAATTTTCCAAACATGTATTTTTATATGAAGAACAACATAGCTCACAAAAGAGAAAAAAAAAGTAATGCCTACACTTAGGCAACTTAGAAAAAAAAGGAAAGAAAACATTTATGGTATTAGAAGTGGTGTGTGTGTATATATACTCCATGGCTAGGTGAAATCAAGTAATTGGCTTGCCTAAAGAGTGTCTTCCCAGAGGTGAGGAATCTCATGTTGTTGCTGCTACATCTCAGAGCAAAGAGAGAGAATGGGGGTTATGTCCCTTCCTTTTATAGTCCTCAATAGAATGCCACTCAGTTACATTAAATGAAGTTCATTTGCAAACAAGGTGTAGTACTACAGGTCCACAACCCCGAAGCCAAGCATTCAAAGTTCGAAAAGTTCTGAAAACTGCACTTATTTCCATGCCGTACGAGTAACAGAATGTGAGCCCAGTGTAGTACTACAGAAGGTCCAGCCAACTTTAATCTGCAAAAATTTAAATGCAATGCCAATTGCTATCTAGTCCTCCTGATTACTCTCTCCTCATCCCACTCATTATTAATGTTTCTCTTCCTAATTTTTCCACACCTTGTAACCCCTTTGTGTCTTAGTGGCTTTACTGCTTTGCATGGGGTGATACCAGTTAAAAAAGAAAAAAGAGAACCCCAGCAGGTTTCAAGGATAAAACTGAAGATTAATATTTTAAAGGGTTTTGTATCACTAATGAACAAGGGATGCTATCATGACTCGTAAGTTATGCTAAAAGTGTATCAGACACAAATGTAAAAAAAAAAAATGTAGAAGAAACTAATATCGAAGAAAAGTTCAACATTGACAATCATGCACCTGTTGTGCATTCTTTGAGTGATGAGAAAATTCTTAACATGGTGTTAAATAGAGAAAAGAATGATGACGGTTATTTTTTCACCAGTGTTCATAGTGTCATTATTACTATGGAGAAAACATGAGATCAGTTAAATACTGGTCTTGAATAATGCAAATTTATCAGTGAGCAGGAAATTATGTCAGTTTATTCAATTAAAGAGATCGCTGATTGAGAATCCAAAGTTAAAGCAGACAACGTTCACAGAAATGTTTACAAAGGCCTGTCATCATGAGAATCAACATTGGACACCCAGGTCCTTTGTTGCAATGATAATAGTGATACCAGTGATCCACCTCTGCAACATCCCAGTTACAATAAGAGACAGTGTAGCATGACATAAGAGTAGGTATGTCCACTTTTTTGCTAAAAACGTGGCATACTCTGATGAAAAATGCCCCAAACTTAAAAACAAAGTTTTATCACGAAAAAGTTTGTTATTAAATAGAAGAGAGACCAAAGTATTTTTTAATTAATTTTTTAAATTTTTTATTCCTTTTTAGCACATTTGAAATTTTGGTTGAAAAAAATTTTTTTTTTTTTTTGTTAGATCAGAGGTCACTGTAAAACTATGGAAATGCTCTTATTTAGCATTAGGTTTTTTTTAGTGCCTTTTTTAGTTGAAAACACATTAATGTGGAAATTATTGAAAAAAATCAAATAATTGTTGAAATTTAATGAAAATTTCAAAACTTATTCAAAAATGAATTAATTTATTTTAGAAATGTTTGTTTTTTTTTAGAAAGTCAGGGTAAAAATCTTTTCTTTTTTTTATATCCATTACTCCCCTCTTACTTAATTTTATGAAAACTTTAATTAAAAAATTACACAGTCACTAGTTTTAAAGGAAGAAGGCTTTGAGGAATATAAATCATCAACTTTTTATCAAATTCTAATCGTAACAACTCAAACTTTAGCTCTGAATTTAAAATATAAAACTCAATAAAACAGACATTATTTAATTTAAAAAAAGCTTTTAATGGGTTTTTGGAATAATTTATATAAAGGACATTTTTGTCTGAAGCAAAAAATTTTTACAAGAATTGTTTTCTTTTTTTCAATTATAAATAAAAAAAATGTTAAATTGATAATTGTTTTAAAATTAAATTTAAAACAGTAAAACTATGGAAATGCTCTTATTGAAAAGGTCTATTTTTTCAGATCATAAATTAGAAAGCTTATTAAAATCTATTACATGCAGCCATTTGTAAAATAATTTTTTATTATGTCCAAAAATGTATTAAAATAGTCTCCGATAAAACTATGGATGCACATTTCTGAAAAATATCACGTGTGCTAGAGTTATTTACCCTGATTGCATTTCACTTAAAATTAGCACAAATTTTGTCACTTCTGTCCTACCATCCAATAAATTCTCCTGACGTAAGTTGTCAACATATTGATGTACATCAATTCACACCTCACATAACCAATCTCCACAGTTGGACATGTCTCTCTTAAAAAATTTTCTGCTAAAAAGTTAAATGTTTCTTTCAAATTACATTAAGTATACTTTAAATTTTCTAATTTTCCTAAAAAAACTTTTGTAAAAATTATAATTGAATTTTACAAGATTTTTAAATTGGATATTTGACTTTTGTTTATAAAACTGTCAATAATGGAAGACGATTGATTTACATCAATTTTGATTACTCAAAAAAAAAAAAAAAAAAAAAAATTTTTAGCTGAAATTTCGGACATGCTAGAAAGGATTAAAAATGTTTTAAAAAGTACTTGAAAAATACTTTGGTCTTTCTTCTTAATGATGACAAACATTTAGACAATACAAAATTTTTTTTAATCAAGTTTGGAACTTTTTTTCATCAGAGTATGCTCTTTTTAGCAAATTTTTGGACATTCCTACAACAGACTTTAGAGATGTAGCAGAGTGTGAGGATGTGTGCACCAGTGACAATCAGATGATTTAAGTTTTACCTAATGTTCTCTTTAGAAATAAATTTCCCTACTGCATGTGTTTATGGAATATAATTATCCCAATACTACATTATTTATTAGTGTAGTTTTCTATAAAGTCTAGTGTTATTTTGTGTCAGTCATATTTTTATTTTTTTTCTGTCCTAACTATAGTTATTCTATAATCTGAAAAGGTTTAAAAACCTAAACATATTTATCCCCAAGGATTTCAGATTAGGAATAGTCAAACTGTATTACATTAATAAATATTGCTATATTATAAGCCCACCTCTACATTATTTTGTTATAAGACCACCAAACATGGATCACCCAGTGAATACCAATCACACAACTGGAGTCATTGCTCACTGTTCCACCATGAAGCTTCTATATTGAAATTATTTGCAATACAAATCAAATTCGGGTTGAAGGTAAGAGTGCAATATAGTTATCTTGTCAACATTCATATTTTGGTTGTATATGATAGCAGAGGAGAAAGAATGATTAGCTAAACCTTTGTCCCATAAATACTTGTCAAAACAATAATAGCACTGCAAAATGGTTGCTATATTCAGTATCAGTCATAACAAATGGAAGCTTATGTGCAAAATTTGGAGATAAATTATTGGTTTTTCTGTCAATGATCTTTCACTGCTCAGTATTTTTAGTGTCAGATATCCAAAACATTCATTCAATAATCAAGTTCCTTTATCTCCATTTAGAAATCTCCCAGCTTCTATTTTATTTTATCAATAAAAAAAAAAAATTCATTTTAGTTATTTTTACTGATATAGTTTTAAGAGATCTGTAGAATGCTAGTTTATTTCTTAGGCTTTATTCAGCAAAGGCCATGGCAAGACACATGACTACAATTTATGTAATATCTCTGTAGGATTGATTGATTCATTCATTTTTAGCAGCTTATCAACCTTTTGCAGGTTACTTAAAGCTATAAAATATTTTTAAAATGTGAGAATTATTTTCTGCCCTCCATCCTCTCTCACAGGCAGGATGTGGGGAGTCTCTCACTGTTCTATCACTACTACCATGGAAAGTCCTGACAAAAGGCATTTCTTGGTTCTGTCAGGTCTAACCTTCAGGGCTAGGAGCTGCCATGCTACTTACATAGTAGCATACCACTCATATTCCCTCCATATTCCATCAATGAGAAGTAAGTTCCACTCAAACAGCTTCTTCCTACAAACCACTGCCTTGTGAAACAGACTCCCAAAAGGATGTTTCCCCAACGGTTAACTCTAGACTTGAGCAAGTTATCTTCCCTTCCTGTTCATATAAACTATCTCTTAATGTAACCCTCTATCTTGAGTGGCCCCCAGGCCTTGCACAGAGTGAACCTTACTGTTAAAAAAAAGAAAATTACACCACTCACGCATCTAAACTTAGGGTACCTGGTATTCCAAGCAGTCACCCATCTAGGTACTGACCAGGCTCAGATGTTGATTCTACAAGATCCAGTGTTTCAACATGATATAACCAAAAACTACTTTCCGTAAGGTACGAAGTTCAGATTTTACATGAGTAAACAGCAAAGTAAATATACAATCTTGTCAGCCATAATGCTAGTAATTCCATACTGAGTAACTCTTCACAATACAATAAAGTGTGTAGCAAATAATACAAATTATCACCTGTAAAATAAAATTATCAGCATGAAATAAAAAAATAATGCAAACCCTTTAGTATATACAAAAGAATACATCAAGCATAAGCAAGACATCATTAAAACCGTAAGTTCAGATGGTTAGGTGGTTTCTGCACACTCTCAAACTGGGATAATGGAGTCTAGTTATCTGGACAGTGACAGTCCCTTGTGTAAGAAATCAATGACACATTAACAAGAACAAGAGATTCGGTTTTTTTCAGCTTTGTGCCTTAGAGAGAAGCCTCATCATGGCTGATATTCTTATCTGATGTTGTTGTCAGTTTAACTGTGCCCTGAATTTCAGACTAGCGATTTCATAAATATCTACAATGACAATGCTGTCTCTTTGCCATTATATTTTATGAATTCACATAATGCTAATTTTTTTTTTGTGCCCCTCACCTTATGTCAGTAGAAAACAGCTCACATTGTTACCACATAATGAATGTTTACCAGCCTTTTGTATATAGTACTAACAACTTAACAAAAGTGATAAAAGCATAAGAAAAATAAACATGAAATTGCCTAGACTATATACCCAAAATAGATTTTTAAAAAATGATAAATTTATAAGTTTAAAATTTCAGTGTTCCCTCCCTTTCATTCACAAGTGTATTTACAACATAAACATCCGTTAATCTTATAAGACCTAAAGGTTAAAACATGTTGCACAAAAAAAAATTTCCACTTTCCTAATATAGTACTAACAAATAGCATTTAAAACATAAGCAGTAATATTTAATTTGTAAAACAATTTTTAAAAGCATAATTTAATATTTTTGTGTTTTACAATTTTTTAAAATTGCCATATATAAGCAATATTTCAGTAAAGATTTGTTTGTATAAAGAATTTGTCTAAATTCAGTCATCAGTTACAAAACATACAGTATTCATAATAAGCATTGTTGTTGTATGCTATTTCACATTGGCACATATTTTAGAAGAAAAAAAATTTTTTTTTTTTTTACAGAATTATAGAAATAAGTGAAAATAATCAGTTTAATTAGATTTCCTTAAAGAAATGAAAAAAATACAAAGTTTGCTGTATTCTTTTTTTATTATGAAGATTATTCATGTATCTCTCATGTTCAACTCTATGTAGCTATGTCCAGAGTGAACTTAGCATAATAACAAAAAGAACTTTATAAAATGTCTTTTTTTGTACTAATGTTCACCAAGAATCATTCAAGGTAGGGGTTACTGTGAGTGTGCAGTGTTGCATAAGTGTTAAAAAGAAAAATTTAAAAAAAAAAAAGCAAAAAGGTGAAGGTCATGGGGCGATGCAGGAAAGATAACAGTTAACCCAAAACTTGAAGAGGTCCTGATTGTAGTGATTTGTTGGAAAATATCCTGCTGGGGGTCTGTTCCACAAAGCAGCAATTTTCAGGAAGAAGCTTTCTGAATGGAACTCACTTCTTAAAAAAAAATGGAATATGAAGGTAATGGGGATGATTCACATTTGGGTACATAGCACGGTGGGTCACAGTTGTAAAGGTCAAGACAAGTGGGACTAGAGAATGTATAGCATCAGAACACATTCTATGGAAATAGCAATGCCATTTCATCTGTGGGGAAAGTGGTTGTAGAGTGGAAAATAATTTATTTCCTGCATAGCCCTATGAACTTCACTTGTTTTTTCTTACATTTATACAAAAAGCCACATAGTAACCAACTTCCTTGAAAATAATTCATCACCCACAAGGCCATATAGATGCTTTTGAACTATCAAGACAAACAAGTGAGGACTGGACAGTTCCATCCCAGATATGACAGCAGTAATCCATTTTTGGTCTGATCTGGCTCTTTAAAGATGGGGTATAGCAGAGTATACTACAAACACCTGGATGAGTGGTTAGAACATTCACTTTCTGACCATGAAACCCGTGTTCAAATCTCACCATGGTCAATTTGTCAAGAAGGTGATGTAATCAATCTGGAGAAGGTGATCCCAGCAGGTTTCACCTTTGGAAAGTGTCTGAAAAACGATACCACAGGTTGACCCAAACCTTGTGAGTGAAATTGAGTAGACAGAACCTTTGGGAGTCATCATGACTGAGGATTTGAGCATGCTAGCCTTGTTCAAACTGTTGATCATGCTAGATAACATTTTCTCTCCGAGAAACTATAACTAAATGTTGTAATAGAAGGTCCCACACTTCCTATTGCCTATGTGGACTGACTATATCAGTATCTATATATATTGAGTACAGGTTATACCTGGCAGACTTGCTTCGGGAATTACTAGCCTGCCACCAAATTCCCTGTCTTTCAGTAATGTATTCTCTTTTACAATAAACCTCTCTTTCTTTCATCTACGCCCGTGTTGCTGTTCCTTTCACTCAAGTACTACCTTTGTTTGTTTGTAACCTCTTAAGGATACAACACTAAGGTACACTCAGCATAGTTGCAGTATAAACCACAGGTTGGCTTTGTGGGTGTTGAACACAAATGTGCCTGGGCAGGCATCTGAAATGGGGATTAGTTAGCTGTGATATTTAATTTTTTATAGCAATATACTGGAGCAGTACAATAAACCAACCATTTTTCCAACATCTTTAGCAATAAATTAATATATGGGTTCCACTTCAGGTCTGGAGAGAGTTTGAACCCCCAAGGAAATGTTTATACAGAAATTTGAGAGAGATAATAGAACTAATTTTTCTGTCCATATGTTGGGAACTTGGCTGGTGAAAACAAATATGAGCATAAAAAGGATTTGCTTCAAGGAGTTCTGCTTCTTCAACAATTATATCATGCTTTGTTTCACATGGACAATGACAGACCCTTGAGCGATGAAAATGATTTATTCATGGGAGCAAGAGATTCAGTATTGTTCAGGGACATGCTTTATAGAGAATTACCATCATGACTAATATTCTTGTCTGATGTTGTCAGGAGTTTAGACTGTGTCCAGAATTTCAGACAAGCACCAAGCAAAGACAACCATATTGGTATAAAGTATCCACTACATTATCAGTGCTGGAAGTTAATTTGTCATTCATGTGAAATAGTGCTAATAGCAGTTGACAGCAAAGTGTGTATTGAAGGCAATGTATCCTGTAGAACAAGTTCCCAGTTAACCATTGGTTAATGGAAATATTTGAACTTGTATCAGAGGAGCAATCTTCTCAAGTAACTGGTAATCAAATATACCTATAGCCCAACATAGTGAATTCATATTCTGAGGAAAAGGAAATTCTTTTAGTAGCCAAAGACTTTCAGGATCCATTTTAATTTTACCATAAAAAAAATAGTTGTTTTTTTTTTTTTAGCAGCATATCAACCTCTATGGATTATTTAATGCCAAAATCTAAATATTTTGCAAGCCATTTTATTTTTTTATAGATAATAATGGTTTAGTGATACAAGTCTTACTAATTAACCCATAGCTGGGAGGAGAAGTGGATTCATAACTTTCCCATAGGTATTTATACATAAATGAATGTAACAAATCCAACTGGAATTGGAATTTGGCTTTATGATTAACAATTCTGAGCTACTATCCATTACACCATGTGATATTCCCAAGCAGTCATCCATCTAGGTACAGACCAAGATCAACATTGCTTAACTTCTGTGATCATACAGGAATTGGTATTTCAACATGATATGGCTGTAAGCCTGTCACAAATAGTATAGCCCAGGAGATCCATGGAAGTCACAAAGAATATGTACTTATAATTGTAAATCAAGTTAACCTCTCAAAAGTCTCAGGAAATCTGAAGTTAATGTCATGTTCTGTCTGTCTTATTCCACAAATAGTCATATTCATCTAAGCAAACGTGTCAGAAAGAGTTGTTAACAAATTTGTTTATAATGTTCCCAAATCTGGCAACTCCATTGGTTATTCTAAATTAAATCTGATGGAAAGCAGTGTAAGGTCTGTCTTCATCTAATATTATGACTTGATGACTGGCTACTAGATTTCAGGTTGGTAGTACTAAAAAATCAATATTGTTTTTCAGTGTCAACCAGTCCTTGTTAATGAGTAAGGCAGCATGAAATGAGTCAAAGAGTAATCAACTACCATTCTTTCTTTTCTAAAATTCAATTATCCCTTCTCTGGGTAGGCCCTTTAATTCAGTCACAGTAAAGTGTTTATGTGGAGAATTGTTTCTTTGACTTAGTAGCTACTGGGCTACAATCACTGATAAGATAAGCAAAAAGTTGAGGAGAAGAAACAGTAAAAATTAACCAATCCACCCACATTCAATAGGTTTCTCCCCATCAGTATTTACACAGATGCTCTGATATTGCTTCAGATCCTGACCAAGGATAACATCAGCACATAAATCAGACAGTACAGACCACCTCATATTTTGGCATTGATATCTGTTAAGATGAATTAGTCATCAATGGACAAACCTCAACCATCCCCTATTCCTGCCTTGCCAAGTGGATGTAATCAGCAGTCAGATAATCCTAGCATCTGATTGATAAGAAGGTGGGCTGAAGTGTGTCCATTGATGAGTACTCCATCCTACACCCCTGCACACACACTGAAGTGGGAGACATAGGATTTTTTCCCTAAAAAAACTGAATAGCTTCATTTGGTTTTATATCCACATCAATCTATGGAAGATGTCAGCCATCAGATAATCCTCACACCTGATTGGCTGGTTATTTAGTGAGGTGCACTCACCTGTGCTCTATATAAGCACCATTGATCCCCCCCCAAATAAAATTAACAGTTTACTTCTAGTAGAATTCATTTGTCAATTGTTTGAGCATCTTTAGACTTCAATACAATTCAGAGCAATTTCCCAGTCTCTGGGGAAGCTCACAATATATTGATATCTCCTTAGTAGTTTTATCTACCAAGCAATGACCTATGAGCTTATAGCTCAACTGAGTTGATGTCACAGATATAGTATGAAAACCTGGATATACATTCAAATGTAGCCTCTTAACAAGGGGTCAGCATAAAAAAAACTCCCAGCACTATCCATGCCTGTAAGTGATCTGACCCTTTTCATATTTAATTCAGGTAAAACCAGCAGTTAAAATTTCTGAGATAGCTGTCATGAACTGGAGACTAAAGTGCATATGTTCCAAACCTTGCTGAACAACATACCTTTGCCATATTTGTTCCATATAGCTTTTAGAGAAGGACAATTCAGGTAAAAGGTGTCTGTAATTCAAACAGAACGAACTTCTGCCCAGCAGCTAATGTTTAGCTTTCAGACAATCTGTCACAACTAGTAAATCTATCTGTATTCTCTACGGAAGTAACTGCTGCTGATTAAGCTTGTCTGTCATACAGAGTATGATTCACAACTCTTTAGTCTAGTGTTTCTCAACCTGTGCACCTAGGCACACTAATGCACCCTGAAAAGTAGCCAAGTTAACAGAAAAGTAATTTATTAATTATTTTTATATCTAAAAACAAAAACAAATCTTTATTTATAAGAGACACTAAGCACATGGCTTCTATGCCTAAGTGAAGTCTTTGTCAGTTGATATTTTAAACTGGATGCTGAATTCCTTAATGTTTAAATAGTGGATAATCCTTTCGCTTTGACAGATTTAAATCTGTCATTATTGGTCTCTCTAGAAAGATAATAGCAAATTCTTCATGAATCCATTTAAATGAAAACTCTACCACTTAAATATACGATGTAATGTCTTAAAAATAAATGCTTATTTCAGGAGACTCCTTTATTATTTTCAAACTTCATGTCTTATTTTTCCTTATTAAAATTTGAAGTGTACCCCAGAGTTTTAGTTATTCTACAAGTGCTCCTTGAATTAAAAATGATTGAGAAACATGGCTTTAGCCTGTTACAAAGTTTTATTTTGATTATAGGCAAAGAGCAAGAATTGTTCTCAATTAGACACTGATAGACAGTATCAGATTTTAGATAACTTATGAAATGCAACAAATATAGCTTCAGTTATAAAGGACACTTAAACAGAATGAAAACAAATGGATTTTTTTTCTTTTCTTTTTGTTAATAATTTCACCCCAAGCAAGGTGGGAGTGCCACTAGTACACAAGGGGTTGCAGAGTGAAAGTGAGAGAAAAGACTGGGTATAGGGGGGAACTCAGGAAAGGATAAAAGATGAACAGGATTCAAAAAGACAGAAGATGGCAATTGACATTGCATTTAAATTTTTGAAGGCTAGTTTTCAGGGGAGCAATTAAATAGAAGGGAGTTCCACAGGCAGGAAGTGCAAGAAAAACTATTGGAATAGAAGTGGCAGTTACATCTAATTATTTCAACAGTAAAAGGGTGGGATCTAGATGCCAATCTAGTAATATGCTTAAATTTGTGTAGACAAGAGACCAGGGAAAAAGCTTGTCAGAACAGTTGCAATGAAAATATTTGTAGAAAAGACAGATGAAAGTGACTGAAGTCAAGATGTCAAGTCAGGATTGATTTCATTGCAGATCCTTCTTTGAATTTTGCCAATAACCTCAAGATGAATAGCAGGAGAATCAGACCAGATATGGAAACAGTATTCAATCCACGGATGAATAGTAGATTTGTAAATGTGCAAGATGAAAAAAACCTTCTGGTACGGCACAATGAACCAACTTTCCTTGCAGTAGATGCAGTTATTGATTCAATGTAGTTGTTCCACTTTAAGTCAGTTGAAAACGTGAGGCCAAGAAGGTGTTCTGGAGTTGAGCATCAGCCATGCAGAAGGTGGGCAGGGAAGTTTCTCTATGGTGGTTAAATGAGAGCAGTTCAGTTTTGGAGGCATTCAAATTTACGAGCCATTTCCTGCCCCAGTTAACCACTAATTGGAGGTCCTTTTCAAGAGCAGTGACCAAGTTAACTTTGTCAGCTCCGTCGGATTTACTATTGAGACAGGAGTAAATGGTAGTGTCATCTGCATAAATGCTTACTTGGGAACTGATGACATCATGAAGATCATTGATGAAGATCAGAAACAGCGTAGGACCCAGGATAGAGCCTTGGGGGACATTCACATTTATATGAAAAGATCTAGAAGTGAGCCCATTCAGGACAACCTTCATTTCACAATATGATAGGAATGATTGGATTAAATCAAACAATTGTTATGTAATACTGTATGTAGCCCTGAAGTTTACATAGAAGACCAGCATGCTAAACCCTGTCAAATGCCTTTGAGATATCTAGAGCCATAGCTCAAGTTTTGCCATTATTATCAAGAGCTTGATATACATATTCAGTGATGGCTGTAAGCACATCAGTGGTAGACCAGGCAAAGTGGAATCCATATTGTTTGTCAGAGAGTAGGTTGTGAGAGGTAAGATGCTTAACCGCTTCAGCAATGATTAAAGCCTCAAATACTTTGTTGAAAAGCAGTAAGAGACTAATAGGGCAATAGTCAGAGGGGTCAGGAGGTTCTCCAGAATTGTTAAAAACAGGAACTACAGAGGACTTCCAAAAAGTTGGAAACAGGAAGCAGCAAGGCAATAGTTGTAGAGTTTGGAGAGAACTGGGCCAGCTCAGGAGCACATTTCTATAGGACAACAGCTGGTATCCCGTCACCTCTGCTTGCCTTATGGGAGTCTAATTTAGAAATGATGTCAGAGACCAGTGATGGGGTAATGGATCTATCACTCAGTAGAGCCTCAGTTCTAGTGGGCAAATCAGGTGTGGGTATTCGGAGTGTTCAGTCAGAAGAGAATTTTCAAGCAAATTTTATCTGCTGTAGATGTCATGACTTAGAATGAACCAATGTATAGCATCTCACAAGTTCAGTTCCAGAGATTATTGGCAGCTCTGCAAGTGTGTGCTGAACAATAGCAAATCTTCAATCCTTCCTCTATTCGATTCTATCAGCAAACAGAAACTGCTTCATTGAGGTCATGCTTGTACTTGTTATGAGCAGAGACAAAGAGACATCTGGTGCAATCAGGCGTATCATTCTGGTACAGAAGGAAGAAGTGATTCCTGTGGGCTAGTGTGGCCAAGCGTGCAGGTGAAAGTGAAAACCAAGGAGATGAATATGGTTTAACTAGGTATTTCCTTGCTTGAATGAAAGCATTGATGCTGGCTTTCACCCAGGAGGAGACCTGAAACACGCATTTTTGAACAGGAGGATTAAAATCTTTCTATGGGATGTCACAAAGGAAATCACAGAACAAGTTCTAATCTGCTCATTGATAACAGAAGGATATTCTGTTGGTAGGAGGTTCTTAGCTGGTGGGGGAGTGAAAGGAGATGTTTACTACCACATGATCAGAGTTGCCAAGAGGACAGAGCTGTGTAGTACAAGAGTCAGTGACAGAAGTAAAAAAAGAGATTGAGAAGAAGAGCATTTCCATCAGGGTTACTGGGGAAATGTGTAGAGGAGCCAACCACTTGCATGAGAGATTGAGTGATTGAAAAGTTAAGGGTTTGGATGCCAGTGAGATCAGTGACAATGTGTTTAAGCCACCTGGTACTGTGGGCATTAAAGTTACTGAGCCCAAATATGTTTGCAAACGGGTGTAGGGAGATGGCCTTGTCTATATTATTGGAAATACTATCTAGCACACAACAGTCTTGAGAGGAAGGAAAACGGTAGAAAAAGAAGAGATAGCTGACTAAGTAGAGAGAGATAGCTGACTAAGTAGAGAGAGATAGCTGACTAAGTAGAGAGAGATAGCTGACTAAGTAGAGAGAGATAGCTGACTAAGTAGAGAGAGATAGCTGACTAAGTAGAGAGAGATGGAGACACAAGTAAGAATGGTCTGGAGATTCAAGAGAGAATTCCTGAGCCAGTGGGAGACATTTGCAAACATAAACTCTCAGGCCAAGCATAGAGTCCTTTCTAAGGAGAGGAAGGTAGCCAGGAATCGAGAATTCAGAGGAAGGGATTGAAGGGTTAAGGTTAGTTTTGCAAAGATCTAGGATGTTCAGAGATTTTTCAAAGAGGAACACTGCAGAAGTTGGTACAAATACCATGAATGTTGGAGAAAGAAATCATAAGGGGTTTAAGTGTTTTTCGTTGAGCTGGTTTAGGCTTATATCTTTGGTTGTTTATAGTCATGATGCGTTATATTGGGGGAAAAAAGGCCTAGGGTAGTTGTAGCAGTTGGTAATATAATGTAAAAAAAAAAAAAAAAAAAAAAAAAATGAAATTTGTTAAAACCATTTTTGATCATATAGATATTTCCTCGATTGATATACATGGCACTTCGTAAGTAACAATTAGTTGAAGTTGAAGGCAAAATGACTTTAAAATCACTATCTCTCAAATGGTACAGTTGCCTTAATCAAATGTAATATACCAGGTCAATGAAACTTATTTGCACCAGTGACGTACAGAGGTTTGGTGAAGCCCGTGGCCAACTCTTTGATTGTATGCCCATAAGACTCAAATAGGGAGCCTAGTACTGAGAAATGAGAGAAAGGAAGACACTTTAAATATGTAAAAACAGATGAAATATGAAATAATTTAAAATGAAGAAAAATTGAATAAAAACAGAAGCAATTTACTTGATTTTATGCAAACAGTAATATATCAATTTAAAGAACAAATTAATAGATTTATTATCTACAAAAAAAAAAAAAAAATTTTCTTTATGATATGACATGTTAACTTTTTAAATAGCTAAAATATAATTCTTATGTGTATATCCTTAACTTATAGTATAATAATTAAATTCTTATAATTTGTATATCCTTTCTCTCCTACATATTTATACTTATTACAATTAAACATTGCATATTTCTGTGCCAATTAGATATTTAAATAGTCATATCAAGCAATAATCAGGGCCATAGTAGAGGAATTTGGGGAGGGGGGGGGGGCAAACATTTTGAATTAAAATCCCTATCTCTTATCTTTCACTCTTTCTCTTTAAGGGTAATCAAATGCTTTGTTTCAATTTGCATTCTTTTCTATTTGCACATTTTTCTATTTTATTATTTTTATTATTAATTAATTTTATTATTTATTAATTTTATTATTAATTTATTTTATTATTTTTATTATTTATTAATTTTATTATTAATTTATTTTATTATTTTTATTATTTATTAATTTTATTATTTTTTTATATTTATTATTATTTTATTAGATTCCTCACAATTCCAAATTAAAATGAAAACACACCTACACAATAAAGGTAAATTACCCTCATTGTACACCTTCATCAGGGTTTTATGAAAGTTATGTTCTTCCTTGCTTTGACAGTGTTTTTTTTTTGTTTTTTTTTTTACTTGTATTTATTTCTTTATTATAATTTGTTAAAATAAAACTCTTAAAAAATACAATTAGTAAAAATTTTGGGGGAGCCAAGGACCCCTCCCTCCACTGCTATGGCCCTGATAATAGAAACATTATCAAGTCTTTAAAGGATAAAAAAGAGGGTTCTTGAAAGTACAATGACTGTAATCCTTTGATTTATTCACATCATCTGAGTAACAAGGATTCCTGCTGTTCTATGCTTCAGTTGAAAGCCTCATCATGACAGATATTGTTATCTTATGCATTAAATAACATTGTTGTAGAATCACAGTATTTATTTGGCAGGTTTTATTCAACAAAGAACATAGCAAGACATAGCAATCTGTGAAGCATTTTATCAAGAAATAAAACTCATCCACTTGACCCAAGGAAGTGGCAAAGGTTACATACAGTGGAATTGTATATTGCAATGACATATCTAGTTATTCAGTAGATGATTATTTGCATAATGACCGAGTTTATAATAAATATTTACTTGCTACAAAGATTTCCAATCTAGATATTTATTTTAAGTAGCAAATCACTATTCATCTGTTGCTTCAGCCAACTTTAAAACTTTGTAAATAAAGGAAAAGAATCATGCAGTCATAAGTTGAATACTTATTAGTTGAGCAGTAAGTCTTCTTTTGTGTGCCATGTCCCTTCAGGATGTAGGCAATCATGGCTCTCCACTTACCCCTAGCCCCTGTAGCTCTCAATAAGTGTTATCCCTTTGCTACTTCTCCCTTGTTCTGTCATCCACTTGCTTAAGCCCGCTAGGTATGTCACGCGCTGCTTTCCCTTGTCTCTTTTTCCCGCCATTCACCCTGTGAGTATCAGATTCTCCAAGCCCACTTTTCTCATTACGTATCCCGAAAATTTCAGCTGTCTCTTCTTGATATTAAGTATAAGCTTCCTCCTTGTTGACATCCCCTCCAAAACTTCATTGTTGTTCACACACTCAGTTCATAATATCCTTAGCATATCTGTCACCTCGAGTCTTCATCTTTGAGGAGACCATCCAAAATTCACTTCCATAAAGGATGACAGATATCATGTAGCAGTTCAGTACTCTTTTTTGTTACCAACAAGATCCTCTTGTCTCATAATACTCTGCCTAGCTTTTGGAATGAGTCTTTGGCCATCCCAATACGTCTTTGGATCTCAACATCACACTTACCGTCCTCTATCCTCTATTCCTCGTTATTTAAATTTCTACACCTGCTTGATTTTAGTGTCCCCCAACTTGTAAATCACATATCAGGCTCATCTTTTTACTGATGACCATGAATTCTGTCTTGTAGTTTATGCTTAATCCCTTCTTCTCGCTCTCCTTCACTGCCTTCTGTAGGAGGTTTTGTAATGTGGAAAGTTTTATAACAGACAATGGAAAATGTGACACAGGAATCCTTAAGAGTATTGGAATAGAAAAAGATACCTTCTAAACTCTAAACAAAATATTAAGAAACTGAAATTTCAGCAAAATCAAAACTTTGTGCAAAAAAATAAAAAATGGAGTGTCAAGGGGATGGTTTTTCTATTGACACCACTATTTTAATTATCTTCACTTCTTGGCAATGTTTTAGAAAGTGATAATTAAAATTTTAATGAAACCTAAACATGAAAGTTTATTTATACATATTTTTGTTCTTGAAAATTGACAAGACAAAAATAATTAACAGTAATTATTAGATTGTTTATTTACACTATTATAATTAATGAAATGGTTGGAAAAACATCTGTCAATTGATTTCAACTTTATAAAATGGTAAATAAGGATTTCCTTATAGTTGGTCCACACGTATTAGTAATTTAGAAGATATTTATAAATTTATGAAAATTTGTTTTCATGTTTATTTCTTTATAAATTCATAAATGGTAAATCTTGTAAATAGACAATCTAATGACTAAATAGTGATTAATATTTTGTTACTTCAAGAAAAAAAATGTATAAATTTACTTGCATGACATGGTGAGATTTTATTACAATTCTAATCATTGCTTTTTAAAACAAACATTACAGAGAAGTGAAAGTAATTAAAATAATAGCAATGTCAATGGGAAAACCATCCTTTCAACACCATCTTTTTGAAGGCATGAAGGTCCAAGCTTGCTGAAATTTCATTAGAAACAAAAAATAAAAAATAGCACGGAACTACTATGTAATAGCAATCATTCTATATTACAGTGATTACTGGAGAATTTACTCACAGTTCTACAGGAGGATGATGAGAATATTATGGGTGGAATATGTGAGCAATGAGGAAGTTTTAAGGAAAATGGAAACAAAAAGGATATTTATAATTAAAATCAAAAATAGTTGAAATTTCTAGGATACATCATGAGGAAAGGAGACTTGGAGAATTATACACTCATAGGACATACTGAAGGCAAGAGGAGCAGAGGGAAACATCAGGTAACATCTATATGAAGCTTGTGTAATAGGCAGAATAGTGACTTGTAAAAATATAAAAATGCTTAAAGATACAAAAGATAAGCATTTGTGGAGAGCCACGATAGCTCATGTCTTGAAGAGACACAGCAGATGAAAGAACAAAACAAAAGGCAAGATCAAAGTCACTAGATAATGGCATATAGGATTTTAAAAGAATATAATGAGGCATTACTGGATAATAACAAACGAAAATCTACCACCACAGATTGAAGTGCTCAGTTTGAAATTCCCTGAAGGTTACCCAGACACATGAAGAAGGTTAAAAATGTTGTGACTACAAAAATGAGGAGATTAGTCCAAATGTAAATAATTAAAAAGAAAAAAAAATATCATTAAGTATAATCTATATACTGTTAGTAAGTTCTATATTATGCTTGTCTTGCACTTATCACCTGCAGAACTCTTTTGACTTCTTGCTTTCCTGTCAAGTACAATCTACAAAAATTTAAAACTAATATCAATTATCATCTCTCTCATTGAATACTTTTCCTTTTATAATCTTTCCTCCTCAATGTTTCCTCAGTTTCTTTCACTCTCAGTAACCCCTTATATCTTAGGGGCTTTATCACCTTGCTTTGGACAAAAACAGAAAAATGTATTATGCTTATAAAATCTGCACTGTGATGTACCATTTTTGCTGTGTTTTAGTAAAACACAAACATGCAGAAAACAGATCTTTTAGATTGGGTAAATTTATGGTTATTGCTGTCATTAAACTAGTATCTTTGATAAAAGTTATCACTTCTAAAGTACAAGCATTGAATTTAATTCACAAGTTCATAATTACAGAAGTATTTTTTTTAAATGCCAATAAATATATTTGCCATGTCTGAGTAAAGCAAAATATATTTAAATTCAGATTTAACTGAATTATGAATTTTATTGAAAATGAAAAGCAAGTACTAGCTGAACACTTCAAGTCACAAATCTCAACAGTGCTTAAACACTGACCTCTTATTTCAGATACATCTGTAATCACAAAGAGAATACATAAATCTCAGAATATCCATTATGTATGAAGTGATATTCATGTTTCCAGATTATACACACTATGATTGTACTATTCATGAGAAATGGTTCCACTACTAATGCTCACTGGGATTCAGCCTACTGAGTCTGCCAATAGTCTTCATACAGCCTACTAATGTTCAATTATTATGTATAGTGTTATGCTGTGTTGAAATGGTTCTATAATGTTTACAATGGCTGACAAATTCGAACAATATTTCTGCATTAAGTTTTATGTGAAACTTGACATGTCTGTCTGTTCTTGAGACTCTAAAAATGTTCCATGAAACTTTTAAAAAACATTTTTTTATACTGAAGAGATTTTGTAGTGCCATGCACATTTCAATGCCAGTTGAGTGTCTGTTCAAGATGAGTGTTTAGATGCAATCAATCACTTCTAAAACTCCAGAAAATGAGAAAAAAAATTTTGATAGCATCCATGAAAAGCTTGACTAAACAATTCATCGTCTCTTGCATGATTGCAATCGGTGAAGTTTACCATGTAATCCTCATCTGGAAACTTTCCAGTACAATCTTCCATTTTGGTAATCATGAATTTTTATAAATTTTTCGCAGAAATGATGAATATAAAAAAATTAATTGAGCAGACTATTGTAGTCAACACAGTGAGTGAGGTAGTTGTATATTCTTATGGGAACCAGAGATTGGTAGCTAAATACAGGAAAAGCCAAGATTTTGAGCACCACTTCTCAAAACAGGTCCTTCCTACTTGGAAGATTGTTGTACTAAGTTAATCAGGCACAGTACCATAAAATTAAAAGTGGGTGAGAACTAAATCTAACAAACTTCTTACATAAATGCCCACATCATTATTGATCATTGTTAGGAATATTCACAAGGATGGTATGTCAATGGCCAAAATCTGAGAAATACAAAAAGAAAGAACTGAAAGAAGGTACAATGACCAAAATACAAATGAGGAAACTGACAGATATAATCAGTATCTCATAATAAAAAAACACACTGGAACATTTATGAAGAAAAACTTTACCAAATCATAATTTATACAGATTTTTAAAGCTTTTCTTTGCAAACATTGCTGAAGAAGACCTTTAAAATTTGGCAAAAACAAATTAAACATTATTAGAACATATTCTATTAATTAATCAGTTTCATGCAAAATAAAAAGGTTTTATTTTATCTGAAACTGATTAATAATATATGTGTTAATGTGTTCACTAAAATTTGAATCTGTTCAATCTGTTTGTTTTACAAAATGTTAATTTTTACAGATTTTTAAGTTTTCTTTTTTACACAAACACTACAACTTCATTTCTGTAGAAATTGCAGAAAAGTGAGGAAAAATTTTGGGATACAAAAAACAAAGATGTGGAAACTAATCCAAAAGAATGTATAACCCTAACAACATTTCTTCTCAGAAATTCAAACAGAAAGAAGGCCAACTGAAATGTTTCAGTATGTTAGTGGGGGTTTTGTTCCATTCCCTGATGTCACTTCCAGTCTCCGATATCTCTCTACCCAGCTCAACTGCACTCGACGACAGACGAGCCCAAAAACAACCTTTTGATTATTGTAGCTTGTTCAACGTTTCCGTTTCCAGTGGTAGTAATAATAGTAGCAGTAGCAGTCTTAGATAGTTGGAGGAGTAATTCGCTTCTTCGTACTTATATCAACAAAATATGTTAGCGGGCGTTTGGTTCCAATCTCTGACGTCACTTCCAGTCTCCGACCTCTCTCTACCCAGCTCAACTGCAGACAAGCCAACCAGTCTGTCAACAGATTTCTGTGCGCATTTATATAGATAAACCTGGCTGATCATAAATCGACCCTTGACCCGCACACGATTATCACAAGTGCTGCTTTCAACCCAAAATCATGTGAATTTCAAAGTTCCTCATGGCCTTAGTAAGCTCTATTTCAAATTTTAACCAATAAAAATTATCTCGATCATCTTCCATTGTCTTCCTAATGACCCAATTCCAAATGGGCTAGATCAGATTCCCATCAGTAAACAAAATTGTTCTGATCTAATTTCGTTGTTCAAATCTACTCCATTTTCAATTAAAAAAAATATGTGTGTGTGTGTGTGTGTGTGTTTGTGTTTGGTTCCCAAACTCTCTCTGTTACAGACTTTGCTCAGCCAGTCATGAAATATTTGCACCAATTCTCAGATGATAGAGTTAAAAAGAGTTGGACATTCAATAAAAAACAGTATTCTCTCTCTGTTTTAATCTTTTTTTTTTTTTAAACGGTATTCATCTTCAGACATGGTGTCCATCACATGGCTATTTTTATCCCTCATCATTGAATATACAGAAAAATATCTTTTATATTACATAAAAATGGAGTATGAGATAATAGCCTGAAAAAAAAAAAAAAAAAAAAAAAAAAGGAAAAGAAAAAAAGAAAAAGAAAAGAAAAAAGAAAAAAGAAAAAAGAAAAAGGAAAAAAAAAAGGAAAAAAAAGAAAAAGAAAAAAGAAAAAGAAAAAAAAAGGAAAAAAAAGAAAAAGAAAAAGAAAAAGAAAAAAAGAAAAAGAAAAAGAAAAAAAAGAAAAAGAAAAAAAAGAAAAAGAAAAAAAAGAAAAAGAAAAAAAAGAAAAAGAAAAAAAAGAAAAAGAAAAAAAAGAAAAAGAAAAAAAAGAAAAAGAAAAAAAAGAAAAAGAAAAAAAGAAAAAGAAAAAAAGAAAAGAAAAAGAAAAGAAAAAGAAAAAAAAGAGGAAAAAGAAAAAAAGAGGAAAAAGAAAAAAAAGAGGAAAAAGAAAAAGAAAGAAGAAAAAGAAAAAGAAAGAAGAAAAAGAAAAAGAAAGAAGAAAAAGAAAAAAAAGAAGAAAAAGAAAAAAAAAGCTAGAAAAAGTGTTACTCCAAGGATATTCATTATGCATGAAAAAAAAAACAACAATATCTGTATTTTCCTGTTATTCTTTTGCTGGTTCAACACTTGACTTTCTGTTCATTGAAGACAAAACAGAATTCATATGAAAATAAACGATAAAGAGAATGCTTCAAAAACAGCATTTTTGTAAGAGGATATTAAATAATGATATACTAGCTGGATCTGGAGAAATTCCATGAGTATTTTCAATTAAGATCATCCATTAACTCATGCATCAGCTTTTATTAATTATCCATTATCTCATACCTCTGTTCTTCTCTCACTCTTCGATTGTATCTTATTCTCTTCCTTATCCTGTCCAATACAACTAGGATTATCCATTGTCTTATGCTTGTTCTTCTCTCACCACTTTCCTGTATGTTATTCTCGCCTTCATTCCTTCTAGTCTTTCTTGCTCATCCATGTTTTTATCTAAATTTCAAACAAACATATGGATCTATTTCATATGCACATAATTTTGTTTTTGTTTTTATGACTTAACTTTTTGCAAGTTATTTAAAGTCATAAAATATTTTTAGATTGTAAGAATTTTTGTTCTTTTTAGGAGATAGTGATTTAGTGATACAAGAAGTCTTACTAATTAACCCATAGCTAGAGGGAGAAGAGATGGATTCCTACCTTTCCCAAGGGTTTTTGTGCCTAAATGAAGATAAACTCAATTGGAATTGAAACTCAGCTCTACAATTAATAATTCATTACACCACACGATATACCCAAGCAGTTACCCATTTAGGCACTGACCAGGATCAATGTTGCTTAACTTCAGTGATCATACTCGAAAAGGACCTCCAATCTGTGGTTGACTGGGGCAGGAAATGGCTTGTAAACTTTAATGCCTCCAAAACAAAACTGCTTTCCTTTACCCACCACAGAAAACCCTCCGTGCCATCTGAACGCCTGATTCCCAAATCCTTGAGTGTGCCTCATTACACCTGCTTGGTCTCACGCTGTCCGCTGACATGAGGTGGAATAAATACATTGAATCAATAGCTTCATCTACCACAAGGAAAGTTGGTTCTCTGTGTCGTGCCAGAAAGTTTTTCTCGTCCGAGTCCATCCTTCAAATTTATAAATCAACTATCCTTGCATGGAATATTGCTGTCATATATGGTCTGGTGCTCCAGCTGTACATCTCAAGGTCCTCAACAAAATGCAGAGATGAATATGTAATATGATAGGTCCTCATCTGGCATCTAGTCTACAATTGCTAGACCACAGACATGCTGTGGCTTCCCTCTGTCTCTTCTACAAGTATTTTCACGGCAAGTGTTCCGACAAACTACTTTCACTGAATTTAAGCAGGCTGGCATCTTGGTCCCACCCTTTCACTGTCAAAACAAGTTAAATGTAACTGTCTCTTCTACTCAAACAGCTTCTTCTTTCACACTTCCTGTCTGTGGAACTCCCTTCACCTTACTTGCTTCCCTGATGACTATAATCTTCAAATATTCAAGTTTAATGTCAGTCAACATCCAACACACTGAGCTTGTTCCTAGTCTTTGTATCTTTTCCTTAAACATGCCTCTTTTGTTCTCAATCCTCTGTAACCCCTTGCATGCTAGTGGCATTCCCATCTTGCTTGGGGGTGAATTGTTTATAAAAAAAAAATTAAAAAAAAAGAAGGAACTGGTGCAATAAAAAGGAATGTACAAATATTTTCTACTGTGCTTAGTCTGTGTTCTGTCAAGAATTTTAATGCATTCAATTTTTATGCCATTTCATCTTAGAATTATCGTCCCTTTTATATTCAGCTTTCTTTCATTTCCATTCCTCCACGGTTTCTCATATTTAAGCAATTAATGGATTTTTAACCTGAAATTATTATTAACATTGTATTTAATGGGTACATGTTTTAGGCATCCATTTTTTTATTTATTTTCAACAGTGAAATTAATCTACCAACCTAGGAATCAAATGTTTTAAAGAAATTTTCTGTCAGGAAGCAGAGTTTCTTCATTAAGACTTTCAGTCACTCAGCCAATTGACATTAATTTCAGTATTTATAAACAGGGACATCTACTCAAATATGGGTAACTATAATAACTGTTATATCAATAAGAAATATATACAAGTTTGGTTAAATACTAATAAAAGTACTTTAAGTTTTTCTTTCTATATTGTTCCAATCCTGGATGCAATGATTGCAAAATACTTCCCCCTCCCCAATTTATAGGCAGAAGCGCACAAGTGCATGCTGGGATTTCTTCCTCGCCAATAAAATAGGCCGGTTCTTGGTTTCATCTGACTCAATTATGGTCTGTCTTGTCTTGAAGTCAGGACGCTGAGTTCATCCAATCAAATTTGATAGTGTGTCAATCCCAATTCTTAGTTTGTACACTTTTGCTATATACTGCTACTTTGCCTTGCATATATTGTTTGCTTGCTGTCTATTATTTTTTTTCCTTTTTCTTGATATTGCTTATTGCAAACTTTGTCAATTGTGTTTGTTGGGAAGTTTTGCACAACAGCTGAAACAAGATAAAAACAATGAAGACAAGGACAACAGTCCTAATATAAATAGTATGAATAATGATAACTCCTCATCCCAGAAATCCTAGCAAAAAAAGACAGCTGTTTTGTTTTGGAGACATTAGCTTTAAAAAAAAAAAAAAATTCATAGTCTTCTCAATATCAATACACTTCATAAAATATATTTTATATTCAGTTTATGTGCAATCAAAATATCCTAAGAGTCCTTCCTTTTATTTTGTGTAAAACATAAAATCTTTGATGGGATTTCACTTAATGACATTTCACACATGACATGGAGTTGATATCCAGTATAAAATTCTGTATATTAAAGTAAGCAAAGCAAATGTTACTTTCAATTAATAGCTTATCTGATTGTCACATCTAACAGAAGACAAACCTGTTTATTAAATTTCCAGTTGCACCATTGAATTCTTTTCCCTGTGGAATATATTTTATCTATAAGTAAGATAAATCAACAACCTCAAGATTGTTATAATCTGATGCAGAAAACTTATTCTGTATATAATTACTCCACAGTTTGTCATTCCCAAATGTTACTCTTTCAAATATCTATTGTAAATGGTATCTTCCATTATCCAACATTTGCTCCTATATATTATAAAAGATTATTTTTCATGACTTATTTTATAAATCTTTAAAAGATGCAAGAGAATACAATAAAAGCAAAAAAACATTTTTTTTAAATCTTGAAAAAACTATTTAAAATCAAAACTAACATACCAACAAAAAATAAAAGATTAAAACAAACAATAAAGGAAACAAAAACCCCAATTAAAAAAAAGATTAAAAGCCCCAACAGAAACAATGAAAGAAAACCAACCAAAAACATTTTTGAAATATAAAATAAATACAACAATGAAAAGGACCTGCACCCCACCAAAAAAGTAAAAAAATAAAATAAAATAAAACAATGCAAAGAACCTCCACCAAAAGGAAGAAAAGAGAAAACACCTGAATTATCAAAAGTTGATTATCTGTCCTTCATATCTTCTATGTGCAATGTTGGCAATGATGGCTTTCCATAATTTCTTGTCCCTTGTAGCTCTAATTTTGTCTTTTTGCTATCTCTCCTAAACCCTGTTCTACCATCCATTTACACATGCCCATAAGGTAGGAAGCACAGTGAAGTAGTCATTAACATCTCCGACTGAGAAATCAGTGAGCCAAGTTCTAATTCCAGTCAAGTTCATTACATTCACTTACATAAAAATGGTCTTGGGAAAGGTATGAATTCATCTCATCTCCACCCAGCTATGAGTAAAATAGGGCAGACTTGTCATATAGTCTTGGATGGCAACTGTCTAGAAGAAAGAAATTGAAATTAAAACCAGATCACACTATCTTAAAATGTGTATACAAGCAGCTTAGGACCCCTTGTAATTTCATAGGAGTTTCAGTGGGAATTTGAATTCACGTCTAAATGAATATGACCTCTGCGACGCTTGTTCAGCTTCATGTTGATGTAGCAGGTTCATTTGATGGAGCCCTCTCAACAGACTGGGTGAATGCTGGTACAGGTAGGTTATATGCTGTTTTCCTCTGTCCCTCTTGCCTTCAATATGTTCTGTGAGTGCCAGATTTTCCAAGAAGAAGCTGTTTGAGTAGAAGAACTGTTGAAATCAAGGCACAAAAAAGTCCCTATCTGGCCTTCGGGCTGAATGGATGGATGGACATGTATACTATAAATGTGACAGCCCATTATGAATTTGGTAATGTGAAGAAGTCCCTCTTTGAACTGAATGGACAGGTCTGCTATAACTGATGGTTAATTGAAAAAAGTCCCTCTACAGTCTTTGGACAGGTCAAGTCTGCTATAACTGATGGTTAATTGAAAAAAGTCCCTCTCCAGTCTTTGGACAGGTCAAGTCTGCTATAACTGATGGTTAATTGAAAAAAGTCCCTCTACAGGCTTTGGACAGGTCAAGTCTGCTATAAGTTTGGGTATGCAAAAAATTATTTGGATATGTGAAAGTGAGTCCCTTATTGATCTTCTGACTGAATGGACAGATGGCTATGACTGCGATAGATTTCTATACTTTTCACATGTCCAAATCGATAGCTGGTTGTCGCATTTATAGCTGATCGTCTGTTCAGTTCGAAGAGAGATTTTTTTTTTTTTTCACATAACCAAGTTTATAGCTGACTAACAGTCTCAAAACTTACAGGATTCAACAAGGTTGGATTCAAGGAAACAAACTCCGTCATACAAGAAATGCTGTTACATCAAGATGAAAGAAAGATATGTATTTTCATGAACGCTAAGAGAAAGAAGTCAGCTATAAGTGATTTGTCACTCAAGCCCCTAGACCAGGCAAAAAGAGAAAGAGAGGAAAAACCTCAAAAAGAGACACTTATATGGAAAGAGAAAGAGAGGAAAGACCTCAAGGGAAATTCAAGACCAGATGAAAGGAGAAAGAGAGAATAGACAACAAAAGAAAGAAACAAACAAAAGAAAAAAAGAAAGAGAAAAAAAATCTAAAAAGAGAAAAGAAGAAATACATATCTGGTCATTATAAAAGTAATTCTTTTTCTTGTAAGTTCACCATTTTCTCTTACATGTTTCCACTTTACTCAATGTATCTTTTCATGTTTTTACTTTCATGCAAGCCTGGCATGGGATCTTTTGTATTATGTTTCTCTGCTTGTTTTACCTTTTCATGCTTTGTAAATTTGTGCAAGTGTGATACAAGATCATATGTTGACCTGTAATTTACCTGAGAGAAAAAGTTCCCCTCCCACTATTCTGTTCCACAATGTTTATTTTTGACTTATTGTTTTTGGTTTTGCCAGTCTTTCACATTTTCTCTCCATTTGTATATTTTAATAATAAATTTATTACTTGTTGTCTCTATATCTGGTTTTCCATTGTTTGTCACACATTGTATTTGTTCCTTAATCGGTTCCGCTCGGCCGTGTCTGATCAATCAGAAAGAGACTCTTGGGGAAAGAAGTTTGTTGTAATAATGGTATACACGTTGAAATAATAATACAGGTTATGATCCTCCTATATCTCTGCTATTGATCTGGTTAGAGGAAGGGGGAGGGTCATAACACACCTAACCTTTTATTACTTTATTTACTGCTAAATAAAATAAAACACTTACTGAAAATCTGCCAAGTGTGCTAATTCCATACAATTTTGAAAGAGATTGTGAATGAAATAAAAAATAAAAATACTTTGTCAATTATAGCATCCTCAATATTATAGATAGAAGCTCAATCAGGCAGAAACTCAATCAAATACATGGTGTCAAGAATTGAAATTTAGATGAGCTGTAATACTCTTTCAGCCTTCTATATACCATGTCCCTTCAGGACATTGGCAATCATTGCTTGCCACAATTTCCTCTCCTTTTTAGCTCTTAATTTTTTTTTTTTTTTTATCTCTCCTAAACCTTATTCTACTATCCATTTACTCGAGCTCACCAGGTTTTTATGTGTTGTTTTCTTGTGTCCCTCTTGCTTTCAATCTATCCTGTGAGTATTAATAAATTTTTAAAGTCCTCTTTCCTCATTATGTGCAGTAAAAATTTCAACTATTTTCGATGTTAAGTGTAAGTGCTCGCTCTGTTTCCATTTTCTCTAAAACTTCATTGCTCAAGTGTTCAGCCCATAGTATTATCAGCATTCTTCTGTAGAACCACATTTCTGTTGCTCCAAGGCTTTTTATCTGTGTGGAGATTGTTTAGTATTCAGAGCCATATAGGAGGACAGATAATGCATAACAGTTACATACTCTTCTTTGTTTCTGACAATTTTTCTGTTTCTCAATATTTTGTTTAGCTTTTGGAAAACATCTTTTACTATGTTGCCTTTGATTTCAGTATCACATTCCTGTTAAAACACTTCCCAGATCAGTACAAAAAAAAGATGGTTGTGATAATCTAAATTTATTTTTAGTAAAAACTACCCAAATGTATGCTTGTATAAAATTGTTTTTTCAACAAAATATACTGAAAGTAAAATTCAGTCACGTCCAGTAGAGACTAAAGATAATGCGTCATTGGTGTAAGGTTAGCTCCAGAAAGAATGTGTAGATTTCAGAAAGACAACTTTTTTTTTTTTAAAGAATTAAATAATTTTGTAAATGTTACAAACATGAAACATCAAAAACTGAGTATAAAATAAAAGGTAAGTTAATATGAAAAAATACAATTATTTTAATACAAATATAGTGAGTTTATGCTACAATAGCAGCAGGAGACAGAGACAATATACATGGCTGTGGCTGCAGCTGACTGGCACCTTTAAAAATGCCATGTTAAAAAAGTACAGAAATACATGACATGTCTTCTCTCCAATACTGAAAAGGAAAGCTAGTGTATATAAAAGTAGTCTTTATCCACAAGTCTGTTACTGTCATTTTATAAAAGGTTGTTTCTACCCATGCCTCAGGAATGCATCTTTTAGTATCACCTACTTGAACACTGTACTCTCTCTCTCTCAACATAGGGCTCCACTGATTAGCTGCTGAGAGTCACATGACTGACTGAATGTAGTGTAGTGTATACTAAATGGGGAAGAGGAAAGAAAGTTAATCCAACATGGGGAATGTTATGATGAATTGTCCTTTATGTAATCTTGTCATCACAATGTTTTGCTTTAATTTTCCTGTGAATTTTATGACATGATAATTCTGAGTGTATACCTGTACTCAGTGGAAACAGAATGAGCAATAACTGAGCAGTACTAGATAACAACTAAACAAGTCATCCCTAGACAGGAGCAGTGGAATAAGAACAATATATCCTGGGAGATTAAATAAAGACTGAAATTCTCTGTGGGTTACACAGATTGTACACTGTAACCATCATCAGGTGTATGTCAATATCCAGACATAAACAATAACATAACAAAAATGATGACAATAGTCCATATGTAAATAATCAACATATTTTTGGTCAAAGCTGTAGCTTTTAGTGAAGGTTATTTTTTAAGGAAAATGAAATAAAAATGATTATAATTTACAAAAACCTCAACTGTTAACATAACTTGAAAAATTCATAAAATATCTCAAAAGGGGGTACATATGTCTCATTAAATAACCTTCAGTTTGAAATAAACATAGAAATATTTTCTATATTTTTAGGACATATTTTTAAAATCCCTAAATAGTTTTAACACAAATCAAATCTACTTCTTAATTTGTTGTCCTTGAACCACTTCTGGTTTGTCTAAATGAAAGCCTCTTTGTCAACCAATAGATGCTGAGGCAGAAATTATTGATTTACTCGTGGATCAAAGCTGCACATTTATTGATTTATTATCTTCTGATCCAGAAGGTTCTTTTCATAATGTTCATTATACACAGGAGATTCTGTGCTACCCTATTATTACTGTTGTTCTACATGAAATTAATTGGCCAGGGTGAAGTATTAATTTTATCTCTAGACACTATAATGGGTCAAGTCAGGATAAAAAGCTTCAATAATCAATAATTCTAACAAAAATTACATACAAGAAAATATAGCATATTTGACAGGAGAGAATTTCTGTTGCAAGAAATCAGACAATTAGTATTATCTAAGCAAATTTCATTGAATTGTTTGCTTACCATGTAACATCAACATTATTTACATAAATGTATATACTAAGATCTGAAATTGGAATGAAAGTGATGGTACCTATTCTGGATCCATCATAAAAATCCATGGTGTTGAAGAATTAATAAATACTAAACACTTCAAATACTTTAGGGTATGAATTGGTTATAACAAATTAAGTACAGACAATAAAGAAATGAAACATAGAACAGGCTGCACTAGGGATAGTTTTGCCCCAAACTGCAATATGTTATAAAACAGAAACATTAAACTAAAAAATTGAGTTATGTTCTTAAGTAGTGTTATCAGATCAAGGCTTTCATAAGGATGCCATGCATGTCAGAAATATCTAAACTGTCAGTTGTATAAAACACTTTCTCTGATTCAAGGCTTAAAAATGGCTTTGAGCTAGTGAAACATGTAGGTCCTAGAAAGGACAATCTTTTATTGAGCCGTGGAAAATAGAAACATCACTTAAGAACTTAACAGCAACAACATCCAAAATGGATAGCACATGTAACTTGAAGAGAGAATGACAATCAAGGTGTTGACACTCCACACTATTTCAAACACAAGGTTAGGAATGAAGTCCCCCCATCAATACTGGAAAGAGCAATAACAGTGCAATTGAAAAACTTATTTTACTGAAAAATCGTTTTTAAGGGAAAGATTTTATAAATTTCAACCAAGAGCAGCACTGGCTGCTCATCAATGAATATTGAATGTTTCCATATAAAGAAATGGCTGATAATGCTTATACCATATCAAATCATTTTTGGTTAATCAATGAACAAAATTTGAGCATTGTTTCAATATAAAGAGATCTCACAAACAAATTTGAAAAGCCTAGTTTTGATTTTTATTATAATTATAATTGACAGATCAGAAATAAAGGTTTATTTGCAATAAGACTAATATCCTCATCTTTCTTGTTGCTATAATATTTCCACAATTGTGCTCTAGAGTCTTTTTCAGGTGTTTGTCAATCTGGGTAACCTTCAGAAAAGCATAATGACTGAAACATTTTGATAACATGATGGTGACATTAGTCTCTTTGTAAATAAAGGTAACTTCTCATCCCAAAAATTCAGCCAGAGAGAATATTTTTTAAATGCCAGTTTTTGTAATAAAGATTTCACCCAGTGTCAAATCACTTAACATGTCTTAATGATAATGTCCCCTTTCTGAAATCCACACTTTATCTTCATTTTGTTCTTTGTAGGATTATAGTACTTTATACTGTTGTAATGAATACCTGATATACAGTCATGCTACTTAGATTCTGGGAAATCCTTGCCATTTTATTCTTGACCTGAAAGTATTAAAATTACTTTATCAGATATATTTAACAGAAACCTAAAGGAGTAAATTATCTGTCTGATAATATTCAAAGGTGATTTTTCATATATTAATTTTTCTTTTATTAATAAGTGAGAAAATGTGTCATTTCATGAACCATGCAATAATTATTATAGCTATTTAATAATGATTTTATTGCAATTAAAAACCAAAAATGAAATTGTCATTAAAATTGTTTTAGTATCTTTGACAGTGACTATTTTCACAATAATCATTTATCAAAAGTGATGGGTGTTGATTAGTCAGCCATTAATTGACAACTATTTAGTGAAATCAGTTAGTTTAAAAAAACTATTTCATTCAATAGTTGTCAATTCATGGTTGACTAATCAACACCCATCACTTTTGATAAATGATTATTGTCAGAAGAAATCAAGGATAAAGTGATATTTTATAGATAAGAGGAGGAGAGTGTGAAGAGCAATAAAACAAGAGAATTCAATGTTTAGAATCTAAATAGACAGGAATTAAGTGGTACAGACAGGAGGAAGCTGCTACACAAATGCAATTAAAGACTTAAGCTGGAGATGTCGATTGACGTTACACTTCCATTTGTTTGAATTTCAAAGATTTTTATTTTTATTTTTGTGTAAATTCGCACTTAAAATTTTTGTTCTTTTTGTTAACAGTTGTCAGTTTTTTCTATATGCCATGTCCCTTCAGGCTGCAGGAAGCCATGGCTCTCCACAATTTCCTTTCTATCTCTTAGTAAAGTTTGTTGTTTTTGCTATATCTCCTTTTTTCCTAATCCCTGTTCTGTCAACGGTTTACAAAAGTTAGTTAGGTAGATTATGCACTTTTTTCTTCTATCCCACTTGCCTTCATATGCCCTGTGAGTGTCAAATTTTCTAAGCCCTTTTATGTGCCCTTGAAATTTCAACTACCCCTTTCTGATGCCATGTATAAGCATCCTTTTTGTTTCCATTTTTGCTAAAACTGTTATTGAACATATTAGGTACATAGTATTCTCAGCATCCTTCTGTAGAATCACATTTCTGTTGCTTCAAGTCCCTTCTTCAGCTGTGAATAGATTGTCCAGCATTCACTGGCATATACAAGGACTGATATCATGTAATAGTTCAGTACTTTTTATTATTTGTCTAATTAAATTTTCCTGTTTCTTAATACTTTGCTTAGCTTTTGGGAAGCACCATGCACTATTCCAATGCACCTTCAGATTTCAGTGTCACATTTTTGTCCTCTGTTATAAACCTTCCTAGATATTTAAATTTTTGTACGCGTTTGGTTTGGTTATTTTATCAGCGTATCAACCTTCATGGACCATTTAATGCTGATAAACAGTTTTCTATTCAATAATATCTTATGAAGTTTTAAGTTTTAAAATTTGTGAAATATAATTGGAAGCTATAGTTCATCTGAAGATGAAGTTGTTTTGGTCAAATTTTGATGTATAATTTACTTTTCCTCTGGTAGGTCAGAATGGTTTCTTCGCTAACATTTTTAAAAATACCTTTAAGGCAATTCGCCTTATAAAAAGGCATTTACAAATAGGGCTAAATTCAGCACAGTCCATCATAAAATGTTTTATGGTGTATGTCTCCTGGCATAAAATGCATTTAGGCGGATCCACATCTTTTAGGAAAGAATGTGTGATATTGATATGACCAATTCTGATTCTTGCTAAGACTACTTCTCTTCAGGAAAGTCTGATGTTATGATGTCTTATCCCAAGTATAGGTTTGATTTTGTGCACTTTATTATTTGGATGAGTATTCCATAACTCTTGCTATTTATTTAAGATATGTATTAATTACCGTTTTAAAATCTGTATGGGGAACTTTTGTTTTTGATATATTTATTTTTAGCGATTTTAGCTGCCTTATCTGCCTTTCAATTTCCCTGGATTCCTATATAATTAGGGATCCAGCAGAAGATGATGTGTTTTTGATTAAAAAGTAAATTGATTTTGTTTAAAAGTTTGACTATAATAATAGGTCAGGGTTTTATATTTTAGTGATGTAAGGTCAGATAGGGAGTCTGAAAATATAATGAATCTGTCCGACTCATCATCTGTGATAATGTCAAAAACTAATTGCCATAATTTTTGCACTAAAAATTGAGGATTTGTCAGTTACACACTTTCGAAATATGGCTTCATTCAGTATAGCTGAACATCCAACTATCAATATTTTTGAAGCCATCAATGCTTACAATTTGTATGTTTTTGTAGGATGTTATGAATTTCTTCCATGAATACCGTTGTATCAGTTTCAATTTTGGAGTGTTTTGCAAGCCTTAATATTACAGTGGGCTGCTTTATTAACCAGGGTGGAGTTTTTGAGAGAATAGATTCAAGTATTAGAGAAGAATTTATTTTGAGTTCTTTGAAATTGTTTTCTTTGTGAATGCCAAGAGATTTAATGGCATTTTCCTTTAAATTATATAACTTTGTATTGAGGTTCTTGAACACAGTTGTAGACTAAATTATTTGGGCATCAGCAAAGTTTGGTGTAATATTGCAGTGCCAACTTATGTTGTCTTAATGCCAAAAGTGGCTTATGTGTTTCAGCATAAAAGCTTTCAATTGGGGATGCATTATAGGCTCCTAAAACAAGTAGCAGACCCTGGTGATGGATGGTATTTAGTTCTTTCACATATGATTTTCTTGCCGTACCATAGATAAAGCATCCATAATCCAATTTGGATCTAACCAATGTCGTCAATAGATTTTCAGTAATCTCTGTGTCAGTTCCCCAGTTTTTGTGAGAGATAACCAAGTAGATGTATAGCTTTACTGCATTTCTCACAAAGGTATTTTATATGTTGTATGAAGGATAATTTTTTATAAAAAATTATTCCTAGGTATTTGTATTGATCTACTACAGGCACTTCTGTATCACAATCTTAATTCAGAATTATGGTGGAGCTTTCAAAGTTAACAGAAGTGTACATATTGAGTTTTTTTTCTTTTTTCTGAGAATCTAAATCCATTTTCTGTGGCCCACTTGTTTGTTTTATCAAGACACTGGAGTTGCCATTCAATTATATGAATATTTTTTGATCTGTAACTTATTTATAAAATCATCTATATACAGTGAACATTCAACTCCAGGGTTCAAACATTTAATGATTCCATTTATTTTGACATTGAAGAGCATCCCCAATAATGTTTCCTTGGGGAGGGACACCCATTTTTTGTTCATGTGTCTAATAGTGTGGAACATTAAAGGTTCATTCTGTCATTGGTAGTCCTAAGGCCCATTTCATTTATTGTTTTTCATGATACCATATCTCCATCAGGTACCATAGGCTTTTACCAGATCAAAGAATACTTCCTTTTTAATGAAAGAATTTTTGATGAAAGACTCCAGTCAAAACAGGTGATCGATTGTGCTTTTATTCTTTCTGAAGCCTGCTTGAAAATTTCTCATTTTATTCGTAGCTTCAAGAAATCAAGCCTATTATTAACAATTTCAAATGTTTTGCATAAGCAATACATAAGTGCGATTGGATGATAGTTTGAGTCCTTTCTAGGTTTCATGATTGAAATTATGGTAGCTTATTTGCAGTAACTAGGAATATTACCACTGACCCATGTTGTTGAGAATTGTGAGTATATAGTTCACAGGGAACATTTGGTAAGTTTTAAGAAGCCATAATGAATTTTATCTGGGCCAGCTGCTGAATTGTGATTTTCCTATAGAATCTAGTAATTCTAGTGAGTAAAAGCCTGGTTGTAATTTTCATTATTGTTCGAATAGAAATTTAATTTTTTCTTCTCTTTTGATATTCTGAAATAGCTCACTAGGATTTTTTGATGAAGAATTTTGAGAAGTTTTGTGCTAATAAATTTGCAATTTCCTCTTTGTTAATTACTTTGATATTGTTTTAACATAAACATCTTAATGGAGTGCTTTTATTTTTCCCCAGCAATTTTACGGATCATATTCCATACAGTTTTGGTATTAAAATTAATATTAGACACAAATTTCTTCCATGAGGATTGCTTGGATTATTTAATCGTTCTGCATACTTTAGCTCTATTTATTTTGTAAACGTTTAGATTTTCTTGAGTTGAATGTAATTTAAACTTACATAAAACCACACGTTGCAATCTGTCAGTTTTTTTTTTTTGCTTTTTTTTTTTTTGCTTTTTTTTTTTCTTTACACTCTTAAACCAAGATCTATCGTCTTTGACAGATTTGTCTCGCACATCTCGCCTGTGGAACTCCCTTCCTTATTCCTGTTTCCCTGACAAATATAATCTCCAACTATTTAAGTGTAACGTCAATCGACATCTCCAGTTGCCTTGATCTATCCACTTCCCTTCTCCACATCCTTTCACCTTTCATTCCTATCTGCTCTCACTCCAAATCTTCTGTAACCCCCTTGCCTTGATCGATCCACTATCTTTCTCCACATCCTCTCCTTTACCACTCCTATCTGCTCTTCCTCCAAACCTTCTGTAACCCCTTGCGTGCTAGTGGCTTCCAGCCTTGCTTGGGGTGATAAGCTTAAAAAAAAAAAAATTAAAAAAATATAACTTTTCTTTCTTCACCTCCTTTGACAATTTAGAAATAGGTTTTTTGCTCCTTAAACTGACGAGAATACCCAGCTGAATATAGCTTAAGTCTTGTTCTGCAATATTAAGAAGAGTTTTTGTAAAATAGGTGATGTAGTCAGCATTGTCCACATTGGCTTCTGGTGTCATTTTTAGAGCACATGCATTTTAAATTCCTTCCAACTAGCTTTATCCAGAGTTTTCTAACACAACTTGGAAGTGATCTCTACCACATGTATCATAATGTACTTTCTAGCTATAGTCTAGATATGTTGCAGGGTCACATACGGTTAGATCTATTGCTGTATAGGTACCACTTGATGGGCAAAGGTAAGTATATGACTTGTCATTATATAGACATATATTGTTTCTATTGATGAAATCTTTCGTTAATCTTCCCTTCTGGTCTGTGTTTATACAACCCCAGATATTATAATGACTATTAAAATCTCTCATTAAAATAAAGGGTTTTCGGAACTGTTTCAATAGTCTGTTTATTTCCTCTCCATCTATACGAACATTTGCAGATGTAAATAGAGCATATAGTTGTAGTAGTAGTGTTATGAAGTGAGGCTCTTATGGCCACTCTCTGTAATGTTGTTTTCATGTCAATTTTGCTCTGGGGAATATCATTTTTTTACCAATATAGAAGCACTCACCAGAGGCTCTGCTTCAACTGTTATTAATCAAGTTGTAGGCTGTAATTTTTTATATCTATATTCTCATTGTTCTTTAAGTTTCTTGCAGGCATATGATTGCAGGACATAAGTCTGCAATGATCAAAAGCAATTGATCTCAATTTCCCTTTACCCCTCTTACATTCCATTGGATGATTTTATTATTATTATATTATTATTGATTGTTAAAGTTTTCAGCTTCTGGTGGGTTATGTTTAAGTTTCCATTTTTTCTGGATTGTTTTTAGGTGATTTTTTTTTCCTTAAAGGGTTTCCTTCTTGCCTGGGCTGAGTCTTTTTCTTGTTTTTTATGTTGATTTTAGGAGTAAAGAGATTTTTTTTTTGACTAAGATTTGTTTTTGTATTGGCTTTTTTTGTTGAAGATCTTCCTCCTTGGGTTATAGTTAAGGAATCTCCAGATCGAGATGTTCAACTAGATGCTTCTTTTGGTCTTTCAGTTTCTATGTTTGAGCAATTCAAATTTTCTATATTTTTATTGGGTATATCAGTTTTTATTATGAGATGTGGTGTAACTCTTTGCTTTTCCCTGTTTATATCAGTTTTCATTATTTTAATTAATTTCTTAAGCCCTTGAATTAGTGCTGTTAATTTACAGTAATCATTTCTCACCATTGTGTTGTTGAGTTTTAATTACATTTGTATAATTTATTGTAATATTTTGTCTAGTGTTTTCAGCAATTTTTACCTAGCTTCAGGAAAAGTTATGTTTCTTGTATATTTGATCTCAATTATTTCTTTTTGCCAAACTTTACATAGATGCAAGTATAAAAGGTGGTTCTCTTTATTATTTATGCCTTTTATGTCCCCTTTGCACTCAGTTTCTTGATTTGTACTGCTGCATTTTGGACACACCGGTGTTCTAGTGCACAACTCTTTGTCAGTTATGACATCTTAAAGGTCTGGGAATGTAGATTTCCACTTTTGTGATGATATACTCATTTTTATTTCAGCTAGTAGTTTGGGTGCATTGAATTTTAGTATGTGCTGGTGTTTAAGGTTTGGCCATTTCTTTTGTTATTCTGGTTACATCTATTACATTTTGTTTTTTTTAGGTTAACTTTTAGAGAACAAGCTGCGAGGTCTGGACTTTTGATTACACCTCTAGATTTGTTTAGACTTTGATATGGATAGGTTTTGATTTTTAAATTATTAAATGTTGATCATTTGAGGATATTTTCTGCATACATTTTTTTTTGCTACTTTAATCATTATTGTGCTATTTGATTTATTTTTTTTTTTATTAGTTATAGGATTAATTTGAGAGTATATTGTTTTTTCAATTATAAAAAGAGATAGTTTTGTAAAAGTTTCTAATAAATAATGTGGGAAGTAACAATGCAAATCCAATTTGTTATCAGAACTTGATTCCGATAGGGGTCTTTTCATTTTCTTTGTTGCCATATTATGCATCTTTTTCTTTTATCATCTTTGCTCCCCACCCTATTGGAGCCTTATCATGGGAAATGGTTGGTGGGGGTCCCATTCACCCAAGCATCTCAGGGATACAAAAATGGTATACTCAGATTTATAGTTTATATGTAGTCATCAATAATTTATTTGATCTGCCCCTGGAAAGCTGAACATAAGTTTAATCAAATTGGTACTAGAAGGTGGTGGCAAGGGTCAATCAGGTTATAACTAAAATGTATCATCAAGAATTAAATTTGATTGGTGTGTGTATATCAATGTTTTCTTGGGGGGGGGGGCTTCAAGTTATTGTATTTTTCAAGAGTGAATTGATACTAGGGCTTGACATGACTAGACAATTGATCAGATCAGGCCTCTGGTCTCTTTTGCATTTTAAAACCATTCTTAATTTATGAACTTTTTGCCTTATTACTGTTGATTTGCCTTTGATATATTGCTTGCTTGCTTAATATTATTTTTGTCCTGTTCTTTTCATTATTGTTTACTGCAAACTGTTTCTTGGGCTTTTCTGACAATTACATTTAACTATTGCCAATTTCTCTATATTACCCCCTAACAACAATGTAATACCCATAATTTAAAATGTTTTTGGTGAATAAAGTGATTTCTTTGTGTATTGAGTTAGAGTTTTGGTTCATCTTTTCTGTATATTTGCATTTGTGGAAATAAGTCAATTGTTATAGATTAGTAACTATACCCATTATTAGGAAACCCCTTACAAGTTCTTTGCTAAAAACGTTCTCAGAAATTGTTTAGTAGTAATTTAAGTTCCCACATGTCTGTTCCAAGTCATAGACCCCAGTTGCATGGTTGTCTGGCCTGTTATAGGTATCACCTTGCTATACAGATTGAGCCAAAAATTTAAATCTGTGCTAAATGACTGAGCAAAATAATTTCAAGATAAACAAACTAGAATTTTTATAAACTTACATACATATAGTAATATTTGTTTTTTAAGGTAGGCTTGGAGTCCATTAGTTTCTTAAAAATTCAGATGGATGCGTCAGCTCTCAGTGAATTCAAAACACTGCAAATTATACTAATGTTGGTTTAAAATGAGTCAAATGCATGTGATACATGATTGACCAATGAAAATCACACAGCACAAAAGTAAAAACACCATAATTTCTTTCTTTTTCTGCATATCTCATTATTTGATGAAGTTTTAATAAAAATGAAACATGCTAGATTGATAAACATTTCCTATTTGTTCTTTCTTTTATCACTGTTGAATTCTGATCATTATTTGATCCTAACTCATTAAACTGTACAACAATAGTAAATGCTAATTTTTAAAAAACAGAGAAATCAAATCAAAATTTTGAAATGAGAAAACATTCAATTTTCTATCTGAATTTATTATATTATGTTAATAAAAATTTGGTTGAGCCATAATGCATCATTTCACAGATTGCTTTCTTACCTATACTGTCAGTCTCAAAACTGATCTCCATGATTTTATTTGAATGAACTGAAATTTGTTGTTTCAATGATCTTTTAGTGAAAGAATTTTTTTTCATCTTCCTATCAAGTGAAGTAGATAGGTGTTCTGAATAAAGTTTAGAATTCATATTTAAATCCCTAATTATTATTTTTTAATAGTTATAAATATATATCCAATAAATGTATATTTTTAACAAGCAAAAATGGAAAGATCCTTGGAATAGCTTGTGGAGATAAATGCATCTTACCATTATTGTACTATACCATTATGTATCTATTTTACCATTAGTATATATATGATACAGTAACACTTATGTCTTCCTGGTTTGAGTAGAGTTCTTGGAAAGGGGCTATCCACATTTGTTATATGCTCACTGGTGACTAACCAGTCTAATATGGTGGGGAAGCAGATCCATCTACAACAGCTGCAGGAGAGGGTCTGGCCTGGGATTGTTGCTATGATGACATAGTTGACATGTACAAGAGGATAAACAGGTAGAAAAAACAAAAACTATCAAATCAGCTTTGCATTAATTCTTGGAAAAAAACTACTTGATATGATATATAGTGAGTCACCAGGTTTCCCAGTTTGCAGCTAGGTCAGACTGGCGATAACACTAATGTATAGGATTGAATGTAAACAAAAGTATATATAACATTTGAGAGAAATCACTTTAGCTACATATTTTACAGAAACTAGAATCAAAAAATGGTTTATTCATGTAGTGAACCGAATACATATTAGAAGACAGAAAAATAAATGTGAAATGAAGAATTACTTGTTAGCTCACTTTGCTTCAGTCATGGTTAGTTCATTAAAGTTGAAAGGAAAATGGAGGTCTGGAGTAGATGTGATGTCACACTGTTGAATTGTCACCAACTGGTGATGTTACATTGTGCCTCAAGCCAGACTCGTGTCACAATTCTTACCCATAAATTATAGCCAAGTCAAAGGCAGATAATTAATTTTTTTTATGCTACAGTATAAAAAGTATAAAAAGAAGGGCACAAAAAGTTATTGTTGATATTGTTATTACTCTTAAGCTTTTAACTAACATTTTCAAAGACAAAAGGGAACAGGTTCCTAAATAGGCAGGAGATTTTGTGGGTCTGCAAAAACTCCTGTCTGAATATTATATTATTTCTTTGTCAAATCCTTTCCACTTCTTAAAGACAAACACGTCTGCTTTTCAGATATTCTTTCCAATTTTTCAGCACAAATTTGCAAATTTATCAGTAAGTTTTATACTAAAACTGTTTTAAAATCAACTTATAAGCTGAAAGTTTTTGATTATAGCAGTGATAAGTTGCCCAAAAAGAGGCTATATAATTTTTGATAATATCAAAGAATGACCACAATGAGAAATAATATTAGACTAAAATTCTTCAAAAAGTTGGCCACTTAATAATGACAAAAAAAAAATTTAAATAACTATTTTAACCAATTAAAAAATATTTATTTTTCTAATGAGTGTCTAGGTGCATTTTATGGCACAGAGATCACTTAAGTGGTTTGTCGGCTTTTTGATTGTCATATTATATATTAATAAATATGCATGTCACTCACCAGTAGCACAACTCAGAGTTTCATGCACAATGCAATCTTCAGCTGCTGAGTATAGATTGACCATTACATAATTTAAATTTTAATAAAAATATCTGATTAACACAATATTGGTGCAGTCCATATATTATACAGAGATTACAGTTTTTATTTTTTTTTAAGATATATGTTGCATTTAAAATAAACAATATATATATATATATATATATATATATATATATATATATAAAAATGGAAAAAATTAATTTAGAGTTGTGAATATTAATTTTATATTAAGCATAAAAGGGAGATTATTGGTTCTTTAAAAAAAAAAATTAATCTGGATCAACATATTTCAGCAGATATTTATTTTTATTCCTACATGTAGCCATCAATTCATTTCTCTTGTTTAATAAGCTAGAGTTATTTAAGTGTTTTAAGATAACTAATGTTTCAACAAGGCATAAATTACATCTATCATCTTTTCCATTGTAACATTTGGCTTTGGCTACAATATCCCATGTAATAATGGGTGTATTACCACTATTCTTTTATTGCCAGAAATGTTTGGAGAGAACAGTGCATCTAAAGTCATTCAATGATGATAGAAACAAAATTTCCAAGGATTTTCAAGGGAACCATAATAAGATTTGAGATCATTACTGGAATGTATGCTAACTCGGTATACAATATTATCAGTCATACACTGGCCGCTTAAGAGACATATTTTTTCAGCAGTTGCATTTATTTTTTTTTAAATGAACTGTGTTGGACATGTATCTGTTTAATATAATATTGTTATGTTGGAATATTGATTTATCAATGTGATTAACAAAGCTATAGCAGATCTTGACATTATTTTGGTTAAAAATCTTTTGTATTGGTGAATAATTAAAGTGCTTATGAATTCAACTTAGGAAGTTTGAAAATTACAATTCAAAGGTAAGTTAAACCATCTGTTTATTTTTACCTTTTTTTGTTTTTTTTCTAAATTTATTTTATAGTATTTAGAAAAATTTTTTTATATATATAAATTATTATTATTATCAGGAGGCATGCTGAGTAATGGACAGTGGCTTAGATTGAGGAATCTAAGAGCCGAGTTCGAATTCCAGTCGAATCCATTACATTCACTTACATGTTAATACCCTTGGGAAAGGGCATGAATCCTCCTCTTCTCCCCCCAGCTATGAGTAAATAGGACAGACTGGGTTCATTAGCCTTGGATGGCAACTGGTCTCCTGTAGAAAGAAATAGCAATCTACTGTGGGAAAAAATCTGTCTCATCAGTCATGTATCGAAAGATACATGATCACCTAAGCATGTATCATGCATGGCACATAACTGACTGATTATTATTATCAAATATTTCCTTATTGCTAGAGTTAGTAGATAATCTAACTTGGACTGATTTATTCAAATTATCAAGAATATTATAAGGGTGTGTGTGTGTATAAATTCAAACATTATTTTTAGTGAATACTCGAATTTGAGCAGATGCTCAACTTTATTTTAAACAGTATTTATTTCTATTGCAAAGGGAAATGCAGGTTCAAATCCTGCCAGAGGGCACATTTTCTTTAGGTCAGTAAACAAAATAAGTAATGTTTAAAATGAAACTGACAAATCTCTATGGTGAACATGGAGTGTTAAACTTAACCAAGCGGCTGTCTACCTTATGTCAAAGACTTAGCGGAAAAGATTTTGAAGACCTACAGTCCATACAACAACAAGACAATATTCAGGAGCAGTTCCACTCTATTGAGAAATCTCTATCAAATAAAGCTTAACATGGAGAACATGACCAAGAACTGTATGTACTCCATTCTTTGCAGTTGTGACAAAGTATATAAAGATGAAACAAGCCACTCCCTAAAAGTAAGGCTGGAGGAACATTGAAAATCCAAAGTGAGGAGTGAGACAAAGTATTTAAGCATAGCTGATTATCTATGGTGGGAAAAGGGTAGCCATTAACCCCTGTGGAATGAAGTTAAAATACTGGACAAGGAAGAACACTGGAGAGACATCTCTCTAAATTTAGAAACAACTTTCTAAATTTTATGAAGGAAGACTGGAATCCTAAGAGTATCCCAAAAAAGTGGGGTATATTGTGATTTAATGCACTGTGTGTGTTTGCAGGATGTATAATAGTATCCAAAACAAAAGTAATGAGGAGACAAAGAAGAAAATTTTATTAACAATGCATTTCACTAGAGAACACATGTTCACTTTGGCTTCCTCAGATTAAACAAAGACAAACGTGTGTGCAAGGAAAATGCCTTGAGATCTCAGAGGATAAGTAGGAATATATGAATCAAATTAATTACCTTAATTTATCACCTCTGAAGGTCCTGACTTAGAAGTATGTCACCATTTGCTTATGTTTTTTATATATATATATATATATATATATATATATATATATATATATATATATTATATATAAAAACACTTTTTCAACTTTACTCCTAGAGGCCATAACCCAGCATATACCATTTTGGAATCAGGCCGACTCCAAGAACAAATTAAAAAAAATATTCCAGACCGGACCCGCAATACTGAAATTTTGGATTTCCAAGTTTTCATTATTGCAATTGGTTTTGGTGATTTTTTTGCAACAAATTTTTTTGTACTATAATTTTTATAACTTGGAAATAAATTTGGGAGAGCTTCCAATTCTGAGAATATACAAAGACTTACGGACTCACAAACCTCTGAACAAGCTGAAGGCCCAATTAAAAGCCCTCTGCAGAAGTTAGCTTAAATGCCACCCAATATAGTGGCTTTTAACCTTGTGTGTGTGTGTGTGTGTGTGTGTGTGTGTGTGTATATATATATATATATATATGTGTGTGTGTATGTGTATATATATATATATATATATATTGTTGTGGTAAGATCCACCTAATTTGCATAGCGGAGTACCGACGATATAAATATGGTTGGTACCGGAAGACAGGGAGGCAGATCAAGAGATTTTTTGTTGTCGTCGCCTATTGGATTTTTGGTCCAGCTATAAGTTAAGTTGTTTGAAAAGTTACATTTTTTTAAAAATTTGCACGCATTTTTGAACCCTTTCTTTCCATTTTTTTTTAATTTGTACACATTTTTGAACCCGTTTTTCCTTTTTCAGTTTGACATTTGTTTAGTTTTTTATTTCGTTTAATTTTTGTTCTTACCCTCCCCGTCTTTTATTTTGTACTTTCCGTTTACTGTTCATTGTTGGTTTTATTTGTCTCGGATTTCGGTCCGACCTTTTTATTTTGTTTTATTTATTTGTTAGAAATTTCGGCTTAAAAAAAAAAAAAAGAAAAAAAAAAAAAAAAGTGAGAAAAGAAATTATAGTGTATTGAACCCTTTCTTTCCCTTTTTTGTATTGAACCCTTTCTTTCCTTTTTTTTGAACCCTTTCTTTTTTAGTTTGACAACTGTTTAGTTTTATTTTTCGTTTATTCTGCTCTTACCCACCCCGTTTTTTATTTTGTTCTTTTTCATTTACTGTTAATTTTTGTTTTTATTTATTTGTCTCGGATTTCGGTCCGACCCTTTTAGTTTTTGGTTTTCCTTATTTGTTAAAAATTTCTGATTAAAAAAAAAAAAAAAAAAAAAAAAAAAAAAAAAGGGGGGCAAAAGAAACTATACTTTGGGTTGACCGTGGTGAGTAGTCTCTTCACCATGGTCGACATAAACACTACTAGTACACCGGTACTGAATCCGGTGTCGCCAGTTAAAGCGGCCTGGACCGATAATAGACCGTTAAGAAAAGATGGCCAATATTATATTGGCCAGTATAAGAAATACGAGGAGACGTTCAATGGGGATGAATTCCTGCCCATTAAAGAAGCCGTAGATGCGATAAGCCCAAGAACAATATCCCTGCTGACCTCGGATGTTAAAACTCAAAAATTAATTGGAGTCAGCAGGGAAAGCATAGAAGAGGCCTTAAAAGTATTAAAGATCCACCCCAAAATACTGGCAAGGCGTACTAATGCGCTGTGGGATCTTCTGTTAAGAAGTGAAGACCAAGCTAAGCAGTTGGCGGGAAGTGTGTTGAGCACTAAGACTTTGCGGCTCCAGACGGAGTATATGGGCACCCGTCGGACGAGAGTGACGGTCCATGGGGTGCCCGTAGAGATCCCAGCCGATAGAATGGGAGCCTTCTTCACTAAATACGGTGAGGTCAACGACGTAAAGGCCCTCACTAGTAAAGGAGGCATAGAGACTGGAGATATGGAAGTGCACATAACTACAAACAGGCAGGGCTTCCAAGACATTCCGAATACTCTGGCATACGGTAAAAGAAGGATGTTGGTTGTCGTCGAAGGAAGGAAGCCGTGGTGCTGGGCATGTGGTAAGGAGGGGCATATGGCTAAAACATGTCCTGCCAAGAAAGAGACCCAAACCTCGGCGCACCCGCAGCAGTAACTACCAATCAGGCAGAGGAGGGAACATCTAAAGATGGTGGAGAGTGGAAGGAGGTCTCTAAGAGACGGAAATCGGCCAACACCTCATCCCCCCCTCAGAAGGGGAAAATTCAAGAGGAGGAAAAGTCTCCCGAGAAGCCGGTAGAGGCGCATCAACAACCAGTCCGGGATGGGAAATCTCCCAAAAAGGTGCAGCATCCGGAGAAGCAGAAACCAAAAGAAGGACATAAACAGCAGCAGCAGCAGCAAAAACCCCAACAGCCAGAAAGGCAGCAGCAGCAGCAGCGAAAACAGCAGAAACCCCAACAGCCAGATAAGCAGCAACAGCAGAAATTCCTCCTCCCCCTCGGCAGACATCCCTCAAAAGAGCAAGGGAGGAGAGTGACGACGAACAGTCACAAGGCCCCGCTGACCGTGGTAGGGCGGAGAGAGTCATGGATAGAACCAGGGCAATCTCCGTCCCTGCTTCTTTTGCAGATGTCAAGCAACCCCTAAGAACCAGACGTCACTCTTCCTCTCCCACCCGCATTATTTCCCCTTCCCCCTTCACTACTCCCATCAGCCCACTTTCCTCCCCCTCTCAGGCATCCACTTCTTCCCCCCCTCATCCATCAAGGGAGAAGAAGAAAAAGAAGAAAAAGACGTTTGCAGGTCTGGAGCAGGTCTGTAAAGTGGACAGGGATGAATACAAGAAGGGCCTTGCCAAGCAGAGAAAGGCCCTGTTAGGGACTCTCTACAAAATGGACCTGATTGACGGGAAAAACATAGAGGATCCCCGAAACTTCCCCGAGGCCCCAGGAGTTATAACCTGTATAAGGGAAACTGGGGGCCAACTTGAAGTGTGGAACCACCTGTATGAGGCTAGGGCAGCGTTCCCTAACATGAGGATTTTCGAGTTGGAAAACGACAACTTAAAAAAAATTAAGACAATTTTGCTCTGGGAGGGTCCCCGTATTACTCCACCCCTCCTTATATAGAGCTATAAAATTAATCTATCCCACGGACGTCGGCGGGATTGTCTCGGGCGGGATGATGACGACGGAATTGGGTACAGGAAGCCTGGGACAATCCGTCGGGGTCCTGTCAGCTACAGATTTCCGCCCCGTATGTGCTTAGGTTTTTTGCTGTAATTTTTCTTTTTTTGCAGGCCTAAAAAATGGAAATAAAGATAGCCAGTTTGAATGTGAAGGGCTTGAGGACTCGGGGTAAGGCTGCCCGCCTGCGTCGGGATCTCCTGTCCTTCGGTGTAGATGTTGCCGCGATCGAAGAGACCCACTTTGTCTGCACTTCCGATGCGTGTGTGCTGGAGGATGACTTTGTCGTCTATTCAGCATATGGGGACCGGTTGGCCAGAGGAGTTTCTTTGTTAGTCAAACGTACTCTTGATGCGAAGGTGGATCTTGTGCATACCGATGCCGAGGGCAGGTTAATCGTGGCCGATATTGCCGTGAAAAGTGGTTCGTTTCGGGTCGTTGCGGTTTATGCACCCAACGACCAGGGGGAGCGGTGTGACTTTTTTCGGCAGTTAGGGCCGTTCCTAGTCGATTCTTCGCGCCTAGTTCTAATGGGGGACTGGAATGCCATCCTGGACCCCAAGTTAGACAGGGGGCAGGGCGCTAGCGGGAGAAGGGGCGATCGCAGCCTGGTCGATCTGATCGGCGATTATGGTCTCGTCGATAGATACCGGGTCGTTCATCCCAGTGGGAAAATGTGGACGTGGGCGCATAATTGGCCGTCTGACAAGGTAGTTAGCTACCTTGACAGAATGTTAGTTCGTAGGGCCGACATAGACCTGTTAGATTGTCCCACGTTCCACTGGGTAGGCTACACGGACCACAAACTCGTTTGTGCCCGTGTGGCGTTAGAACATAGGCCTAGAATGGCTGGTTACTGGAAGTTCAATCTGTCCTTACTGGACAGGCGGGACTTCCGGGAGCAGCTAATTAAATTAGTGCAGCGGGAGCTAGTGGGGGCGGTTATCGGGAATAGGTGGTGGGAAAAACTGAAAGATAGAATTAGGTCTTTCACCACCGATTTCAGCAAACGGATCGCTCTAGATAAGGCTGAGAAGGTGAAGACACTTAAGACTAATTATTCCCGGGCGGAGGCTGGGGGGGATCCCCTAGAGATAGCCCTAGCTAGGGAGGCCCTGCAGCGGTCGAATAGCGATCGTTACATGGGTCAGGTAATTAGGCATAAGTTAAGTAAGATGTCTAACGAAGCTGTGAACCTGGGCGCAGATCTGCATCGGGAAGAAATCCGTCGAGGTGGTGATTGTTACGTTAGTCAAGTCAAAACCCCGGAGGGGCATACTCTGCGGTCGACTGACGACATGTGCGAGGCGTTTCGGTGGCATTTCGAGAGCCGCTTTACCAAGGAGCCTGGTCTCCGTGAGGAGGAGTTTCGCAGCTATTTGGCTGACTTTCCTCGGCTTGCGCTGACTGAAGCGGCTAGCTGCGAGGGAGAGATCACGGAGGGCGAAGTCTATGAGGCACTGAAGAGGGTCGGCAGAGGCAAGTCGCCCGGTCTGGATGGTTTGCCCTATGAATTGTACTTGAGGCTGTTGCACATCTTTGTTCCGATTTTGACAGCAGTGTTCAACAACTGGTTTCGGTCGGGGTCCATCCCCAATCGCATTTCCAGGGGTGTGATCACTCTGTTGAAAAAGGGCAAGAGTGTTGGGGGGAAACTAGATGATTATAGGCCCATAACTCTGCTAAACACAGAGTTAAAGATTATGGCCAAGATCCTGCAGGAGCGTTTGCAGTCAGTTGCCGAGTCTCTGTTGGGACCTGAGCAGACTTGTTCTGTGAGGGGCCGAACAATTCAGAGCAACCTGCATTTGATCCGCACGATCGTAGAGGGCGTAAAAGACGACGAAGAAGCCGTGCTGATCAATTTGGATCAGTCCAAGGCATTTGATACGGTCGACCATCGCTACCTTGCTACTGTCCTGCAGGCCGCCGGATTCGCACCCGACTTCTGCCGCTGGGTTAGCCTCCTGTATCGCTCCCCCAGTGCTGCGGTACAGGTGAACGGAAAGTTGTCGGGCGCTTTTGTTCTGTCGAGGTCGGTTCATCAGGGTTGTCCGCTGTCGCCTCTCCTTTACACTTTGGCGTTGGAGCCTCTCCTGCGCCGGCTGAAGGACGAGGCGTGCAGTCCGGCCCTACGCGGGATCGCCGTTCCTGGAGGGTCTCGAGCCAGGGTTTCCGCGTACGCCGATGACGTATCTGCTTTCGTATCGTCCCTTAACGACATTGAGGCGGTACAGAAGGCGCTTGATCGGTACGAGAAGGTGACAGGGGCCAAGATAAACCGCGACAAGTTTCCGGCTTGCGGTTAGGTGCCTGGAAGGGGCGTGATCTTCCAGGCCGCTTCGGTTGGACGGACGGTCCTGTCCGCATTCTTGGAGTGTGGTTTGGACCCGACCTCCAGCTGAAGAAAAATTGGTCTGAAGTACTAGCAAAGGTCGTTTCTGCCGGTAAGACTTGGAATCGACGGAGGTTGTCCGTAAAGGGCAGGGCGGAGGTGTGTGTTACATACATTTTCCCCCTGATTCTTTATCGATTGTCAGTACTTCCTCTCTGTGAGGCCCAGATGAAGGCGCTCGAGCAAGCGCTATCCTCCATTTTATGGAGGGGACGCGCGAACAGGGTCGACAGACGAGTCTGCACCAAACGTCCGTGTCATGGGGGGCTGGGAATGCCACACTTGGAGAGTCACATCCGTGCCTCTCGCTTGGCTTTCCTACGCCGCGCATTGACTAGAGGAGATCCGATTCTGGAGGGGATTGTTAGGGACGCCTTCCCTAGCCTTACCATCAATCCCCCCATCTCGAAGGCTGAGCGCCATTGTAAGTCTCGAGATGAATCACTTTTCCTCAGCGAGTGTCGGTCAGCCTTGAGGGCTATTCCGCGGTCCAGTGACCTTTCACGGCCTAGGAAGGTCTTCTATCGGGAATTAGTGGAGGGCCGCGCGAAGGATTCTCTACGTGATACGCTCGACTGTTCGGAGGAGCAGTATCGCTCCTACTGGTCTTGGGCGCCAGCGGCGGATTATCTCAGTAACCCTGAGTTTTCGCTTACCTGGCGATTGGCTCGGAATCGGCTGCCTCTCAACGACATGGCTTTCATATGGGGCTTGGCAGATTTGCCAGACTGTGAACGGTGTGGCCTTGGATTAGAGGAAACGGCTTCGCACGCCTTCTACCATTGCCCCCGGGTCCGCCCCTTATGGGACCATGTCGGCGAGCTGACGGCTCGTCTCGCTCCCGAAGAACTCGTGTCCATTGATCGCGCATACGCGTGTAACAATGTGCTGCCCCCGTATTCCGGGGTGAAACGAATGGTGTTTCTAACGCTGCTAGCCACGGCTCGAATGGTGATATGGACAACGCGAATGGAGGAAGTCTTGCGAGGCAATAGTCTTTCGCATCAGGATCTAATCCGATTCTTTGAGCATCAGCTCAAGATGAAAATTAGAACTGATAGAAAACGATTGCATTCGACAGTCTTCAGCGAAAGGTTGGTAAAAGAGGCGAGCTTGGTTCGTTTGAACGGGGTTAGCCTTGATTTTCTTTTCTAGGTCAACCAAAGTCACATCGGGGTGGTTTCCTGTGGAACCCTCCCCTCGGTCAGGTTAGACAAGCTTAAGTGTACCTAGTTAATATGAGTAAGTGTTGTTCCCGGCCTGCTTCCCGGCCATCATTTTAGTTATGATCCAAGTCGAGATTCCCAACCTCCCCAGTTTGTTTTGGCCTCCTTTCCATCTCAACTGGATCAGCCTTTTACTTCCCCATGTCCCAGTTATTTTATCTTTTTCCCACTCCCTTAGCGAGAGTGCTTCTTGATTTTGTCCTCTGGGCAGAATACAGCGGCCTCTCTATTTTGAGGGTTGGACGGGCCCTACTAACATAAATTATGTTTAGTTTAAGAATTTGTTGAATTTTTAGTTTGTTATGGGGTTCATCTCCCTCCCCTTTCATCTTTTCATGGTTAGATTTTTATGTATTTTTATTATCATTAAATTTTTATGGTATGGGGCGCGTTTTTGTAGGTCCCCCCTGGTGAGGATGTGGTATTATGGTGTACGGAGGATTGAATGGTGATGGACGAATTCTTGTGGTGAATGCATCAATTGTAATGTATGAATGGGTCACGAATCTGATTAGCTAGGTATAGGATAGTTAGTTGAGACCAGCCTTACCCTCCCCTTTTTAGGCCTTGTGCCACAATTTGTATTTTATACAAATAAATCTTGAGGCAAATCAAGAGATCCAACTAGAGACTCTGCCCGACTGCAACTTAGTCAACACATTCTCCAGGAACGGTCTTCCCAGGAATATACAAAAGACTATATGTAAATATTGTGTACACTTTCTTGTGTCAATACATTTTATTCTAACTACATTTTGTGTTTGCATTATTATTCCATGCATTAGTCAAGTTTCAACAATGGCGACGAAGTAGAACGAACCATACGGAAAAAAAAAAGAATTAATAGTGAGAGTTTTCAACAATTGGGATAAGGCATTGAAGAACCCAGGCTGAAAAAAAAAATTATTAATTCAAAGTCCAACTTTAACGTAACGACAAAGGATTCTGAACTTCTGGATATGTAAACTCGTTAAAGCATAAAGGAACGTTCACTCAGAAAAATTTGAAAGGTGTCGTAAACAAATAACGGTAATTTTAAATTGAAAAAATTATCTACAACGAGGCACCCGTTAAAAAGAGAAAAAAAACTGGCCGACTACAAAAACATGCATGGAAGTAAAAGGAGCACAAATACACCGTGTCGACTTTGAAAGGTAACGAACTTTAAAAAATTATTTTTTTTTTGTTTGTTCAACAATATAGTGACAAATTACCTCTGATAATAAAATCAGAAGTTGTCATTAAAATACGCGAACAGAAGTCGAAAACGAAAAAAAAAAAGTCTGACGGTCTCTGTTCACAAAAAAAAAAAAAAAAAAAACCCACCAAAGTTGATTATCACGGGCGGGAATGTAAAAGCAAGACATAAAATTAAAAAGTCGTACGTTGTTTCGATTTTTTTGGTCAGCTTATATGATATCCGTGGATACACAAATTAAAAGTATATTCTTTGTTGCATGAACACTATCAGCTAAAGATGGATGAATTATCCAAAGTCATATCTGAATTATTCAAATCCCAGCAGATGAGTCAACAACGTCAGCATGAACAGTTTGCCATATTAATAAGGGAACAACAGATAGCACTGCAAAAATATCAAGAAAAGCAAGATGAAAGACTTTTAGAAATTCAAAAGTTAACACTGGAGAAATTAAACAACTATCAGGCAAATGAAGGAAATTCTTCATATTCTAATAACACCATATTTAATTCGCTGGAAACTTTCAACTATGTGCCAGACGAAGAAAAAAACGTTTGAAGCGTACTTTAAACGATATGAAGATATTTTCTACACAGACTGTGAAAACTGGTCGAATTCAAGAAAAGTCAGTCTATTACTAAGAAAGCTAGGTACAGCAGAACATAGCAAATTTGTAGATTTTATTCTACCGAGAAAAACAACTGAATTGGAATTCTCGGAAACAGTGAAATTGCTAAAAGAGCTGTTTGGAGCAAATATGTCGCTTTGGCATAAGCGATGGTTATGCATGAATGTCTCTAAATCCGACAATCAGGATTACTTAACATATGCATCTATAGTGAATAGACATCGTGACAATTTCAGATTGGCAGAGATTACGGTTGAAGAATTCAAGTGTTTAATTTTTGCTCAAGGACTGGTATCCAGTAAGAGTGCCGAAATAAGACGTAGAGTTTTGTCTAAACTCGAATCTGAACAAAACCTTACCCTGCAAAAGTTAGCAGAGGAGTGTCAACGGGCCGTAAGTTTAAAGAAAGAGTCGCAAAAAATCGAAGAAGCTGGCATTGCTTATATTAAAAAAATAAAAAAACAGTCAAATTACCCATCAGAGAAAAATTGGAGAAAAAATTTGGCGTATTTTAATAATAGACAAGAAAATAAAAAGAACGAGGATGGAAAAAAGGTCCCACCATATAATTGCAGACGTTGTAACGAAAGACACAGGGAGGTAAATTGCCCATATAAAAATAAGAAATGTTTCGTGTGCCAAAAGAATGGTCACAAAGGATCGTGTTGTAAAACGAAAAAATTCAATAGCCGAATTAGACAAACAAATTCGAATATCAAATCAGATAGAGATTTGAGAAATATGTGACGACTAAAATATTCAAAAAGAATATCAAATTTCAACTCGATTCGGGGTCAGATTTAACAATAATGAACGATAAAACATGGAAAATTTTAAAAAGACCTACAATAATGAAGTCAACGAAACTCGCTCGAACGGTAACTGGAAAGGAAATTAACTTCGAAGGCGAGGTTGTACTTCCCATGAAATTGAACGGGATCGTTAAAAAAATAAAATTTTTCATTCTGAAAAATGGAGAAAACTTGTTGGGTACAGATTTTATTGAAACATTCGAATTGTGGGATAAACCGTTAAACTCATTCTGTAGAAAAGTAGAAAGTAATACGCAAACAAGACAGGACATTAAAGATGAATTAAAGAAAAAATTTCCCGGAAACCTTCACACCTGGTCTTGGAAGATGTAACAAGTTTGAAGCTAAATTTGAATTAAAGGAAAATACTATGCCTATTTTTAAAAAGAAACGTAACGTGCCTTCCGCAAGTGTAGAGAAAGTTAACGAAGAACTTGATAGGTTGGAAAAAATGGGAATTATTTCAAAAGTAGAATCTAATTCATGGGCTGCGCCGATTGTGTGCATAAAAAAGAAATCAAACCAAATCAGAGTCTGCGTTGATTTTTCGACAGGGTTGAACTCGGTAATTAAGGACTACCATTACCCGTTACCGAGTCCGGAGGAGATTTTTAACAAGCTAAATGGCGGAGTGATTTTTTCAAAAATCAACTTATCAGATGCCTATCTCCAAATTCCCGTCGAAGAGGAATGTTCGAAGTTACTAGGGATAAACACGCATAGAGGTTTATTCAAGTACAACAGGCTTCCTTTTGGTATTAAAGTGGCACCAGCCATTTTTCAACAAGCCATGGACGTCATGTTGAATGATTTAGACTTTGCGTGTGCCTACTTAGATGACATCATAGTAAGGAGTGCAAACGTCGACGAACATCGAGAGCACCTCAATCAAGTATTTAAAAAGATTCAGGACTTTGGATTTAAAATCAAAGAATCAAAGTGCGAATTTGGTTTGGAGGAAATTAAGTATTTAGGTCACATAATCAACAAAAATGGCAAATTTCCAGATCCGGAAAGGTCCATTGCGATTAGAGACATGCCGACGCCCACTAACGTGGCGACACTACAGAGTTTTCTGGGGCTCGCAAACTATTATCAAGCGTTCATTAAAGGAATGTACAATCTAAGAGCTCCGTTGAATGAACTACTAAAAAAAGACAAGGCATGGGAATGGACGGTAGAATGTCAGAAAGCCTTTGATGAAATAAAGAAAATGCTTACGTCCGACCTCTTTTTAACCCATTACAATCCTAAACTTGATATTGTAGTGGCAAGTGACGCTAGTTCATACGGGGTAGGAGCGTGTATTCAACACATAATGCCAGATGATTCTAGAAAACCAATTGCACATGCTTCGAGAGCATTACTCCCAGGAGAGCGAAGTTATTCACAGATAGAAAGAGGCGCTGAGTATCATTTTTGCCATAACAAAATTTCATAGATACATCTAAGGCAGACATTTTATGTTAGAAACGGATCATAAACCTCTGATCACTATTTTTGGTTCAAAGAAAGGGTTACCCGTTTACACGGCAAATCGACTGTTAAGATGGGGAACCATTCTTCTCAATTATGATTTTCACATAAAGCACCTATCATCCAAAAATATAATTCATGCGGATACTTTATCAAGACTCGTACCGAGTCAAGATGAAAGATTCGAAGAATCAATTATTGCAATTATCAGAGCAGATTATGAGGTGAAAAGCATGGTAAACAACATTGTAAGAGAGCTACTGGTTACATCAAAGGAAATCAAAAAAGAAGCTGAAAGCGATGATTTCATTTTAGAAATAAAAAGCAAAATGGTAGCAAATGACCAAAAAGTGCAGGAGATTTATTCAATGTGTGACGGAATTTTATTATATGGTGAGAGAGTAGTAGTACCAAAAAAGTTGCAGAAAAGAATCCTACGGGACTTTCATATGGGTCACCCGGGGATTAATAGAACAAAAAGCTTAATGTGAAGCTTTGTATATTGGAAAGGAATGGATGTGGATATCGAAAACATGGTTCATCGATGTAAAGGGTGTGCGTTAGCAGCTAAGGCACCACCTATAGTACACAAACCATGGCCAAAGACAGATCATCCATGGACAAGATTACACATTGATTTCGCTGGTCCAGTAGAAAATTATTACTACTTAATAGTGGTAGATAGTTTTACAAAATGGCCGGAAGTACTACGCTGCAAAAAGCCTACGTCCAATACCACAACAACTTTTTTGCATGAACTATTTGCACGGTTCGGTGTGCCAGAGTGTATTGTGAGTGACAATGGTACACAATTCACTTCTGAAGAGTTTAAGGAATTTTGTGAGTTATATCAAATTAACCACATAACGCCGCCGCCGTATCATCCGAGATCCAATGGACTCGCAGAAAGATTTGTCGATACGTTAAAGCGCGCTCTGAAGAAAGCCTCAGGAGTTCCAACGGAAAAGGCGCTTCAGCAATTCCTACAAGTATACAGAATCACGCCAAACCAGAGAACACAATCAAACATGGCACCAGCTGAACTAATGTTCGCGAGGAAAATTAAGTCAGTGTTTGACAAGCTTTTGCCAGGAAGAAATAGAGTAAAGAACACTATGTATACAGCTAGAAAAAGATACACCGCCGGAGAGAAGGTGTTTTTCAAGTGCTACAGAAACAATGTTGAGTTCTGGGAGCGAGGCATAGTCGACAAGAGAATCGGTGACCTGATTTACATAATTAAAGGGCTGAAGAATACTCATAAAAGGCACCAGAACCAACTCAAAAAATGTTACGTTCTAGAGCATGAAGAAAGTATACTGGATGAGGAGGAAGATCCCATTGATGTAATGTATGATATTTTTCAAGTAGAACCTCCACAGAATACTCCTGAACCGAGAAGATCCGGTAGGAAACGAAAGTTCACGGACCCATTGGACGTGAATCCAAAACGGAAAAGATATTAAAATTAAGCAGATTGACATATACATATGAAGTATGCAAAGGGGATCTACAATGAAATAACCATAATCACCATCCCATATAGGAAGCCAGTTTGAAATCCAAAAGGGATTCCAAGGCTTGGGAGGGGGGTGTTGTGGTAGAATCCACCTAATTTGCATAGCGGAGTACCGACGATATAAATATGGTTGGTACCGAAAGACAGGGAGGCAAATCAAGAGATCCAACTAGAGACTCTGCCCGACTGCAACTTAGTCAACACATTCTCCAGGAACGGTCTTCCCAGGAATATACAAAAGACTATATGTAAATATTGTGTACACTTTCTTGTGTCAATACATTTTATTCTAACTACATTTTGTGTTTGCATTATTATTCCATGCATTAGTCAAGTTTCAACATATATATATATATATATATATATATATATATATATTATAGCCTTTTTGTATTTTAGTTTATTGGATGCACTGTTATTTCTGTTATCCCACATTGGGATGCCTGGTTTGTTTGTTTATACATACACACAAATGCACAATGGAAACAAAAAAGGTAATGCCCAAGACCCTCTTTCATACATAGGTATCTCAGTTGTATCCATTATAGTGAAGGAAATAATGAACATTAACTAAGCTGTCACCATTCTATAAAAATCAACTCCTCACAACCCAATTTGGCTTTCACTCTGGTAAGGGGTGCAATGATGGCATCTATGCCATCAAACAACTCCAGGAAATTGCTTACCTCTCCAATAGGAAATTGAATAGGAAACTGAACACGTGTTATGTAGACTTTACAGCAGCATACAATCACATCAATAGAAATTTCCTCTTGTCATACACTAGAAATCACCTTTCAAGCTCCAAATTCATTGAATGCCTAGATTTGATAGAAGAACTATTTTGGTCCACAAAGTCGTGCATGCTGAGTAATAAACCCAATACCAGAGCATTCCAAACGTCATCTGATGTATGACAAATTAAAATAAAGCTCCCAATCTAATCTCTTCCTAGACTACGCTCTGCACATGTACAAGTACAGATTTGAAGATATAGGCACTGATCACTTAAGCATTCTATATACAGTGTAACCCGGAAATAAGAGAGTTGTCAGGACCAGGAGAAAAAGTCTCTTATATCCGGATTTGGTCTATTTTGTTTTATTAACACAGGCTCTAATTTTGGACCAGAGAAAATCTATCTTATATCCGGGTTACACTGTAATATCCCAAATGAATCTACTAAGAGAAAATATTGTTCCAGCTTCCCCTCCTGAGGCCAATTTAAAGGGCATGAGGAGTGCTGATTATATAAGCATAGCTGGGATAAAAATAGTGATGAACAAACCAAAAAAAAGAAGAAAAAAAATATCAGCAACCTCCATGAGATATACCAGAAAGTAGGACCAAAGTTAAACCTTTCTAAAACAGAATCAATAATCTGCAGTTGGAATGAAAGCAGTGATGGTATCTACTCTGAATCCATAATAATAATAATAATCTAGGTCAACTGCCAACCGGATTTCCTGATTCCAAAACTTCAAATCCAACCCTCCAGAAGTTTAGACAAGGCTCACTGTCACTATACAGATTTATGTGGGAAGGGTTGATTTTTGTTGTACAAAGAGCTATATAAATCAATTGAAGATTAACCCCATGAATATTTTGTTTTATTTTTCATCATGAAGATATTTTTTTCCTAAATATAGCACCTGCCATGACTTGAACCGGTACTGTGAAACTATGATTGTCAATTCATCCACTGCTGTGAGATCAAAAACACAGTGTGGGCAGAGTTTGTGCAGATCAAAACAGCCAGCAAAACAACAGCCAGTTTAGACCAGCACACAGTTAGCCCCATGGTTAAAACGTTGTTCTAAGACCCTGAGGATTGGACAACTAAACATGGTTACACCACCAGGTGTAGACAGTGAAAAGATGCAGCTGATCATAGATTCCACAACATTGTAGCTCTTAGTAATGTTTGTCTGGTAATCTTGGACAGTCATGCTTGCAAAAGTGATGTGTTAAAAGGACACTTTCCTTTGACACCACTATTATTTTAACTACCTTCATCCTACAGCAATGTTTATTCTTTTAAAAAGTGATTAGAATTTTAATAAGACCTAAATATATGCATTTTTTTTATCTTGAGAATTTAAAACAAAATTAAACTGTTTATTTACAAGAATAATTTTATATTTACATGCTAAAAACTAATTGTATTAAAGCTAATACAATGCAATATTTATCCTTTACCAATTTATAAAGAAATATAATTTTTTATTCATAAATTTATAAATATTTACTAAATAATTAAGATGTGAACCAAATCTTATTTAAAAATATGTAAAGTTTGAATAGATTGGCTATTAGCCAATATTTTACCAACTATTCCAGTAAACAATCCAACAAATAATTAGCATAATTAAACAATCTAATAGTGTTAATTACTTTTGTTAATTCTCAAAAATAAAGAAAATATATAAATTCACTTTCATATATTTAGGTTTTATTAAAATTCTAATCATCACTTTTTAAAGCAAACATTGCCTAGGAGTAAAAGTAGTTAAAATAACACCAATGTCAAGGGAAAAACTGTCCCTTTGACATTTCATTTATTTTTTTACAGGCATGAAAGCCCAAGATCACTGTGTTTTTACCATCCCTCTTACTGCCATCCACTTACACAAACTCCTTACTGTTTTCCTTTCTTCCCTCCTATCTTCAATATATCCTTCGTAGGTCACCTGAAAGATTTTGAAAGGTGGTAATTAGAGTCTTTTTCCTTGCATTTTAAAGCCTAACAATTGACGGTTGTCTGTTTCTGAACTTCATTTCAAGAGATAAGTCACCATCCATAAAATGTCTATACCAGTCAGGGGTCAGTACATTTAAATAGTTTTCTTTTCTTTCACTTTCCAAATTCTTCAAGCAGCTTTATTGACATTGAGACTCAGTTTAAAATTATGCCTCAAAATTACCAAATCTCAAATTATTGTATCTGCCATAAAATCTGATACAAAAATGTTACAGGCAAATAGTCTTCATAATGATATTACCAACACCATAATGGAGCCATAGTCTTTTGATGTGCCCAATAAATAAGCTTTGGAATAAAATCTCTTATATATATGCACAAAAGTATATATCTATAAACTTCTGTAGTATTATCCTGCTTGTCTGCCAAGGAACTTCTGCTAATGATCACAAGATGTTGCCAAAAGTAGTACAAAATAAAAGAGCAGAAAGTTTTCTATTTCTTCACCACAGAATACCAGAGATAGGATGCATCTCATTTCCCTTCTGAGAGAGTGGCACAGCAGCCAATGACCTAAGTTTATTAACTTCTACCTCAGTCTTCCAAACCAAGAAGGAAAATTTCTCAAATATAAGTCAACAGCTTTCATTGGAACTTCACAAACCCATATGTATGAAAAAGGACATTTCCACATACACTTCCATTTACTCATTTTGCATTATTTCCATTTAGTTTTCTACGGCAATAAAATGTTATTGCTTATAATTTCACTGCTATCTCCCATTCGAGTAAACAATGCTATCACTATTTCTAATATCTCTTCTACATACAGGAATCCAACAACACTTAATCACTTGATTTGGCTACAATAGTCAAATTAAAACTATACAAATTTGAGATATTATTTACAGTCGAGACTAATTTTTCTCATCTTTGTTATGTTTCAGCTGTTGTGTCCTCCAGCCTTCTTCAGACCCTGGCCAGGTAGTAGACTCAGACCCAGTGAAAACAAGGCTAGCAATAAATGATATTGATAGTAGACACGGAAAAGAAATTGCAAAATCTCCTACAGAAAGTAACAATGGAGAGTGTGAAGAAGGGACTAAGTATAAACTACAAGAAAACAGAATGCATGGTCATCAGTAAAAGGACAAGCCTAAAAGATGATTTGCAGGTCGGAGACACTAGAATCAAGCAGACTCTGAAGTTTAAATATCTGGGAAGCGTTCTGACAGAGGACGGTAAGTGCGACACTGAGATCTGTAGATGTATTGGGATGGCCAAGGACACATTCCAAAAGCTGGGCAGAGTATTGCAATACAGGAGGATTTCTTTGGTAACAAAGAAAAGAATACTGAGCTGTTACGTGACATCTGTCCTTTACAGCAGTGAATATTGGACAATTTCCTCAAAGATGAAGAAGAGACTTGAGGTGACAGAGATGTGGTTCTACAGAAGGATGCTAATGATATCATGGACCGAGCATGTGAGCAACAATGAGGTTTTAGAGAGGATGCAAACAAGGAGGAGGCTTATACTCAACATCAGGAAGAGGCAGCTGAAGTTCCTGGGACACACAATGAGGAAGGAGGTCCTGGAGAATCTGATACTCACGGGTCGAATAGAGGGAAAGAGAGAAAAGAGAAAACAACGCATGACATACCTAGTGGCCTTAAGCAAGTAGATGACAGAACGTGGACTGGGGGAGGTGGCAGAGGGGAGGAACTTGTTGAGAGCCGCAAGTGATAGGAAGTGGAGAGCCATGTGATCTCCTATGTCCTGAAAAGATATGGCACATAGAAAAGTAAAAAGAACAAAACAAGATACCCCTAGACATGGACAGCAAAACAACATCAATTTAAGTTTATATAAAGTGTGAAATTGTCTATATTTTTCCACTTGCCCCCGTTAAAAATGGACTATTCCATAAGAACTAGTGTCAACCAATCAACACCACACATTGTGAAACTCGGCTTATTATTGGTCGAGACAACCCCAGAATGTGTATCCATGGCCAAAAATCTGATTTCTCGCTAATTTCGCAGAAGCCTACTTTGGCTTCCTAAAGTAAATAAAAGGACGAATTTCAGTCCAATTCACCAGTCAGTAATTCACCTTCAGAGAGATTCCACGCGTGTCTACATTTTGACTTAAGAACTTTTCGCGTGTCAACACCTGACTCAACTTTCAACCTCTTTCTGTCTCTCTAAAAAAAAGTGTTACTACACTACTAAACAGAAATTGTAATTCTAGCATAAGACAGATGAAAATACAGTCCAGGGTGAACAACTATCAGAACAAGAAAAAAACAAAACCAACTTACATCTCACATACATTACTTTCTAATTTATCTCTCGATAAATTTTCCTTAATATTACATGTGAACATTTTCTTAAACAAGAGAACATTGCTGAACTTTAATGCACTTAATATGCTTGATGCAAGTTTCGTCAACTTGCAAATAACCAAAACACAATCTCTTCTTTATTTGTAAAAATTGTATATAAATGTTCGATATTTTCTAGTTGAATGCACATCCACCGTTGTTTCTTGTTCATTTTGCATTGAGTTTTATTCGACTTGTACGTCTATGCTTTTATTTGTTGTGATTAATGTGAAGAACATGCTTTCAAATTCATCACTCTAGTAACAAAAAACCTTCTGATTTCACACTCAATTCATAGCAATCCCAACAAAAGGATAAGGTTTGAAATTGACACCAGAAACCCAGAAAGCACATCAGCCAAAATATTATGATAAAATAAACATGTGTCAAGTTGGAAATAATAATAGATCCTCATCCCAGAAATTCAAACAATAATTTAAAACAGTTTCATTTTTTTTTTGTACAAATTTCTTAAATTAGAACCCCGAACTTAAGTTTCCTTTTCTTTTAATATTTTGTATGAATTGATTGATAAATCATAAAAAAGTAAATCCTTCTTTTGCAGATTATTTAAAGCCAGAAAATATTTTTAGATTGTAAAAATTTTCTTGGAGATAATGATTTACTGATACAAGTCCTACTAATTAACCTGTAAATAGTAGGGGAGAAGAGGTGCATTCATGCCTTTTACAAGGATATTTGCATATAAGTGAATATAATGAATCCAACTAGATTTGGTAATCTATTCTCAGATTTCCAATTCTAAGCTGTTATCCATTACACCACCCACACATCCAAGCTTACAGCACCTGGTATTCCCAGCAGTCACCCATCTAGGTATTGATCAAACTTGATGTTGCTTAACTTTGGTGACCATATGAGAACTAGCGTTTCAATGCGATATGGTCATAAACCTATATTACAGAAATTAAATCTTCTGATGGGATTTTACTGGTTGAAAAACATATATCAGATTTGTTTGATAAACAACTATTATTAGGGCATATACAGCCCAAATACTTGCAGACATAGTTGTAGGCCTACCACGTTTTTTTTTTTGGACCATAATTAGAATAAATCCTTTCACCATTCCCACAAAATAGAGAAAAAGATTTTCAGAAGTCAGTGTGAAATTATTTTCTGATTAATGAAAACCTCGTATTCAAAAAGGCACCTATATGTAAAATTATATTTTAAATCCCTTTACAGATATAAAAATAGAAGCATACTACTTCTGATTCCCAACAATTTTGGAGGCCAGTTTGTTCTACCCATGTACACATATGCACCCATGCATACAACAGAAGAGATGAGCCAGCAGCTGCCATTGACTAAGGCCTTGTCTACGAACCATCATAAATCAAGTCTGCCCATACATTTCACTCTGTGCTAAGAACAATTACTTTATAAAGCAAACTTCACTGCAAGGAAAACTGAACATTTTATTGTTATTGTATATTTCTGAAAAGAATACATGTTATTTCAACTGATGTTCTGCTTCTACTTTTCCTCCAAAAAAATAACCTTTTATATGCTTTGTTTAAAAGATGTGTTGTTAAATGTTTGGAATCCAGACACTCAGATAAAAACAAGAACCTGGGTAGACGGATCCCAACAATATGATAGAAACCTTTCCTGAGTAAACAGTATTAGCATGATTCAACTCAAAAATCTCAAATATCATGTAGGAGGACACTAGCAAGGAAATTGCTTCAGTAATAAATTTTAAACAGAGACTTCTTTCTGTCCACTTTGAAAAGATGAAGAAAGCATAATAGAAAATGCTTTTAGAAAAGATCAAAAGAACCATAAAAGGAATCTAACAAAATAGAAATGCAGCCATTTTGCTTTTCAAACATGGTAAGAACTTGATATGAATAAGAATGCATTGACAAGTCAATGTTGGAATCTGTCTGAAAGTCTTAGAATAGTGCCAGACAAATAGTAACCAATTTAAAGAATTGCCAATCAACATCTGTTGGAATCTTTGATCTGGAAAGAACATTTCTGACAACTCTCACAAGGACAGAATAGGAAAAAAGTTTTTACTTTCAGATAGATGGTTGAGAGACACTGATCAATATTTTTAATTAAAATTTAACTTACAGCCTTTGAAATATCTTTGTGCCTAAAACTTTAGTCGTACATCCATAACACGTTATGAAATTATCTTGCAAATTTATCATTTGTAACATGTATCTTGTTTTATGCAGCTACAAAGATAAGTAAACAGAGAACTTGTCCATCAAATAATTTTAAGATGAAAGTAACTTTGAAAATAAACACAAGAAAGCAGTTTAATTTTTTCATATTTGAATGGTATTGTGGCCTTCACTACTCATGATCAAGAGCAGACATTATATATCTCCATGACCTTGACCTTTTCTTCATTGCATTGCCACACACCCTTCAATTTACTATAGCAAGTTCATTTAGATTTATAATAAACCTAATATCCTTTTAGTCGTTTCAGTATTACAAACTTAGTCCGAGCATTTTTATACTTTGTGGCAATTCGGAATATATTTTGTGATTTTTAGTACTTTGCAGGCCCACTTAATATTTATACACCCTTATCATATAACCCAGCAGCATCTTGCTGAATTGAGGCAGGAGGCGGCAAAATGCAGATGGGTTATGTATTGAGTTATGTGCCCATTTATTTTTGTTCTGCCAACTGGATGCTGGTTAGGCTTTCCTGGCCTTTCTTACTCCTGACTACCACATCTTCTGGCATTCCATCCAAACTTCAAATAACCTATTCCGTACAGTTCAGTTAAAATACTACGGAAGGTTCAACATCGGACTTAACAAGCAACTACGCAACGCTAGAGCCGGACATTTAAATTAAACTTTCATCTCTGGCTATATCGCCCAAACTTCAAATAACCTACTCTGTACACTTCAGTTAAAAAACAATGGAAGGTTCATCACTGGACTAAACCAGCAACTTTATAACACTTTGGCTGGACATTTGAACTGAACTTTCAAACTGTGGACTTACATGCCAACTTAAAATACATGAACCCTACTTTTAACATTTAGTCACAGTTATAGTACCTAGATCTTCTAGTCGGTCAGTATTCTTCATTTATGCCTCCATTACCTGAATCACTGTTTGTTCATGTTCCTTTAACCCAAACATGTACTTTTGTATGTGATGTAAATAAACGTTGTATTAATTTTTAGTTTGTCATGTGTTGTCCACTTGTTGATCTGTCAGATTCTCCTCATCTCTAAGGATGATCATAGTATTAACAATTTATCCTTTACCATGCTAATTTCTTTTTAGAATTGTTCCCCCAGCAAATGCATTTTTTTTGAGGGCACAAAAACACCTACAGTTTTAAAATTGTTACAACTTTTCTTGTATTGTATGTATAAATTTTATTTTTGTATACTAATAAAAGAATGGTTGAGTAATATTTTGATGTAATGCATTACGTTTTGAATGCATGTTTTGTTGTTAAAAACAAAAAACAAATACATTAACAATTTAACATTTTTTTTTATTATTCCTTGTGGAGTTCTGAGATTCAATAAGAAGCAAAATAGCTAAGAAGGCTTTCATTTTGTCAAAAAAGTGACATGCTTCCTTGTGTTTACATATGAGAAGACACCAGAATTTGTTTGGTTTTCTTTCACCTGATTAGCATATTTATTTGCTTCGTTGACAAAAAGTTATTCTGTCGTTTATAAATAAACTAAATAATTCACCTTCAGAAAAGCTATCAGGTATATCGATGGTTGCTAGTAGCCGCTAGTGGCCTTCATTGTTTTCCTCCATGTAGTGATGTGTGGTTATCTTCAACCACTTCACCGTCAATATACACTTGAGTAAAGCCTTCAAAATCATCATTGGATGTTGATATAGCCATCTTTGTTTACAAAAAAAAAAAAAAAAAATTGATGTTACACCTCGTGTAGAATCTAGAATTCAAAATGGCGTTGGAAAATGGAAGTTTAGCCTTGTTTGAAAGCAGTAGTAGGCAATTTCCAACTTGAAATAACAGTTGATAAGTGTTTATTTATAGCAACCATCTCAAGTTGACAAAATGTACCTAGAGCATCAAAGGGAGAGAATTCTACAGCAACAATTTTTGCCTCCATTGTGGTAAAGGTCAAAGAAACATTTAGCATTCAATGACAGAGCAGCCAGTGCTACTTTCAGTTGAAAATTAAATCTTTCTAAGAAGACAATTTTTCAAAAAAATAGGTTTCTCAAGTCTTATCATTCTTTCCAATATTGATGGGGGCTTCATTCTTAACATTTTGCTTGAAGTAGTGTAGAAAGTCGACATCTTGTTTTGTGTCATTTTCTCTTAGAGTTATCCATTTTATTCATTACTGCTGTTGAAAGTCCACAATTAATGTGTTTCACACAAAAATGACCCAATATAAGAAAATCGGAGACATGAAATACATTGAACTCAATGTAAATGCTATTTTATATTTTTTTATAAATGCACAAGAAAATAATTTGAAACTTAAAAAACAAACAAAATTATGCAAGAAATATATTTTAGTTTGGTTTATTTTGTCTTACAGCATATCAACCTCATTGGGTTATTTAATGCCAACAAGATGATTTTTAGGACATGTTTGTATGAATAGAACATGTATTTCTTTGTAAGAAATCAGTTTGTAGATAAGGTTTCATTGACTTTAAAGAGGGTTTGTCAAGAGTCAAATGTAATGCTGGTAATTTTTTTTTTTTTCAAAAATGTATTGCTGGTATTTTTACTATAAAAATCTATTTTTATACTTTCATAGTGTTTTGACACCAGTTTGGGAGGTTAACTATTTTCTTGTAGCTGAGACCCTAACAGGTGTTACCACTCTGGGTCAGAGTGGACCTTGGAGCAACAGCAATTGAGGTGGTTTCATGCTCCTGAAAACCTCCTCATGAGAGGCCTTGCTGCTGGATGTAGTTTATTGTCATATCCAGGACAAATAGATTTTGGGGGATATCTAATTATAATTCTACAAATTATTTGGTCTTATATATTCATCTTTGCTTTATTTATGAAAAATTTTGGCTGATCAGTTCTTTGGCCTTTCTCAGGTGGTTTTATGTGAAAGAAACTTTGCTAATTTGTGAGCTGATAAAAATAAAACTTCATTAGGAATATTGTTTAAGTTCTGAGCACTATCACCAAGTACAACACAAACCTATGGTAGGAAAAAACATACTGACTGAAATTTTTAAAATGAAAAGTTAATAGTCTGAATAAAAAAAAAAAGTTATTGCATGTCAAATCAACAAGGGTCTTACCATTACAGATTTTTTTTCAAATTTGTTACACTTATAGAGTTTCATGATAGAAAGTGAATAGTACTTACTTTACATCTCTAGGTCAAAGAGTTCCTAAAATATGATCCTTGCCAAAAAGGTAACTTTTTGAATATACTCACAAAGTTTAAATATCAATATCTCGGTTGTTTTTTCACCTGCAATGCAAACTTGTATACCATTTTGAAGTATATGGATAGATCTAAAAGGTGATCTATTGATTTTTTTTATTTAAAGGATAAATTAGATAATTTGACCTTGACCTTGACTGTTAATTTCTCAAAAAAAATAAAATAAAATCTTATCAACTTTTTTTTCTTTTTTTTAACTTGACAACAAATTTGTCTCCTTTATGACAAGATATGTACAAAGATATGTACAAAGATTTTATGGTGAATTTGACTGTGGCTCAAGTTAAGTGTTTTACTGAGTTAGGGCAAATTTAAAATGGCAGATTTGCACATCTGCCACTATATGCTAATATTTTCATTATCTTAATTATATATATATATATATAATACAAAAATAGAAAATGATTGTTTTGTGCATTTAGTGTACAATATCAACAAAAATTTGTTAAGCCATTAACATCATTTGTTGCATATTTTCACATTAATTCATGACACTTTTTTTTTTTAAATTATTTCTGTCACTTTTTCATATAAAAATTTGTTATATAATAAAAATGTAAACAAAACCAAAAATAAGGTTGTTTAATTTCCACTGAATTGGTCAATATATAACACAAATTCTGTTGATTTTAAGACCATAGTTCTTATGTGAATATCAATCAGCATTCAAAGAGCTTTCTAAAAATATACAATTTTGACCATATTGGGAGACATGAAAATGTTAGTATCTAGTGGCAGATGTGCAAATCCGCTATTTTGAATTTGGCCCAACTCAGTAAAACCCTTGAAACTCAGGCCACAGTCAAAAGTCCACCACAAAATTTTGTACATATCTTGCCATAAAGGAGACAAATTTGTCAAATTAAAAAAACAAAAAACAGCTACATTTTTTGAAAAACTAAAAGCCAAAGGTTAAAGTTTTAGATCTATCCATCCAAGTACTTTAAAATGGTATGTAAGTTAGCTTTGTAGGTGAAAAAACAACCGAGATATTGATATGTAAACTTTGTGACTATTTTCGAAAATTCACCTTTTTGGCAAAGATTAAAGGGTCATATCTTGAGAACTATTTGACCAAAAGATGTAAAATAGGTACTATTCACTTTCTAGCATGAAGCTCTATAAGTGTACCAAATATGAAAAAAAAAATCTGTGTCAGTGATGGCCAGACCCTTGTTGATTTGATACAGAATGACCCTATATAATTTGTCCAAACATTATCCAACAATTTTGGATGTACTAAAAACTTATGTGCCCTTGATGCATTTGGTAACCAGAGGAGATATTATTGCTTATACATAAATAGACACACTCCAATAGGGTTGTTCAGTCGGTAGTGAGACACTACGATGTGGTTGTCACATTTACAATGACATGCATTATATTTTGGCAAACATGCAGGTCTTGAGGTGAAAAACACTGACAAACTTTTGAATGGTTTCCAATTTTCCCCATCAAAACATTTTAATGCAATCAAAAAGGTAATCAGTTGGTGCAAATGTAGCAAACTGAGTTTTTTACGCATTGTGATATGAACACATGTGGAACTCCTGAAATTAAAAAGCTCCCTACAAAAATATGGCAGACTAGAGATGAGTCCAACCAAAAGAAAATGTAACAGTAAAGTAACAAGAAACCTATATACATGTATAAACAAGTGTATGTATTAAATAAAGTTTACAAAAGACAAAAACATTGACCCGTGTGTGCATGTGCATAATGTTCACAGCATCTTCCCATAAGTAGGAATGCGTATCTTCTGCAAGAGCTTTACATGGTTGCAATGTCTGCTGAAAATGCAAGAGAGAGAAAGTATTTATAGTTTAGAGAGAGTGTCCTCTAGGAACAATCTGGACAATTAGGAAATTAAGGAGGAGTTAACTCTGACACAAAGTTAGGAAAATATTTTGAAACTTAGGTGAATATAGTAGGTAGTGTTGAACAGACCAACTACGTGCTACCACTACCATGCAAAAACTAAGGTATGTTAGTGTTCTTCAAATTTATTATTTAACTGACATATATGATTAGTACTGCAGATAAAACACTGATCATTATAATTGATTCCCAATTTAATGATTAGTCAATCTAATAGATATACTTGTGAATTAGTGCACTGAAAAATAATGTATATAACAGGAGTAACTAAACTACATAATATAAAAACCATGATAACTTCACTTTGTTAGATATTTTGTTATGAAAATTCTAATGAACACACACACACAATGATATTCATTTATGTAGTTTTTAAATTTTGTTTCGGTAATAATCAGTGTGTGTATTTTAATAATTTCACCTAAGGTAAGGCAACAAAGCCACTAAGGCACACACAAGGGGTTACTGAAAGTAAAAGAATCTGATGAAAAAAACAAGACAGGACAATAAGAGAACAAGATTCAAAAGAGACATTTGATGACTTGATATTGCATTTACATTTTTGAAGATCATAATTGCCAGGAAAGCCAAAAGAGAGTTCCACAAGTGCAAGGGATGAAAAAGTTAGCAAAGAACTTATTACATCTTATATGTTTCTCAACGGTGAAAATATGAAACCAAGTTGCCAATATAGTACTGCATTTAAATTTGTGAAGTTGAGGTAGCAAAGAGGAAAGCTCATCAGAACAATTACCAGGAAAAGTCACAGGAGGGTAGTGAGAAAGTGACTGAAGCTGAGATGCCAGATCAGAATAGACAACATTGCAGATTATTTGGATTTTGTTAAAAATCTGCAATATATATATATATATATATATATATATATATATATATAAAAACAAATGTTTTTATAATCTGATTTGCTGATTTACAGTTGCACATCTTGAAATATGAAATGAGTTACACTCGTTTTCTTACTCTAATTCCAAGACATGGCTATGATACTTGTTACTACAAGCTATGTTTTAACCATTCCCAGCAGAGTGTCAAATTTCCCAAGCACTCTTTCTTCATTGTGTTCCAGAAATTTCAATGATCTCTTTCTGATTACAAGTGCTCTTTTTGTTTCTATTTTCAAAATCACCATACAATAGGGTCAATTTGTTTAGGGGAATTTCAGGAAACAAGTACTAAGTTGGTAAGGGAACAAGTTTCTTTGCACAAAACAAGTAGTCACCATTTTGATCTGAGAAAATATGTCCGCCAATATTTATTCAAAATAATTATTTCAATTCACAATAGCCATCAAACTTTAGTTTTTCAATGTCACAAAGAAGTGCTTTTAGAGATTGTTTCCATCACCATGAGATATAAGTATCCATTTGTGAAATGTCTCATAATTCTATGCAGTCATTAGTAGAGAGCTCTTCTTTTTGAAAGTGAAATCAATACTTTCTGAGAAACTACAGTGCAAAGAGTGCATGTCACAGATACCTAAGAAAGTAATTTTTTTTCAAACCTCATTGTCAATAATAGTGGTTCTTCTTGCTGACTACAAACCAATCTTACTCATCAATGATACACTGAAATATGGGAATAGCTCTTGTTTAAGTATAGAACCAGCACAATAGTATAAAAAAAGATCAAGAGCATGTTAAAATAAAAAAAGCAGAAGAAAAAATCTCATGACCATTTTCCAACTCAGATTCCAATAATTCTCACATTCATCGTACATGGCTGAAGTTATGTATTTATAACCTCCAATTGTTTAGAGAGCAAAGGGAGCCAATAATACAGAGTTTTGTTTAATTATTGTTTTATTTAAATTACATATATTAGTTTAAATAAAATCTGTGTGTGTGTATATATATATATATATATATATATAAGAACAATTTGAATCTGAGATGGACAATGGTCATATAGGGCTTTTTCTTTTTTTGAGGACTTGAAAAATACTCACAGGATATACTGAGGAGCAGAGGTAAAAGTAAGTAACATATCTAACAATTTTGTGTAAATGGATGGCAGGGGTAAGACTGGAAGGGATGGTGAAGAAGCACTGTTTAGACAGGAAGCTGTGGAGAACCACAAATAGCTACTTCCTGAAATGATACAGCATATAAAAAAGAAAATACTGAAGAAGAAAAAGAAAAAGAGGAGGGGGGAGAAGAGGAGGGGGGAGAAGAGGAGGGGGGGAATGTCACATCATTAAGTATAAGATTTTAAATGAACATTATACAGTCATATATAAATTGAAAGTTAAGTAAATGTGGACTATCAAACCATTGTAAAGATATATCACACATTGACTTCAAATGGTTGGAGTGGAGATCCAGAACATTTCAACCCTGTACCAAAACTAAATATAAGACTCCCATTTATAATTAATATTACAGTATAATGTATTTTATATTTAATATTACAGTATTCTGAATACAGTCTATAACAAAACATTACAAAACATTACCGAACCAGTTATCTCAACTTCATATAACACTCCGAAGATATTTTTTAACTTTCTTTTTTTTTTTTTTTTGTGTGTGTGTGTGTGTGTGTGTTTACTAAATGTAGCTTAGTCTAGCACAAGGCCACAATAGTAGAGCCTTCATTAGGATTGAAATTGGTCTGTGAGACTAGCTTGTTAACGATCACGCTTGAATATTCTGATAATTATGATTGATATTTGTGTCACCTGATATTTTCATATGGCCTTATACCTGACTATGAACTATTATAGTAGATACTTAATTGAATTGTACTGAAAATATAACCCCAGTGTGAAAGATGGAAATCAGATTAAGACTGTGTAATAAAAACAGCTTTTTAATATATTTAAAAAAAAAAAAAAAGTCCTCTACTTTTTCAAGTATTGTCTAAAATATCAGTTTCTATTAGCAACATTTTTTTTTCCTTTGCTGATTAAATACGTTTACTTCAGACAGATCAAGGGAAAAAAATAAAATAAACCTATTTTAATTCAGTTAGGTTTTGCATTTTGAGTTATTCAAAATAGACTCACTTAGTATTTTAATCATTTTGAAATTTTAGTCTTGACTTTAATTCATTCATAGGTTTGTTTTGTAATGGTTGATTTTTTTTTTTTTTTTAAATTTATTTGGCAGAGTATTTTTCTTTCTTCCAGCCATGAAGACTATTCACTATCTTATAATTCTCTATAAGTAAACTCATGACTAAACTAGGTTTAGTAATTCAGTGGAAACAATCATACCAAATATAATATTAAAAAAAATGAGACCATTTGTATTTTGGGAATGTTTTATATATAAACCTAATTTGTGTGATTGCTATAAGTTCGATCCTCACTTTCGATCTTGTTCCACATCTAAGCTACGCTTAGAAAATCATTTGGACACCTCAGCGATGTGTAATGGTTAGCAAAGCTTGTCTCACTAGAACAATTATGACTAGTGAGTTTGATCCTGACAAGAGTGCTCCACACTTTTGGCCTTGTACCACATCTAAGCTACACTTAGAAAAATCATTTGGACACCTCAGCGATGTGTAATGGTTAGCAAAGCTTGTCTCACTAGAACAATTATGACTAGTGAGTTTGATCCTGACAAGAGTGCTCCACACTTTTGGCCTTGTACCACATCTAAGCTACACTTAGAAAAATCACTAAAAGCATGAAACTCCAAATAACAGTGAAGAAAAAAATATGTAATTTTAAGTTACAGATTATTTCACATTGAGGACTGTTTTATTATTACAATCAGCACTCACAGTTCACTATTGTGTGCGTGTGTGATGTAATAACATCAACAAACACAGTCTGTTGAAGTCCTAATGGATGAAACATGTCACAAATAAACTTTTCATTTTGGCTTACAAGTTCATTATATATATATATATATATATATATATATATATATATATATATTTAAAATATGATTCCTTCGCTACATAAGAGTTCTCATGTTTCAAAAGCGAGAGCCGAGACCCTTAATATAATTTTTGAAATTTAGTTGAATTTAGGTGTCTGGTCTCGCTTCCTATCATTTTCATCTTTACTTTTTTTTTTTTTTTAGTAATTTATAATAGACTCTCCATGCTGCTAGTTACTATATAATATGAATGATACTTGCAAACAGTTAACTGACTGGAAAAAGAACGTTCTTCAGTATATGTACAAATAAATTCTAAATTCCATTCTTTTTACATGGACAAAACATTAGCCAGAAGGCCCGAATTCTTTTATTCCAGATTATTTACCAAAGAATGATTATTATTACTATTTTTTTTTAAATCATTTCACCCCCAGGCAAGGCAATAAATATCATGAGGATGCAAGGGGTTACTGAGCATGAAAGAAAAAGGACAATAAAAGAACAGGATTCCAGAAGAGAGATAATGGTACATTTTTGAAGATCGTAGTTGACAAGAAAGGAGTAAGCAGAAGCGAGATCCACAAGTGAGAAGTACAAAAGAAAAAAAAAAACAAAACGTTATTACAACTAGCAATTTCAACTATAAAATGATGAAACCTAGCTGGCAATCTAGTACTGCACTTAACCTTATGAAGGTAAGGTACCAACGAGGCAAGTTCATCAGAACAGTTACCATGAAAATGGAAAAGGAACAGAGAAGCTACACTACAGCAGTTATTCTTTACAATACTTAAAGCGTGAAAGAAAATACAAAAATATAACAACTTAATTGAAAGCACACTAAACGAATTAAAAACTAAAAAAGAATGTCAACGGATTTGGTGTCAAATGAACAAATTGATAATTTTTATGTCAACATAAATACATTAAGAAATATTTTAAGATTTAGTGAACAGAAAAGCTTTATGGGTTACTGGGTAAACCGAGGATAAATATTTTAGAGACTTTTTCACAACAGCCTCAGGAAATCAAAAGTGGGTAGCTGTAGAAGTCTGTTGTTGCTGGAAATAAATTCAGTCTTTCTGTAACTACTAACTAGCAGAAGTGTCACTTATCTTCAGCTGCTGCACATATTTTTGTGCGTAGGTGGGTAACATATAAAGGCCGGAGTTTTCAGGCTCATGCCTTCTAATTGTATAAGCATAAAATAACTAATAATTTTCCTCTGATGCACATTAGACTACTTTTCTCTTACAGGAAAACAAATTTTAATTTTAAAATAGTTTTCGAAATTTTATTTGCATTGTTTTTTTTTAAAAGCATGCAGGTGATTGTGGTTATCAACATTCTTTTTACTATCTGAATTTTCATGCCTTCTTCAAAAAGATAAAGTGATTTCATTAGCTTCTTCCATTTTTAAAATTGAATTTTTTTTTTTCTTCGTCTTCTTGCAATCCAAGGTTGGAGAGCCCAGTCTACCTTGCTTTTTTAACCCATGGCTGAAGAACAAAAAAAAAAGATGGATTGATGTCTTTTCTGAATGCATAGTATGAAAGTGAACCCAGTTGTCTCAGCTAGTGTTTGTTTGAACCCTGTGATACTCTCACAAGCTATTAATATTGATTTTGATCACTCGGCTTAGAATGTATGGAAATACTTTGTGATAATTTCAGTTTAATATAATACCAATGTAATGAAGTATTTATTTTCATAAGGTACTTATCTTCTTTATCTGATGGCCGGATTATATAAATAGTACAACTTGTTGGTTTGGCTAAGAATAAGCATTTTTTTATATTTTTTTTTTAACTTGACTCAAATTTGACTAAATCTGAAGTAAATCTACTACTGATGTCCATGTGGATTCGTGGGGGAAATGAAATAAAATAATGACTAAAAAAATAAAAATAGAGAAGAAATACATTTTCCCATGATGCTAAGAGTAAAGTAACCAGAAATAAGATTATCCTACTTGGCTTTGTAAAATGTTAGATGACACTGTTGAAGGCAAACACTTCCTCACTCTTTCTCTAAGTTGTAATCATTTTCCCACTGAAAATGTTAGTCTCCTCTGGTACACTGACAACTGAATTCCCTTTCTACTCTCCAACAACATCATTCAGACATGCTTTGAGCCCTACTCATGAAGTAAGCCATTTGGCAGTTCCAACTCAGCACAAAGCTAACTTTAGTTCAACCATTATAATAACCACTGTCATCCTTAACAGTTTATCATATATGAACAGGCAGGCACCTAAAATGCACAAACATGCCACCATTAAATTCTATAGATTTAGTAACTAAGGAAAAAAAAAAGAAAAGAAAAATCAATTTAAAATTTAAACAGAATGAGTAACTAAGTACATTATTTTATACAGTATTCAAGAATTCTTATGCTACTAGTCTAGTTCCATTGAAATATATTTTTCTCTTTATTAGAACGAAGCCTAAAAATATTAAGCAACTAGAGTACTAATTGTTTTACAAAAATTAACCTATTTCAGTACTGGTTAAAATATTAAGTTGCTTAAAAAAAAAAAAAAAAAAAAAAAAAAAGTGTACTTGCTTTGTTTAAATTTTTTGTAAGAAAGCAAAGAGACTGAACTCAGAATTAATTTTTTTTCTCTCTTCAGTCAAATGAAGAACCTATTTTATTTGATCACCTTGAAATGCAAAAAAAGTGAAAAATATTTTAACATCTTTTGTCATTTGTTCTTGTTTCTGTTGACTCACCACTTTTTATGCTTTTATAGCTCTAACAGAAGATAGCAATGGAAGAAAGATTTAGCTTTGCATTTATGTTACTCCCACCCACCCATTATGGGCATTATTATTTCCATGATATAATAACACCTGAGTTCACAGACAGAATGGAATGGCTGAATAGAAAATGATAAACATGCTTTGTTCTCAGACAGACTTTTATACCACTAAAAACTATATATACACACACATATGGAGAACAATATATCATGTATATCTACACAGTGAGCAAAGTGTAAGGAAAAACAAAAAAGAAGGGTTTTACATATGAATATTCTGTGTTTCTGGAAAGCCATGTTTAGGATTCAAGATTAAAGCAGGCCAGATTCATGTATGTACCAGGAGTGGATGTATTCCATGAAGGAGAGACGGCGGTCTCAGGTTTTTCGAAATTGATGACCATGAGCCAGAGTTTCTTTCTATATCTGTAAAAAAATATATTCCCAAAAAGAAACAGCACCATGGACTTGTAAACTGTGGCATTTACTGGTGGAGGCAGATTTAGCCTAGGCCACTGTTTGGCTGCTGTAAAACTGAATGGCTGGCTACTCTCACCACTGTATGAAGTGACGTCCCTAAGCAGCCATCATGTGACTTATCTCCACCAAAGGGAGAGAATCGTCTTCTGTATCCCTACATGGCTAAAGCTGCGAAATGAAACAACACACATGAACTGAATACATGCTTTGTTTTCATTGGTTTGGTTGTTTTCATTTAGTGGCATATCCACCCATATGGGTTATTTGATGCAGAAATCTAAATATGAAAATTCATAAGTAATTAAATAGAATGACAACATTTTATGATTAAATTATAATCACTTAGCTGCATTTTTTTTATCAAATAATCTTACAAAATCAAACATGGAGTGAAAACTTTTTTCTCTTTACAAGAAATGAGATTATCACAGTAAATTGCTTTTAATTTTTATTTTTTTGACAATATATGCCAGGTCTTCAATTTTACAATAAAATGTATTGTTGGTGATTTTATCACAATGTATTATTGGTCATTTTTATAAAAATGTATTGCTGGTATTTTTACTATAAAAAAACATTTTTATACTTTCCTAGTGTTTTGATTTTTGCTTGGGAGTTCACTATTTCCCCACAACTGAGACACTAACACCCCAGGTCAAAGTGAACCTAGGAAACAACAGCAATTAAGAGGTGGTTCCATGCTCCTTGAAACCTCCAATCTCTTGATCTTGCTGCTGGATATAGTTTATTATCATACCCAGGGCACTTTGTATTCATTGGCCACAACCTCATTGGTACCATATATACTAGAATATAGTACAAGGTTTTAAGATCAATTTTTTATGATGAAAATAAAAAAAATACAGGTAATTTCAGTGACCAGTTGCACTTTAAACAGGTGAATGTTTTCTGAAGATGTTAAAATGCAAAAAATTCAGTAGTTGCACTATTCATAAAATCAGCTTATGCCTGAGTATATGCAGTATTTTAACAGTGCAATCACAAAAACCAGTTTCATACTGAAATTACTTCTAAAAACAAATGACAGTTGACTTTCATTGGCCATACTGGCAAATTGATATGAACCAACATTTGGATATAAGAGCATAGAGAAATTACATAAGTTTTTCTATGCTTTTTACCTGGAAATTACTTAAAAATAAATACAAACATTAATGCTTGATTTCAATTAAGTGCCTTCTCGCAGATGATTTTCTAGCTATGGGTTAAATAGTAAGGTACACAAGATTCTTTAGCTTATGTGGCAACAAGTCTAAAAGAAGGAAAACTTACTTCCAAACTGTAGAGAAAGCAATGGGAAATCAGTCTACTACACTTAAACATGACATGTTGCATTTGTAGGGATGCAAAAGTCAATTATCTCCTCTATTGTATGAAGGTTATATGACAGCAGCTTGTAAGGTGGCAAACACCAGTTGCTATGTAGACTGCAAGAAAAATAGATGTGATAACATACGGCAGTAAGAAGAATGAAAACCACACGGTTCAAACAAGTAACATGAAAAGACATCACACAGTTCGACAGTTTTTCTCCTGAAAATTTAATAAGACTCAATTTTCATCATTTCACAGTTTTATTTATGTTTCAGTTTATGTGGAACAAATAGTGCTAAGGTATATACATATTTGGATATAATTTCTTGTATTACATATCTGTATATAAAAAATCTTTCTGAGCATAGTACATATTTGGCATTCACTTCCAGTTATTCTGGCCCTTCCTTCCATTATGATATGGTGCTAGTATATCCCATAAACAAATGCCTATGATGGGCATTGGAGAGTAGAGATAATCAAAATAGTTATTCTCTCTTTCCAAGCACCCCATTACATTGATATGTACCACCTGACTTCCTAGGGTCAAGACATGGTGTGAAAGATATTGCAACATAATTGACAATCCTATTGATGGTCAGTTTGTATTTATAACCACCTGTCAGCATCCATGCTTTAGATATAAGGAAGAAAAAACCTGAATTATCAATGTTCAAGTTTTCTAAAAACATTTATTTTACAGGAATTATAACCATGATTTTGAGTTCATAAGAGATTTTCAATATATTGATAAATTTAAATACAAAATAGATAATCTGCTCTAAGACATTTAAGTTCTGCTCCACACTTGCAGTATTTTATTTATATATATATATATATATATATATATTCTTCAAAATTAATGCTTCCTATTAGGTTGCATCATGACATCAGATATGAGTGCTGGTGGTATGGCAGTAAAGGTTTGACCCTATTGTCAATAACCCTATATTTTCTCCTTGTTGCAGAAATGCCTTGCAAAATAAATAGTATTCAACATGAAAGTATAATGCCTTCAGGGTCAGCAGTAACCAATTGTTGCCCTATACCCTCCCTGGTCGTCCAAGACATCCAATACCGCAGCTGACCGATGGAGTTATCTCTTTGATCCTGGACCTGGCTTATCCTACATTGTGATTTGGTTTGATCATAAGGAGGCCAAGATTGACTCATCATAGGTATCTTCATATTGGGCTGGTTCAAGCAGGGCAAAGATGCACAGGAAAACAGGAGAAAAATAACTCAAGTAATATAAAAATACATATATATATATATATATATATATATATATATACCATTTTTATATCAAGTACTATGCACAATAGTTGGTTAATTGTTGTTAGGGTCTAGGTGTTAGCATGCAGGCATTTGTCAACCCAACCTGCTTCCTAAATCAAATGTGACACTTTGTTAAGTTGGCAAGGTTTGTTTTGCGGACATGGTAAAGTTTTTTTAGCTGACCTGGTAAGTTTGGCTCAAGGCTGACATCAGGGGTTCACGTTGGCAGATAGTCATGTGCATTGTCTTACGCCCAGTGGCCAGAATGAACTCTCAGGATGATCTTTTTTCAACTCACTTGAGGCATTTGTATTTATTGATGCTTGCCAAAAACTGGTGTTGGGGTGTGAGGTGGCTAGGTGTCTAGTATTTTCTCTACTTGTCACAAAGAACCCCTTCTCCATTGCCTGGATTCTAGGGATTAATTACTTCCTAATTTGGAAGTCTCCCCCTTCTTCACGGTGATGATTGTAAGTCTTAATCTGCCTCAAAACTTCTTCCTTCTCTTCTTAGTATCTCCCACTAATACCCCTCCGTGGACGTGGAGAGATCCTCCTCTTTCCTTGGTGTCTCCTCTGTAACTGCTTCAGTGGGTGCAGGTAGCTTCTCCACCTTCCTTGGTTTCTCACCTGTGCCTATCACCTTGACCACCCAGTGACGACTAATTCCAAGCTCATTAATTAAAAAGAATTATTACCTTTCCACCAGTGTTGGTTTTTCATGGTCTCAGAGTTGAACAAAACAACAGATGGCCTTTTCCAAGGGAAAACCTTTATCTTTACAATATGCTTTGTTTTTAATTCTTATCCAATTCCATTCACATCTGGCTTCACTGCTAGCATCATGGCGACGGTCATTCGTCAAAATATTGCCATGTGTTTCTATTATAAATATTAAGTCAAGAAATTATTTTCAAACCTGTCACTTCTGCAGAGAAATTCTCCAAGTCAATTTTATATTATTTTGTTGTCTGAAATCAGACACAGGCTACATAGCCCCTTGTGTCCTTCAGTTCACATCAGAGACACCCTAAGTAAACCTTATCTCCAAATTGTTATTTCAAATTTTATCTGAAAAATTTATTCATTAATCAATTGTCACCATATCACCCATCATAAAATTTAAGTGTTGCTCTCAGCCGGTCATCTGGTTCATTTTAGAATTTTCAATTTTCTGAAGCACATGATATTTTATCAGTATATCGTTCTTGCTATTCAAAGACCTTATGCATATTTACCAGCAACCAAAATAGTGCCGCAAAGCATAGACAAAGCAGATATGCAAAATTTAATTCCTCCATGTAAAATAGTATCCAATGATATTCATTGATGCATTCTGAATGTTTATGGAGACCAGATAAGGGATGTGACCACAGTTAGGTTGTGGGTAAACGTGTTTCAGCAGTGATAAGAGTGATGCGTGCATTGCAAATGCATAGCCAAATGCATGGGGGAGGGGGTGAATATGGAGAAAAATATTTTGTAGCTGAAAATTTGTTCTAGCCAATATTACATTCTATAAGAGATATTACTTTTGAGTATATATATATATATATATATATATATATATATATATATATATATATATCAAATGGGTGGCTACTCATTTCCAATCACAGCAATCTGCTAGGGTAGCTAACCAATCCCTTTTTGCAGACGCTCAGGCACATTTGCATTTGTCCAATGCACAGCCTAGTTGTGCTTTATATTAAAACTATGCTGACTGGACCTTACAGTTTCTGGGAGAGAGCACAATCTGACATAAAAATGTTTTTGAGCAAAGCCAGTATGCCCAAACCTTTTGCTATGACTTAGGATTCTGTGCCTTCAAAAACCATTGCCAGCAATAGTTCTGCCTACCAAATTTCACTCACAAGGCTTGAATCAACCTATGGTATGGTTTTCATGCACTTTCCAACAGTGCTGTATGCTGGGATCACTTCCCACAGACTGATAACATCAGGAAGCCACCTCCCTGACAAATCAAGCATGGCAAGAGGCGAGATTTGAACCCAGATTTCATGGTTGGAAATTGAATGCCCTATCAACTCAGCCATGCACCATATATATTTTTTTCCTGACAATTTTATTCATTTTTCGACCAACTTACTAAAGAGCAAGCAGAACTACCCATCCTAGCACTCACTGCAAAAAAAAAAAAAAAAAAAAAAAAAAGTTAAAATTCTAGAAGCCATTATAATACAAAAGAAACAATCCTCATAAAATTTAATCTTTCTTTGCCATGTAAATTACATGACATGCAAATTGTCTTGTGTGAATGTTTGGTTTATATTATTTCAGTGAAGTGACAAAATCTGCAACAGACTAGGTCCAAAATCAGCTTTTGTCATTTAGACAATAGTTTCTTCTTATGATTCCATCCTAAATTGACATTTGAACAAACTTTGATGCAAAGATTGTTTGAGAAGGATTATTGAAGTGTTAAAGGGAAAATTCCCAAGGAACCGCTCATGAACCCCACCTTTACAGTAAGCAAGCAAAGAAGGAGGGGGGCGTATTGATACGTTTGCACTTGAATCAAGCACTGACACTTCTGTTTTTGTTTAATTATTAGATTTATGAACAATGCTATACTATTTGTAAGTTATTATGGCCATAAGAAATTTACTGAATATCTAAAACATTGAAACAATTTAACCCTGAGCAATGACCATGCAAGAAGGTTTTATCAATAGAATTCCTTTAAGAACAATCAAATACTTACAAAGGACATACTGTAAAAAAAGATGAAGGGCTTATGAGTAGCTTAGTATACCAACAGCTGATGCATACAAACATGGACACAGACAAAACATTTCTAGACAAGGGGTTGTAGGTATACAGGACGGTGCAGTTATACAATTGCAGCCATGTACCTCGGTTCGTGATCTATAAAATGCCAGTATGTAGTCAACAGAATCTTATCTATCATACTGACAACTAGTTCTTGATAATGACAGATCATTTAAAGTACATAAAGATAAAAAACATGAACTTTGGACAGTTTAATAATTTAAATCCTAATATACAACATCTCAGCAGAATTTAACAAAATTAGTTCGAATGATAAGTACATAAAAGTACATTGAATCGGAGCAGGAAACAGTAGTATTAAAAAGTGCTCAATACATGTCTGAAAAAATAAACTAAAAGTTAAAATAACATATAGAGCTTTTAACTTTAAAAATCAGGAGATCAGTTGAATCCACTACCTTGGTTTCAACTTTATGGTATCCTCAGGCAATTTTTATCAATTCATCTCCCAACGCTTTATATTTATTTTTTTAAATAAATTGTTGGAAGGTCAATTGATAAAAAAATCACCTGAGGATACCATAATGATGAAACCAAGGTAGTGGATTCAACTGATCCCCTGATTTTTAAAAAGTGTGTATATATATATATATATATATATATATATATATACATACACACACAAAAAAAAATTTACATAAAACTGAGAGGAAAGTATATACTTGTGTAATTCTTATCTTGTGCAGTATAAAAAAATAGAAAACTAAGTTTTGCTTGACTACATTCTGATACAGTTGCAATATCATATGAGATTTTATTTTTTTGTCTAATGTCTTTTTTTTTAAGTTCCTTTTATACTAAAACAGTACAAGAAATGAACACTAACTTACAGTAATGGTGTATCAGTTTTGTGAAATGAGATCCAAATCAGCATAGGTACGTGCAGCAGCAGGAGACTGTAATGAAGACTGGCAACTGGGGGGAATAAAAAATAAAATAAATATATATATATATATATATAAATCATTTTTGTGTGATCAAACTGGATCATACAGGCTGATTTTCTAAGTTACCAAAAACAAGAAAAAAGCCCTTGATTGGTTAGAAATTCTGATTTCATCTATTTGAAATTTATTCTTGTCAAAAGACGTGTCGGTTCCTATACGCAGATGGAAAAATTTATCCGTTTGATTTCAATATTTAAGATTTTCACATTCAATCACTGCTTCAGCTACATCACCCATTGTTTTTTGATGTTAAACATTCTCTTTTTTGTGTGGTAGTGACACAAAGGTCTTTCTTGGACTGGCGGTGAGAAAGTTCTTCTGCTTGAAGGGTAATAAAACAATTAAGATTGGTCTGAGAAAGGGTAAGGAAAGATATCTGTATTCTTATCTTTTAATAACTCCTCTGTGTTCTTAGATCTATTTCCATTTTTTTGTATTGTGTGTTTTTGCCAATATATGTATGTATAAGATCAGGAGTCATTAAAAGATCACTGCCAGTCCAAGGGACTTTATTAAGGCAAATGTAAGGATTTTATTTTGCAATAAGAGTATTTGTATACAGAACCAAAACATGTCAGTTTTTCAGGATTTTTTTCTTATTAGTATAAATACTTGTTGCAAAATAGAATCCTTACATTTGCACTGATAAAGTCCATCAGAGGATGAAATATGTCAACTAAGATAAGTTTTATTTATGCCTTTATCTATACTGCCATTTTAGATATATTATTACATCTGGTGGTGAGTAAATACAGACAAACTTCATCAACAGATGAATAGTGAGGATGAGTCACCTATTAAAGCCAATTGTCCATAGATGGGAAGGGATTATTTTTGAGTTATAAAACCACTATAGTAACTGCCAGTATTTATGTTCATAATGTAAATACTATAAATATGTATATATGTGTAGCGGAACTGAAAGGCAGCAGTCTGTGGGTTCTGCTGAACTGACTACAGTTCGCCGCTCTAAGAGGCAACGAGTGGCATGCGTAATATGTAAGCAGAATAGTGGATGCTTACGCAAATGTAGCATCAGTCCCTGGAAAAATGAAATACTGGACGAACGAGGAAAGAAAAGAATGGCCTACCTTGGAAACGTCCACGAATCTGTGCGTCATTTAAAGGTCCTTAGTTCAATCCCGGGGAAACGGAAATAGGGGCGAGATGTCAACGCCACTCTCTCCCCATTCAAATTAAAAGAGGCGTTGCCCGTGATTGAAGCTGTCATTAATGGCAAGAAGCACACAGCACTAGTGGATGCCACTTTGGGTTGAGAGTTCACTTTCACTCCCGCTCTCCTAGGCACTCGAGCCCATAACGGGACGCAGGTCCCTCACATGGTGGGGCATCCCGTCGACAAGGACATTTTGTGGGCTTATCACACCTGTAAGCATCCACTATTCTGCTTACATGTTACGCATGCCACTCGTTGCCTCTTAGAACGGCGAACTGTTCTCAGTTCAGCAGAACCCACAGACTGCTGCTTTTCAGTTCTGCTACAATATGGCATAAATAAATATATACTTAATATAGATATATTAATCAAAATAACAAAAATAGATTGCTCAGCTACTTTCTCATGCATGTGCTAACGTATTGTACTTTATATACTGTGCACCAGTTTTTGCTTACAATTGAAAGGGGCCATCACTGCCGCCAAGCAGTCACCTTGAGAATTAATAGGACTCATTCTGCTAAGCCCGCAAATTTTGAAATACATTGCTGACAATTTGGAAGTGTTTTTTTTTTCTGCAGATTTTGTCCATTGCATCCAAAGTCCATTGATGGGGGTCTGTAGATGAGATGTGTTGTGTGTGTGTATGTATATATATATATATATATATATATATATATATATAATCTCATCATAATCATCTTTAAAATGTTAATTTGGAGTGATGAGGCTTACAGGTGGTCTTGCTTGATCACAAGTTGACTTCCACCATCTGGTTGTAATTTCCTTCACAGCCAAACACTTCCAGTAGATCAACCAAAACTGCAGTCATAATATTTTATGCATATTTTTTCCTTGTTGGAACTAAAATAACAAGTACAGATTTCTTTATAGTTATATTATAAAGAAAAAAAGACTTAATTTCTTAATATTTAACATTTGCACTATTAAAACACTATATTTAATATTTTAAGGTTTATAAAATTTTACCATCTTCACTGCACAATTCAAAAGCTGTTCAGAGTGTGGCAACAGCCCAATAATTGGTATTCTCACAGTGTAATGACAAGAAGGAGACTTGTTTCATTTTGGAGAACACCACTTCTAAAAATAAATGCCAATATTAACTTTCATTGGTCACATTGGCAAAATGATTTTGATGTAAGAAGAGTATACAGAACATAAACGTTTTGCTCATGTTCTTTTTCCAGACAATTGCTTGACTGGATATACAAACATGACTTAATGTGTGATTTAAATTACTCTTAAATGTCTTTGAGCAGATAACTTATTTCAAAATCATTCACTAATTGGCAGACAAATAGAAAACATGATATGGCTCCTCTCTGTAGTGTAATGATTAACAAGCTAGACTAGTAGACCATTTTTTCTGATGCTATGTTCCTTCAGAATGTAGAAAAATAATGGCTTTGTGGTGACTATTTTTTTTTAATTATCTATGAAATGCAAGGACTTTTGGGGAATGACAGTGTAATCTATATCTATAATTCTCAAAATGTGTGTGTGTATGTATGTATGTGTGTGATCAGATGTTTATGCGTTTCCAGTTTTCAACAGATTTCAATTAATTTTTTTTTTGTCTGAGAGAATTCTTCAGTGCCTGTTTTGAGTCCAAATTGTTGGCAACAATGGCTCTCCACTACTTCCTGTCCATTATAACTCAACGTTTTACTATTTACTATCTGTTCTTGGATATATATCTTTCATGAAAACTTTAATAAAAATAGTTTAAATTATTACAATAATATTATCTATATCTATAATTCTCAAAGTGTGTGCGTGAGTGTGTGATCAAATGTCGCTTATGCATTTCCAGTTTTCATCTAAACGCTTCTGCACGCAAGGCTGAAAACAATGATCAAAGGACAACAGCTGAGGAGAAACACCTCTTCAACTGCTGTGCGTGAGGCTGAAACAAGATTGAGAACGCAAAAACGGCTCTTTTCGGAGTCACCCCCCCCATTCAAATAGTTACTCCTCCCCCCGATTCAAATTGTTACTCCTCCCTCCCCCCATTTGTGGATGTGCCTTAGTTGCACCCAATTGTTGTTACTAATATTGATTTTTCAGGTGGGCTGACTTTAAACTGCTCCAATTGAACGGTAAAAATTCCCAGTAATAAAGACCCAGTCGAAGACAGATTATACTGCTAGTGGTTTCTAATTGCACAGGTTTTGGAATTCAAAGTAGTCTTTATCCTAAACTGTCTATAGTGTAAAAAATGAAAAAATACTGAACAGGCTAACATCCAAAGACAAAAATAAAATTGAAAGGCCAATAAAATAATTAAAAAAATTAATGTGGCTATGAAAAAACAATGCAGAGAAGGACTACCTCCCAAACACAGACAATACCAAGAAGGGCTACCTTCCAAAGAAAAATATATTGAAAGGTGCATGTACTATATCCCTTCAGGACATTGGTGACCATGGCTCTACAATTTTCTGTCTTTTGTAGCTCTTAGTAAATTGTCTTTTTACTATCACTCCTAAATCCTGTTCTGCCAAACATTCTAAGCTTGTTTGGTAAGTTATTCAGTTTCCCTTTATTCCTTTTGCATTTAATATCCTGTGAGTGTCAAATTTTCTGATCCCTCTTTCCTCATTGTGCCTTAAAACTGTAAACCAACTCTTTTTAATAAGTATAAGCATCCTTTTTGTTTTCATTTTCTCTAAAATGGAAAGTTCATCATTGCTCACATGTTCAGTCCATGGTACTCTCAGTATCCTGTAGAATCAAATTTCTCTTACCTCAAGTCCCTTTTTCATCTGTGAGAAGATTGTCCAGCATTCACCGTTATCTAGCAGAACTGATATTTCATAATTCAGAACTCTTTGTTTCTAATTTTCCTGTTTAATACTTTGCTTTGAATTTGGAAAGCATATTTTGCTATTCCAATGCACCTTAAGATTTTGCTATTGCACTTTGTATCCCCTGTTAAAATGCTTCCCAGATGTTTAAATTGTTGTACTTCCTTGATTTTGGTATCTCCAATTTGTAATTTACATGTTGAGCTATTCCTTTTGCTAACAACCATGCATTCCATCTTCTTGCAATTTGTTTAGTCCTTTCTTTTTGCTTTCCTTTACTACTTTCTGTTGGAGTTCTTGTAGCTTCCTTTGTATGTCTGCTATCAACACTATGTCATCTGCATATCTTATGTTGTTAAGATTGTGGCACCCAATAATAAGACTTCTAATTCTCTCAGAATTGCTAAGGTTAAATAAATCCAACAAGATACTTCTTTGTCTTATAACCCTTTCTATTTTTGTATGTTTACTGAATTCATTTTCAGTCTGTATATGGGTGGTTTTCTCCCAGTATAAATTCTGGATTATTCTAATATCCGACTCAAACATATCAAGGTTGCTAGCAGTTTCTACAGTTCTTTGTGACAATTTATTATGAGAAAATCAAAAAATTAAAAAGTCTATCTTTAAAATAAAAAGTTCAAGAACTATCTTTTTTGTTGTGATGGTATAACCCAACTTCCCCATTCATGATAATGGACGGACTGTTTGCAGATTAAGTACGACCACAGCAGACAGTCAAAAGTAACTTCGTTTGTTAACACCTATTGAGGTTTAGCATACTCTCGACTCTGTACTATATCCGATTATAAACTTATTATTGAAAACCTACATTCGGGTTACTTTGTTTATTATATCTTGCACGAGATATAACAGCTGGCGACGAGGATTGTGGAACGAACTTCACCAAAGAAAAAAAAAAAAAAATTGCCAGCAAAGTTATAACTTTGCTGGCAACGTACTTACTTGGAAAAAAAAAAAAAATTATATATATATCAGTTGACGCCGAATAGGATTTCGAAAGCAGAGTCACAAGGCAAAAGGAAACTTTTTGAAAAGTAAGAAAATTTTTACTGTTAAATTGTGATTTGAAAAGTATATATTGAACCGTGACTCAAATGCGAGCCGGTCTAATAATTTGTTATTCAAGTAAAAAGTACGGGTTGTAAAAATATTACGGCTGTAAATTGTCTGTTAACCGTTTAAAAAAAAAAAAAAAAAAAAAATTTTTTTTTTTTTTGTTTGTCGAATTCTGAATAAAGTCAGGATGGAGCAATTAGTCGAAATGACTAAAATGCTGTGTACAAGCTTGCAACAGCAACAACAACAGCACCAAGAGTTACAACAACAGCACCAAGAGTTACAACAACAAATATTACAACAGCAAAAAAGTCTCGAAAAAATTCTGAAACAGTCATCTGGAGAAAGAAAAAACACTGTTTTTTCTGCCGAAGGAATAGCAAATTCATTATCCGAATTTATATATGAATCTGATTCGGGCATTACATTTCCAGCATACTTTAAACGTTTCGAAACTATATTTACCAAGAGATGTCAACATTGGTCGGATGAGGAACGAGTAACATTATTAGTCCAGAAACTAGGGACAAACGAGAACACGAAGTACTCAAACTTGATATTGCCCAGAAAACCAGAAGAAGTTTCGTTTGAAGAAACTATAAGTATTCTGTCAAAAATATTTGACGAAAGAAATAGTCTGTTTCACACGCGATACAGATGTCTAAACATCGTTAAAGCAGATAACGAGGATTTTCTGGCATACGCGGGAACAGTGAACTCTCTGGTTGAACAATTCAAGTTAGAAGAAATTTCCAAAGATGTATTCAAGTGCCTAATTTTTCTTCAAGGACTAACTGATCCTAAATATAAAGAAATTAGGTCGAGAATATTAATAATGGTCGAGCAAGACTCGAACATAACATTACAAAGGGTGACCGAAGAATGCCAACGTCTCATAAACGTAAAAAGGGATAATACACAAATTGAGGAAAAAAGTGTGGCTAATGTTCGACACGTAAAATCTCAAAAAACCGCAAAAGCCAAAAAGACAGAAAAATGTGAGACGTGTGGAAAAAATAACCATACCAAAAACACGTGTTGGTACAAAAATAAATTCTGCCAATCGTGCGGAAATAAAAACCATACCAAAGACGTGTGTTGGTACAAAAATAAATTCTGCCAATCGTGCGGAAAAAAAAGGGCATAAATATTCCGTTTGCCAGAAAAGGAAATTACAAGATGTAAGCCTGGTACTATCAGAAAAAGAAATTCAGAACGGTAAAAATAGAAAATACGTAGACGTACGTATGGATAATCATACAATTACTTTTCTATTGGATTCTGGTTCAGACATAAGCATCATTGATGAACAAACATGGAAAAATATTGGAAGACCCAAATTATCTGAAACCAAAAAAACTGCTAGAGGGGTTTCAGGAAAAAAATTAAACTTTATGGGAGAATTAAAGTGCAATATTTCGTTATGTGGCAAGACTGCAAAAACGAAAGTGTATGTAATCCAAGGGATTAATTCATGTCTTTTTGGAGTAGACTGGATAGTACTTTTTGATTTGTTTGAACTCCCGATTAATTCATTTTGCAACGTAATAAACAGTGCAGAAAAACAAAAAAGTATTAAAAATGAAAAATTCATGAATGAATTAAAACAAGAATATCCCAGAGTTTTTTCTGAGGGGTTGGGTTTATGTACTAAGACGGAAGTCAAATTTGAACTCAAGGAAAATGTGAAACCAATTTTTAAACCTAAGAGGAACGTTCCTTTTTCCTCCTTAGACACAATTAATAAGGAATTGGAAAGGCTAGAAAAAATTGGAGTGATATCTAAGGTTGACCATGCTGATTGGGCCTCGCCCACAGTCTACGTTAAGAAGAAAAACGGAAAAATAAGAGTGTGCGCAGATTTTTCAACAGGGTTAAACGATTGCCTTAAAAATCAGTTATCCACTACCTTCACCAGAAGATATTTTTTCAAAGTTGAATGGTGGTAAGATTTTTTTTAAAATCGACTTGTCTGACGCATACTTGCAGATTAAAGTGAGTGACGAATGCTCAAAATATTTGTGTATAAATACACATAAAGGTATTTATAAGCTAAATAGGCTTCCTTTCGACTTAAAGGTCGCCCCAGCTTTGTTCCCACAGGTGATGGACACTATGCTGGCAGGCCTTGAGTTTGGTACTGCCTATTTAGATGATGTTCTAGTCAAAAGTAAGAATGTTCAAGAACATAAAACGCACATCAGAGTGATATGTAAAAGACTAGAAGAGTTTGGCTTTAAATTAAGCCACGAGAAGTGTAAATTCTTCATGGAAAGAATTACATACCTCGGACAGGTGATAGACAGTGAAGGCAGGAAACCGGACCCACAGAGAGCCGATGCAATTAAGAACATGCCTGCACCTGACATAGTTGCGAAACTACAATCGTTTCTGGGGTTGGCCCAATATTATGCAATCTACATACCTAAAATGTATGATTTAAGAGCCCCCCCTTAACGAATTGTTGAAAAAAAGACAAGAAATGGTTTTGGTCGAAAGATTGCGAGACGGCTTTTCAGAAAATAAAAAAATGCCTACTCTCAGATCTCGCCTTAGCACATTATGATCCTGAGAAAGAGATCATCCTGGCAACTGACACAAGTTTGTACAGAGTTGGGGCTGCACTGCTACACAAATATGAAGATGGCACTACTAGACCGATCGCGCACGCGTCGAGGACTCTTCTTCCGGCTGAAAAAAATTATAGCCAGATCGAGAAGGAGGCTTTGTCGATTGTGTTCGGGGTTAAAAAATACCATCGCTTTTTACATGGTAGATCATTTGTACTTCAAACGGACCATAAACCGTTACTTACAATATTTGGAGGTAAAAAAGGCACTCCTACGCATACAGCTAATCGTTTACGGCGATGGGGTGTAACCCTGCTTAATTACCATTTTAGGATGGAATACGTCAAATCTAAAGAACATGGGCATGTGGATGGACTGTCAAGGCTAATCCCAAAAAATGAAGAAATTTTAGAAGAGACGGTTATAGCAGCATTAACTGAGGAAAAAGAAATATCAGGTCTCTTGTTGAATACAGTCAGGGAATTGCCGGTAACTTTGGACCAAATAAAAAAAGAAGCGGAAAAAGATCACTATATTGTGAATTTAAAGAACCAGACGAGATGGAACAAAAAACAGAAAAAGGGAACTCAGATTTCACCTTTCTCAATTTGCGACAACATGTTGATGTACACAGATAGAGTTGTTATACCTCAATCTCTACGTACAGATATGCTGAAAGAATTTCATACCGGTCATCCTGGAATGTCTCGGATAAAATCACTCATGCGTGGTTACGTATACTGGCCAGGAATGGACAAGGATATTGAAGTTTTTGTAAGACTATGTAGAGGTTGTCAATTGGCTGCAAGGGCGCCTCCAGTCAAAATGAATCCTTGGCCGAAAACGGATTTGCCGTGGGCACGTCTACATATAGACTATGCTGGACCAATTAATGGGTACTATTATTTTATATTGGTGGACTCTTTATCGAAATGGCCTGAGGTAGTCAAGTGCAAGCATCCTACATCTAGGAACACCATCAGTGCATTGGATGAAATTTTCAGTCGTTTCGGGGTTCCCAGGACATTGGTTAGCAACAATGGTACGGTGTTCACAAGTATGGAGTTTAAGAATTTCTGTACTGCCTTAGACATTGAACACATAACTACACCAGTGTGTCATCCCAGGTTGAACGGTCAAGACAAGAAATTTGTTGACACTTTTAAACGTGCTTTACGTAAAAATCAAGGTATGGACACGGAAGAAAGAACTATTCAGAAGTTCTTAGCAATATATAGGGTAACTCCTAATGAGAACAACAATGCGAAAATGTCACCGGCGGAAATTATGTTCGCAAGGAAAATTAGATCAATTTTCGATAGATTGTTACCCTATCAAAACAAAAAAGTTGCTAATAAAGAGGAAAAAGTCAACATAAAAAAGTACACTTCAGGAGACAAAGTTTTTTTTTTTAATTTTCAAAGTGGAAAAAGCTATTGGATTGATGGCATAATCCAGAAAAGGATTGGTAAATTGATCTACACGATTAAAAGTAAAAAATTTATGTGTAAAAGACACATCAATCAGATTAGACCACGATAGGGTGAAGAAAGTGAAAAAAGCGAAGAAGAAATTCCGATGGAAGTGCTATGCGATGCTGTTAACATGACACTACCTAATAGTGTATATGAACCTGTATCGCATGGACCAGCCTTAAGAGCTGAAAAGCGAAAATTATCTTCGCCAAAAAAGGATCTAATTGTGACGACTAAAAGAAGGAGCACACGGGAAAGAAAACCAGTGGAGCGTTTTAGCCTGGATCCAAAAAGAAGACGACATTAGAAGCAGAAATTTTCAAAAGTGAGAATTTCAGCTTTGGGGGGAGGTGTTGTGATGGTATAACCCAACTTCCCCATTCACGATAATGGACAGACTGTTTGCCGATTAAGTACGACCACAGCAGACAGTCAAAAGCAACTTCGTTTATTAACACCTATTGAGGTTTAGCATACTTTCAACTCTGTACTACATCCGATTATAAACTTATTATTGAAAACCTACATTCGGGTTACTTTGTTTATTATATCTTGCACGAGATATAACATTTTTAATTTAGGTGAAATCTTTTTCACTATATAGAAGGTATAAAACTAAAGATCAGTAACATTTAATGTCATTTGCTCTGTAGGGGGCTTACATTTTGATCAATAAGCTCCTTTTCCAGCAATTTCAAACCAGTTGTATGACATTATTGCATTCCAACTGTTATTGACCTTGTACTGTTTGAAGAAAAGCATAATAAATATTGTGAATTTCAAATGACAAAGTTGGCCAAATGATCACCTTTGCTCATTTTTAAAATTAAATGACATTCCAATTCACTGTTACTCCACTGAATTTGTAAACATAAAATAACTTTATCTGGATATATATATATATATATATATATATATATAAGAATAAATAATGTGGCTCTCTTAGTATACAGAGTTATTAAAAAATAATGAACTAATTTCATGACATTGCTTCAGTTCTCAAGCATTGTGATGGAATAAGTCAGTGACATTTGAAAGAGGAGTTTTCTAAGTTTTGAATGGCTGCCACTGGGGTGCTATAGTTGCATCTCCAGCATTCAGTTGTTTGTTTACCCCTGGAATGGCGAGTCTTCAGCAAAAGGAATTGTGCATTCTCAAGTTCGCAAAAACAAATTTGGTTGTCACAGTGCCACATGCTTTCTGAAGGCAAGCCAACATTAATCCACCCTGTCCTAAGAACATTCAACGATGGTTTAAACAGTTTCAAGAGAGTGGGTATCTGTGTTAAGGGAAAAGTCCAGGACGACCACAAATTTTGGAGGAACAAGTGGCGAGAATCTGTGCTGCGTTTGATCCCCAGACCTCACTGGGTATGATTTTTTTTCTTGTGGGGATATGTAAACACTCGTGTTTATGTTCCACCACTACCCACTAACCTCGATGACCTTAAACATCGAATAACAACGATCAACTCACATGGATCATGATATGCTGATACACATCTGGGAGGAATTCTCTTATTGCACTGATGTTGCCCGTGCTGCAGGTGGTGGCCACATTGTAAGACACTTGTAAGACATGAAATAAAAGTTGATTGTGAGTAGAATACTTGTTACTTGGCTGGAGTTTTCTATTGCTTTTCCTTATTAAAATATTTCGTAATGAAATTGGTTCATTCTGTTTGAATAACCCTGTACAATCCTGCCATGATGTCAGGTGAGAATTTTGTATTTATATTATTTTACTTATCTGCATTCAGACAATGCATATTTTAAATGAATAGTAAATGAGGTAATATCAGTATACAATTACAATTGAGAATTTTTTTATTCATAGATAATCAAACTGGATTTTGACTGACATTTTAAACTTTGTGAATTCCCCAAAATCATGTCTATGAAATTATAAATTCCTTTTATTTGCTTCATTCTCTCATATTTTCCCAATCTTTCTTCCTTTTTATTATTTTTTTTAACAATGATGTTCACCCTTTACAAAACCCAAGAGCCACACAAGGTAGAATGTCACAGGGTAACAGTTTGTGGGGGATATGTAGAGGAAGATAACAGTTGATCCTAGACAAAAAAGTTAGATATCAGGAAGAGTCTGGTACTTACTGGAGCAGTACAGAGAATCAACAATTTTTCCAACACTTTTACTAATGAATCATATGAGTTTCACTTGAAGTCTGGGTTGAATTTAAATTCCAATAGGTTCTCAAGGCATGAGGCCTCCCCGAGAGAACACCCATTCACCATGAAAGTTCTGGGTCTGCTTGGTGATGACAATGTCACTAGTATGATTTTTGAAGTATTGAATGTGACCATCCAGTTTTTCCTGAGCTGTTATGTGACGATAAATATTCACACTTACCGGAGTCGAAGTGTCCAAGATGTTTTGCTTGTCGGGCTGCTGTTTTATGATGGACATGTGCATAAACCCAAGCTAGACAGTTCGTCATTTCGTCAGCTGCATCCTTTCCTCTCGCAAGTTTGGTCCAAGAAAAGTACATAGGCTGCTTGGCATGATTTGTCTATTGGCGGTCTGCATGCTGATTGGTCGAGCTGGGGACTCTGATTGAGAACGAGGCCAACGGCGATGATTGGTGTTTTGGCTGTGTTTTTGGCCAATAAAAACAGTCTGGGACATTGGCTGGAGGGACAGCTGGGACCGTGATGACGTGCACTGTTATAGAGTTTCGTATTAAGTTATGACTGTTTATTTTTGTCTGGAAGCTGGACGCTAGCTTCGAACCTATGGCTAGAGTGAGCAGTGTAATTATCGGTGTCGACCGAAACGTGGGAGGAACACACTGAACGTCAACATGTTATAGATCCGTTTGAAGAGGGATCAGCTGCCAAGCTCTGGTCAGCTAGAGTTTGGGAGTTGCACCCATATACTGTTGTATCATCAGCATAGATATTCACAAATGATTGGAGCATAATCTTTGGCAGATCACATGCAAATGATCGGAGTATACTCTTCAGCAGATCATTTATGTCTGAATATTTTGTAACCAAAGTGCATCTAAAAAGAAATATTTAGAATAAAATTGATTAAGAAATGCACAATGTCCAACAATTATTTTAAGACATTTTTATGTTTATACATTTTTTATAGATACAAATATTTAAGTAAATGTTCTGTTTATAATAAACAGTATTAACAACATTTACAAGCCTGAATGTCCGAGAAATTGTCATAGAAAATGTCTGAGGACACATATCTTCTATGACAATTTCTCAGACATTCAGGCCAGTAAATGTTGTTAATACTGTTTATTATAAACAGAGCATTTACTTAAATATCTGTATCTATAAAAAAGAATGTATAAACATAAAAATGTCTTAAAATTGATTAAGTATATTGTTAAGAGTTATTTTGAATACATCTATCTCCCTCCAAAACTTCAGCACATGACATTTCTTCTGGAAGTGCTGGTAGCCTAATTGTTAAAAAAAAAAAAAAAAAATTAAATTCAAACTTTAGCAGAGACAGTAAGCATACACTTCCTACTAAAGCCTTCTGAGTAAAAAGATCTTTAAACCTGTAAATTAGTCCAGCTTGAACACTGGACTAACAACTTGGTTCCATAAAAATTCACTGGCTACAGAAACTATAGAATTATTATTTGTGGTGAATGTTGCTTTACAAAGAGTCTGAAAGAATAAAAATCATTTCTTTTAACCCATTTCTTAAACTAGGTCTATTCAGGATGTAGTTGGTCATGAATCTACTCTTCATTTCTTTAATATCTGTATATTGCTATGACTTCTTGGGGAAAACTGTTTCCCATTGTTTTCTCTATAGTTTTGAATTTAGTGTTATACCTCTCCTCAACTGGTTGCCACCCAGGCTGCCCTGATATTTAACCCATAGTTAATGGTCTATTAACCCATACCAAATTGAAAAATTTATTTAGATTAAGTTTCCAGATTTTGCACTTGTTAAAAGAAATATGCAAAAATCAAAACAGAAATACTTTATACTTCTTCGTTCTTCTCCAATAGAAGAAAACATCGAGGAAAATGGTATGGTGAGGATGGAACTTTTTTCATATTTACATTCCTTATGTGGTCCATTGTACTTATCTTTGTTGTTATCACATTTTGATCAGAGTGCCCTCCAGCCTGTATGTCAATTTGAGTACATATACCTGATGAAGGCCAGAGGGGAGAATGGCTGAAATATTGTAATAGCAACAACAAAGAGCACAATAGTGCACATGTAAATAATGATAACTCCTCATCCCCAAAATTCAGACAAATTATGAAAACTTACAAGAAAAAAAGAATTTCAACTGTAGTATTTGCTATCATGTGGATATTGTATTCAGTTAAAATGTGAACATAGCATTAAAAATCACTTAGTATTTACATTGTTTTTGTGCAGTAAATTTAAAATTTATATCTTGCCTGTTTGTGAACTTTATTAGCTTTAAAAATCTTTCCAGATATTTTTAAGAACTGTAATTAGTTGTTGCTGAAGAATATAGAAAATGAAGCGAATGTTTTAAACAATGCATTAACCTTTTACAGTGTCATTTGTGCAATATGTAGTTAAGTATTATTTTTAGTCATGTGGCCAAATAGAACATTCACTTTCCAACCATGAGAGCCAGGTTCCAATCTCACCATGGCCGATTAGTCAGGAAGGTGATCTTATCAGCCTAGGGAGGTGATCCCAGTGTGCAGCACTATGGAAAAGTTCTTGAAAACTATACTACATGTTGATATGTCCCAGAAAGGAATATATTTGATTGAAGTAGCTAAGTGGTTTTGGCTACTGTAACCAAGTAGTACAACTTAGTAGGTAGCAGTAATCGACTGGTACTCATCATAGTCACAGGCAATATGCTTAGGCAATAGGCGTAAACCAATAGGATAGCCAATGGCGTAGTCCAATGGGCGTCATCATTCCTCACTTGGTCTCTCCGTCAGTCTGTATTTATGACTGACATCAGCCAATCATATTCCAGTGAGGAGGAACACAGGTGTATGCATATTCCATTATATCACAGGTTGACCCAGATCTTGTGAGTGAAATTGAGTACAGAGAATTGCTTGTCAATGGTTGTACTAGTACAAAGTCACAAGTCATTGTGACAAAAAAAAAAACATGTCACTAAGGAAAACCTCACTGAAATAACACTTAAAGATCATTCTGGACAAAAAGCCAGAAAAAAAAAGCATCTGTTTTAAATTGGCCACCCAGAAGAAAAGTGTCCCTACAAAGATAGAGATTAGCCTGACAGATTTATTTTAATTTGTGACAATACTATATCCAACATCAATTCAAATTCTTTTGGATACAAGTTATAAAGAAAAAGTTATTAATATTTTGGAGTAACCATCTTGTTGACCGAGAAAATGCATAAACAGAGGAAAGAACTTTTATCACTAAAGAGATTGGGAATATCTATTTCCCACCCATGACAATTCTTGAGATTAGCTAGCAGGAGGACCATCTGGATGGGCTCCAAACAAGTTCCTGGCTTTTGGAAATCACTGTGGGAGACAAGCTGCTGGAAAAAAGATTCATTATTAGAAAATCCTTTTTCACCTACACATTCTGAAAATTTGGAATCGTCACAAGAACAGAGTGTCAACCCTTTTAGTGGGCTGAGGTTAGATCTTGAAGTTGGAGAAGGAAGAGCGAGATTAATAACATCTGTATGGAGCGATGGTGTGAGATGATATGTGAAGAGAGTTGAAATTAAGAGACAGCTTGATTCATCTGACCAATCTCAAAAGGGGACAGGACAACCCCCAATTTGGAAAATCACTCAAGTAAACATTGAGAATATAGAATTTTAGAAAAAGGTTGATGCTAAAAGTGGAAGATAACCAAAATCAGACCCTGGTCAACCCCAACCCTGCCCAACACTTGACTCCATTTAAACTGGAGGTTTGGACAACTTAGAAAGTCTCCACATTACTGAAATCCATATTATTTGCAGAGATCTCCTGACCAAGTCCTTGTACCAGCTCTAAAGACTAAAACTTAGAAGTTGAAATTACTATTAACACAAGCTGAAAACTCCAAAAAGGGGATCCCAGTTTCATTTGTTTATAACAGTAGTGGGAAGGGTTAAAACTGCCGTATACAACAAATCATATATCAACCAAATTGTTGTCACATTTTTAACCAGAGTTAATTCTTTATTCAAAGAATCCTCTTTTGTGTTAGCTCCTAGTTATCGACCTGTCTCCGTTTCAGTTTGCTTCTTCAGCAATCATCTCACCTCTGAGATCAGAAAGCATGATGTGACAGAGGAGTGAATGGTCATGAACAGACAAACGCCAGCTGAGTGGAACCTTGCCCATCACAATAACAGCAACACGTTAACAAGTGAGGAGTCAGCTCAATGGTAACCACGGTGGTGTTAAGGAGCTTGACAACCAATGTAGGGAGTGGGATACATTATTGGTTGTCATGGACCAGGATTGACTTATGGCTACAATCCATAGTTTGTTTGCAACTTATCACACTGGAATTTGTTTAAAGTATTCTTAGAATTTTATTCCAATCCATTAAGTTCCCAGATTATGACAGTCCTGACCTCCAACAATTTGTTGTTACAAAACAAACTATTAATCTTGTTTTGCTATTTGCTTTGTACATGAGGCAGTATGGGTCAGTTCCTAATTGTACACCATAATGGATTTTTGTGTATTTCATCTTTTGTTTGTGTTCTGTTTGTGGAAACTTATTTCCCTTCATTGTAACCTTTTATGATGATGGTGCCTCAAAAAGGAAAGTCATCACTATTGAAGTGAAATTAAACATTGTTAAACGGTCTGAAAAAGGGAGAAACATTAATGAACATTGGCCGGTTGCTTGGTTTAAGTCATTCGACTGTTGCTTAAAACATGTCCATATGTGTATACATAAGAATTTCCTTGTAAGAGATAAGGATATTTCCGTGTTAAATTATAAATTGATAAATTCAGGATAAGAAAGAAAAATAAACTCACATTTGTTTTTCTTCCCCAGATTTTCTGCAGCTACAGAGTACTGCAAAAGAGACAAGATCTTACAATTTGTCATCTAATCTACAGAGAGTTAACGGCTTCAGTGGCAATAAATATACAAGTAGCTTAAAACAATTACCATATTTTTTAGCTTGAAAGACACCCCAATATTGGAAAGAAATTTCTAAGAAAAAAAAAAAGTCAATCTCACACAACACATTCACGATGCGTTCTTCATATACTGGCGCCATGTATTATTTACAATAATCACTTGTCTGATTTTGTTAGTATGGCAATGACATACTAGTCAAGAGCAGAAAGGCTCCCAATGCTGATAGTAAACAGGGCATGTTTAAACACGATTGTGGCTTGGCTCTAGGAAGGTTCATAGTCTTGGAAATACTTATAACAGCTAAGTAATGAAGTTACATCATATAAAAGGTTGAATTAGATAGCTAACATTATAGTATGATGACTCAACATACAAATCCACATCCCTATCAGTCAAGTCAATTACTTGAGCCTGGGTGTTGCCTTACATTCATCTTGGAAGATGCGCACATATTTTTCAGGTTATTTTTTTTTTATAAGAAAAAAAAAAGTCCATCTTGTAAGCCAGAAAATACGGTATATGTATTACTTTCATTTCATTATAGGTATTATATTTATATCCATGTGTTTTTTTTTTTAGTACTAATTATGTTAACACATTTATATGACATGTTATGTTCTAGATTATTTTACTATTGCATTAGCATTGGTGAGTGATGTAAGCATTTATTCATGGAAAATCATGGGTACATTCCAAGTTAAAATGGAAAATAGTGTTATGAAACACTGTAAGAATGGGACTTAAGTCGAGGACCCTCTGTATAGAAAAATAAAAATAAAACAAAATTGGGGTTATTAGGCATACAAGAAAAGGACTCTTAGTGTGAAATTGAAAAAACTTTATTCACAATTAAATTTAAATTAAGAATGAAAGAATAGCTCACTGAAAATATTCTTAAGCACCTAATGAAAATTAAGTTGAGTAAAAGAGATAAGGTTCATCTGAAAATTAGGACTTATGTATTTTCAACTAAGTGAATATAACAAACCCAATGAGAAGTCGAAGACTGCTCTCCAATTAATAGTTTTGAGCCATTATCCATCACATTACCTGCACATCCAAGCTTACAGCACCTGGTATTCTTAAGTGGTCACCGATTTAGGTACTGATCAAGCTTGAAGTTGCTTAACCTTAGTATTCATACGGGAATCAGTGTTTAATCATGATGTGGCCTAAACCTCCAGAGTTGTTTATTATTTTGTAGTTAGAGTGCTACAAGTTTGAAATGGATGTGGTTGATGTTGGTCACCAGTTTGTAGCAAGTGGAGTTACAACTTATTGCTGATGTGAATGAAAACTTTCAAAATAAATGAATTTTGAAATTTCACCTCAAGCAAGGCAATAAAGCCACTAAGACAAGGAGTTAGTGAGGGCAAAAGACAAAGTGGCAGAAACTGAGAAAACATTACAGAGGAGAAGGGACAATAAGAAGAACAGGATTTAAGGAAATAGATGATGATGATTGACATTGCATTTAAGTTTTTGAATATTGTCATTGACATGAAAGCAAGAAGAGTTTCATAACCAAGAAATGAAAGAAGAAACTATTAGAATATAACTTAGTTACATTTAGCAATTTGAACTGTAAAAAGTGACATAGCTACCAATCTAGTAGTATGCTTAAATTCATGAAGTTGAGGTACTAAAGAGGAAAGTTCAGCAGAACAATTGTCATGAAAACATTAGAAAATGATTTAAGCTGATATGTCAGGTCAGAACTGCAGATTCATCTTTGGATCTTGTCTAGAAGATACATATAATTTTTATGTAAAAAAACAACATCGCTCACCAAAGGGAGAAAAAAAACAAAGACATTTCTGTACTTAGCCATAGTGTGTGTATGTATGTTTGTGAATGTCCAGATGGTTTCTTTGAAATTAAGTTTCTCTGGAAGAGAAGCATACTATTGTTATCATTTCTATATCCTAGAGCAAAAGAGGATGAAGGTATATTATCCTATGCTTCTATAGCCCTGAACTGTGCCACTTTGCAGACGAGGTAAATAGAGATAATCTCCACAATATAACATATCCCGTCTGTCCATGATGGATTTTTAAATATGAATTGGTAAGGGAGGTAAGTTCAGCTAAATTTGGCAAATATAGTTATTTACACTGCTTTGTAATTAAACATTTTTTAGAGAAATTTTTAAAATGTCAGTTCTTGGATTTGAGCACAGAAAGATAAACTAAGAATGAAGAACTGGCACAGGAAGCAAAGAATTAATCAAGTGTTGTAAAATTTAAATGTCAAATTCCCCAGAGTGAAAAAGGTTTTGCTCTAATTGACTTACTGTGGCTAAATACAGAATGTTTGATTTATTGATGCCATACAATAGCCATAATTTAAAACTCCTTTCTTGGAGAAAATCCAGCATCGATATTAGCCATTTGATGGGATATTTAATTTAGAAAAAAAAAAAAAAACTCTAAATGATTTATAGAATAAATTATTCTTTCCAAATTTGAATTATTCTTGTATATTTCAACAAAATCAAGTCTATTACCCATGACATCTTTTACTAAAGTCAGACAATATTAACACATTCAATGTTAATTCTCCAGACAAAACAAGAGAATATAATATACACTTCTACACATACAATCACTAAGATGCTGCCAAAGTGGTTAGCATTGTTGAGAAATGCCAGAGTTTTCTTGGCTTTATGACAAGTCAGTCCACTCTGGCTAGTAGATAAGATTTATTATTGTCATCATTACAAAGTCATAATGAACTTCAGGAGAACAAACACTCAATTGTTTTCTTTGATGTTTTTTTAATCAGTGATTTTTCTAAAGCATTAAAGTCTGGATTTTATCAAAATATTTGTAGACATAACTTTTTGGAAATATTTCTGCTACAAATACACATTGTACAAAGATAATACTGTCATAATAATCATAAATATTTGTATATACAGCTGAGTATGAACACTAATATAACTGTATTTGAGTAAAAATCCCGCTTTTTTTACAAGTTTCGTTAAAGATGAATGACAAAGGGCCGTGTTTAAGCTTTTTTTTTTTTTTTTTTTTTTTTAAGTTTTCCTTGTATTCATATACATTTTTTTTCTTTTCTGGACAAAGTGTGTAAAAATTGTCTGAATATTTTTTTATGTCCAAGTGCTTTCAGCTATTCTTTTAGGCATTATCAAGGAAGTTTATTTATAATTCTAACTGAATGTATAGATTTTTATGTATGAATCTAGAGTTATGGAAATGTTTTGTTTTGTTTTTTTCAAACACAGTCAATACATTGTGACTGTGTTCATAATTGACGTTACTAGATGTTGACTTTCTTTTTTTCCTTATCAATGCTTAACTTTTTTTTTTTTACACATGTGGATGAAGCTATTATAGTTGTATTTTCTACAAGTATGTTGCAGATAGAGTTTGGTAGGTTTCTGTGTTTAACGAGTCCTAATTCAGCTGTGCTCAGAGAGAGAGATGTAACACCAGACTTCTTGATAGACTTGTTATATGTCCATTATAATTATTTGTGAATTTGGTTTCATCAGGAACATAGTTCCTTGAGAGACCTGTAAATTCATAAATAATATTGGTTCGCTGTAATTTAGATCTTACAGGAGAGTTATCAAGGTTAGCAGTTTTAATTTTTATAGTAGATAATTTTCTTATTTTAATCAACACCACAGAGACTCAAAAAAATAAAATAAATTCTGTCAACAAGCTGATAACCTCAAACAATGATGTAGGCTTGAAAATGAAAATCATTGAAGATTACCAACCAGGATACCAATACAGAAATGTTAAAAAACAAATCTGGATATCCACAATAACATCATTTTATAGGTCCCAACACACATTTACCAATTGTCAAAATTCCTCAATGGTATTATTAATCCATATCTACCTACCAGATATAATATATCTACTTATGTATTTCTCTAAATCCTTTAAACAACAAAACCAAACCAAGGCATTTTAGCATCACTTGTAGAAATTTTATTTACAAATGTCCCTGTCAATGAAATTAATATCATCTTTAACTGTGTATAAACAATAACTCGATTCCTCCTCCATCCATCAAGTAATATTTTCAGGAAATTATTACACACCTGCACAGTAGACCCTTTCTATGACCATAATGGCAATATTTGTACCCAAACTAACGGCATTAATATAGAAAAATCTACTCTGACCATCCTTCTCTAACTACTACATGTCTCATGTGGAAAACAAGGTACAGGTCGGTAATTGGGGTCCAAAACTTCTATCCGTGGTTTAGATGGTCCATGATGTCAGGATTGGCAGCTTAGAGAACCAAAACAAAGCTTGTCAAGTCCATGGAGTTATCCATGAAAATGGGTAACACTGTGGCTAAGCATGCAAAATGCATATTCAATACCAAGAGTTGAATATTGGCAGTTTTGGAAAACATTTAATAAAACTACCCTTTAATTTCGCATAAAAATCTGCACCAATGTGAATAACTTTGAAAGATGACAGCCTAAAATGATTCCAATTACAAAGCATCATGTCAATAGATCCATCATTGATGACAGCAAAAGATGGCAGAAATCTCGTATGCATGAGATTTTAATATTTTAACAAGAAAAACAAAATTTTTATAGCTTTAAGATTTTGAATAAAAACATTACAATACAATTATTGTAATGTTTAATTAATAAAAACTAATATAACAATATAGAGACATTGCTGCAAGCTGTGCTATTTCGTATGCTTTCAAAAACGTTTAGCTTTTGTTGAACACTGTAAGAGACATGTTTATGTTTCATGATGGGTTAATATCTAGGTATAAAAATGTGATCATCCTATCTAGAGACACTGTGCAAAACTTTAATTTTTTCCTGTATTTATACAAAAATTTAATGTGAGAGGATTTATGGACTTTTGAAACTTTTTGGAAGTGTTGAAGGGTGTCATTTGGCTGCAATGGCAACTTCCATTAATAATCTTAAAGCAGGATTTAAAATGGCTCTTCTCTGCAGATTATATAAATTATTTGGAAAAGCACATTATCGATATTAAAACAAATCCTGTTGAGTAAATATGTGAAATTTTTAAGTTAGGATAAAGTTTGTAAGCTGCATATTTCACACTCAAAATATCCAAAGTGCTAATCCAAACCACTACACAATCGTGAGTGTGAAATACCAAAGCTTAAACAATAGTAAATGACTGGAAAAATATGGATATACTGAAGGTATTAAAACTCAATGAATTTATTAAAATAAAAGATTATACAGAAAAAAAAAAAAAAAAAAATCAGGATTTAAGGTATCACAAAGTTTGAATGTTTCAAATTGGGATCCATTGATAATTATGATTCTAACATGACAATTTGGGGGTTCATCCCACATGCATGGCTTAAGCAACATTGTTGTTTGTGTGCGGCTTAATGGCACCAAATTGTATTTAAAAAAGTTATTAAACCTAAACTATGTCTTCTATGTAGATGATATTTTTATTGTAGATGAAGACAAGAATGAAATTTATAATCTCAAAACTACATTTGAGAAAAATTGTCCTTAACCTATGTACTTAGTCAAAACTTTTCATGATGTCAACAAACACTCATTGCTACTTTTGTGATGTCAACAAATATTCATTGTCACTTTCGTGATGCTCATTGCAATAGAGACTTTGTAATTGCAGATACAACTATAGCATGCCATCAAACAATACTGGTGTCAGACGCCTTCAAATAATCTCGCACTAATAGTACTTGCTCAACAATACTCACTCAGACAGTAATCTTAGTTGGGATAATGACTGGGGTTTTTATTTAATTTAGTAAAAGACTGAAAATCAATGATGTGCTGTAATTTTTTTTTTTATAATAATCCAATTTGTCCAAAATTACCTATGTATTTGCTTTATTGGCTCATTTGATAATATCAGAATTGTTTGGGGCGTTTTTAATTCTTTTGCGGCAGTTCTGAGTTGTTTTATTTTTGTTAGAATATTGTTATAATTATTGCAAAGAGTGCAATCTTTTAGGCCCTTTCAGATGGAGTTTTATTATTTTGTCAGATTCCAGTTGGGATAATGACTGGTATCTTTCTTTTATGTGCTGTCTCACTTCAGGACATAGGTGATCATGGCTCTCCATTCCTTCCTGTCCCTTGTAACTCTCAATAAGTTTTGTCTTTTTGTTATTTCTCCTGGACCCTGTTTTGCCATCCACTTGCTTAAGCATTGCTTTTCCTTGTCCCTCTTTCCTGCCGTGTGAGTATCAGATTCTCCAAGCCCTCTTTTCTCATTACATGTCCTAGAAATTTCAGCTGCCTCTTTCTGATGTTAAGTATAAGTTTCCTCTTTGTTTGCATCCTCTCCAAAACCTCATCGTTGCTCACATGTTCAGTCTATGTTATCCTTAGCATCCTTCTGTAGAACCATACCTTTGTGGCCTAGTGTCTCTTCATATTTGAGGATACCATCCAACATTCACTGCCGCAAAGGAGGACAGATATCATGTAGCAGTCTAGTACTCTTCTTTGTTACCAACGAAACACTCCTGTCTTAATACTCTGCCTAGATTTTGGAATGCGTCTTTGGCCATCCCAATAGATCTTTGGATCTCAGCATCACACTTACCATCCTCTACCAGAACACTTTCCAGATATTTAAATTTCCACACCTGCTTGATTTTAGTGGCCACAACTTGTAAAACGCATTTCAGGGTCATCTTTTTGCTGATGACCATGCATTCTATCTTGTAGTTTATGCTTAGTCCCCTCTTCTCACTCTTTTTCGCTACCTTCTGTAGGAGGTTTTGTAATTTCCTTTCTATGTCTGCTATCAGCACTGTTCATCTGCATATCTTATATTGTTAAGATTGTGGCGGCCAATGATGAATCCTGGTAGGCATTCCAATTCTCTCAGAATTGCCGCACTGTATAAGTTGAATAAGTCTGGTGAGAAGACACATTACGTCCCTTTCTGTTTTTGTATATCTGCTGAACTCATGTCTTATCTTTATGCAGGCGGTTAATGTGCATCTGTTTTATCGACTACACAAAGGCATTTGACAAAGTATGCCACAATGATCTGTTAGAGCTGCTCAGCAACCTTGGCATATTCAGGAAAGAGGTTAGAATAATCAAAAACCTCTACTGGCAGCAAACTGCCTGCATAAAGATAAAAACACGAGTTCAGCAGATATACAAAAATAGAAAGGGACGTAAGACAAGGATGTGTCTTCTCACTGGTATTAATCTTTTTCTCATTTAATACTCATTTATGCTCAGAATGTTATAAGAAAGAGCAATACAAATGCAGAAGAATGTGCACCTGTGTTTTATAGACTATGCAAAGACATTCAACAAAGTATGCCACAATGATCTGTTAGAGCTGCTCAGCAACCGTGGCATATTCAGGAAAGAGGTTAGAATAATCAAAAACCTCTACTGGCAGCAAACCGCCTGCTTAAAAAAAAAAAAAAAAATCACTGGCATAGAATTTCAATTTCAGTGTTTGTAAGGAGGCCAAAGTTAGGCTGGAGAGTTAGGAATTCCTTGGGGTCATCTGTTAATTTATAGCCACATTGGTTTATATATTTCTCACTGCTATTGGGAAGTAGAAGGTTTCCTTCATATAAGTTGCAAAATCTTTTAGTAATGATTTGTCTGTGCTTAAGTTTCTCATCATTAATACTTAGGGTGACATGATACCGTGCTTCCTTATATTTGGATTCAGTCAAGGTCTTTCATTATTTAAATGTTAGATTTCATTTTTAGCTGTTATTTTGCATAAGTTTTTTTTGTTTTTTTTTTCTGAATGTTGTAGTGTTGCTTTCCTTGTTGGCTGCTTGGTCATGTAATTTAAACAGCAATCTCTTATTCCAGTTTCATTAAAGACAACTGATAAAGTACTGTGCTTAATTTTTTTAAATTTTTGTTCATATAAATTTTCTTTTCCAGACATAAGGTGTGTAAGAACTGTCCAAATGTTTTGCATGCCCTAGTACTTTTGGCTATTCTTTTAGCCATTATCAAGGATATACATACACATGTGCATATATGTGTGTGTGTGTGTGTGTGTGTGTGTGTGAGAGAGAGAGTTTAGAGTTTATTTTATATAATAGCCTAATGCTAATCCTTATGAAAAGAAAAATAAATTTCCCTCAGACTTTATAAATTTTTAAAACATTGGCACATTTTCTCACACATCTGCCATTAAAAGATGAAAAATGCTAACAATTTTTTAAAATCTTAAAAATCCAACATGTGTTTCAAAGCAAATTTGTATATTTTAAGGATTAAATGGATCTTGTAAAATATTGCTGCTTACTTTTTGTTTAAAACGTAACTAATGTTTATATATGCACAGTTGCCAGTGATACCGAAGATGAACAATAGTAGTAACTAATCCCCAACTTCAAAAGTGCACAAAAAATAAAAAATAAATACAAAACACCAGCATGCAATAGTCAAGAAATTGGTATTTATGTATAAAAATTATTTTAACCTTATATAACCAATAGTTTAAAAATATTTTTTTTTTATTGTTGTAATGACACATAGTAGGTAGAACGAATAATTTTATTTTTTTTTATTCTACATTAGCCATAATTTTTTTTTTTTTTTTAATGAAATGATACTTTTAAGTTTAATTCTCCACTATTATTTTTGGATTATTTTCATTTTCTTACCTGTTTGATATTATAAAGTATTTATTTACACCCAATGAGCTTCTTTTTTTAATTATTCTGAATTCAAGAGTAATTAAATTATGTATCATATTACCCTTCTGATATGGAAGAATAGTCAGAGATAATTCAGAATTATTTCCTTTTGAACTTCCGTACAAAAATAATCTAAGTTACAAAACAGGAAAAAAATTAAAATTCTTTTAGAAAAAGGTTCACTCAAATAAAGGCATTAAACTTTGTTTTTTGATTCTTCAAATAAGTCTTTATTTAGGTACCTCCACAGATTTGTGATGCCTAAGGTTTAAAATGAATTTTTAAAAGTGAAAAATCTTTTTGAAGCTTTTAGTTTTAATTTCAAGTTAATAGATTAAATTTAATATTTCCAATAAGCAAAATACTTTGCTGTACATCAAAACTAATTTATATTGACTGGAAGGTGATTTTTTTTTTTTTTTTTTCTAAAATATCTGATTTCAGCATAATTTTTACCCCACATTTACCACAATGTAATTCTCCTTATTAAAAAATAAAATATATTTTCTGAAATTTTGATGAAAATTAGCTGATTTAAAATATAATCTGATATGAAACATTATTTAAATTTAAAATATCACAAATGCATTTTTAACATGGGGGCTGCTGTTTCAGTTGTTGACATCAGATGGATGTTTATCTATTTTCTACAGGGTGGGGCTACGAAGGTCGTTATCTGTAAAAAAAAATAATTGACAAATATAACAGGAACAACTTTTTCAAATAATTTTTAATCAGTAATAAAAAAAATTGAAAATATTCTCTGTAAATCTAATGTCTTATTGAATTTACTATAGTTTTCATTCATTTTCTGATATGGCTGTGTATGAACTTATGTATCTACAAAAATTTGCACATTTATACATACAAAAAATTATTCAAAAATTATTTTTAAAATATTGGTGTTTGATGAATTGTACTAAGCTTTTCAATTTATGATTAGTAAATATAGTTTTACTTAATATCTAAAAGTGACATTAATACAGAATTTTAATATGCTTAAAATTTAATTATTCTAAAAAGTAAACAATTTTTGTAAAAATTCATTAGTTAAAAAAAATTAAGACAGTGTCCTTATTTATACAAGCAATTAAAACCTTTTCTAATAATGTCATAGTTTTATTTTATGATTTAGAGCAGATTTTCGGTAAATGGTGTTTCCATGTTACAGAAAAAAATACGAGTGATAATTTTTCAAAATTTCATAAACTGAAGCAAGTAAGAGGTAACAGATGTAAAATAAATAAATAAATAAATATTTTTACCAAGATTTCCTAATTAATAAAAAGTTCTAAGTTTCATTAAAATCCGACAATCATTTGATTTTTGCAAGAATTTCCAAGTCAATGTTTAAAAAAACATAGAAAATAATAAAGCAAATTAAAAAAAATGCTAAATTTTACTATGCTAAACTTTGGTCCACCTGCTGATGCAAGAAAAACGATTTTCAACCAAAATTAGAAAGTGCAAGATAGGATAAAAAAATTAAATAATCAATACTTTGGTCTTTCCTTTTTTTTAAAAAAAGCATTTTGATGCTAAAACTTTGTTTTTATCAAGATTTTTGGGACATATTTTTCATAATGGAATAATCTTTTTTCAGTGAATTAGTGGAGGTACCTATGAAAAGGAGTCTTATGAAGAGCAACAGGTTAAATTTCAAAATCACATTGAAAAAATACAAGTAAATTTTTTTTTAAATAAATATTCAGTGTAGACAGTTTTTTTTCCTCCTGTGCAATCTAAAAGAAAATGTTTTCAAACACCAACTCTCAAAAAATAAATTTTTTTGAGTTTTTTTTTACTTTATTTTTTATTTATTTATAAAGTTCAGAACGAATTTTAGATATGTTCATTCACACCTAAGTTAATATTGTATAATTTCTTTTAGTTTTAATGAATAACATTTTTATAAATATTAAAAAAAAAATTTCTAACACCCTTCAAATTAAAAAGTACACACGAAATATCAAAAAGGAGAAAGGGAAAACTGAACCCCACCCCCAATATTTCCACAGAATTTTCTAAAATGACAAGTAAAACAATTCATTCATGAATGTACTGAAAGTTTCGTTTAATTTAATACCCTGCAGGCTGATTATCTGTAATTTTTTGAAAACATTGTACAACGATTTTTTACTTTCATTTCGAAAAAAGGTGAAGGTATACATTTTTTTTTGAGGAGGTGTCATCTTTAAAAAAAACAGCGTGGATAAATCAACACTGCATGATAGCTGTTTGTTAAATGCCTTTTAAAAAAATATATCGTCAGACTAAGTTATTGAGCACTCTAATTTAACATTTTGGGTTCGTTTTTAAAAATACACACATAAGGTGCCAGTTGGGAGGCTCCAAATGGGAGCGGAAAGACCATCTGAAAAGATCCCTACAGGCTTTCTTCATCTCACCCAAAGACCACTAATACCGTCGTCAATGGTAACTGCAAGTGTACGAAGTTTCCAATTAGCAACCTTTTAAACTTTGTGAATCAAACTGGTGATAAGCTAATTTAAAAAGAAAAGTACTTTCGATTGAATTTAATGAAAGACTTAAAAGAAAGTGGAGAGAACTTTTAAGTTAAAAACAAAATTACAAAATAATTTTTTTTTAAAAAATCATAATATTGGTGTGTAGTCAGAAAACATTTGCAAAATCTAAATTTTCGTTGAACTTCCAACTGTTAATTTATTGAAGATTAAATTTAAAATATTATAAGTTTATTGAAACAAAGCAAGTTCAGTTGACCATTGATGACAATTTCGTAAAACAACGAAACGGACGCCTGACCTCTCCACCACCGTTACCCTTGGGCATACCACATCGTACATCATTTTAAATCCTCACGTGCTAGTCTGCAGATTAATCCATGTGTCTCCTGTAACCAACGTGGGAGGGCGGCGGCAACAGTCGTGAAATCGACGGGTTTGGGAATAGCATAAATCTTTGTTCACAAGATCAAGCCAAAGTTACTTTGGCTTGATTCTTTTCTGTCTTTGTGTGATGGGTTGGAGGTGGGGTTGCGTGTTTTTTGCCGGAGTATTAGCAATGAAACAGGCTTCCCGGCCCACCTTGGTGTGTACGAGGAGTGTGGTTAGCAATTAGATTGGAAGAAAAATTAAAGGGTGGACAAACTACAAAAGTCAACGGCTAACTAACGAGAGTAAAAAATAAAATAAAAATCACAGTCAAGAATACAACGGGAAACCACTCCACTATTCGTTTATCAAAATACACGTGCAGGCGCAATTATTTCCTTCAATTCCCTGCCACTTTCCGCACGTTGCTTATTTTTCAACAAGTAAATTCCTCCGCTTATATTATGATTGGGGAAAAAATCCTACCGAGACACTTGTATATCAAATACAGTGTAACCCGGATATAAGAGAGATTTTCTCTGGTCCCAAATTAGAGCCATACTTACCTAAACAAAATAGACCAAACCTGGATATAAGAGAAACCCGGATATAAGAGACTTCTTTTCGGTCCCGACAACTCTCTTATATCCGGGTTACACTGTACAAGCTACCTAGTTTCAAAATATTTGACAAAAACCCAAGAATAATCCGTGTTGTTTTTCAGGGGCTTTTTTCTTTTTTTTTTTTTTTTGCTGAATTTTATTAAAAAAAAGAAGTTTTGATATCTCGTATGTACTTTTAATTGGGAGGGGGTCTGCTATTTATTTACTTATATTTTTTACACTACACAACAGTTACAAGAAAAATCACCGAAGATATTTCAATTTCATTCAGTAATAAAAAATAAAATTACAATGCAATCAAGTGCGATATAAGTTAATTAACAAATTAAAAAAGAAGTAATTCAATATAATAAAACTCAAAAGAATTCTTTTTGAGAATTGATGCTTGTATTTTTTTTTAATAAAATGTTTTCTTCCAGATTGAACAGGAAAAAAAATGTGATTTTGAAATTCATTCCGTTGTCACATGATTTTCTAAAAAAACGTAATTGAAGATTAAAAAAAAAAAAATGTAAAGTTTAATTCATGGCATTTTCAAGTGTGAACCTTTTTTTTTTAGCAAACCTGTTAGATTGTTTTATGGATGTACAGGGTGGTCCGAAAATCTTGTCACCTCTACCTTAATCCTGTGAGCCATCTGAAATAGAAAATATCATGTATGGGTGACAAGACTTTCGGACCATCCCTATACAAAAAGAAAACAATTTTGCTTACTGTGGACTGCCTACTCGTCAATATTTGTCTCATTTTTGCCTGCATAATTTGTTCACACGAAGAAATTTTTCATCATTACGAAACTATTTTATTCGCATAAAAATATTTTGTACTGCAATTTTTCTAAAATTTACTTAGAAAAATTGTTTTTCTTTTTACATTGTCTAAAAATGCAAATTACGTATCTCGCACCTTAACGTCTTCAAATTTACAGAATAAAGAATAGAATTATATTCTTAAACTATTCAGTACATAAGTTTAAAGAAAATCTATTTTTAAACAAATTCTTGATTATTACTTCTGCAGATCTTCCTCATTTCTTTGCGTTTTATTTTTACTTTTTCGTGCTTTTTTTGGTACAGTGGTGAAATTACACTACAGTTTTCATTTTATCTTTTGACTTCACAGGCTACCATGCATAAATAAAACATTTTCATTTTTCATTCTGCTTTAATTAAAAGGTATTTGTTGTTTACATTTTTTTTTTATATATAGTTACGGTTGGATGAGCAATAAAAAATGCTAATGTTATTTAAAAAAAAATTATATACGGAAATTAATTTTTCTTTTAATTCTGATTATCTTTAAAAAATAAAATCAAAATTTAATTTCAAAGAAAGCATTTAAATTATTGAAATTTTTTTATTATTATAATTATTTCTTTTTTAGAAAGTCTGTGGTGGTACTGATTACAAAGGATTAAAAAGAGAAATAGGTAAGATTTTTTTTCTTAATTATTTCACCCCATGCAAGGCAGGAGTGTGAAAAATAAGAAAAAAAGATTAAGCATTATTAAGAAGCAAAACCAACAGAAGAGTAATCAAGAAGACAGATAAGGAATTGACAGTACATTTAAATTTTTGAAGATCAAAGTTGGCTGGAAAGCATGGAGCCAAAAGAAAGTGTAGCGGACCGTGGGGCGAAGATGTGAAGAGATATCAGAAAGTTAAAATTTCCTGCTAGCTGGTCCAGCTACATGGGAATGTTGGACTTTAATTAAGTCCAAAGAAGACAAAGAAAACAAACAAGGCCGACATATATATATATGGGTAAACAAATATATATTAATAACAAGTTACACAAAGACATGAACAGTTACATAGTGTTTGTATGGAGAAATTATGTGTGTGTGTTGTGAGTGTCGTATGTACGTGTATTGTTCTTAGCGTGTTCCCAGAATTTGGGAAACGCTGTATCTGTGAGAGGTCACATATTGGCCTAAGTGGGAAAAGAGAGATTTTCCTCACCTCCGCTAGAGGTGGCGGCCCAAGGCCTAAGTCGAAAAGAGAGAGACGAAGGGTCAGTCAGTATTTATAGCCATGGGAGAGAGAACCCTGTTGAAGGATTAAGGAACTGAGGAGGAGCTAATTCCAACAAAAGTTCCACAAGCAAGCAGTGCAAGAAAAACTGCTAGCATCGAACTTAGTTACAGCTAGCCAATTCTACTGTAAATTTATGAGACCTTACCACCAATCTTGTACTGCACTTAAATTCATAAAGTCACCTGAATTAGTACAAAAAGATCTAGAAGAGTGGCCATTCAGAACTTTCATTTTGTGATTTGATAAGACTAATTTAAAAATGAATCCAGAAACTTGTGAAGAAGACCAGTATGCCAAACCCTGTCAAACATTTTCAAGATGTCCAAAGCAACAGCCTGAGCTTCACCATTCTTATCTAAAGCTTGATAGACCTTTCAACAATAATCATTAGTAGATCAGCAATTGATCTAGAAAAGCAGTTACATTGCTTGCCTGAAAGAAAGCCCTACAATGTAAGATGCTTAACCAATTCAAGAGTTGCTTAGGACCTCTAGTAATTTACCAAAAAGTAGTAGAAGGCTAACAGTCACCAGAGTTCTTAAAGACTGGAACAACAGAGGAGGATTTCTAACAAGCAGGAAAGCAACATACAGCAAAGTATTTATTGTACAGTTTAGAGAGAACAGGAGCCAGTTCAAGAGTACATTTCTTAAGAACTATTACAAGCATACCATCAGGCCCACATGCTACGTTTACAACACACTAAAATATGTCAAAAACCAGACCAGGTCACAAGAAATTATTAGCATTAGAGACCTAAATGCAAAAGTCAGTAAGTTACTGAAATGGTCAGTTTGTATAGTTTTTATTCATATAACGAATCAAGAGAAAAATGTTCAATAATACAAAGAGAATGACCAAGTAATAGCCAACCTCTGGTTTAAAGAACACACAAGTTGCTTATTTTTAATCATTTCACCCCAATCAAGGCAATAAAGCCACAAAAACCCAAAGGGGTTACTAAGTGTTTGAGAATATGAGAAAAATACTACTAAGGAGAGAACATGAAAAAGAACAAGAATTAAGACATAAAATTACAATTGATATTAAACTTTTTTTTTTGGGGGGGGGGAGATAGTAAAACTTGTTTTACTAAACTAATTAATCCATAGCTGGGAAGAGAAGAGGTGGATTCATACCTTTCTCAAGGGTATTTGCATGTAAGTGAATATAACAAACCTAACATGAATTGGAACTCAGTTCTCCGATTAACAATTTTGATTTTTGTTTGTTTGTTTGGGGTTTTATGGCATATCAACCACTATGGGTTATTTAATGCCAGATCCAGTATTTACTAGATATATATTTCCCTATTTTCCCATAGCTGGGACCCTAACAGGTGCTACCACCCCGGGTCAGGGTGGACCTGGGAACATCAGCAATTAAGAGGTGGTTCCACGCTCCTCAAAACCTCCTGATCAGAGGCCTTGCTGTTGGATGTAGTTTATCGCCTTACCCAGGACGCAGATGCAGTTTAACGTCATACCCAGGACGGAACAATTTTGAGCCATTATCCATTATACCACTTGCACATCCAAGTTTAAAGTAACACGCATTCCCAAGCAGTCACCCATCTCAGTACTGATCAGGGCTGATGCTGCTTAACTTCGGTGATCATACAGGAACCAGTGTTTCAACATGACATGGCTATAAGCCCTTAGGTGAATATAGCTGCTTAGGTAGAACATACCAGCTGAGTTCCAAATTTTTTTTCCTATGTTATTCCTAGTGTATGCAATCTTGCCTTGTTATAGAGAGCAGTTTCCCATTAATCCAATGTGTACACTGTCATTGCCATGCACAACCCATGGTATGTTAACGTACTCTAAATTTATTCTTAACTGCCACATGATTGATAGATAGGATGATACATTCATCAATATAATTGGTTCTCAAAAAAGAAAATTACTTATGATGCAAACTTGTACTTTACCTCAAGCTATTTCCTTTTTTTCCTGCTCAACCATAATGAGCACGTATTCTACCAATTATATCATAAAATACAACCGAGTTTATCAGAAAACAAAATAGAAACTTGATTTTTACTTTCTATAGTTAACCAAATAAATCTTCACCATTTGTAATAACCTTCCTGATAACCACTAAAGGCAGTCTTTAATCTTAATGCAGCATCTATCTTAGAATTTATATTACAATTATCAGCAAATAAAAAAAAAATTAAAAAAATATAAAACTACTCTGTAATTAGCCAAACTCAAATTACATTTAAAATTTAAAGTTTGCTTTACATGTACTTCTACTTCCTTGTGTTTGAAGAAAAATTTTAAAATCTAGGATACCATGACTGGTGTCAAAGGTTGACAGAAAAAGGAAGAAAAATATTTTTCATGTTAAAACAATGTGATACCATGAATGTTCTGGTTTGTTCATTAGGTACAGTCTTAGGTCTGTTTTACCTGATTGTTTTTTTCATTTGATAAAAGAATTATTCATTGAAATGAGTGACACAAAGTAAATCTTTTACGGCCAGGTTTGTTTTGATCAGGAACATAACACTTTCAGATAGAGGTGACGATGACACCTGTGATAATCAGGTCAAATGAAGGTGAAATTCTGGAACATGGAAAATGTTCCACTGAAAGTGGATATGAATCACCATTTTGATTGGTCCGCAAATGAAAGAAGAGCTGAGATGGAGCTTCTCCTCTCCCCATCCAATACTTCCGACACAGAGCCATTATTTTGATTGGACCACCAATCATATCGGGTTCTTGAGAGACTTCCTTCCTCCCTTTCAATGTGTATGACAAGACTATTGGTCAATCATTATTATTAGCTAGCCAATCGAAGCAGTGCAATTTGGGTTTGCACTCCTATAAAAGCAGTTGCCAAAAGAGCAGGTAAAAAAAAAAAAAGAATGAACTGGTCACACCGCTAGTAGACCAATACTTTCTCTGCTGGGTGATCGTGGTGCCACAATCAACTAAAGATCTGTTCTGTATGCTGCTTTTTGAATACCCTCAATCAGCTGATTTCATTTAAATAGTTGACAGACTTTAGGCTATTTAGTCATAACTGCAACCGCCAGTCAACCACTTCTTCCCAACTCAAGAATTCCTTACACAGGAGAAACTCCTTCAAATCCTTTTTGCTTATGTATTCATGATCTTAATCCTATTAACATAAAATAAAAGTTGTTATTTTTACACTTGCTAATGAGTGCTGTTGAAATTAATTATGTGTACCGGCAACTTTAGTTTCACAAGCATAGCCAGAACAGAGGGGAGTCAAGCCTGATCTTCAACAGTTCTTCAGATATTTCTGCAGATACCGAAACGATACAGGGTTGCAGGATTGGTGCAGAAAGTGCTCACCAGAGAAACACTGACCAAAGTAAGAGTGGCATTCAGTAAAGCATGCAGCAACAGGACCATAAATCTATATAAATTAAGATTTGGTAAAATGAATAAATTAAACATATTCAAATTATAGCAGACACACGATTAAAACATGATATTTTGATTAATCAGTTCCAGAAATGGACACATGAGCATCATGAATTTTTATTAAAATTCAGTAATTCAGACTATCTTAGACATTTAGAAGTCTACCGTTTGTCTATGCATTGAATATTGCTGCCACATCCAGTCTGGTGCTTTTATGTATTTAGAGATCCTTAATAAAGTACAAACAAGAATTTGCAATGTTATCATTCCTGACCTGGCATCTTGGGTTCAGTCACTTTCTCATCACCATAACATAGCTCTCATGTGCCGTTTCTATAAATATTTTCATGGTAATTGTTCTGATGAACTTTCCTCTTTGGTACCTACACTTTATGAAAGTAAGTGCAGTACTAGATTGGCTGCTAGGTCTCATCATTTTACAGGCGAAATGGTTAGATGTAACAATAAGTTCTATGCTAATTAGATCTTCAAAAATTTAAATATGCATTGTCAATCAATCATTTTCTTCTGTCTTCTTAATTCCTGTTCTTTTATGGTTTTCACTCCTTAATGCTATTTTTTTCTCATATTCTCTCATACTCATTGACCCCTTTGATTCTTAGTGGCTGTATTTCCTTACTAAGAGTGAAATTTTAAAACAAATTTTTTTCTTTAACAATTCTAACAATTACATTTTGATTGAACAAATTGTTCAGAATTAATGACAAAATGAAATTTGCTTAAATTTACATGCCACAAGCTGCAACAATGATTGACAAAATTTGGCACCTCATAAACATTGTTATTTAAGAAGTTACCAAGTTGAAATTTTATATCCATGTAGTGTAGTTTCCTCACACAAACCATTTCTTGTTTTATCACCAACAAACTCTTTGAGGCCATAATCAATAAGGTCATTGAGCACCTAGAAAAGAACTCTTCAAAGATGAGCAGTATGTGTTTCAGTCAGCCCGATCCACTGCTGACGTCCTAACTACCATCACTCACAGAATCAGTGAGGCTCTTGATGACAAACAAACCTCAAGGACCATAGCACTAGATATATCAGAGGCCTTTGACAAGATGTGGCACAAAGGCTTACTACACAAACCCTCTAGTTATGGTATCACTGGAAAGGTCTTCTCAATCGACAAATCCTTCCTAACTACCTTCAGAAACCTACCTGTTATCAATGGCCAGTCCTTCATAGCCCTAGGTCAACACAGGCATCCTCCAGGAGCCACTTCTTTGACTAACCCTCTTTTTGATCTACATCAATGATCTGCCTAAGAATATATTCAGATCATTTTTAAACATCTATACCGATGATACAACTACATACAGGCACACCTCTAAAATTCTCAAATGGTCAGAGGTTGGCGACTGAACTCTTCTGATCTTGCACAAACTACCCAATGGGTTAAAACTGACTGGTTAAATTTAATGCCTCAAAGGCCAAGCTAGTTACATTCCATTAACACCAATCTGACCCTGAACTATCATCAATCTTGATGAAAGGTCCTCTCGGGGAAGCACCGTGCCTTGAAAGACTGTTGGGCCTCAAATTCACACCCAAACTCAAGTGGAACTCATATATACAATCTGTTGCTAAGGGGGCAGGTTAGTTCCCTGTACCACTCTAGTAAGTACTCAACTCCTACTGCTATTCTCTACCATTACAAGAACCAGATCAGACCAAAAATGGAGTATTGTTGTCATATTTGTGCACATTGTCCAGCCTTGATAGAGTTTAATAAGAGTCTTTAAGCACTTGTAGGTGACAAGCTTTCCTTCACCCTTCAACCTCTCTCCCACAGGCAGGATGTGGCAAGTCTCTCCCTGCTCTACCACTACTTCTACAGAAAGTGATCAAACAAACTACATTCTCTGGTCCCGCCGAGGCAAACCTCCACAGCAAGAAAACTATGCCACTTTCATAGTAGCAAACTACCCACATTTGCTCCGTATCCCATCAGTGAGAAGTAAGTTCCACTCAAACAGCTTCTTCCCATGAACCACTGCTCTGTGGAATGGCTCCCACCACCCAAACAGGATGTTTCCCCAATCACTACAATCTTAACCTGTTCAAGGTTGGGGTAAATTTGTCTTCCACTCTTATATACACAAATGGCCCCTAAACATAACATTTCTGTAAAAAAAAAAAAAAAAAAAAAAATTAAAATCTTGTATATGTTGTGTCCCTTCAGGACATGGGCAATCATGGCTCTCTACAACCTATTCTTCATGGTCCTTAGCATTTCTCCCTTTGCCAATCTCCTGCCTCCATTCACACAAGTATGTCAGATAGATGGCTGCTGCCTTTCCCTATCTCTCTTGACCATGATATACCCTATGAGAGTTATCTCACAAAAACTCCTCTCCAATTATGTGTCCAAGAAATTTCTTTTTCTAATTACCAGTACTATGATTGTTCTTTGTTATTTTCTTTAAGACTTCCTTGTTAATTACTCACTGTTCATTAAATTCTCAGTATCCTTGTTTAGAGCCACATTTCTGTTACATAGTTTTCGGTTCAATTGTGGTGAGATTGTACAACATTACTGTAATAGGATTGATATCACATAGTAATTCAGCCCTTTTCTTTGTTCCTAATTAAATTTTTCTGTTTCTAAGTACTTTAATTTTCAGAATGCTTTTTTTTTCATGAATTCAGTGTTTGTATTTTGGTATCACATTTTACACCCTCTTAAAGTACAAGGAAAAAATGGCTTTTTCAGGGATGTTGCTGAATCATTGGTAGTTAGAGAAACTAAATAAAGAGTGTTAAAATAAAAATTATACGAGATTGTTTCAGTTTTTCACACAGTTTAAAAATTTTAAATACTTTTAATATTTAGGTTAACCTTCAAATCATTTGTTCAATGCAACTAAAGTTTTCAGTATTCCTTTGTAGAAAAGGTGTTACCTTATCTCAGGTTTATCAACATATCCCCTTGCTTATTTTTTTAAAAAAATAAATAAATAAAATAAACTCCCAGTCCACCATTTATTTTCATAAGATATTGCCTATCAACTAAAATAATGGACATCTGAAAAGGGTCAGAGTATTTAACTGAAACATTGTGTTTGTAATAATAATAATAATACAACAATCAAAAGATAACCTAAGATTGATTGATTCATATTTTACAGCTTAACCTTTTGCAGGTTATTTAAAGCCAGAATTTTTTTAGACTGTAATATCATACAAGTGCTACTAATTAACCCATAGTTGGAGGAAGGGGTGGATTCATACTATTCCAAAGGGTATTTGTGCATAAGTGAATATAAAGAACTCAACTGGAATTGGAACACTGTTCACTTATTTCCAATTCAGAGTTGTTAGCCATTACACCCCACATACATCCAAGCTGGTATTTCCCAAGTGGTCACCCATATAGGTCCTGCCTAGGCTCAACATTGCTGATCTTGTGAGAACTGGTATTGCAAATTAAAATTGAATGAATCAAAGTATATCATTTTCTGTTGATTTGTTTTGTTAAAGTTTTCTTTACGGCTTAACACTTTCCGGATTTATTTAAACATTTTGGATTTTCAGCATAATTCTTTTTTCATTTGACTTTTTTTCAGAATAACAATTTTTAATAATTAACCTATAGCTGAGGAGGAGAGGGAGATGAAGTGGAGTCAGACACCCCCCCCCCCAGCGTATTTGTGTGTAAGTGAATGTAATGAACCTGACTGGAATTTAAAATGATTTCTCTTTCCAAGCCACTATCCATTCCTCCACATACACATTTTTTGATAAATGACAGTGAAATAATTTACCAAACTCATGTTATATTCATTCTTTATATTCATTGCTTTTTCTGCTTTAAAAAAAAAAAAAAAAAAAATAAAATAAAATACTAGTAATCAATAAGTAGAAATCATTTTATCAGTTTTGCTTTGTGCTATTTTCTAAGATATTTCAAACATCAATTTCTTGTGATAAAACCTTTTGTAAAACCAAGTGATAGCTCTGTGAGAAAATTATTGAATTGGGATGTAACAAAATCAATTCTACAGTAGTGAATTAAGGAGGTGCATTAGCTATGGAAAAATATCAAGTGGAAACATTTGATTTCAAAACTGAAAACTTATTTAACTCCAGACAAAAAAGAAGCTCCTGGTTTAATACTCTTCAATTCAACACATTCCAGGAAACTTGTCAAATACTAATATAAAACACAGGAAATTATCATCATGGGAGGCCTCAATGCTAAAGTAGGACATGAACAAAACAGTGAAATAGTCAACAAGTACAGATTAGGATCATGCAACAAATGTGGAGAAAAATGGGTTCAAGAGTGCACAGCAAATGACCAATAGTTAGTTTACACAACAAATAGTCTATTAGCTCAAAATTAAACACTAGAAATTTTTGTGATATCATGTTGTAAAGATCTCATCAGCCATTCCTTTCATTGCTGTCGTCACTATCTACAGTTTGTTTGTTTTTTAATTGTTGATTCACTCCCAAAGTAAAAACTAAAGAGAAAAAACGAAATCTTGCTAGACATCTTAACAGCATCAAGAAAAGTTTCTCAGAAGATATCTTATCAGCTACTTCAGGAACAAAGAAAATTCTCAGGTATTTCATCAATTTCTACAGAAACAAATTTCTCAAAATATTTTGCCAGTCATTTCAGGAACAAAGAAATTTCTTGCAAAATCTCATCAGCTCTTCTGAAATGGTTAGAATTATATATAATTTGGATTCTATCAAAGTGGTGATTTTCACTTGTCATATCATTCATACAATTATCTTGTATAATCAAATAAGTAGTCACATGAAAGAAAATTTTTATTCCTTTTCTATCTACTGGGCAAAAATATTTACTAATGAACCTTAAGAGCTGTTAGTTAAAGACAAAATAAAAAGATAAAACATTTTCTTTTAAACATTGAATCAATATATGAAAACAGTACAAAGTAAAAAAAAATAAAATAATTTTCTAATTAGCACTAATGAACATACTTGTAGCTATAATAATAATAATATTACCTCCAATTCAAAGACTACATGCATTTTTTTTATTGCTACGAAAAGGAATGCTCAAAGATTATAGCATTCAATTTTTCTTTTTTAAATCCAAGTTCATTTGTGATAGATTTTTATTTTTAGGTGAAACTGATTTTATTAATGGATCTAAATAATGTAATGACAGCCAACAGAAAATGTGATTAGCATAATAACAAGAGATTTCTTTACAAAACTAAGCTAAGTATTAAGACATATGAAAATATTGTAAGAAACAAAGAAGAAGTGCTGAACTGCTATGTGATCTATATGCCATTAACTGCTCAAGAATTTTCTCATGGATTTGAAGCAACAGTTTTACTGAGAAATGCTAAGAATAACAGGGACAGAATATATGGGCAATGAGGAAGTTTTAAGAAAAACAGACAAAGAAAATTTTTATACTTATCACATTGTTCAGACTGTTGTTCTCATCTTTACAGTCACATTCACAATGCATTGACCATTGTATTCTCTGGCCTTTTTCAGGAAATATTTGTTGGAATTTCAAACCAAACCCTGTGGATAAAAAGCATTGGTTGATTGATCAAAAAATGGCAACTGAACCAAAGAGTTCAGAGTTCAATACCTGGTCTCAGTGGAGAGAACAAAAGGCAAATTAACTAAAACAGAGATATCCCAAAACATGGTACATGGAATTAGAACAATCTACCCCCATGGACTAAAAGGCTTCGGTATGAAATTCCAATAATTCCTGAAGAAGGCAGGAGCGTACAATGGCCAAATCATCATGAATGTGACAGTGAAGATGAGGACAACAATCTAACTAGTGTAGTTATAATACACTAGTCTCAGAAATATAGAGAGATGTTGAAGGAAAATTTCAGTTAGAAAAAGCTACATTAAAATTTCTGAGACCCATAAGGAAAGATGCCCTAGAGAATTTAACACTCACAGGATATAGTAAAGGCAAGAGAAGCAGGGAGGAAACAGGAGTGATGTACTTAAGTTTATGTGAATGGATTGCAGAACAGACAAAAGGAATGGTAAAGTGGCAATAATTACTTTGGGAAATAAAATGAAAGCAGTTCTGGAGAGCCTTGATCATTCTGAAAGGATTTGGCAATTAAAAGAATAAAAAAACAGCTGAAGAAAAGAAAACCTAAATCATTGAAATTTAATTTCATAATGCAGAGGAACTCAACCAATAAAGATTACTATTGCAATACTGCTACAAAATTTACACAAGTAAATAACAGTCATGGATGATAAAAGGTACATGCATGTGTGAAAAAGATCAATCCTCTGAGGAAAGGTCCCAGTTAACGTTACTTCTACTGTATGTTAAAAGGAGAAGAGAAAGACGAGGACTGTCCCATTTTATAGCTGTTTAACAGTACCACCTCACAACATCTGGACAAGCATATGAGGATAACCTATATTACAATAAAACAATGGTCCATATTTAAAAGGTTGCTTGCATTCAAAATGTCTTAAGTACATATAAAAAAGCAAAACAACCATAACACAGTATCTATCCTTTCTTTTTTAATAACTAGAATTTTTTTTGCAACACACTGAGGTATATTTAGTATTATTCAAGTTATCACTACCTCCGTCCATCTGAAACTCTCCCTACTGTATTTTTTTTAGTGCTGCAGCTGTGCATTATATATATATATATATATATATATAAGCCATCCACAGACAAACTGTTTTGCTGTATCACAGCTCCTTAGTGTGGCTAGACGTCTGATTGCTTCAAACTGGGATCACAATCCAACTCTGTGTGTGTGTGTGTGTGTGTTTTTTGAACAATAAAAAATATTAATAAATTAAAATTTTCAGACACACTGGGTTGTATACTAATATTTTTGTTTTATTATTTCAATTAGGTTCCTCGACTAGTTTCGGCCAGCATGGCCATCATCAGGAGAAAAATAAATTCCTGCTTGTTAGTAGCAGTGAACAACAGGAATGAATGACATTCTAAAGAAAAGGAACTTTATCTGTAGTTTTCATTTGTTTTTTATCATTAATTTTGGTCAGTCCTTGTGTTGGTCAAACCAGCTTCTTTTAAGTTGTTTTTAAGAGAGATTCATTTTTGGGGGGAGATTCATGTGACTCATTCCCTTCTTGGTTATGATATATATATTATATAAAAACTTAAGATATTTAATAAAAATGCAATATTGTTTTTTGCATAAGTATTTGTCATTTTAATCATTAAATTGTTTTTAAAATAATGGGAGTATTTTGTATGTTAAATAAAACAATTTTTCCAAAAGAATTAATGAAAATTTATTTTACTAAGCTACGCACCCTAGTAGAACCAACTGTACTTTGTACCCCCTTACCTGTTTGCACTTCTTCCCAAAATTTAGTTTCAATCAGTCAATGTAAGGCTATTTTAGTGGGTGTGATGGATAGACAGACAGAAATCACAGAATTTTATATATAGACTACCGTTATTTCTAGAAATTTTAATTTTATAAAGTTACAGAAATAGATTTTACATAAAAAGTATAACATTTTATATTGATGCTTTAAGTGTCCAATACATTTCTCAGACATCCTGTCTACAAAATTTACTCTTGGTCAAAAACTAAGATGGCAGGCAAAATCAGGAGTGGCAAAATGACTAGACTTGTGCTGTTTAATGACTTACTTTTTATAGTCAAACATGTTCAGATAATATCAATGAAAGACGGGCTCCACAGTCACAGGTATGGGATGAATAAGTTCAAATCTTCTAAGAAGCTACTTCTTTATTTTTAATTTTTTATTGTTTGCTTCAACATCTAAAGAGTGGATTGATCCAGAGCATGGTGATAAAAAAGACAACAATAGTGTGCAGTAAAACAAATAATAAAATAATTGCAGTAATGAAGAGTGCATTGTCCTAGGTTGTTGGAATAAAAAAACAATGATAAAATGGAATAAAACAAAATAATAGTAATAATGAAGAGTGTATTGATCCAGGTTGTTAGAATAAAAAGCAACAATAAGATGGAAAAAAAACTAGTAATAAAATAATAGCAATAATGAAGAGTATTGGGATAATAAACAACAATAATATTGAATCATTGCAAAAGTTTGTGCCCAATTTTTTTTTTTTTTTTTTTTAAATTTGGCACAAATTTTTTGCAATGATCTAATAAAATGTAAAACTCATAATAGTGAACATGTTAAATCTAAAAATTTCAAAATGTTTTTCATATGAATGTATCTTGAGCATACACATTTGTATTTCTATGTATTGCATGCATATACAGGATTGCTCAGTTCTTTGTGGACACTTGCATGAATTTAGTAAAAAGATGCATAAGTCCTGAAAAGAAATTTGAGAAAAAAAAATTGGCATGAATAATCTTGATACTCTTCTTGGTGCATCTACTTGCATGTATACAAAATAGTGCAGTTCCATGTATTGCATGTATACAAAATAGTGCAGTTCCATGTATTGCATGTATACAAAATAGTGCAGTTCCATGTATTGCATGTATACAAAATAGTGCAGTTCCATGTATTGCATGTATACAAAATAGTGCAGTTCCATGTATTGCATGTATACAAAATAGTGCAGTTCCATGTATTGCATGTATACAAAATAGTGCAGTTCCATGTATTGCATGTATACAAAATAGTGCAGTTCCATGTATTGCATGTATACAAAATAGTGCAGTTCCATGTATTGCATGTATACAAAATAGTGCAGTTCTATGTATTGCATGTATACAAAATAGTGCAGTTCTATGTATTGCATGTATATACATTACATGTTCATTCTGTGTGTGAATGAGCACATATATGAATTGACTGTGTATATTAGTGCGTATATGCATAGTGACTGTGTATATTAGTGAGTATTGAGTATATGAATGTTTGTGTGTGTGTATCCATGTATTTATGTTTGTATGTATATGATAAATGAAGTAGTAGAAATGCCCTAATGACCTTTTGCAATTCTTTTTTCAATAAACATCTTTTGCAAAGTGTATGTCTCAGTTACCAGCACATAAGTGGTACTTATTGGATGATACGAAACATTTTCAGCTTATAGGAAAGTAATAAAAAGAAAAGACAATCCCATTTCAGGTTTTTTTTTTTTTATAGATTTAAAATCTTTATTAGTTCTCAATAGTTCTTAGTTGATGTCAAAAGAGAAGGTACTCCACCACGTAAATCTTTATCATCATTCAAATAAAGAAATCTTTATTATCAAAGCAAATAAGGAAAATAGTATTCTAATCCATTTGTTTCTAAAGAATCAAAATCATTTTTTACCTGATTGGTTTGGTTGTTTTAGTGGCACATCAACCCCAGTGGGTTATTTAATGCCAAAATCAAAATATTTTGTACAGCTACAGATATTTTGTATATAATTTTATACTTTCGGGGTAAATGTATGTTTTATAGATATATAGTTTGCAGATCTATTGTAGAGATTAAACATTTTGGTATAAACCTATTTCTTATAAGGTAGGATATTATGTTAATTTCAGTATTTTCAAATAGTTTTCTCATCTTTTCCTTTTATGGTTTGATTTGGTGGTTTTAATTTAGCGGCATATCAACCCTATTGGTTATTTAATGCCAAACTAAATATTTTGAATGCAATTTTATAATTTTAACTACATATAATTTGTAAATAATTTTATACTTTCAGGGCAAACGTTTTTTTTATAGATATATAGTTTGTAGATGACCTATTGTAGGTGTTATATATTTATGTATAAGCCTATTTCTTTAAGGTAGGACATTATGTGATGGTTTCAGTATTTTTAAATCGGCAAACAGGTGGCCTCATTGGAGGCATGTTCAGCCTCCGGAGAGATGCAGTTGGCATATTCTATGAACCCAGCTGATATGGTGATTTTTCACCTGAATAAATTTAAATAATTCTGTCCTTTAAAGAAATCATCTATGCAGTCAGTCAGTTATGTGCCATACGTGATACATTTTTAGGCAATCATGTATCTTTTGATACATGACTGAGGCGGAGTTTTCTTTCTGCGGTAGACCAGTTGCCATCTAAGGCTATAGAACCCGGTCTGTCCTGCTATTTACCCATAGCTGGGGGGGAAAAGAGGATTCATACCTTTCCCAAGGGCATTAGTGAATGTAATAGATTCGACTGGAATTCAAACTCGGTTCACAGATTCCTCAATCCGAGCCGCTACCCTGAAGATATGAAAAAAGAAAGCTCTCTCTGAAAAGGCCTGTTAGATTTAGAAGTTTGCAATTTATAAATATAAGATTTGATTTTTACAGTTGATCAACCTTTTCCAGGTTATATTACAGATACAAGTTCTACTAATTAACCTAAAGCTGATGGCAGAAGGGGTGGATTCATACCATACCCAAGAGTATTTGCACGCAAATGATTATAATGTACCCAACTGGAATTGGAACTCTGCTCTCCAATTTCCAATTCTGAACCATTATCCATTACATCACCTGCACACCCAAACTTATAGAAGCTGGTATTCCCAAGTGGTCCCCCATCTAGGTATTGACCAGACTTGACATTTCTTAACTACAGTGATCATACAAGAACTGGTGTTTCAACATGATATAGACATAAGCCTCTAAATATAAAAACAATTCTTTTGAGAAATTAAGGATTGAATACATATTGATTGAGTATAAGAGAAAATAAAGTCATCCTACTGTATGTTAATACCATAGACTCCTAGTGGAGAACAGGGTCACAGCCCCACCACACTAGGTGATGCTGTGGTAGTTTCCATAGCAAGTAGGTTTTTTTTTTTAATGAGATAGAATCACTAGCTCCACACCCAATTGGTTTGGGTGTCAGAGTTATTCATTGTAAGTGGTTGCCAACTGAAGCAATTGGGCCCAGTCTACCGTCCTATTAACCCCTGGTCAAGGGGTAGAAGAGATGGCTTCAAATCTTTCCAAGAATACAATTAAATTTTGAACTTTACATGCCAATGTCACTCTCTGCATGAATAACTGTTACCCTATGTACATATCAAATTAAAGACAAGTACCAAAATTAAGATAACTCACCATGAGAGAATACAGGGAATTATATTCATGTTTTTTTTTCTAGTGATATTAAGAAAAAAATAATACCAGTAATCATTAAGTAGAACTGGAAAACATTTTATCAATTTTTCTTTGTGCTGTATCAGATATTTCAAACATCAATTTCTTATAAAACATTTTTAAAACTATTTTAGTGAGTGATAGTCCAATGATAATTTCAATTCTCCAGTAATGAATTAGGGAGTTCTGTTAACTATGTAAGAATATCAAGTGTGCTGCATCCATAAAAAAATAAAAATTAAAAACCAATGAGAATCAACCTCACTTTTCTCCTCTACACACACAAATATGTAACATTCTATCAGACAAGCAGTTCACGCAGACTGGTTGTCAACATGTGCATCAACAAAAATTTTGTCTCCTTTTCCTTTTTCAGGCCATAATAGTAAAATTTATCTTTTAGGGCTCAAACATTCGAGTTAAGAAAATCCCAGACACTTATTTTCCCAAGTAAATTATCTGGACACTCATTACACATACAAGAATGACTATATACACTTTACTTATTCTTTAACTTATTGCCAGATTCCAATCCATATTTGATCTACATTTGATCCCAAACTCAGTTTTACTTAATATTACTATCTCGTGTTTCCAACACCACAATACAACCAGATAATAATACTAGTTTTGTTGTTTCCACATCCTTCTGTTTCTCATTTTTACAAGTATTTTTGTATATATGAATGTTAGGGGGGGGGGGGTATAATTATTAACTCAAAGTTAAAGCTCCCCCTATAAGTGAAAACACTTGATTTCAAAGCTAAACTTATTTAACCCCTCTACCAGTTGCCAACCAGGGTTAGAGCAATCACTCTACCATGCTATTTAACCCATAGTTATGTTACAAGATAAAAACTGAATGACAAAACATCTTTCAGCTCTACTACATTTTCTAGTAAGATTAGTTGAATCATATGAAAAGCAAAAAACATTTGGACTTAGCTGACTAAAATCAAAGCATTATATCTGTTTTCAGATTCAATAAAAAAAAAATAATAATACCATTTCAGATATAAAAAAAAAAACTGATAAAAACTAAAATTTAGCAACCTTGTTAATATTGATTTCAAAATTAAAATATTCCAATTTTAACATTATCTCTAAACCTACAGAATGAATAAGTAGTCATGAACATTGTTAATAGTTCTAGTTTTATATTTTTTACAAAGAGACATAATAGGTTTAAATAATTGTCTTTCCTATCAAAATTTAATTCATCTTTTATAGCTTCTACAATCAAGTACAATTAAGTACAGTATAGTACAAAATCAGAGACATTGTTATGAAAGTCCATTTGCTACTTCAGATCACTAAATACCAACTCTAAATATCAGTAACTAAGAACCAGTCTACTTGACATATTCCTGACTAACTCTTTCCTCCATAAGTGATTTTACTGTAAAAACAAAATCTGCTTTGAGACAAGTAAACACAATTGCAGTAAGCCACAGTGACCTTATTTTCAAGAAACCATGGAAGAATTACATATCAAATTTTGAAGAGCATACAAGAAAAGTCAATAATTCTGTCTTGGATTAATAAGTTTACAAAGAAAAATAAATTGACTTTTTAGCTTTTTACAAGTGAACTGAATTTTAAATGACAGATATTTGCTTATCTGGCACTGGTTTGCTTAAGTGTAAGAACAAATACTGACAACCAAGAAATCTATGTTTCTGCAAACAAATATTATAAAACATAATAAAAAATGTTAATTGATGTCAAAAGCTTCAGTTTCATGAGAAAACTACCAACTCATAGCTTTTTTTGTAATAATGACTGAAGCAAATACTTAGTTTATCTTTCATAAACCTGTAGCAATAGGTCATTCCAGTTAAAATTTAAAAATGGAGTATTCCTGCCATATCTTGCTTGGAGATGCTCAACCCTCACTTTCCATCCTTGAGAGAATTCAAATTGTTTATACAGTTTTGTAGAAAAGGACTTATTTTCTGTTCTACAGCCTCTTTATCACAGAGGCATCATCATAAATTTTTCAGTCCTCTATTGTTCTGTCCATGGCAAATGTTCAGATGAACTGTACTCTTATTTTTACCAGTTCAAGCGTTTATAGCTAGGATCTGACATGCTATGTCCACAGGGTGGAATCACCCATATTTCATTCATATTCCATTTGTAAGGAGGAAGTTTCACTTCACTTATTTACAAGAACTGCCACTCTGTGGAATGGGATCCTGCATAGATACTTCCCTAAATACAACAATCTTATCCTTTTTAAACCAAGGTACAATCATTATCTATTTTCATAATCTTCACTTATTTCTATCTCCTCTTATATTCATATATACCTCATTCAGTAACCCTCTACCCTGAGTGGACCTTGAGCCTTGTATTGACAAAAAAAAAAAAAAAAAAAAAAGTTCCTATTCAATCTATAACCAGATCAGTGATTCTCAACCAGAGTCCATACAAAAAAAAAGAAAAAAAAAAGCAAACTGAAGGTCTACAGTAATTTTAATGGCCCATAGAGCAATTTCACTTTGGAATGGTTGTTACAGAGAATTGGAATTTCTACAATAATCTACATCATATTAAAATATTAAGAATAGAAAAACAACTCTAAAACTAACAGAAAACAAGATCAAGTGATGTAAGTTAGTGTCCTTTTTACTCTACCAGATACTTTGATTGTAAGAGTTGAATAAAAACTTAGGATATATAAAAGGAAGGATTATATAAAGACTCCTAAACTTATCTATTAGTAAAAAAAAAAAATAAAAAAAAAATGTAAGCTATTTTTATTGAACAGTTATGGGGGTCCTCCAAAAAACAAAATAAGAGTAAAAGTGTTCCATGGGTAAAAAAGATTGAGAACTACTGATTTAGTAGGTCAGGATGCCATGCTGCCTAGTGATTTCCTTTAATAGTATTTCCCAGAGTTATTTGACAATACCCAGCTACTCTCCTTTCTAAATAACATGACAAGTTATAATAGGTCACACGGTAACAGCTGCAGAAAGTAAATATTGATTTTAGCAATTGAAAGAAGTGGAATTAGTTTACTGTAAAAAGGCATCACTCTTGGTTTTGAATCTCAGTTATCCATCTCTTTTCACAATCAAAGCTAGAGAGATCAGTGTACCTTACTATTATCCACACCTGCAGTGGAGTAAATTTATTTTTCTCAAGAGTATTAGAACAAAAGTCTTAACTAAAATCTACACTTGGTTCACCAACTGCTAGACCTCCCATACCACCTTGCATAAGTTATTAGCTTTTCATAAACCAAACCATAATAAAAATAAAATTTTTACTCAATTTATAAAGCACTCCAAGCTAAATTTCCCTAAGTGCTATCCCGACATTATGTTTTTGAAATACTGAATTCCTATCTACCTTTTCTTTTAGTCTTTTCCATTCAGTTCAGAGTTCATCTGTATATTTACGTTATTGTAATATATTCAATAGTGTGGCTTGATTCCTGAAGTCATGGTTGTAAACATAGTTAAATGAGACCAAAGCCTATAATGTCATAATTTATGTATATATATGATTATGTGGTGTTATCCTTGAAAAATGTTGAAGTAACCAGCTAGCCACAATGGCAAGAACTAATTGGAAGCAAAAGAAAGAGTGAAGTGAGTGTTAAAATATTTCTGCTACTCTTCTGTGCAAGTCAAATGAAATGGAATCCTGATTTGACAGAAGAAACCACTTACTACTGGTATTTGTTGATGCTGCCAATAATATTGTTCTTTGTGGCAATGATACCTCTTGTCTTGATCCATGTGACGGGTTATATTAAAATATTGTCTTAAACAGCAAAATGTAGCCTCTTTTCACTACGGCTTCAATTGTTCTGTGATGTCTCTCTGTTATGCTGTTTCTGTTCAGTTTATATCCAACTAAACATTCCATTTGTTTAGCATTTCTTTCATAACTGTTGACCTAAATGCAGTATCTTTGTCCATGAACACTTTATCTACTAGAAATCTCTCCAAATACTTCATTTATCACTATTGCAACTCAGTCCTAAACCCCTATAATATTCACCTAAGTTAACAATTGACCATCAACAGCTACACTCCATTGCAGTAGTTGGTGATATCAAATGCCAATATTATCCTATAACTTGCAACTTGAATTTCTCCTACATCATATTAAAGCACAGTCATTTGGTTAACATTGTAAAGTAGTAGTGGAGCAGATAACCGTAACAATATTTCATTTATGGAAACAAGCACCAAAATTGGTACATGTTTCTTGAGGATTGCTCTTTTGATAAACTGTTAGCTACCTAAAAATTCAAGATAGACACTATGGAATATACAGAAATATTGCATTTTACAATAAAATCACAAATACTTGTGTTGTTTAAATAATCTTGGTGTCAAATCATACATTTTGCACTTGGAACTATGTACTTACTCACTAGCTTCCTTGTACTATAATATGAGTCCTTGAATCATAATTAGGGTAAAAAGTGCCTATGTTATTGACATCATCAGTCTGATATATTATTGGATGTTCATGTAGGCAGTAGGCCTATACTTATTTGCAACATTTTATGTTGTTACCTGGATAAGTATACTGCAACATTTCTAAACCTTGCATCTGCAGTGCAGGTTAGACCAAAGCAGTAGCACTTGCATCAACCACAGCATTTCTACTAGCATCCACACTTTGTCAGCTGCTGGCAACTCTCTGCAATGCATGGGAGCTCTGTCCTAACAATCTGCTCTGCCAGAGATCTCCTTTCTTGGTCCAGCCACAGTTGGCAGAAGCCTGTATTTCTGGCTGACGCACTGTTAGCTGACTGCAGCCTGCCTGGTAGGCAGCATATGCCTCACATGCAACTTCAGCACTGCTCAGGTTGGAGGAATGGTCTTGTATGGCCTCTAATTCTAAGCAAACATATCTAACCTCACATCATCAACACCTTCAGCTGTGCTGGATCTGTTATACGTTATGACCAAAAACATCTCCAGGTCTTCATCATCCACTACCAGTGGGCACTGGCTGAGTTTGCTGAAGACATCAGAAACATCCCAGAGTTGACATTGCAGCCAGTCAAAGCATGGAAGAAGAGCATCCCTTTGCTCTTTTCTGTAGGAGTGCAACAAGTCATGTACAGGATCCCACCTCAGGTTCTGTCCTTGGCCAAAGGCAACCCACAACTGCTGCAGACCTAGTTCCTGAAGTGCCTGCAGAACATTGATTGCAATGACAACATCTGTGTCACTGGCTCTGACCATGATGATTTTGCTGCCTGCTTTTGTTGCATGCCTAACATGGACAAAGATCCACATGTCAGCTTCTTCATGACTGAATGGTGCCACTCCAGCCAGATTGATAGTGTGATTGCTGACAGCAGCATCTTCCTTGGTTACAATGACCACATTTGGTGTGGCTACATCAATCTTGTCAGCCAGAAAGTTAAACAGCTCGGCTTTGTTATTTTCTCTCAGGAAGTTTCACCAGTTTAAGAGAATTTTGATCTCCTTTGTTACAACTCGTGTCTTCGCTTTGATCTAGTTTCAGCTTTCAGACTAGATGGCCAGTAGACATCAAACACAAGGTTCTCTTGTATTTGGTACAGTATGCTTGTATTGTAGGAAGGATATTGAGCATTGTGTACTCTTCTACATATTTTAACTCTGTGGAGGCAGACTGTTCACCAACACTGCACCATCAATTATGATGGTGTCAGTATCTGGATTTACCTAAGGAGTTGTAATTTGGCTTTCAAGTATGGTAGTGAGGTGGGATTCCTGACAAGTGTGGAGCTTTCCACTATCACTGAAGGCAACAGGATGTGACTGGTTCTCATGATGGAAGAACTCCAAGTCACACTCTCTGCTCTGGCATAATATGAACAGCTTAGAGAACAGTTGACAGTCTGCTTGCAGCACTTTTTGCTTTGAAGAGCCAATAGATGCTGGTAGCTGTTGGAACATGTAGTTTGGTGAGCAATATTCTTTGCATCAAGTGAAAGGTCTCAAGTAAACAGGGAATGGGGTCTTACTGTCTTTGGAGTGTGAGTTGCTGCTGCTCCTTTGTACCCTGCATAGCAGTTGAGTAATTGCTAGATCTGTCTTTGATGTGCCAAACCTCAATTGGAATTTAATGTCTACTCAGTGTTCAAGCCTGGTCACAAACTGAAGAGTGGAATGACCTGCTTGATGCATCCCTCATGGAATGTTTCATAAAGGCAGAGTCGTGGTCCAGCATATTTCTTCACAGGATGTTAGCTACCTTGTTAAGAGTAATAGCTTCACTATAATAGTCAGATGATTCTGACAAGACACGGCCTACATCTTTCTGGAAAGCCAGAACATCCCTTCCCTGCTTGTGAGCTTCCAACTCAGGTATTTCTGACAGCAGTTTTTCCTTAAGTTTTGTGGAGTTGACAGTAGGTGCATTACCACCCAGTGGTTTCAGACACTGGGCATACAGATGAATTATGTCTGCAAGTCTAAAGACTGCAGGACCCTCATCAGATCTGGTGGTCTCCATTAGATATGTGACTAGTTCTGAGAATGCTTGTAGGTGGGCATCCTCTTTGGGTGCACATTTCTATTCCAGTCACTTGGTTGCTCTGAGGTATGTCCTCTTTTTATAGCACAGGTGTTTCAAGCATGCAAAATGGTATTTGAGCTCCCATGCAATAGCATTTCCACTGCCGAGTCTTGCAAGAAGTTTTTTATCATTTAAAATTTGAGCACATTCACGAAGTCTGTTATTGCAGTTCATCATAACTTCAGAAGATGGTTCTATACAGCTTGGTCTGGCACACTCTGCTCTTTTTCTGACTCTCCAGTTTTGTGTTGTTGAACATAAGCTGACAACTTTGGTGATACTATGCCTTGTTCCTCTCCAGAGTTTCTTCAATGCCACCACCATCATCAAGTTTGATGGGAATTGCATGTAAGCAGGAAATGTTAGTCACAATACTGTAGCCATCATTCTTCTGGCAAAGACAACACGTGCTCCAGTCAGTCCAGAATTTAGATGGTCCTGGATCTGTATTTGGCATCTTGGTGAAAGGTATTCAAGGTATCACAATATGATAATTATCTACATTCAGTGAATCAAAGCTGACGGTTTATCCTTTTACCACCTTGATCACAATCATGCACAATAGGGTATAAGATATGACTAGGTCCAGGAATAAAAATATATGACCTACACTTAGCCCGATCATTCATCCAGTATCATTTGCCCTGTGCAATCTGTACACCATCTAGGTAACTACATGCAAAACAATGTAAAGCCACGTTACCCTTGGCTTGGTTTGGCTCTCCTACACTGATACACCCTGTCAATTCAGGTGGAGCTGTCTAACATCTATGTTAAACTACATGTAATCTACGGTAGATGCATGGCTTATTAGACAGCATTTGGGATATTGAATAATTATTCAGCTGATACTGAACACCCATTTCACAGCAGCAGTGCCATCCAGTGTGCCTTGGTTGTGCATTGACATCTGCTTTGTTGGTACAAGGAAGCTACTGTGTAAATGTCCATGGTTCCAAATTCAGATTCTACATAGTGAAAAAATGTATGATTTGTCACCAAGATCATTCAAATAGAACAAATCTTTGCAATTTTATTGCGAAATGCAATATTTATGTATATTCAATGGCATCCATCTGGAACTTTTAGGCGGCTAATGAGTTTTATCAAAAGAGCAATCCTCAAGGAGTATGTGTGCCAATTTTGGTGCTTGTTTCCATAAATGAAAAGATTCTCCTGAAAATTTGCTCTTATCTGCTTCACTATGGTGAGAGTATGAACAGACAGCTTTTCTAGTGACATATGGATTCACCCAAAAAGAGGGTCCTGTCCACTCCTATATGATGTATATCATTAAACTTCCTTCAGATCCCTGTTCTCAATATATGACTGGACTGTAACTTAATTACCAGAATCCTGACAAATTTAACCAGGTCTTACTCATCCTAAGATCTTGTTTTTATTTTAGGATACAAAATTAACTATTCTAAGACAAACTTATGAATTAGCACCCCACTCCATAGAAACTCTAAATGATATTTGATGAGCATGTAGTTTGTATTCTTCCTATCCACCATAATAACTATATCTTCCATCAACTGATTTAGTTCTAACCAAGTCAGTTTTATTTTTGATATCTTACAGATCTCACTTCAGGGACAAATTTAGATCCTTTGTTATTGCTTCTAACTACTACATTGATGTGGGTATCATCACACTTCTTTCTCCATCAAACAGCATCTTGTTTTGACAAGACCTATATCCAGAATGATATAGTCACAATGCTACTTCCATCATACTCTATATAACCCTCTTTTGGCACCTACCATTCCCAAAATCATCCCACTGCACCTATTCTACAATAGCTTATGCTGATTTCCTTTTTTTTTTTCTACCTTGCCATCCTAACCAATTCCATCTGTTAATTGCTTGCTATAACTGTATTTCCAACCAATAATAGATTAGTGCACAACTAATTTTCCACACATTGAAAGCAACTCATTCAACTCTTCACTCACCAACAGGATTTCATTACTGCCGCCCTGTTCTTTCAATTTAAGTCCTATTGGCACTCACTTCTGATGGCTTTGTGGTCAATCTTGAACTCCTAACAGATGCTTCTTCAGCCATTATTACCACTGTTTAATCTACCAGAATATCATCCATATGTAAATTTGTGGCAGCTCCTATTTTTACTCACCTTCCAGAATTGCTTTTAGGATTGCCATTATCTTCAGCACTCCTGTCAGACAGCATGTTCTATCTTTATAATTTATTAGCTCATACTTCCACAATTCTTTTAGCCACATCAAACTGTAAATAGGCCGATTTCATGTTGATTATCATAGCACAGCATTTCTGATCAACTATAAAACAGCACTTCGATAACAAAAAAAATAATCCAAATTTACAGTGTATAGAGATAGTGTAAACACCAGCCGATAAGACTGTCTAATATGTGATTTATCTAAATAAGTTGAACATGAAAGTAACATCTTCCAGAAAGTTAGAGAAATAAGATTAAACTGTTTTTTTTTGGTCCTCATGAAATTCAGATTTTTCTTGTCAACCACACAACTTACTTACGAATGGTTCACTGCATGGTGTTTTATATTTAAATGGGTTATTTTACTGGCACACCAACCCCAAGGGTCACTTTGTGCCAAATCAGATAGTTTTAAGATTTTTTTTGATTTTGTGCTTATTTTGCAGAAAAATTATTTTATATAAGGGTGTATATAAGTGCGTAGATGTAACTTAGTTTTAGTTGCATTTTGTAACCAGGTGTTTATTTGATTTCCTTTTTATATTTTAGGGGTAAAATTTTGCTATTTTTAAAAATTCTAAAATGGCTTTGGGTTTGACACTCGAACAGTGTCCTAATGTTGGGTACATTGTAGAAGTATTTTCATACAGGTGATGTTTTTTTTTTAATTTTTTTTGCAGTTAATCAAAAAATGTTTGACACCAAGTATTTCTTTGCAGCTTGGGCATTTTGGAAGGTCTTCATGGGTTATGTGGGTATATCAGATTTTGATGAAAAGAGAATAAAGTTTTTAATTCTGTAGAGCATAAAAGTTCTTGGCCTAACCAAGATAGGATTAAGGAAATAAAAAATCTGATGTCTTGTCATTTGCTCAGACTTTGGGAAATTAGTTGAACCAAGAATTTTTCAATACCTAACAAATGTTTACATTTATTTTAAACAAAGTGAGGAATTGGAGCAAGCCTGGTTAGTTTGTCACTAGACATGACGAATAACCACTTTAATATCAACATTTTTACTTGTTATCCAATGAAGAAAGGGATGCTCTAATAGAGCGGTAACTGGTCTGCTAGCCAATCAATGTCTGTCTTGGTTAACAATGGAGGTATCAAACATAACTCACACAAGTTCAAATTTTAAGTGTTATCAACCTTTCATTAGAATTTCCTTTTTTTTTTTTTTAAATATTGTCTCTTGGTCAAATATTTTTATTTTATTCACGTTATGTCATTCAATTAACACAGACAACTAAAATCTACCTTGTATCACATTTTCATTATGAATGGTATGAATAATTTTAAACATTTTTTGTGATTAAATTGCTACTTCAATCTTGTGTATCAGGTATTGTTCTTTCACTATACCTGATGTCAGTTTAGCAACAGGTTATCACCTTAAGTTAAAAATAAAAAAATCAAATTTTGCAAGGACACAAATATATATTACTAGTGTTTGAGATACAATTTCTCTCTCTCTTTTTTTTTTTTTTATTAGACTCCATGACATGTTGGGTCACTGACAGTTAAAGTTATAAAACATTGAAGTTCATTTCAACATTAAAAAAAAAAAAATGTTTGTTTGAAGAAAGTTGAAATAAAAACACTTACTGTATAAACAACTTGTATTTTTAAATCTTATTCACTCAAAATTAGGTACCTCCACGAAGTGGATATATGTAAGATAAAATGAATTTTTCAAAATGAAAAAGTTTTCCGACACTTTCAATTTAGCTTTAAATGAAAACTAAAGGATTAAATTAACTATACCCGGTAAGCAAAGTACTTTGGTGTATTTCAGACAGAATTTAAACTGATTGGAATAGACTTGCATTTTTTTTTTTTTTTTTTTAGTAAAATCAAGTTAGCCATTTTTTAGATATTTGTAAACAAAACTTCTGTTTTAAAAATCTTGCAAAAATAAAATATATATTTCTGAAATGTTATTCAAAGAAAATTGGCAAATTTAAAGTTAATCTGGTTTAAAACATTACTTATAGCATAAAATGTTGTATACAAGCATTTCCTAATCACAGGGTCTTGTTTTTCTGACGTGTTAATCGATTTATTGACAGCAGATTGATCACCGAACATGCTCATATTTAAGTACGGTGTAGCAGATGATAAATTTCATTAGGTTTTCGTAAAAGAAAAAAATAAATAAATATAATGTGGCTAGTTGGGCTGCATAAATCTGAGCCCTATCAAGCTGGAGACATACTTAATATACACTGTATTTCTTGCTTTAATTTTATAAATAATCTTTTAAAAATCCCTAATCCCATTCTTCAAAGAACACATTTTTATCTCAATTTGATTTTTTTTCAAATGTCCATTTTAAATAATTTATTCCATACAGTATGATGTTTTTTAGCAAAATGTATTGAAAAAGGGCAAATTAAATTTAGTTGGACTTAAAGTCCACAGAAATCAAAGACAGTGACAGCCTTAACTGACTGGTGTGTTGGGGGTGAGTGTATCTGGGGTAGTGTTGAGGAAATATGTTATCAGTCAACTATTCCTATCTCTACCATCAGTGACTTGATAACCACACTAAAAAGCAATAAAAAAAATGCAACAAACACATATAAGGCTTAAAGGAATCATTTTAGCATACATAACACACTCTTGTATCATGTGACTTTCAAAGCTTATTTTAAGGGGGTTGCTTCATACACGAGAAAATTAGCATATGTACTGCTGGCCCTGGCTTTGTTCTTGACCAAAGTATATATCCATTTACTGTAGTTAAATTAGCTTCAAAGTCACATTATGCAAGAGTGTGTGTGTGTGTATGTGTATTATATATATATATATAATCTCTTGCCAGCTATATCTAGATACAAGAAAAACACTTGGTAATTCATGATGTATAAATATTACATTAGACAGATGATGCTTCTGTTCTTAGCTGGCAAACAACAAATACATACAAAAAAATGAATTGCTTTCATTAGGTTTCAAGATCATTAGACTTGAATATTTATTGCTGCATTGATTTTATTGTATTTAATGCTCAACATTGATTTTAGTAACATTTTAAGCAACTCATGAACTACATATAGAAGCCTCGCTTATTTTACCATCTTCAGGCATTAATGGAAAGAAGTGCATCAGTTGAATATTCCATAAATAATCAGTTTTAATTTCTACATTTATAGGCTTACTCATTGTTATCAGGTGTATAAACTTAAGTAGACTAACAAATGCAGAAGATAGAGAAAGAAAAAGTAAATATTAAACTATTGTTCATATAAAAATTGTGCTCAAAGCAATGTGTTTCTTTTTTTTTTTTTCAGTACTGATTAAAAAGAAATTATCGAAATCCAACTTCAAAATTTATTTTATTCAAATTTTTTATAGGACAAAAAAAAAAAAAAATCAATGCACAAAAATCTATTTTCTTGTAATTTTAAAATTAGTTATGTTAGCTCAGATGACTATACATACTTTCATTTTTTCAGGTTTCACAGAAACAATGACATTGTTAGGAAAATGTTATTCATGTAGTCCAACTTTCATCAGCCCGAAAGTGACTTGTCATGGTGCCATTACTTAAATTCATTAATCACAGTTTCACTGTGCTTACATCCACTGTTTTGTCTATACAAGAATTCAGTAGCAATTGTCTATGAATATTAATGGAGGATCTTTAATGTAAGAATTCAATGATACCTCTACTTGGTATGCACTTTAATGTTACACTATTTTGCCAGACTACTGCTTAACTGTTATCTGTAACAAGTGGAAAAATACCACTCCCTTTTGCACTGTCAGTGGTTGAATAAAACTAAATGCAAGATAACAAATATCAGCTTGGAAAACAGTTGGTAAACTGACTTCAAATCCTGATACTGTGAGTATCATTTTTATGATCATGCCTTTTCCCTAAAGGCAGGAATCCAACTATCCCTGTGTTTCATCAGATATGCTGAATATCTTCTTATCACCGATACCTTGATGAAAAAGAATTGGCTTTTGAGTGACTGGTCAATCTACTCTTTAAATAAGATACCTACTTGGGCATTATCTAACAAAGTGAGTGCAGTAACTGCTGTCAGCTTTCAAAGATGAGTAAGCAATTGTCATACACACATTTCCATGCATCAATGTGTGTATATTTATTCACTAATTATACTTGCAAAATCATTAAATTCCAAGTTGTCACAGGACAAGAGCTTTAAAATATTAGGTTGGTGTAAAAAGAACTGCAGATTTTCATTAAAAAAAAAAAAAAAAAAAAAATTAAATTTGACTGTTCATATCATTTTTAAGTGGTAATTTTATTCTTGATTTATGCAAATGATTTTATTTTCAGTTTATTTCAGGCTGTCAAAGATGTCAGAGGGTGTGATAAAAGAAAATTAAGCAATTTTATTGTACCAGTTTAAAATAATGAGATTTAAAGCAAACGACTGCTTACAATATCAACCAAACACTCGTAATTGAGACGAGGACCTTGAAATTGAGGAGTGTCACAGATGTCTTTATGTAATTGATGACCAACTGAAAACCATTATTAAAGCAGACCCATGCAAAACAAAAGTTACAGTGGCACAAAATGTTAGTTGCATTCAATAGTTGCTCAACACTTGCATCAAATTGGATAATTAAAAAAGCTTGACTAGCGAGTACCACAAGTACTGAATAAAAAAGTTAAAAAAGTATTCACCTTCACAAACCATATAACAGGAACAACATCACTTGAGGATTTTCAACAACTAAAAATGAATAGCTCATGTAACCAAGAGAAAATAAGCAAGATGTTGATGTTCCGCACTACTTCAAACAAGAAGTTAGGAAGGAAACCTATCAACAGAGCAATATCAGTGGACTTGAAAGAAAGAAAAAAAAAAAAAAAAAAAAACAAAGAGAAAAAAACTATTTTCTATGCAAAAGATGACATTCAGCATAGTGGTTTGACAGAAGAGAAAAACTAGGTCTGAATACGTGTGTTGGGGGTGGGGGGGTAATTCCCAGACCGAAAAGATTGTCAGCTTTGTGGTTGACAAGTGGAATCCTCCATTACAAATTCTTCACAAGAAAAGTAGACAAAAAAAAAAAAAAAAAAAATATCAACAAAATACACTACCATTTTTCCATGCACTTTGAAGAATTTCTTGCATAAAATGGTGTTCCACAACCAAGCAACAGCTAAAAATGCCTTAGAAAAATTCATCAGTTCCAGGACTCTAGATTTCTGTGCTTTTCTTTCTTTCATATACAATATCCTTTTGGCTCTCCACAACTTCATGACTGTAGTTACATTTTTTTTTTTTTTTAACTTTTTCCCACCCATCTTTGTTGTTTTTTCATCATCTATTCAAACTCCTTACGTATATTACTTGCTGTTTCCCTGTTTTTACTTCAATATATCCTGTGCTAAACAAAATTTACACATGTAAAAGAAGAGGTGTAAGGGATGGGATTTCATCAAGGTGATATTTTCATACATTTTATATATAGCTAATGATTAACAAAGAAAAATAAAATATACTTGTATGCATGTAAAGCTAGCTGAAAAGAAAGACATTAAAATCTCACTATTAGGAAGTGTGCATGTGTGTGTTCAACCACCAGGTGACATATTTCCAAGCTGGTTGGTGTTACAACTACCACATGCTGAAAGGGAAAAAACAGGAAGTGTCCAGTTTCTATAGCTGTTTTAACCACATCATCTGATGGCATGCTGGCAAATCAAGTGGAGGTCATCTCACACTAAATTTTCAAATACTTCTTTCTTCATCACGTGCCTCAAACTTGTTCACTGCTAGCAGCAATGCATATATTCTAAACTATATTCTATGTACTACATCCTTTCAGGACACTGGTGATCATGGCTCTCCACAATTTCCCGTCCTTTGTCGATCCAATTTTTATCTTTCTATCATCTCTCCAAATCCCTGTTCTGCCATCCATTTACACAAGCTTGTTAGGTAGGTTATGCATTGTTTTCTTCTGTAAATTTTGCCATCAATATATCCCGTGAGTGTCAAATTTTCCAAACCCTCTTTCTGATAAGTATCCTTTGTTTCCATTTTCTCTAAAATGGTAAATTATCAGCATCCTTCTGTAGAACATTTCTATCACCTCAATTTTCTTCATCTGTGCAGATATTATCCAGCATCTATTACTATATAGGATTGATATTACATAACAGTTCTATACTCTTGTTTCTAACAAAATGTACCAGTTTCTTAATACTTTGATAAGCACCATGTGTGACCATGGTGCATATGTAAGGTATGTTGTATTTGTGCAGGAGTGACTTACATATTCTGGTACCATTTAATATGCACACACATACATGTATATACAATTTGACTGAATTAGAGTAATACATTCCCCTCACACTGAGTAAAACCCCCTATCCTGGAGATGGAAAAAAATAAAATACTTAATTTTATTGAACTTTTCACAAATTATTCAGTAATAAATACTTTTAAATTTAGGTTTGCCACTAAATTAAAACATATGCACACATACAATTGAATGAAATTTAAATGAATTATCACAAGGGCTAATTTCCCTTTGAATCAGCCAAAACATGCAACTCTGAGGTCATTTTTCTGACTCTGTATTTGATCATCTTGTCAGTGAAACGGTAGGTACCAAACTCGTGGTTCTTATTTCAATTAAAAACAGTCATTTTAAGCTGAGACATACAGCTTTAAAGTGGACAGTTAAAACCCCCACAATTATTCTTGCACCAAATTAATATTTGTCTTACATTTTCTTTTCATCCTATTTTCATGGAATGTCTAATTATTTTCAACATTCAGTCAATAACACTTCAGAATGGACATGAAAAAGCTTTATTTCCTCAAAAATCAATATCAGCTTTAATTTTTGCCTTTTTAAAAACTTACTGTTTGATTGAAGTCCATTTCAGTTTTCAGCGGTTTTTTTTCACCTCTTCATTCTCCTTCAGGAGAAAAAGCAATCAAAATAGATGGACCAAATTATTTCTCTTGTTCGATTACTTCTCATTGAGAGTCAAGTATTAGCAAAAGGAAAAAAAATAATAATCACCAAAATTATGATTGTACAAATGAAATAGAAATTGAAAATTTTATTTATCTAAATTGAAAAGTTAAAATTAACAATTTCTTAATAAGTTTCTCAATTTTTTTATTTTTATTTTCATTATGATTGCTGAAAATTCAAATTGCAGATGAGCAATGGCTACAAACAATTTATAAAATTATAATTCAGAATTCTTTAGACATAAAAGTCAGTAAGAAAAATGCATAGAGATAATATTCACAAATTGTAGATGATTTTGACATTTATTTGCATAGTATTCAGAATAAAAAAAAATTAAATCTAATTAGTTATGACATAGTAAATCTGTCCTCTGTAAGTTTATTTTTGGGGGTAATGTGACAGTTTTATTATGAGATTCAAAATGATAAACCTTTCATTTTAATTGCAAGCTAATAGATTAAATTTACTATTTCCATTACTTTACTGTATTTCAAACTAAAATTAAATTGATCAGAATGATTTTATTTTTAAATCATTAAAATCGGCCACATTAACGAATCTGTCAACGCAATTCTCTTATTAAAAAATCTTTCAAAATTAAAATATTCTTTGAGACTTTGAGGAAGATTAACTGATTTAAAGTTTTAACCTGGATTAAAACTATATTTTCAGTTTGAAATATATATATTTTTTTTTAATATGGAGACCAGTGTTTTCATGAGGTGTTGACACATTGATAAGCTGATGATTGCAAGATTTATGTAAGGGTGAAATACTTGTAATATTACATGACAAATACAATGTAAATGACTTTCAGATTTTTTTTTTTTTTAACTACTCAGTAATCTTTAAAATTTTCGAAACTTTGAAATCTAATACTTTATTGGATTTTAGGTATTTTGGCTTTATAATCTTAAGAGAAGACACTTGTTTAGGAAATATTAGAAAATTACCAATAAGTTTTAAATTTACTATAGTTACCACTCATTTTCAGATAATGTCATGTATGGACATCCGTATTTATAAAAATTGGCATATTATACACAAAAATAATTCAGCATTTTTAAAATACTGGAGAGGTGGGGGATGTCACTAAATTTTAGTAAGCTTTTCCATTTAAGATTAGTAAATATAGTTTTCACTTAATATTACCTAAACTTGTAAGTTCTCGCTGTTTTCCAACAGAGGGTGTTCCCAGAACTGCATGCATGTAGTTTCAGATGGTAATGCATCTATAAAGAAGTACTATAAGAAAGCTTGAAATTTAGCGTATGTCTTCAATGAAGTGTAAACAACTTTGGTTTTCTTATCATTAAACATGTTGGATTTCGTGCCAAAGAAAGTGTTTGCAGGGAATTTTACTGCACTACTTTATTCAAAAGAAACCTGCACTGTAGGACACACAATTCTTGTTGAAACTTACAGTGACCATGCTCTGTCAGAAACAATATCGAGATTGGTTTAGACACTTCAAAAATAATTATTTTGATGTTGAAGATAAATACTGATGCACTGAAAGTCTGAAAGCAAAGAATTGAAGTCATTACTTCATGAAGACATGTCAGGCACAAGCTGAACTTGCAGAATCATTAGTTGATCACAAAACAGTTTTGAAACTTTTGGAAGCATTAGGAAGGATTCAGGACATTGGGTGCCATACAAGTTGAGGCCAAGAGACGTTAATGGCATCTTGTCACATGTGAACAGCTGCTTCAACAGCAGAAAAGGAAAGGTTTTTTTTGCATCATATCATGACTGGCAATGAAAAGCGGATACACTACGATAACCCTAAGCATAGAAGATCATAGAGTAAGCCCAGCCATGCATCAACATCAGCAGCAAAGCCAAATATCCATGATTCAAAGCTTCTGCTCTGCATTTGGTGGGATCAGCTGAGTGTAGTTTATTATGAGCTGCTCAAACCAACCAAAACCCTCACAGGAGATCACCATCGACTACAATTGTGTTTGAGCCGAGCCTTGAGAAAAAAAAAAAAAAATGGCCACTATACAAGTAGAGATTTAACAAAGTGATTTAGCAACATGACAGTGCCAGACCACGTTGCAAAACAGGTGAAAATCTACTTGCAAACACATGGGAAGTCCAACCCTACCCTCTATATTCACTGAACATTGCCTCCATTCGATTATCATGTTCTGATTGACTGCACGTGGCCTGGCTGAGCAGCACTTTCACTCTTATGAAAATGCAAAAAAAAAAAAAAAAAAAAAAAATGGGTCGACTTGTGGTTATCTCCAAAAGACATTTTTCCACCATGGAATTCAAATGCTGCCAGAAAGATAGGAAAAAGTAGTGGCTAGCAAAGGACAATACTTTCGGTGACATGTTTTTTTTGTAAATAAAACATTACTTTTCATGAAAAATCAGTAAGAAACTTATTCAATTTTGAGATTTTATAAATTATAATTTTAAAAAAATTAAAACATTGTAAAAATTAATTATTCATCAAGAAAATGTTTAAGACAATAGTGTCCATAATATATCTTATTCATAAAAGCAATTAAAAGCTTTCCTAATCAAATAATGTCTTAGTTTTATTGCATTTATTATTTTATTATACAGAGCAGATTTTATGTAACTTGGGGTCCTGTTTGACAAAAAAATTTTATTTAATTTCTCCAATGACTTGTCTGTATAAGCATTAAGCATTACAAAAATGAATTAAAATTTCATAAAATAAATAAGTTGGAGGGTAAGAAATGTGAAAAAAAATTTTTTAAATAAAATTTCTAACAATGCATTTGTGAATAAGCCCTGAAAGTTTCATTAAAATCTGACAATTATCTAATTTTTTCAAGAATTTCAAAATCAATGTGTTTTTCAAAAAGAGGCTAAAATTTCCCAAACTAATTTATGGTTGCTCTTGAAAAAAAAAAAAAAAAAAAAAAAAAAAAAAAAAAAAATTTTAACCAAAATTTTGAAGGTTCTAAAAAGGATCAGGATAAAGAAATCCTTTGGTCTTTTCTCTTAATTAAAAAGATTTTGATGATAAAACTTTGTTTTATTTTTGTGTTGTTTGGAGCATTTTTTCATCATGTTCAGTTATTTTCTGATAAAACATTTAAAAGTTTATAAATTATTCTAACTTAAAAAAAAAAAAAAAAATTGTAAAAATTCATTATACATAAAAAAAACTTTTACGATAATAGCATCCATAATATATTTCAGATATAAAAGCAATTAAATTAAAACCTTTCCTAATTAAATAATGTCTTAATTTTATTATTGCATTTTTTATTTTACGAATCAGAGCAGATTTCCTGTAACTGGGAGTCCTGTTTGATCCCAAAAATTGGACAATTTAAATTAGGTACCACCACCACTAAAAAAAAAAAAAAAAAAAAAAAGGGTAATATTTCTTGCACTTACTTTAGTTTTAATTTCAAGCTAACAGATTAAATTTAATATTTCCAAAAAGTAAAATATTTTACTGTATTTAAAAACTAATTTAAAACTAGTTCAAATTGACTGGAAGGGTTTTTAGACATTTTATCACAAGGTTGTCACGACCACCATTGGCCGCTCCTTAAAACTAACAAACAGGATGACCTTGACCTTCAATTTGTACAGCATTCTGAGTAATTTTATATTTAGTATTTTCTACACCCATTAGCAAAGGACTACTTGAACAAACGAATAGACATAAACTTAGCCCCTTTTTATCCGATGAAAACCAAGGTGCTTGGCTTGGGGCCATCCCCGACCAGATTTCCAAGAGTGTGATCATGCTGTTGAAAGAGGGCAAGGGTGTTGGGTGGGATTTTGACAATTATAGGCCAATATAACTGCTAAACCGTGAGTTAAAGATTTTGGCAAAGACCTTGACGTTGTGTTTACAGTCAGTTGTTGCGAGCTTGTTGGAACCCGAGTAGACTTGTGCTGTGAGGGGATGAACAATTCAAAGCAACCTGCATCTGGTCCGCATGATCATAGAGGGTGTTAAAAATCAGCAAGCAAACCGCGCTGATCAATTCAGATCAATCCAAGGCATTCGACACTGTAGACCATCAGTACCTGGTGAGCATCCTGCAGGCTGCTGGATTTGAACCCAGCTTCTGCAAGTGGATTAGGGATTAGACTCCTGTATCACTCCCCCAGTGCAGTGGTACTGTAGGAAAAATTCATGTGGGGGGTAAAAAAAAAAAAAATCATCTGTGGTGTTCGCTGACAGACCGAATTTTCTTCACTTGCCTAAAGGAAATAGATTCCGGGGCTCTGTTTCTTCACCACCACACACTGGGCACTTTTCAGTTGACAAAGTCAGTTGCATCTTTTTCACCTTCTTTTCTCCTGTCAATCCATTCGTCAGACTAGCAAATGTAATTCAGCCAAGAAAAAAACCCTTGCTTTTTATGTCTCCTCAAGCAGGCCAGAATTTGCATATGTGCAAATCCTGTCTCATAGAGACGAGACAAGCACTCATAAATTGCACCCCCAAGAGCGGCCATATTTTCTTTTCAGCACTTTGTAACTGTTTTTCTGCAAGTAAAGAAGCTTTCTGAATTCTTTGTTATTAAGACGTGCTCAGTTGTGTAACAGCAAAAAGTGCATTTTTGTCTCATCCACATACAGTCTTGTTAGTCTTTCAGTTTTTGTCTTGTTTACTTAATGCTTTTGTCAACATTTGACTTATGTGCTGAGGAAGGAACCCAACCCCAACAATGGCAGACTCTCCCCAACAGCAGCCGGAAGCTACACCCCCGTGTGTGTCAGCATGGACTGCTATGAAACCAACAAAAAAGAGCCCCGAGGACTATGTAGCACTTTGGGGAAAAATATGCTCCTTATACTAAGGAATTTTTAACGTTTCACAAAGTACTTGATGCAGTGACTACCTGGACAATCTCTTTCTTAACATCGGATGTCATAACAAGGTGACACATCGGAGTTGGAAGAGAGGCCATGGAGGAGGCTTTAAAAAGCTTTCACATACGTCCCAAAATTCTTGCCAGGAGGGCTAATGCATTATGGGACACTCTTGAATAAAGAGGCTGATGCAAAGAAACTGGCAGGCAGCGTACTGACAACAAAATCGCTACAACTGCAAGCTGAAGACATGGGTACTCGGAGAATTATAGTTTTGTTGCTGGGAGTGCCAATGGACATCACAGAAGAGAGATTGGGGGCCTTTTTCTCCAAGTTTGGACAGATAAGAGGTGACAGCAGTATCAAGCAAAACTGGAATAGCCACAGGGGATTTTGTGCTGGAAATTACCATGGCAAGAGAAAACTTTGTGGCTATCCCAGATATACTGCTATGTCGTGGTTAGAATATCTTGGTCATTGTGCAAGGGCATCGCCCCCATTGTTGGTCGTGTGGAGCAGCGGTGCACTTGTCAAAGGAACGCCCCTCCAGAAAAGAGGGACCAAAAGCAGCAACACCAGTAAAAAAACTAGCTGCAGCCAAGGAAATTATGGAGGAGGATAAATTTGTCCAGTCTGTGAGTGACTGGTGCTTGGAAGTAAGTTGTGAGGAAGGGGGAAAAAGTCAGTGAACCCTCCCCCCTCAGCAAGACACTTCTTGCAAGAAAATAGCGAAGCAGCAGCCGAATGTGAAGAAGCAGCAACAGCAGAAAGAGCAGGAGAAGGAAGGCAGGCAACAACAGATGCAGCAACAACCTGAGCAGACACAGTCTGAACAGACTAGGCTGGAGCCTGTGGAAGGGGCACAATTGGAGATGGAAGGGGAAGTAATGCCTCCACCCTGTTCTTCCTCTCTAAAAAGAAGGAGGGATGAGGAAGAGGAAGAAGGAGAGAAAGTTCGAAAAATGGACAAGAGAGTCAGGCGAAGTAGAGCAGACAAGGCCCTGTGTGAAGTCAAGTCTCGGTCCGTCCCAGTTTTGCCTGCAAGAGCGGAGAAAAGTTAGCAGTTTGGTTTGGTCTGTTTTGGTTTTATGGCATATCAACCTCAATGAGATATTTAATGCCAACAAAATTTTTATTGATGGTAATTTTTTTTTTTTTTACATCTATTTCTGGTAATATTTTTCCTTCAAAAAATCTATTTCTGGTAATAATTTTCCTTCAAAAAATCTATTTCTGGTAATAATTTTCCTTCAAATATGTATCACTGGTAATATTTTTTCTTTTTTTCCAAAAATGTATAGCTGGTAATATTTGTTTTTCAAAAATGTATTGCTGGCAACAATTTTTTTACAAAGTATTTCTGGTATTAAAACCTATTTTTACACTTTCATAGTGTTTTGACCCCAGTTACAATTCCATTGAATAAGGTTTTGCATCATGATTATGTATTACGAATCATGAATTTTCACAGGTCCAATTTTTTTTTTTTTTTTTTAATTGGGTGAAGTGTCCATTTCTATATACTTCAGACTATTAGCGTTTTGTTTCTAGTTATGTTTTGTTCTTTGAACTTGTTTTGTTTCTACTTTCTTGTTTAATTTTGCTCTCTTAGTTTTACCATTCAGTGATGATCTCACCCTTGTTTGTGATGGGCTAGAGATTTGTTCGTCTATGTCCATTTTCCTTGGTTCTTCAATAACCATTTCGTTATTTCTTTTTGTTTTGTATCTTTTCATTCTCTTGAGAATGTTTTGATGTTTCTATTTCATGGATTTTTTTTTTCATTTGGACTTTTCGGGTTTAATAGTTTTATAGAGTCATTTTTGTTTACGGTTGATGGTATAGGGTTTGTTTTTCCATTAGGTTCTTTTAATGATCGTTGTATAGATGGTGACCGTTCCTTTGTTTGTGATGGGCTACAGTTTTGTTCCTCTATGTCCATTTCTCTTGATTCTTCATTAAAAGTGGAGTTATTTTTTTATGTACCTTTTGATTCTCTTGAGAATGTTTAGAGGTTTCTATTTCTTGGATTTTTGTACTTTGGTTTGGAATTTTCAGATTTAATTGTTTTGTACATGTAGAGACTTTTTTGTTTGAGGTTGACAGGATTTTTTTTGTCTATGGGCATCTGATTTATGAGTGATATACTACATTTTAGTAGTTCTATTAAAATTTTAATTCATTAATAAGAGATAGATCTTCGCTTCTTAATGCATTGTTTTCTTGGATGACTTTTTGTTGATTTGATATTTTAGTGATATTTGCATATGATGCTTGAAGTGAATTAGATTCAACCTGTTTCCTGGCTTCTTGGAATGAGATATTTTGTGTGTATTTTCTTCTAATTATTTCCTTTTCCTTTTTCCAAATGTTACACTGTTTGGAGTCTGCTGAATGTTTTTCTTTACAGTTTGGACATAAAGGAGGCCTTTCACAAGGTGATTCATGATGCTCAGTTTCCGGTTCCCCACATCTTCGACAGACTGATGTTCTTGTACAAACATTTTGAAGATGACCAAATTTTTGACATTTATGACATCTACAGGGATTAAGAATGTATGGCTCTACCTTGGCTTTTGTGTAACCTATCTTTATTTCTTTTGGTAGAGTCAGTTTGTCGAATGTCAAAATATATGTTGGTGTTTATTACTGTGTCATTTCTTTTTACTTGCATTCTTTTAACATCTGTTACTCCTTGCTTTTTTAGGGTGTCATCATTTTCAATTTCTTCTGATGAGCAAAGTGACAGTTCTGGACATTTTATTACTCCTTTTGATGAATTAAGAAATTGATGGGGGTAGGCTTTGACTTTATTATTGTCAATTTGCTTGATTTTTAGCAATTTCTCTGCGTCTTTTTTGGACATCACTTGAATTAATAGAGTATTATTTTTCTTTATTTTTTTAACAGAACGTGGTTTGATCATGTCTGAAATAACCCTTTGCAACACAAAAGGAGACACTTTTGATACATCACCCCCTACTGATTCTACAACAATGAAAGTTGGAAAGTGATTTTTTCTATTTCATTTTCAGAAGTCTCGCATTGTCTCTTAATTCACTTATAAGAGATAGCCATATAATTTTAATTTTTGTATTCACTGTGTGCTCCCCACCCACCTCAGAGTTCCTTCTTAAGGGATGCTATCAGGGGGGACTAATCCCATTTGCCCTAATTCACCAAAGCTACACAGACAGTATAGTTGTGATGAGAGTGGATATGAGCACCTGCACTCCCCTACCATATCTACCCAAGTATAGTATGATGTAAGGTTTCATGGCCCTATCAGACCCATACTCTATCCTCCCAACTAGCCCTTGCCACTATGCGACTAGCTGATTGGAATGGATTGGGCTATTCTGTCCACCTGTCTATCCCAGGTAGGGACAGAAGTGACGTGTTGTGGAAACTCCTGGTCATTTTATACCAGATCAGGATTCACTCAATCACCAGGACTCCGTCCCCAGCATCACGGGTCGCCACCCACGGCAAACGGTTGGCCGCATTTAGGGATTTTAGTTTTTTTTTTTAAATTGGATTTTGTGAATGTGCACTTTATATACTGCAATTTGTGTTGATGGTATTATTACAAAAAACCCATTCTTACACTTTCCTAGTATTCCAACTCCAGATCAATGGAGGGAGGAAACTATTTACCCATAGCTGGAACCCTAACGGGTGCTACCATCCTGGGTCAGGGTGGACCCAGGAACAACAGCAACTAAGAGGCAGTTCCACACTCCTCAATACCTCCTGATCAGAGACCTTGCTGCTGGATGCAGTTTATCGTCATACCCAGAACATAAAAGTCAGCAGTCATGTCAGGATTGGAGCCTTCCCCCTTTACCTATTAAAGCTCCACCTTCTCCATCTCCCTCCCAAGAACCCCCCCATTCAGGCACCATCTTCTCCATCCCCCTCTCCAACACCTAGTAGGGCAACATCTTCTCCATCCCCAAACCCTCCCCAACAAAAGACATCAGTTGGGACACTTTCTTCACCTACCCCAAGTACTTTAGGCAAAAAAAGGAAAAAGAAAAACTTTTCCCCTCAAGGGAGAAAGATGTGTCAAATAGACTGGCAGGCCCTGGAAAGAGACCTTTCTTCCCAGAGGAAGGCTGTCTTGAGGCCTCTTTTTGGATTCACCTCTGATAACGGGTTACCCGTAGAAGATCCAGCTAATTTTCCGCAGGCCCCCAGGGTGATTACCCTCATATGTAACACATGGGGCAACCTAAAAGTAGGGGATCAGATAGCGGAAGCGAAAGATGCATTCCCAAAAATTAGAATGGTTAAAACTGAGTCACCGCAGCTAACGAAACTAGCACAATATTGCACAGGGAGGGTCCCAGTTCTCCTCCACCCCTCTCTATATAGGGCGATTAATTAACTTTCCCAACTGATGTCGACAGCATTGTTGCAAATGAATGAATTACATCCGACATGGGCACTGGAATTCTGGGACAATCCATCGGGGTCTTGACACCCACAGATTTCTGTCCAGTCTGTGATTAGGGGAATCCAACTTAAAAAAATGTTTCTCAAGTTAGCTAGTTTAAATGTGAGGGGTTTGAGAGATTGGGGTTATGCTGCCTGCCTGCTTCATGATCTCATGTCCTTCAGCGTAGATGTGGCTATGACTCTGGAGACACTTTGTGAAGTTGATGCCTATTCAGCATACAGGGACCAACAGGCCAAATGTGTTTCCTTACTGGTTAAACATACCCTGAGTGCAAGGGTGGACCTTGTCCACATCAATGTGTGTGTGTGTGGGGGGTGATCGTGGCTGATATTGCCATGTACAATAGTTCGTTTCAGGACGTTGCGTTTTATGCACCCACCGACCAAATGAAGCGTCACTCATTTTATCAGCAGTCAGGGCCATTCCTAGCGGATTTGTCACACTTAGTCTTAGTGGGGGACTGGAATGCCATATAGACAGTGGGGGGAGCTAGTGGGAGGTCTTTGAGTGATCGTAGCCTGGTTGATCTGACTGGCAAGTTTGGTCTCGTCAATAGATGCTGGGTCGATCATCCTAGGGAGGAGATGTGGACGGGTGCTCGTAATTGGCAGTCTACCTAGGTAGACGGCTACCTGGATAGAATGTTAGTGAGAAGGGCCGATCTAAATTTATCCGATTGTCCCACATTCCACTAGTTAGGCTATAGACTCGTCTGTGCTCAGATGGCGTTAGATTCTAGGCCTAGAATGGCTGGACACTGGAAGTTCAATTTGTCTTTACTGGACAGGCAGTACTTCCAGCAACAGCTAATTAAACTAGTGCAGTGGGAACTAGTTGGGGGGTATTGGGAATAGGTGATGGGGGAGGCTTAAGGATAGGATTAGGTCCAGAGGCTAGGGGGGATGCCCTAGAGATAAGTTTAGATAGGCAGGCTCTTGAGCAATCGACTAGCAAGCGCTACAAGGCTCAGGTAGTGAGGCATAGGTTAAACAAGATGTCTAACGAAGCTGTGAACATGGACGCAGAATTGTGCAAGGAAGAGATCCATCGAGATTTCAATCATTACATACATGAGGTTAAAACCCCAGAGGGGCATACTCTGAGGTCGACTGATGATATGTGCAAGGCATTTCAGCGGCATTTCGAGAGCCAGTTTACCAAAGAGCCTGGTCTCAGTGGCGATTAAGTTTCACAGCTATTTGGCCGACTTTCCTTGGCTTTCACTGACTGAAGTGACTAGCTGCAAAGGTGAGATCGCTGAGAGTGAGGTCTACTTGACATTGAAGAGGGTCGGCAGTGGCAAGTCTGCAGGACTTGATGGTTTACTCTATGAATTGTACTTGAGGTTGTTGCACATCTTTGTGCTGATTTTGACAGTGGTGTTCAACAACTGGTTCCATCCCCAACCAGATTTCCAGGAGTGTGATCATACTGTTGAAAAATGCAAGAATGAAGAGTGGGAATTAGATGATTACAGGCCCATAACTCTTCTAAACACAGAGTTAAAGATTTTGGCCAAGATCCTGACAACAATGAGGCCATGCTGATCAATTTGGATCAATCCAAGGCATGTGATAGGGTCGATCATCAGTACCTGGCTGCTGTCCTGCAGGCCACTGGATTTGCACAACTTCTGTGAGTGAATTAGCCTTCTGTATCACTCCCCCAGTGCTGTGGTACAGGTGAACAGAAAGCAGTCGCATGCTTTTGCGCCGTCTCTGTCGGTTCGTCAGGGTTGCCCAGTCACACCTACTTTATACTTTGACATTGGAGCCTCTCCTTCACTGGCTAAGGGACAGGGTGTGCAGTTCAACCCTACATGGAATCACTGTCCCTGGTGGGACTAGAGCCAGGGTTTCCACGTATGCCTATGACGTATCTACTTTCGTGTCATCCCGCAGTGATATTGAGGTGGTACTGAAGGCACTTGAATGGTATGAAAAGGTGACAGGCCAAGATTAACCACAACAAGTTGCCCAGTTTGCAGTTAGGTGCCTGGAATGGAGTTGATCTTCTGGGGCCCTTTGGCTGGACAGACGGTCATGTCCGCATTCTTGGAGTATGGTTTGGACCCAACCTGCAGCTGGAGAAATATTGGTCAGAAGTACAGGCAAAGATTGGAGCGTCGATTGGGACTTGGCTTCGAAGGAGGTTGTCCTTGAAGGGTATACCTGAGGCATGTGCCACTTATGTTTTTCCTCTTATCCTTTACCGCTTGGCTGTACTTCGTCTTTGCAAGGACCATAGGAAGGCGATCAAGTGCTTATTGTTCACCCTCTTGTGGGGTGGTCACAAGCAGAATGTCCACAAAGAGTGCTGTGTCCAGCATCCATATCATGAAGGGCAGGGAATGCCACACTTGGTGAGTCACCGACATGTCTCCAGGTCGGCTTTCCTATGCAGTGTTTTGACAGAGGATTCGATTTTAGTGGGGAGTGTTAGGGACACCTTCCCTAGACTAACTATCACTCCTCGCATCTCTTGGGCTAAGTGGCGTCATAGGTCCAGGAGATTGTAGACTTACCTCGGCAAGTGGCCCTAAGGGTCATTCCTCAGTTCACTGACCTTTCACGGCCTCAGAGGGACTTGTATCATAAATTAGTGGAGGTGGGTGCAAAGGATCTACTCTGTGGATGGTTCAGCTTGTCGTTGGCCAAGTTGTGCTCTTTCTGGTCTTGGGCGCCAGTGGCAAATTACCTCAGCAACCGAGTTTTTGCTTACCTGGTGATTGATTCAGAACATGCTATCTCTCAATTACAGGATCTTCAGATGGAGCTGGGTGGATTTGCCTGTTTGTCATCGGTGTGACCTTGGCCTAGAAGAAATGGTTTCACACACCTTCTACCATTGTCCTCAGGTGCACCCTTTCTGAGAGATTTTTTTTATAAGTCCACTTGGTCACAACAGGGCTGTTTCCTGTGAACCCTCCCTCTGGTTAAGTTAGACAGTTTTATGTTTTCCTAGTTAATGTGAATAATTGTTGTTCCCGGACTGTTCCCAGCATTCTCTTTTGTTATGATCCATGTCGAGATACCCAATCTCCCCATTTTATCTCCGGCATTTTTCCAACAGTTATAACTATTTCACTCTCTGAAGACACATCAGAGCAGTCCGTCAGAGGGCCCGGTCCAATCATAGGCTGCAGATATTTGACATGGCACAGCATTCTATCAAGACATTCTGCATGCTAGTAACTTCAGTGACATGCCCAACCTTGTATTTGGTCATAAATCGCCCATGGGGGACCTTTACCCACACACGGTAGCCAGTTTTGAAGACAGCCTGCCGTTGGTCAGGTGCTAGTGCTGATATTCCATTAATCCCTTTCAGCCGTATGCGATAGCGATGAATCATATTGGCTGGTGCTGTAGTGGGGGATACGTCGTCCTTCGGAGTAGCGGTGTGCCAGTACACCACATCTGATATAGCACACTGTTTTCTGGCTGTGATCCTTTTCACAGTCCTGTGGTATCGCCTGATGTTGCTGCTACCCGAGGGAATGTACGCACAACAGAACTGGAGTCGCACTCTCCACTCGTTCAGGAAATTCTTAAACTGCTGCAAAAGGCGGTGTCATTATCCATCAAAATTTCAGCCAGCAGGCCCTGCTTGCAAAACAGTGCTATCAACAGGCTGATCACACTTGCTGCATCCTGCCGTGTCAATTGACTGACATTCCTCACACTCCCTGATGACAGTTCTCACACTGCAGGGTTAATGTGCTTTACAATGTAGAGTGTCTGCCTCGCAACAATATGGCCGCTCTGTCGGTGTATAGTTCCGATTTGGTCAAACCCAATTGCATCGATCCATATCTGATGCACCCACATCAATCAATCTGCTTTGTTTTGGCTAGATTTAACCACGGTCACATGTTTCATCAGCATGTCAAGCCATCATCAGATGAGCATCACGCTCGCTGCTTTTGTTCACACTCTGGCCCTCACCATAAGGGTGTCTAGCACTCATTTATGGACACAAGCAGAATCTGTGAAGAGGTGCTTATAGAGGATTGCCAAATTCAGCCCTTTAATTATGACATCAAGTTCTGCAAGGTTAATATATCAAGAGTCCTTTTCTGGCCATAACCAACAGGCATCCTCTACCACAGTCCCACCACATTCTAACAACACACCGGTAGCAAGAGTGCTTGCATCAACCCATACACTGAAGTCTTAACCATCAACACACCATTTGCCGCATGCCAGGTCCTCCTTGTGCACTCTGGTGAGAACCTCCTTGATCATGGTGTTGAGAGGGTCATCAAATTTGTCGTCCCAACCAGCAGTAACCTCAGATGCTCTCTACTTGATGAAGGCCACGGCCACACAAAGCCATCCACCCAAAGGATGGATGTCCAACTAGCTTGCCGCATAATGAAAATACATTGTGTCAGGTGATGACACGAGGCATATCCGGGATCCTGTTCCCTCTTTTCGAGTAGAGTGCATGATGCTCCTCCCAGACCTGTAGACCAAGCACTTTAGAAAAATTCATTATTCATTGAAAAAGATTTAAGACAATAGTGTCCATAATATTTTATTTGTAAAAGCGATTAAAGCTTTTCTAATTAAATGTCATAGCAGATTTTTGATAACTGTTATTTGACACAAAAAAAAAACAATACCAATCACCTGAAGAAGGGAGCGTAGAAACAAAAAGATGAGGACAACAGTTCGAACAATGTAAAAAAAAATTAAAAAAATATTTCAATTCTGCTTTTAATGAATATGAGCATCAATTTGTACAGTTTTTTTTTTATTTCTCGTAATTTTATTTTTTAAAAAGTGTGTGCGTGGGTAACAAAAATGTTATCAATATTTTCTAAAATAAAAAAATTTCTAACGTAATTTCATTCATTTATAATTAAGTCCTAAGACTTATTAAAATCTGACAATTGTCTTTTTTTTTTTATACAAGAATTCCCAAATTAATGTTTTTTTACACACACACACACAAAAAAAAACAAAAGACGCTAAAATTTTCTCCTTGGTCCTTCTATGGCAAGAAAAACAAGATATTTTTTAATGGAAACCATAATTTTGAAAGTTCAAAAAGGATCGAAAACAAAATTGTAAAAAATCTTTAACTTTATAATAAAGATTTTGACGATAAGTTTGCAAGTTTTGGGGTCATTTTTCATCTTGATATCCTAATTTTATCAAAGCAGTGGCGATGCCCAACTTAAATTCTCTGAATTGTCATTATGGGGTTAACTAACAGATGCTACAAAATTTTTTAACCAAAACGAAGGTTCTTAAAAAAATAAAAAAAAATTTAGTCAAAAAATCCTTTGGTTTTTCCCTCTTAATAAAGATTTTCATGATCAAACTTTGTCTTTATTACGTTTAGGGCATTTTTTTTTTTCCATAGTATATTTTTTTTTTTTTTAGCAAATCTGTGGAGGCACCTTAAAAGTTTTCAGCGAATGAAATTGAAAATCCTCCTAGACAAACGTTTTTCAATATATCAAAACAAAACACTAACATTATTCTCGAGGAAAAAATACAGAGAACAATTTGTAAAATAAGGTAAATAAATACACTTGATAACAGGTTAAAAAAAAAAAAATTGGTAAAAAGGTGCCAGTTCGTCTCCACAAATCTATGCCAAGTAATTCCTTCACCATAGATAAGCGATTCGATATCAACAAATTCAACAACTGAAACTACATACCAGTAAGTTTGTACTTTTTCCCTTGTAAACTCCAAGTAATGACATAAAAAAAAATTAAAAAAATAGATGAACTTTATGTTCAATTCTGTTATCATAAACAGACAGTTATACTGTGTAACATCCATAGGAAAGACTTATGCAAAAAAAAAAAAAATTGTAAAAATGCAAATTGATGTTTTATCTTACCACAATTATTCAAAGTTTATTTTTACTATACAGGGTGTCCATAAAGTTCGTGTGCACTTTAAAGTTATGTTTTTAAAGTGCACACTAACTTTATGGACACCCTGTATTATTTGTGAGCATGAAAAATCAGTAAAGTAGATTTAAAGAATAATCTCCCAGCTGAACTCAGAATTTTTTAAATTATTTTAAAAAATTTTTAAAAAATACTAGTAAAAGATTGTTGATTAGATATTGATTACCTTCAATCAATCATTTTCTAAATTTTAATTTCAGCATTTTTTGCAATTTCGGATTGCAAGAGTTGTTTTTGTTAGAGATAATTCAATTAACAATAAAATCAACATAATTATCATAATTGTATATATGAATTGTCTATGTTGATAAAATATTTAAAAATAAATAACTTTGAAAAATTCGATTTTACAAAAAGCAATTTAATAAAAATGCTGTCGGTAAGATAGTCGGCTGCGACGAGAAGTATCATGCAATCTTCAAACAGCCAGTAACTTCCGAGTGCCAAGAGAGTATTTGTTAAGCTTTGGAGAACCCACTGTTATACCACAGGTGACTAGTAAAATTAAAAATATTTGATACCAATGTGAATATAAATGGTATTCCATTAACTGAGTTCAAAATTATTTTCCCTTTTTTTAACCATGACAATTAGTATACCACTAACAATGTTACTTATCTGGTAAGTAGTAGGTAGTGAAACTAAAAACAAAGAAATCAATAAGTAAAAATAAATAAATGTACATCTCCTTATGAGAAGCGTCTTAAACAGACAACGGAAAATCTGAAACAAAAATCCAAATTCATATAGGAATAAATAGCGAAAGATACCTTCCAAAAGGCTAAACAAAGTATTGAGAAACATGAAAATTTTGTTGGCAACAAAAAAGTGCTGACATGCTAATATCAACCCTCCTAATCCGTGAATACTAGACAATTTCCTACAACGAAGAGTAGATTTGACTTTGAATGAAGCAAAAGATGTGGTTCTATAGGATGCCAAAAATGCCATGGACAGAATATGGGTGCAACGACGAAGTTTTAAGGAAAATGGAAAGAAAAGAATACTTGGAGTAATCACAGAGGCAGTTGAAATTCTGGAATAAAGTGAGGAAAGAGGTTTTCAAGAATTTGAGACTCGCAGGATATACTGAAAAAGCAAGAGAGGCAGAGGAAAAACAGCTTTGTGTTAAAAATAATGGATGGCAGAACGGACTAGGAGGTATACTAAAGGGTCAGGGTCGGACATCCCCAATAGGGTGGGGATAAGCCCGATTGGGGGCCCACAGGCAGTGCTTTGTGGCCCTCACTATCTTAAAATTTGCTTTTTTTTCTACCAACATTCACATGTTATAAAAACTAAGCACAACTAACTAGTAAATTTTCGCCGATTTTAATGTCATTCTGAAGGTATTTTTTTAAATGTATGTAAAATTATTTTTGTTGATTGTACACGTCCTGAGGAGACATGGGACACAAATGTCAACCTGGAAAATGACTAAGATAAGGGAGAAAGCAACAGGAGATAAAATTTAAAAGTACAGGGTGGTCCAAAAGTCTTGTCACCCCTACAAATTCTTCAATTTCAGATGGCTGACACGAAAATGTCTCAATGTACCGGCGTCAATGAAAGTGAATAAACTGAATCCAGCACGTGTTTTTGCATGACTTATGTGTTCCATTGTTCTCATTACTTCTTTTTTTTGTCCGGGGGGGGGGGGGGGGTGACAAGAGTTTCGGACCATCCTGTATATTGTAACATGTTTCTACCACTGTAGCAGTTGTGCTGAAATAAACTAAGAAAAAGTTTTAAATCTATTTTTACATCTAACGGACGGGTTGCTTCAGCCTCGGGGGAATTGTGCCCAGCTAAACTGGAAGCAAGTGACCAATTGATACTTATGGTCTTGGTAGGAGGAGGATTGTGGGAAGCGGTTAGCCTCCTTATAAAAATCATACTCCATACTCTCATAACACTTTTTTTCTACCAGCCGACGCGTGACTGGTTAATTGTCGTGCTGAAAGATTACTTTTTTTTTCTTCTCAGTTACTAGACTGAGTTGGAGCAGGTCGTGACTCCTCCTTTTGCAACCCTTACCAGGTTGTTGCTGCTCTCTTCTGGGTTTCCTCCCCTTTTACTGCGTCGAAGGTTATTTTTTTCTCTCGACATATTGCAAAAGGAACTTCTACAGAAAATTGCTTTTTTTTTTTTTGTTACCAACATTTTTTTTTTAAAAGATGGATGTTACTAAAGAACAGCTCCTTCACAGGCTGACTTTTCTTAAAATCAAAGTCGAGGAACGACTGAAGCTGTGTCGCGAAGACAGAGTAACGCCTCATGTTTTCTATGTCTTCCGAAAGGATATTCTGCAATACAACATCGAAATGGAGACTTGTATCACAAAATCAGAGCTGGTCTCCTTCCCCGAGTCAGACTTGCTTGAGACCGAAGCTGAATGGGCACCTCGACTAATGGAATACCACCGAAAACTGGGCAATCTGGATGGTTCATTTTCTTTACCAACTCCCAGTTCCTACTTGGATCCTGTTTCCCAGTCCTTTGGGGTTCCGTCAACACCGAGAAGAGGTTCGGCTTCCTTTGTTGTCAAACCTCCACAAATACATATAACGGGACCCACCTTTAGTGGACTTGAGATGGCTGACGACCACATGTTTTCGGAATTTTTTGACGAGATTTGAAAACTGTGTGGTTGGCATGGCCAATGACTGAAAGATTAAACTTTCTGAAATGCTCCCTCTCCGACAGAGCTTTAAAACTGGTTAACCATTTGAGTTGCACGGATGCCAACTATCGGCGTGCTCTTTCGGTGTTAAAGAGGGAGTATTTGGACATTGATGAGAATCGACCAAATATTTCAGGACATCCTCGACTATGTCCCTAAAAGGGACACCTATTCCGATCTGGGTGAATTCATCTCCAGGACTGCCTCTCTCTTGGAGGAGCTGGGGAACTCCTTTTCTTGCAACTTTTCGGCAGACAATTCTGGAGGAGCTCGCCTAATAGCCAAGATTCTCTTCCAGAAATTTCCCAAAGAATTGAAGGGACAAATGCTAGGACTAACAGGTAAACGAATACCATCATTGTCTGCCATATTGGAACTTACAAGTGAGGCAGTCAAACGATTACGGGTTAAGGGAGGCGCGTCTGCTGCTTCTACATTCAACACTGACCAGGGTTCTTCTCAAAAAACCGCACGGAGGGCCACTGTTACTTCTTCCTTTCATGTGGATTCGAACAATCTAACTTCTGCTGGTTATTCCCGTAGCTTGCTCCCTATCTTATTGGTCACTTTCTTCAGTGGAGAAAAAACGGTGGCAGTTAATTGCCTTTTAGACACTGGTAGTGAGCGGTCATACTTGTCTGCTGATGTGCTGAAATTGTCGTGCTGAAAGATTACTTTTTTTTCTTCTCAGTTACCTGACTTAGTTGGAGCGGGTCGCAAGAGGACTCCTCCTTTTGCAACCCTTACCAGGCTGCTCTCTTCTGGGTTTTACCCCTTTTACTGTGTCGAAGGTTATTATTTTTCGACACTGTCAAGTGACGCGAAAGGTGCATTGTTTTATTTTCAAATTACATCTTTTCGGCGCAGAAGCTAAGTTAAGCTTGGTTCAAAATATTGATTTTATTAAAATAAGTTTTGAAAAATAACTGATTTTTAAAAGAATTACAAAGTGAGATTTTCAAGTTTTTATAAAATGGAAAAAAAAATGATTGAAAATGATTATCTGCCAGTTTTGATGACAAAAAAAAAAAAAAGAAGATTTTTAACAAAAATTTCGGACGTGCTACGAACAATTAAAAAATACTTTGATCTTTCCTCTTTAATAGTAACATGAACATTTAGACAATAAAGTTTTGTTTTTGTCAAGTTTGGCATCTTTTTCATCATTCTATGCTCTTTTTTAGCGATTTCATGGAAGTACCTAGGTAAATAGTAGAAACCGGGTCGTATAGACTTGATTGGCAACTGGTTTACCGCAGTAAGAAATGGCAACCTACTGTTTGAAAAATGCCTCGTCAGTCATGTATCTTTCGATACATGATCGCCTAAGCGTGTATCACGTATGGCACATAACTGACTGAATTAGCATATTTCTTCATCGACTCAACATTGTTAGGCAGTAGCACTCGTCAACGGGATACTGTGTAAGGTTCGCTCTCAATTTGCGAAGTTTCCAATACAAATATGCACATGTTCAAAGATTGACAACTAAAGAAAACAAAATTTGTACTTTTTTCGAGGAAAAATGTTTCTTTTTTTTGTTTTTTTTAAGTCATCACACTTCAAGCAAGGCGTTAAATGCCACAAAGATGCAAGGGGTTTCTGAGAGTGGAAGAGAATGAGAAGACTCTAGTAAGGAGAAAGAAAGGACAATAGAAGAACAGGTTTCAGGAAGAGAAATTAACGATTGGCATTGCATTTAAATTTTTTAAGATTGTAGGTGGCAGGGAAGCAAGAAATTGAAAGAGTTCTACAGGTGGGGAGTGCGAGAAAAGGAACTTATTAGAATAGAACTTATGGTTATATCTAGCTATTTCGCCAAAAACGATGAGACCTAGTTGCCAATCTAGTAGTACGCTTAAAAATTCATGCATTTGATATACCGAAGAGGAGAAATAATTATTAGCATGTGCCATGAAAATATTTAGAAAAGAGGAAAAGCACGTTACAACTGACATAATATTACAGGCCAGCCTTTGGATTTTGTCGAGATATAGCCGGAGCATCAGACCAAATATGGCACCAATATTCAATGCACTCTTTAAATGGTAGAATACATATATGGCCAAAAGTTATAGGGTAGAAAGATGTTGGTGACCACCATCCCAACTTTAGTTCAACTCATCATATTCATTGGTCTAAAATAAAAATGTTTTTGTACTTTTTGATGTGTTTTTTTTATTTACTCATTTTTGATAATGCTTTCACGCCACTTCCACCACAAAACCATTAACTCTCTAAAAATTATATTCCTATGTATATAGTTTTGAATGTTTTATGTAAAAAAAAATCGAATTAATTAATTCCATGATGTCTACAGAAAAAAATTAGTATGTGAACCCCCTAACAATATAGGATGGCAGGAACACACTAAGTTAATTTGCTGAGAGAATGGTCTAATTTGGAGAAAAATATTTTTTAGTGATAGAATAGTGTCAGCATTAAAGATTTTACCAACAAGAGAAAGAAAAAATATAAAAATAATTACGTACAAATAACATGTTTATGGATTGAGCAAACTAATTGGAAAGAATACAAAAAAGGTAAATGAAGGTAATGTCTAAGTTCATATTAAAGATTATAAAAAAAACTTACGCTTTTTAGCAGAATTCTTTATCTGCTGACTTGATATTATTAGATGCCCGTGTGAAATTTAAAGTATTACGCTGTCCGTGTTATGTTCTGACTTGAGGTTCGCTGGGAAAATGAAAAGTTACGGACAGAGGAACAAGATACGTCACATGTCCCAATCTTTGAATAAAACCTGAAAAGAAAACTGACTTCCGCGCCTTTTTCATATATATACGTCTTTGACAACGCCATCTAGTGGTCATTAACAGAACTTTGACAGACAAGTGGAGTAATTCCACAAACATATCGAAAAATTAATAAAGAAAAATTCGGTTAATTTATGCTTTTTTTTTCTGGAGTGTTCCAAGTAACGTAAGAAAAATTCACTGTATGTCATCTGAGAGGAAAGTGTAACAAACGAAAAGAAAGTGGAGACTAAAAAATAAAATTAAAGACCAATGCTCACACGTTCTCAAATTAAACCGTTTCGTTTATATAACAAAAAATAAATAAATAATACTATCTATTCCTTCCAATTTGTTATATCATGCCTTTTTGATTGCACAAGATTATTTTACTCACCAATTAAATTCCAAGTATCACTCGAAATTAGGAACGTTGCCCAAATTACACAAAATGGCGACAGAAAACTTTTCGTTATGGATCAGTCTATTTTAAAACAATGCTAAATTCACAAACTGAATCATACCCCCCCCCCCGCCATACATGTTTCCAGGTGATTCCAAACTTTACACAGGGGAGTTTCCCAACGCTTTTTTTGATCAGCAAAGAAACCACCTTGTCGTGACATGTGCAATCGTCCTTCGGTATCCGCGGGAAATTGGTTCCATGACTTTTAGGTACAAAATACACGATGAAAAAAAAAATGTCCCAAACTTAATAAAACAAAGTTTTATCGGTAAAAATCTTTGTTATTAAGAGGAAAGACCAAAGGATTTTTTTAGCCTTTTTAGATCGTTCGAAATTTTGGCTAACTTTTTTCTTGCGTCAGCAGGAGGCCATAAATCAGTATGGAAAATTACAGCGTCTTTTTTGCGGTGAAAAACACACTTATTTGGAAATCCTTGCAAAAATCAAATAATTGTCGGATTTTAATGAAACTTTCAAAACTTAATCACAAATAAATTTAAATTATTTTAAAATATTTCCCTATTTTAGAAAATCTTGGTAAAAATTTTTTTTTACACTTATTTAGTGAAATTTCTAGAAATTTCTAGTTATACACAAAACTTTAAGAACAGAGAATTTAAATCATCATTTCGTTTTTGATATTTTTTTTTTTTTTTGTAAAACAGGATCCCCATTTACCGAAGATCTGCTCTGAATTGTAAAATAAAAATGCAATAATTCTAATACATTATTTAATTAGAAAAGCTTTTACATGCTTTTATGAATGAGTTAGGTACCCCCCATTAATTCAGTACGTAAGGTTTAATATTAACTTTTTTAAATGAAAAAGCTTTCTTGAAGCTTTCCTTTTAGCTTTAATTGAAAGCTAAAGGATTTAAAATTTACTATTTCCAGTAAACAAAATACTCTGTGGTGTATTTCAAACAGAAATTATATTGGTCGGAATCGATTTTTTTTTCAGTAAAATCAATAAAAATCGGTCATTTTTTTTACACTTTTGTAAACAAAAGTTAATTCTCGGTTTTAAAAATCTTGCAAAAATAAAATATATATTTCTGAAACGTTATTTGAGGAAAATTAGCAAATTTCAAGTTAAATTAATCTAATTTGCAACAAATATTACTTATCACATAAAATGTATACAAACATTTCTTAACTACGGGGTCTTTTTTCTAAAGTACTAATCGATTTATTGACAGATGAACGTGTTCATAGTTAAGTATGGTGGAGCAGACGAAAAAGTTTATAAACTTTATCGTCTGCTTCACCATACTTAAGTATGGGGCAGAGACAACCCTTAAAACACGTGACCTTTTAATGATAGCTTTACAGGTTTGTACATCAATACTTCAGAAATTCTGCATGTAATCACATATACAAAAACAAATTAAAATTCTTTTTAAAATATTTGGGGTCATTAGATTGTAATAAGCTTTTCAATATATAATTAGTAAATATAGTTTTACTTAATAACAGTATTTTCTAAGAAATATCATATTGAAAATGAATTATAAAAGATTTAAAAACTTTATATATTATTCAATTTAAAATTGTAACAAAATGAAAACAAATCTTGTAAAACTTCATTTTTCATCAAAATTTTTTTTCTTCTTCAGACAATATTGTCTTTACTATATTATTCATAATACCAATTAAAAGCTTCTCTAATTAAATAATGTTTTGGTTTTATTGCATTTTCCATTTTTCGATTCAGAACAGATTTTTGGTAAGACGGGGTCTGATTTTGCAAAAAGAAAAAAAATCGGTGACTTAAATTCTTCAAAGAATTCTGGTTTTAACTAATATAGTCACTGGAATTTATCACGTTGAATTTTTCAAGTTTTCATAAAAATAAGGAAGGGGCTGAAATACCTGTAAAAAATATTTTTACCAAGATTTTCTAATAAAAAAAAATTCAAAAATAATTTCATTCATTAAAAAAATTTAATTAAAATGTGACAATTATTTGATTTTTGCAAGAATTTCCAAATTAATGCGTCTGTCATCACATAAAGAGTCTAAAATTTGCTATGCTAAATGTTAGTACAATCGCTGACCCTAGAAAAACAAAGTTTTTAATCAAAATTTCGAATGTTCTAAAAAGGAGTAAAAAATTTAATTAAATAACCGAAAATACTTTGATCCTTCTTCTTAATAATAACATAAGGATTTTGATGATAAAACTATGTTCTCATTACGTTTGGCATATATTTTCATCATGGTGTGCTTATTTTTATCATATTTTTTCATTATGAATATTGTCTTAACAAAAAAAATTTTCAATGAATGATGAATTTTTACAAGAATTGTTTTCATTTTTTAAAATTTTAATTAGAATAATTTATAAAGTTTTAAATCTTTTAAATTTCTGTATTAATTTGTACTGGTTAGGTGATATTGTTATTAAGTAAAAACTATATTTGCTAATCATAAATGCAATTCAGCTACCTCCAATATTTTTAAAAGAATTTTTAATTTTTTTATGTATGTGTATATAGATTTTTATAAATAGGGAGTTCCTTACATGACATTATCAGAAAATAAGAGCAGTATCTATAATAAATTTAAAGCCAAATTACCTAAAATTCAATAAAACATTAGGTTATGGAGAATATTTTCATAAATTTTTAAGATTACTGGGTAGTTAAAAATTATATAAAAAGGCGCTCACATTATATTCCTCAATTTCTGGTGAAATTGGAAGGGCATTGTGTATTATGAACTCTTTCCACAAAATCAGATATTAAATTCAGACAAGTATTGTTTCCAATTGGAACAATTAAAGATAGCAATCAATAAAAAATGTCCAGAAAAGGCAATCAGAAGAGTGTTGTCTTGCATCAAGACAACAGCAGACCACACATTTTTTGCAAAGCTGGCAGAAATTGGTACATCTTGATTGGATAGTCCTACTACACCTGCCATACTCACCTGAACTTACAACTTTGGATTATCACTTATTTTGATCCCTACAAAATTAATGGAAAAAAGTTCAATTCTCTGGAACCTGTAAAAACCACTTATTACCTCGAAAGATTCCCTGTTCTGGAAGGATGGAATCAAGAAGCTACCTCAAACATGGCAAAAATAGTGGAACAAAATGGAACATATGTAGTTAAATAAATCTATGTACTTATATCTGAACATTGTCTTTTCAATTTCATTTATTCCCAACTTAAGCAAACGAAAGAGAGGGAGAAAAAAGAAAGAAATAAAAGAAAGAAAGAAAAAGAAAATACCTTGTTTTTTGCCAAGTTTCATGCTTTAAGTAAATTCTGTTGCCGATCTTTGTCTATCCTTCTAAAATAGACAATACACATGGATTTATTCTATAAAAAAGCCTAGTTTTTTTATAGAATAGATCATTCATCATACTAAAATTGAAGTTTTGTTCTACTTGGCCTAAGAGCTGATTGATTTTACTGTACCCAATAAGGATTGGTTGATTGATCCAGTTCCTCTTAGCTTTTCTTGGTTTAGTTTGATTAGATATATTTTAGTTTACTGGATTTGTCTGGCTTCTTTAGCTAGAACTCCAATATAGCTTGCCATTAAACATTAACTTTAAATACTGCATTATCATTTGCATAGTAATCTTATGGATTGCGTGGTTAAGTTTATCCAAGTATGAAAATAAGAAAAAAAATGCACAATACTTTTATAATCATTGACAAAATTAGTACAGAAACCTGTATCTAATACAGATGCATCACTGTTTTTTGTTCTTTCTCTCTCATTTGTAAATGTGTAGCAATATCTGATATGTACAGAACAAGAACATAGAAATAACCCAAATGTTTTAATAAAAAAATCCATGTTTTTGTACTTGCTTTGCAGAAACAATCTGTTAAGTATTGCTGAAGATCAAATTGAAAATATGATTGCCTGTCTATGTTTGTCGATATCTATATGAATGGCTTTTTTCTTTTTCTGTGTGTTATGTCACTTCAGGATATTGGTGATTATGGCTCTCCACAATTTCCTGTCTTTATAGCTCTTAATAAATTTTTTTCTTTATGTTAGCTCTCCTAAACCTTGCAATCCATTTACTCAAGATAGCTTAAGCATTGTTTTCCTTTATCCCTCTTGCATTCAGTCTGTCATGTGAGTATCAAATTTTTCAAGCATTCTTTCCTCATTATGTGCTCTAGAAATTTCAACTACCTCTTTCTGATTCTAAGTATAAGTTTCCATTTGGCTTCCATTTTTTCTAAAACTTTGTCATTGATCACATGGTTGGTCTATGGTATTCTAAATATCCTCCTGTGGAGCATCATTTTTTTTATTGCTTCACGTCTTTTCTTCCTCTGTGAGAAGATTGTTCAACATTCACTGCCATATATGAGGTCTCATATTGCATAATAGCAGGATGCAATGACAGTCTGTTTTTGTCATGTGGGTTGTGGATGTTGAAGTGGACACTTCCGTTAAAGAAACTGGAGTTATGAAAGAGTACAAGAAATTTTTCAATATTGAAGTAATTTAGATGGAGGTTTGTGTTCTATGTCATTACTTCTTTTTGGCAAAAAAAAGTGTATATGTTATATTAAGGTTGTGAATTTTCTTTCATTATGGCAGTTAATATATTAAGAAGAATAGATAGTAATTAAATTATAATACTTTGCATTAAGTTCAAATAATAATATCAATTTAAAAATGAACAAAACAATAGTTTTAAGAAAGAAAAGATTTGATTTTTAAGTTTTCATGGTATTGGTGAGCAGAATTCAAAAACGTGCATAGTCTGTTATGTCCACTTTTACACAAATGCCTATTAGGTCAAGCGGGATCAACTTTCTTTGATATACAAGACATACAAAGTTTAAGAGGGGTGAGGGTCTCAAATATAACCCAAGCTAACCTTGCAGGGAGATACAAACTACACATCATGTTTTGATGTGCATGGACATGAACATGCAAGGCAGGCATGAAAGCAGTTAACAATGTTTTCAAGACTGGTTACAAACCTGTAACATTGATTATCTGAACTGCCTTTTCACACCACCCATGTATATATATATGCCTGAGTTTGCCACTGTACTGTCTTTGTTCATACTTAAACAAACAACTATTCACATGCCTAGTTACATAGGAATTTCAAATATCATTTATAATCTCACTTTAATCCTACGTTTTCTTAAATTTCCAACTGTGGTTGACATTATCTTCTAAAATATATAAACAGTAAGTGTAGTTTAGAAAATTTCAATGTTTGCTTACCTTTGAGACAACTCATTACTTTAAAGAATAGCTACTGTCTGGTTTAGGACATAAATACTTAATAAGAGTTTCCAATAATCAGAAGAAAAATATGCAAATGTATCAACTCTTTATGAGACAGAGATAATATTTCTTTTCAAAATATTACAATGCCAACATTGGCTCCATGAGAAAGAGGCTTAAAAACTGAAAATGTCTCATTATCAATTACATACTGCAATGCAACCATATTTTTTTTAATATTTTTTAAGATACTGGAAGCCACAATGTTTTAGGTCAGTGAGTTCAACACACTAACAAACAAAAGTGGTATGCTTGGTAAATGAAGCCTCCTACCTCACCCTATTAATCAACTGGTTGTTTAATGTCAATTATTATCTTGCCTTTTAAGAGTTTATCTCAGTACTATAATAACACAAAATGTAATAAACATTAAGTAAAACTATATAAAACAAACAAAATAATAGGTACCAATCACACAATATCAAGTGTAAAGTTAGACAGTGACCTTTCCAGTTAATCTATATTAATGGCACCTAGAGGTTATTTGTAACTCAAACAGCTCATTATTTGTCAAAGCCATTTTGATTATTACAAATGTATTGTGGTAAGGGCAGATGGCTTATGTATAAAAAAATCCCATTTTGGAATAAATTTAATTAGACACTAAGAAATTAAAAATAAAAGAGATATTAATTATTTTAGTTGGTAAGATGGTTTTTACTGTTAACTGTATTTTCATATCATGACAACTAATATTAAACTTGTAACAGCGGCTTTTTTATTAGCAAGAAAAAAGTGAGAGGGACAAATGGTGATAAGACAAGATTGAGATAAATAAAAGTGTTTTATTTTAATTTCCCCATGCTTTACAAAGTTTGATCACTTGCTCATTCCTAGATACCATATATCAGTTGTTGAACTGTTGAACTGTTCATTTGGGTAGGAGTCGAGAAAGATATGTGGAGTAAATCAACATGTATATGTAGTCGAGTGAGATAAACTCATGGGAGAAATATACAATGGATTATCAAATTATAGTAGTTGAGATTTGGTTTGTTTTGTTACTAGCCAAAGGCATCACTGTTGATGGAAGCGCCTTGGTGATATTGCTGATGGCCTGCTTAAGTTTACCTGCCATAAGGTCTGTCACTAATGCCAGCCTGGTTGCCTTTGTGGGAGGAATAAGCATTGCATTTTTAGTTAGTCAATCACTTAGAAACAATTTCTGTGAATATCTGAATAGACCTTTTCTGATTGGTCAGAAAATATGGTTTATGACCCTGGTATTTTTGGACTGTATTCCAGAAATGGGTGTGAAACTGGATGAAATTAAGGTCTGTTTTTGCCGTATGTGCTGTGGATGTTGAAGTGAGCACTTCTCTTTGAGTTAAAGAATTGGAGTTCTGACAGAGTACAACAAACTAAACTAATAATATGCCTTTTTCATTCATCTTCATCTTTGCAGCTAAAATGGAACATTCTTGCAGCACTACAGATACATTGTATTTTAGTTAGGAAAGATTTGACATTGTAGAGACATTGTAGAGACATTACTGTAATGTTGCAATCAACAATTTTCTTGACTCAAAACTAATCACTCATTCCCAATGTTGTCACAACATTATGGTAATGTTATGAAGTGCTGTAGCTAAAAAAATTCTACATTGGTCAATTATAGCATCAGAATATTTTCTTTTTACTTAATGTTTTTATTACTTGAAACTTTATTATAGTGAGCTCTTTGTATTTGAAATAGACACCCCATTTCTATTTATTAAACTGTGTGTATTATGTCTGTTGGCCTACACATTTGATAAATCATAGTAAAGAAAATGTGTTCGCCAGCAGAGATTAAACCTCTGTCCCTCTTGTAGAGGAAATCACTGTTTGATATGATGTGCTTCACCACTCAGCCATGAAGTGTCTACTATAATAACATTTGAAGTAATAAAAAAGTCAAATTAAAAATAAATCCATTAATTCTTTAACAATATGTATACAGTTTCTTTACATATTTTTTTAATCAAGAATCATTAATTTAGATAAATGCATGTTATAATATTTTTGAGAATTTATTATCTATTTTCTGTTAATGTAACATTACAAAGCATCATATTTATAACCTTACAAGTGTTGCATAGCTCTTTGGTGGGTATGGTCTCAAACTCATCTCGTCTTCTCTTGGCCAGAGATCGCTAAATGTTTTGGGTCCAGAGATAAAAGAACTCAACACAAAGAATTTTAGCTTAACTATTTTATTAATGCTGACATGTACTAACTATTCAGTGTTGGTCATTCCCCCTCACATTTCAGACACAAAAGAGAACCTGTCTACATTGCTTGATGTGTAAGAACCAACTCTCTGAAACTTTTCTTCTATCTCCTTTCCCACACTAGCTCAGCCAATCAAAATTGACTTCCCATATTATGGCTTGTATCTGACCTCAAAGGTCAATCTCAGGAAGTCAAAGCAAAGATATACTTTCTCTAAAAAGTAATAGTCTGCTGTAATGTTATTTTGTTAGCTGGCTTCCATCACTTCCTCTTGTATAGTTTTTAATTCTTCATTTTCTTTCTGGTATCATTAAAAGTCTTTTTTTTTTTCGTTTGTTTGTATAATATTGTGGGGGTAGAATAAAGGAGAATAATTTAAGGTTAAGGGTTAAGAAGAAAAAGATTTCCTAATTGTTGAGATCAATAAAACATCCTTCGTCGACACTGTTGAGATGTTGAGTGTTTCCACGTGAGTATATGGTAATAACGAACAAACACAGTCGTAGGGAAAAATACTGGTATATTCAGAGAGGTATTTACATCAGAGAGATTAGTAGTAGAACGAACGTAGGTTAGTAGTAACAATAAGTAATAGTAATAAAGTCCAACGGTATCTTCCGGTCGAGAAACGGAAGTGTAACTGATCACTACAGAAGTCTCAACCTGCACTGCACTACACTGCTACACTACTCACAGTCTCTAGAACTACTGTTCTATTTATAATAATAGGATCAGTCTATTGTGGTTGTGAAGGTGGGTGCGCCCCAACACTAATAAACAGCCACACATCATATTTCTGAGATACATATTGTATATGACAGGGTCAGTTGACTGCCACAAGTCCTGCAAGAAAAATGAAAAGAAGCAGGCTGTGGTGGGGTCTTATCATTTGTCCATGAATTGACTAATCAGCAACTAGCAGTAAAAAAAAAATAAGTTCCTCCCTTCAAGATTCTTCAGTGAGGTTTTTGGCTTGGTCGTGAGCAAATAGAGGTAGGCAAGTTCTCTTACTCACTTAACAAGAATTTAATTAATGGCATATAGAAGCATTGACAAAAGGATAAACTTAACAAAAATAAGCAGTATAAAATGGCTTAGTTTTTCTTTCTTATTTTTAATATATTTTTTTTTTTTTAATTTTCTAATTTTATTGGTGATTTTATTATTTTAGTAATGATTTTTTTGAGTCAGTTATAAAAGACTAACTCAAAAAATCATTCATTCAAATGATCACAAATTGGGAACATAAAACTATCTAAAAATCAAAAAATAATTGATTAAGTTACTTTGATAAATAATAAAAATCATCTTGTAATCAAGAATTGGTTTCTTCATGTTACTCATTTAATATATACAAACTAATAGATAGCAATCACCCTATATCATGTGGACAGTTAGAGAGTGATCTTTCCAGTTAATCTATATTAATGGGACGTGGAGGTTATTTGTGACTCAAACAACTCATTATTCACGAAAGCCATTTTGATTATCACAAACAGATGGTAGTAAGAACAGATGGCTCGTGTATTAAAATCACATTATGGCTTAATTTAATTCATGTAAAACAAAATAGGCATTAATTATTTTAGTTGGCAAAATAGTATTATTGTTAACTATACTTTCATCCCATGATTTTCTTGTATGTACTATGTCTGTTTAGGACATTGGAAATCATGGCTCTCCACAATTTCCTGTACTTTGTAGTACTTAATAAATTTTCTTTTTGCTATCTCTCCTAAACTGCTAATATTTGCTAATATTAGTGCCCTTTCGTTGGATTTCATGTAGCCTGTTGATGAAGGTGTCTTTTGTCCTGTTAGTTATCATATTCTTATAAATATCTGTGATACTCATTCTTTTTATTTCTGCACATTTTTGTTGAGTCATTTCTCTTTAGCTTGCCTGCATTTGTTTCTTGCAGAATAATCCTCCCATGATAACTAATGTTAAACATAACTTATAATATACTTATTCCATCCATGTTTACCTTCTATTATTTCATGTATAAGTTTCAGTTCATTATTTTCATTTTGGCATCATGAAAAGTCTTATTTTTTTTCATTTGTCCATTATTAATAAAGAATGACCATTCTGTTAACAAGCATTTAATTAATAACCCATAGAAACACTGACAAAAGAATAAACTTAACAAAAATAAACAGAATAACAATAACTTTTATAAAATGGGTGATGTCTTTTTTCTTTTTTTAAAGGTATTTATTTTCTTATTTTTCTAATTTTATTATTGACATAAAAATTGTATTTGTTTTTGTGATGGGATTGATTTAAGTAATTAGCATAAAGAGATCTATAGCTATAGCTCATGGGTAACTTTGAGTCAGTGTACGTAGAACATTTCTGACTACTAAGTTTGATCATCATAACAGTTTTTCTTATCTTTAATATATTTATTTTTTCTCATTTTTTAAAAAAAATTATTGTTGGTATAAAAAATTGACACAAAAAATCAATCATTCAAATAATTACAAATTGGGAACATAAATCAGTGTAAAAATAAAAAAAAATAATTGATGAAATTTCTTTAATAAATAATCACCTGTGTAATTCACATTGTGATCAAATATTGATTTCTTTATGTTACTCATTTACCTTGGAAAATATTATCCCTTTCATTTTTTATGGATGTTACTTGTGTCAGTCAGGAAATATCTAAAATTGAATATATTAGACTGTTTGGTAAGTAATAACAACTTTTAACTATGCAAATTTGAAAAAAAAAAAAGTACCAAAAATCAAGATTAAACAGTAAACAACAAAATGTAGATATATTTTATCATCTCTTCTGTTGAGGCTGTGCATCATTTATCATTCTGATAATGTCTAATCTCATGGGATATAAATACATTAATAAAGGTCAAGTTCCTCATTGCCTGCTGTATAAATTTCATAAATATATTTATACAACACAGACAATGAAGAATACAAGTGTAGTGAGTATGCATGAAAAACAAGCAGTGATTTACTGAGATTAAAAAGTGCGACTATGATCATTCAGTTCAATAAAACAACCACTTTACATAAAGATTAGTCTCTCTTTAAGCAAGCACTTGTGAAAAAATCAAAGACTGAACAAAAAGTCATACATATAGCTATACATGTACATCCCGATTCATTCTTGCATAGTGTGTCTTGGGAAAAATTGCATGCATTGACCTTCTCAATCTTCCTGCAAATCTTGTACATTAACAGCCTGAATTACAGTGAAGAATCCATGCATTAGAAATGAAATGCTATAAAACTATCTCCAGCATAGACAACATCACAAATGACATGGTACAAGACACAGTCAAATAAGAAACAGAACCATTGGAAAACCTCATGACCACCATCAGGAAGAGGAGGTTAAAATGGTATGGACACATCAAAAGGGTCAGCAATCTTTTCACTGCTATCCTACTAGGAACTACCTTAGTGTTGTAGCATACCTGCAGACAATAATGGGTATGTCCCAATTCACATAAATACAGTAGTAAATACTGTATGTTGGTCTGCAGTTGGAGATTCATTGTGAAATTCACTTGACTCACTTTTAGCAGTTGACTTCTGCACACCGCTAGCAAATCTTATATGTGTTGTTCTTGTCCTAAGTATTATTATTCATTACCAACCTTCGTGTGATTATTCTATTCACTAACCTTCCCTAGGTTACAACACTTAGGCAAAAGAATAAGCAGAGGGAAAACGGTTTGACAATGTCATTAAATAGACTGGAGGATTGTTCACAGAAACTCAGATATTGGTGCACAACAAACACAAGTGGAGGGAGATTTTTTTTTTTTTAAAGCATATCACCCCAAGCAAGGCTGGTGGCCACTATCACGCATGGGGTTACAGAGGGGTTGGAGGAAGAGCAGATAGGAGTGGTGAAGGAAGGGATGTGGAGAAAGAGAAGGACGGAGGGTCGATCAAGGCAGGGGGGTTACGGAAGATAGAGAGCGAGAGCAGATAGGAATGAAAGATGAAAGGAAGTGGAGAAGGGAAGTGGATAGATCAAGGCAATTGGAGATGACAATTGACGCTACACTTAAACCGTTGGAGATTGTATTTGTCAGGGAAACAGTAATAGGGAAGGGAGTTCCATAGGCGAGATGTGCGAGACATGAAGCTATTGGAGTAGAAAATACGTCTACATCTAACAGTTTCAACGGTGAAGGGGTGGGAACGGGATGCCAGCCTCGTAGGACGCTTAAATTCACAAGGCTTAGGGACAAGCGAAAGCAACTCCTCGGAGCAATTACCGTGGAAGTACTTGTAGAAAAGGCAGAGCAATGCAACATCGCGTCTGTAAGAGAGCGACTGCAGACGAGATGACAGATCAGGGCCAATCACATTGCATATCCGTCTCTGGATCTTATCAAGAACCCTGAGGCAACACGCAGGGGCCCCAGACCATAAATGGCAGCAATACTCCATGCAAGGTCGAATGGTAGACTTATAGACTTGGAGGATCGATTCCGGGGAGAAGAATTTCCTGGCTCGGCACAGGGAACCAACTTTTCTTGCGGTGGATGATGCAACTGACTCGATGTATTTGTTCCATCTCAGATCAGCGAACAGCGTGAGACCGAGCAGCCGCAGAGAGGAGCTCTCGAGAAGTTGGTCCTCAGACATTCTGATGGGATGCAGGGATGGGTCCTTGTGGTGGTTAATGGAGAGCAGTTTTGTTTTAGAGGCGTTAAAGTTGACCATCCATTTCTCTCCCCAGTCCACAACCGATTGGAGGTCCTTTTCAATTTGAGCTGCCAGGTTAATTTTGTCCGCCTCAGTAGATTTGTGCTTGAGGCAGGAGTAAATAGTAGTGTCGTCAGCGTAGATACCGACTTGGGAGTCTATGGCGTCAGGAAGGTCGTTTATAAATATGAGGAACAGAGTAGGGCCAAGGATGGAGCCTTGAGGAACACCAGCGGTAGTGGGATAGGAGTTGGAGAAGAATCCACTGAGAACAACCTTCAAATCCCGGTTTGATTGGAACGATTGAATTAGGTCAAACAATCGACCTGTGATACCATAACCCCGGAGCTTGCGAAGGAGGCCGGCATGCCAAACCCTATCGAATGCTTTGGAGATGCCAAGGGCCACGGCACGGGCTTCGCCGTTACTATGGATAGCTTGGTAGACAAATTCAGTGATGGCCGTAAGCACATCGGCAGTAGACCGGGCAAAGCGGAAACCATACTGCTTGTCTGAGAGCAGATCATGGGATATCAGGTGAGTAATCACTTCGGTGTTGATAATGGCCTCGAAGACTTTGCCGAAGAGGGGAAGGAGACTGATAGGACGGTAATTAGAAGGGTTGGAGGGGTCGCCAGAGTTCTTAAAGACAGGAACAATGGTAGAGGACTTCCAGCAGTCAGGAAAACAGGAGTCCTTCAGGCAGCGGTTGTACAATTTAGAGAGGGCAGGTGCCAGTTCAGGTGCACATTTCTTCAGGACAATGGCTGGTATTCCGTCGCCACCGGTAGCCTTGTGGAGATATAAGTTAGAAATAATGCCCAGTACCGACGACGGGGTTATGTGCAAGCCGTCCAGTCGGGCCTCAGTTCTGGGAGGGAAGTCGGGCAAGGGTACCCCAGAGGAGTCAAGCATAGAATTAGAAGAAAACTTTCGAGCGAAGCATTCAGCCTTGTCGGTAGAGGTGGTCAGGACCTCAAACTGATTGAACAGTGGAGGAATGGAGGGTTTGTTACTATTCAGAACTCTCTTGCAGAGGCACCAATAGTCCTTGGAGCCAAATTTGCGGGATGCAATATATTCCTTCATCCGAGCTGAAAATAGTGCCTTGGCATTGTCGAGGGTACTCATTGCGTGCAGAGGTAAATAGACGTCTGTTGGAGTCGGACATGTCACTACGAAATCGGTGGAAGAAGTGGTTCCTATGGGCAATGGCGGCTGAGCAAGCAGCTGTGAACCAGGGGGAGGAGCGCGGTTTGACTTTGAATTTCCTGGAGGGGATGAAAGCTTCGATACCGGCTTTGATCCAGGAAGAGAACTCAGAAGCACAATCATGAGTGGGGAGCTTAAATACAGCATCCCAGGGGACATCGCGGAGGAAGTCTCGAAACGAGTCCAAGTCAGCCTGTTGGTAGCAGAAAGTGGTTCTGGTGGTAGGAGATTCTTTGCAGGGGGTGGGGCTGAAGGAGATACTAACAGACACGACAGCATGATCGGAGTTACCGATAGGACAGAGCTGCGTGGCACTACAAGACTCAGGGATGGAGGTAAAACACAGGTCGAGGAGTGAGGCCTTACAGTCACGATTGTAGGAAAAACGCGTGGGGAAATCGATTATCTGGGTGAGGGATTGAGAGATTGAAAAGTTGAGAGTATGTATGCCAGCGAGGTCAGTGGTAGCGTTCTGTAGCCACTGGTTGTGATGGGCGTTAAAATCACCAAACACAACAAGAGGTTCAGATGCATAACAACTGTATGATCATTCCTAGTCATTGGACTGATGATGATGATGGTGATGATGATGATGACAACCACCACCATCATCATCATCATCATTCCAAGAACATTAGAAAGTTAAAAGTTATCTAAGGAGGTATTTTGGATTAACCTATGAACTCTCATCAGAGAATCAAATATAATTCTCAAGAACTAAGGATGAACATCTCCATTTTCTTCACTGGGTTGTTATTGAGGATTAAATTTTTTGTTAAATGTCATGTTCCTTCAGGTAGGTGACACGGCTGCCTACAGATTCCTTTTCTTTATCTGATAATTTCCATGACTTGTTGGGAAAAGATAGTGAAATGTTTTCCTGTTGTTTTCCCTACAGTTTTGAATTCAGTGTAGTCCTTCTCCTATACTAGTTACTACCCAAGGCTAAAGAGCACAATCTTCCTTGCTATTTATCCTATAGCTGGGGAAAAAAATATAGTCATGCTTTCCCAAGGACATTAATATGAAAGTGAACACATCAATTTGAACTCAGCATGCCAATTCCAATTTCCACCCTAATAACCATTGCACTACACATACAACCAAGAAACAGGCATTATATATTAAAAAGAAGCACAAAAAGCAGTGGTTACTATCTTGTGTCAAACCCAACACCAAAATCTGTACTTCATCCATAGAAGATTTTTCTCTGCATCTTGTGGAATATGGCAGGTATTGTTGACTATGTTAATGGTATAGGTTATATCAGCCATTTTCTTATATGGAAACATTCAGCATTCATTGAATGAACAGCCAATTCTATCATCAGTTAAAATTTATAAAATCTTTCTATTAAAACAATTTTTCAGGAAAATAGGTTTTTCAAGTTCAGTAGCTGTTATTGCTTTTTCCAGTATTGATGGAGGCTTTCTTCCTAACCTTTTGCTCAAAGTAGTGTGAAATGTCAACATCTTGATTATGTCATTATTTTCTCTTTCAGCTACTTTCTGTTGAAAGTCCTCAAGTGATGGGTTCTGGTAAAACTATTACTACAGAACCTTCCTGCTAGTTTCTACTTCAAATTTCAAAGAATTTCCTCATGTAAACAATTACTTTAACAGATTATTTCCATCATCTCCTTCAATGGAATTCTCTTGTAAGCCAACCCACAAATTTTACTGGTCACAAAGGATATTGGAAATTTATTTGTAGTTAAACATTGTTATTGATTTGAATGTTAGAATTCCTATTAGCCAATTTTCAGGCCTTACTTTAGAAAATGAACTGGGTATTAATGGGCAGTTTGTCATCAGATTTGTACAGATTACACATCAGAGTCCATAAATATCTTGGCAAACTTGTAACTTCATGCCCATAAAAAACTGTCTGTCAAAAGGACAGTTTTCCCTTTGACACCGCTATTATTTTAACTACCTTCACTCCTCTGCAATGTTTATTGTTTTAAAAAGGATGATTAGAATTGTAATAAAACATATGATGAAAGTGAATTTATACATTTTTTTATTCTTGAGAATTAACAACAAAAATATTAAACACTAATTATTAGATTAATTACAAGAATATTTTTATATTTACAACATTCTAAAAACTAACGTAATTAAAACTAATGCAATACAATATTTATCAATTACCAATTTATAAAGAAATAAATATGAAAACCATTTTTCATTCATAAATTTATAAACATTTACTAAATTATTAAATTTATGTGAACTATGGTGATGGGGGGTAGAGTTCTCGTTGTTAATTGTTGCTTGTATCAGAAGGTAGATAAATAGTAGCAGTCCTTCGGGACAGCCGCTAGTTTGGCCTAAAGGTTCAACAAGCAATCAAATTGGGGTCACCATAACATAAACAAAATAACATACGAAAGAGAAGGGTATATCAAAAACACTTTGTATTTAAATGCAACATCAATGAATAGTACAATGTTTCTTGATTTACACGCACAAAGTCCGTTACAAAATGTTCATTCATAGAAGAGAAATCCGATTATTAAAAGAATATAAGTGTCTTTTGTTAATACTTAAGTTCATGACGTGCTGGTCACAGGAGATGAAAGGTGAGGTCAATGGGTTGGTAGGAGTCCTTTGATATCTCCGTTGGTGAAGGAAGGCTGAAGGCATCGGGTTTGATGGGTGAGAAAAGCGTAGCGACATTCACTGACGGTACTTCAAAGCTTTCTCTCTTAGAAGTGAATTTATCGCTCTATTTATGTGTGCCCATCGGATCAGAGTCAGTCTGCTGAAACAAACTGTTGGGTATGGCGCGGAGCCGTTTAATTGGTGGAAATTGCTTATTATTCTTTTTATTTCTTTTTAATTTTCCCCCGGAAATTCTGCGTGGAGCCGGGTGCGCAAAGACCAGTATTGGTCATTTGCTGTCTAAACCTCTGAGGGTTAATATCCGGTCCTTCGCTTGCTCCGTGCCACCACATAACTTTCGCCCCAGTAAACGGAGTTGTTGTTGTTGTTTTTTTTGTTTTTTTTTTTTGTTTTGTTTTTTTTTGTTTTTTTTTAGTAATAAAAATATGTGTTTTCTTTCTTCCATTTAATCGTTCTACCGGACTTCGTTCTAGTTTCTGGTTTGTTATCATTAGTTTCTTCGGAACAAGATAGGGAGTTATCCAAATCCGGTCTTGATCCAATGGAATCTTTTGATTTTATATTTTCAGAAATATATGCAGGTTTTAGTCTATCTATTGAAACATTACTATGTACGTCATCCGATCTTTTAATAGTAAAATATTTTTCATGACGACTTAATACTTGGAATGGACCTGTGTATGGAGCTTCCAATGGCTTTCTTACTCTGTCTGTTCTTAGCCAGATACTTTTACATGTTTGTAAATCTTTTGGAATGTAAGAATTAGGTATTGTATGCAGGTGTCCCCTGGATAATTTGTCCATGTCAAATTTTTGCATCTCGTCGGCTAGAATTTTAACGTGCGAGTTTGTCATTTCACTATTCTCGTTCTTGATAGAGTCAATTAACAATCGGGGGACTTGTGCATGACTCCCTGTTACTGCAGTAAATGAAGAATAGTTTGATTCGTTAGGTGTTATCCTCATTCCCAAAAGGACGATAGGAAGAGCTGACAACCACGATTCTTTCCTGGCTATAATAGCCGTTTTTAAAGTTCTGTGTGCTCGCTCAACTAATCCATTCGTTTGCGGATGGTACGCCGTTGTTCGTAATCTGTGGAAGCCTATTATTTTTGATAGTTCTGAGAATAATTCGGATTCAAATTGGCTTCCTCTGTCCGTAACGACATGAAGAGGAACCCCGAATCGGGAGATCCACAGATTGACAAAAGCCGTTGATGTTGATTTTGCCGTAATTTCTGTTATTGGGCATGCTTCTATCCATCTCGTATTTCTATCAATGCATGTTAATAAATATCGATATGGTGAAAAATAAGGGTCAGTTTGGTTCTTTACTGGTGGTAAGGGACCGACAATATCCACATGCACCGTTTCAAAACGACTGGAAGGTAATTCAAATGGATTTACTTTGCTCTTTGTGTGTTTTATTATTTTTGCTTGTTGGCAGTGCTGGCATTCTGTGCACCAGGTTTTTATTGACTTGTCCATCTTCGGCCAATAGTATCTGGATTTTATTATTTTTCTTGAAGATGTTATTCCTGGATGTGATAGATTATGCAGACTGTCAAATACCGATTTTCTGAGCTTTTCAGTCACAAAAAATCGTGGAAAAGGTAATGTCGTGTCACATAATATGGTTTCATTTTGATTTATTGTGTATGGTTTCAGTTGATCTTTGAATGCCTGAATTTCATTGTCAGTAGCTTGATGCTTCATTATTTCTTGTAAGTCACATATATCAATAGTGATCGCGTTGACAGGTCGTGATAAACAATCAGCTACTATATTTTGTGAACCTCTTATATGTGAAATGTCATTTACATATTCGCTGATAAAACAGAGGTGACGCTGTTGTCTATCTGATTTTAAGGAAGACTGGCTTTTAAAAGCACTGCAAAGTGGTTTGTGATCCGTCAGTAACATTACATTTCTGCCTTCTATTAAATGTTTAAAATGGAGTACTGCTAGATAGGCAGCTAGTAGTTCTCTGTCAAAAGTAGAATATTTTTGTTGGGTTTGGGATAATTTCTTTGAAAAGAAACCTATGGGGATGGGTTGATTATCAATCATTTGATGAAGTGCTGCACCCACCGCATAATTCGAACTGTCTGTTACAAGTTGATAGTTGTTAGCTTTCGAGCTGGGGAAAGCCAAAACAGTTACATTTGATAAAGACTTTTTCATATTTTCGAAAGATTCAATTTCTTCCTTTGTTAGGGTTAATGACTTGGAATTTTGGTTTAAACGTATTTTTTCCGTGAGAGGTAGTATGATATCGCTGAAATTTGGCACAAGTTTTCTGTAAAAATTTGCCATTCCGATGAATCGGCGTAGTGATTTGGAATCGTTTGGTTGAGGAAATTCACTTAATTCATTCAACTTTTTAGCACTGGGTTTGAGACCACTAGCAGAAATATGAAATCCTAAAAAGTCTAATTCATTAGCACTAAATATGCATTTGGAGAGACAAATTTTAAAATCGTACTCACTCAGTTTTTGTAGTACTAGGTCGATATGCTTGGAATGAGTTTCTTCATCTTCTGAGAATATAAGGATATCGTCGATATATACAAAGGTATAATCAGTATCACGAAAGATATTGTCCATCATTCTCTGAAAAGTACATGATGCGTTCCGTAGTCCGAAAGGCATATAGTTATATTCAAATAACCCAAAAGGGGTAGAGATGGCTGTCTTGCAAACATCCTCCGGATGTACAGGTATCTGATGATAAGCAGACGACAGGTCTATCTTTGAAAAGAACTTCTTATTATGAAGCTTCGAAGACAAGGAATTTATATTTGGGACTTGATATCGATCGGCTTTTGTTATGGTATTTAAATGTCTGTAATCGCCAACAGGTCTATATGTGCCGTCTGACTTCGGTACCATATGTAAGGCTGAACTCCATTCAGAGTTTGAAGGGGAAATTATTCCTGCCTTTAGGAGTTTCTTGAATTCCTCTTTTGCAATTTCACATCTCTGAGCTGATAATTGTCTGGCTCTGGAGAAAGTAGGAGGGTTGCTACCAGTTTCTATTCTATGGAATATCTTTGGTTTTGTTGCATTCGTGTCGCGATGAGGAGAAATTAAGTTTGGGTATTTCTCCAGAATTGCTCGTACCATTTTGTTAGCATCTTTATTCGGTACTAAATCTATATTCATGATAATAGACGATGGATGTGCATCGGATTGTCTATTAGTCATTTTATCAATCAGCTTATTGTTTGTGCAGTCCACCATTAGCCCGAAATGGTTTAGGAAATCGTATCCTAGGAGTGGCTGAGCAGTTTCGGCTATTATAAATGTCCAGGTAAATTCTCGTCTGAGGTTCCGTAGTGTCAGATTCAGTACTGCTTGTCCTGAGCATTCAATCTTTTGACCGTTGGCAGACACTAAAGAGATATTGGTTGGGTATGTTACAGCTCCGCTTAAATATCTCTTCGGAAGTATAGATACGGCAGCTCCTGTATCCACAATAAAATTTAAACTTTGAGCTCCTAACCGTGCGGCTACAATGAGAAGCGGCGAGGAAATGGAAGCTAACACCTCTCGCCTAGTTAGTTTTCCGAAATCTCACGAGGAACTGGTGAATTTGGGCGAGAGTTGGGTTGCATTTGAACATTCCGTTTATTTGGCCATCTGCACCACGGCTTACAAAATTTTGCACGTTCCGCAAAGTATAAATGCGCTCGGCAAATTAGAGGTTTTTGGTCCTTGTTAAAAGGGCGAACACTGGTAGGGAATTTATTTTCACTGTGGGAACAGCCATGTATCCTTTTAGTTTCATTTTTATTTTGCTGTTCATCCCTTTGCTTCCCCGAAATCTGTCGAATATGTGCGGTGTCTTGTTTGTTAAAATATAATAGTAAGTCATCCGCCATTCTTCCAAGGCGATCTGTGTCTAAATCGACTTGTGCCGCTACCACTGGTTTAATGGAGTGAGGTAGGGCTTGAATAAATTTGTGACGTACGATATCGTCCCCTACGCCAATTCGGCTTGCTAATGACATAAGTTCATTCAGGTATACTGAGGGACGACCTGTTACAGTCGATGACGACATTAATTTGTCCAGCATCTCTGGTTTTGTTTTCTCGTAAGCGCCCGTCACTGCTTCTCTTAGTGCGTCGTAATCTTTTGATTGCAGTATAGTTGGCTGTATATTTCCTACTATGTCCACAGGGAGAGCTGCCAAAGTGTTAAAAAATTTTTGACTGGTCTGTCTTATATTTGCAATATTAAATTGCGCCTCCATTATCGCAAACCAAGCTATTACGTTTGATTCAATGAAGTTTGGTGGTTTTATCGCAACAGCTTGGATTGGTTGGTTTTGATTAATTGTAGTTTCTTCAGCGTCATCTGCCATGTTTTTGGTTTGTGTTGAATAAAAATTCTAATTTTGTGACAGTTCAATTTTTTTTTTTTTGTGCGTGCGTGTATATATATGTGTTAAAATCACGTCGGCGTCACCACTTATGGTGATGGGGGGTAGAGTTCTCGTTGTTAATTGTTGCTTGTATCAGAAGGTAGATAAATAGTAGCAGTCCTTCGGGACAGCCGCTAGTTTGGCCTAAAGGTTCAACAAGCAATCAAATTGGGGTCACCATAACATAAACAAAATAACATACGAAAGAGAAGGGTATATCAAAAACACTTTGTATTTAAATGCAACATCAATGAATAGTACAATGTTTCTTGATTTACACGCACAAAGTCCGTTACAAAATGTTCATTCATAGAAGAGAAATCCGATTATTAAAAGAATATAAGTGTCTTTTGTTAATACTTAAGTTCATGACGTGCTGGTCACAGGAGATGAAAGGTGAGGTCAATGGGTTGGTAGGAGTCCTTTGATATCTCCGTTGGTGAAGGAAGGCTGAAGGCATCGGGTTTGATGGGTGAGAAAAGCGTAGCGACATTCACTGACGGTACTTCAAAGCTTTCTCTCTTAGAAGTGAATTTATCGCTCTATTTATGTGTGCCCATCGGATCAGAGTCAGTCTGCTGAAACAAACTGTTGGGTATGGCGCGGAGCCGTTTAATTGGTGGAAATTGCTTATTATTCTTTTTATTTCTTTTTAATTTTCCCCCGGAAATTCTGCGTGGAGCCGGGTGCGCAAAGACCAGTATTGGTCATTTGCTGTCTAAACCTCTGAGGGTTAATATCCGGTCCTTCGCTTGCTCCGTGCCACCACAGAACCACTTATAAAGAAATCCTTATTATTTACCATTTTATAAAGTTCAAATCAATTTGCAGTTAGCCAATGCTTTGCCAACCATTCCAACAAACAATATAATAAATAAATAGTGTAAATAAACAATCTAATAAATAAATAGTGTAAATAAACAATACAATAAATAAATAGTGGAAATAAACAATCTAATCAATAGTGTTTATTATTTTTGTTGTCAAATGTCAAGAACAAAGAAAACATAAATTGACTTTCATCATATATTTTGGTTTTATTACAATTCAAATAATCACTTTTTAAAACAATAAACATTACCAAAGAGTGAAGGTCATTAAAATAATAGTGGTGTCAAGGATAAAAAGGTCCTTTTGACACTGTATTTCTTTGCAGACACAAATGTCCAAGTTTGCCAAGATACCAACAGTTCAACATTTAAAATTAAGTTTGGGCTTATCCCTTTGAAAAGTGTATTGACTTAAGCAACTTTATGTTCACATAATTACAACTCTGACAATAGTCTAAAAGTAATGACTATTTTTTGTGAAATTATTGCTGCATTAACTTTATACCAAACTTGGTGGAGCAAAATTAAAATTCAAAAAAGATAAATTTTCACCATTAGTAACAAAAATTTTAGGAAATGTACATGTGTCTTTGAACAATGTCAGTACTTCAGTAAGGAAAGTCGATATATAAGTAATTTCTAAAGAGATCATAGATTTTTATTTTTAATCCATCATATTTTTATTAATTTCAATGTTATTTTTAGTGGATAACCGTATTTGAGTACAACGTCCTGTTTTTAAAACAGTGTTTATTTATTCTACCGGTCTGTGCATTTGAGAAAACTTAATAAGGGAAATGTGCCCTCTGGACAGATTCAAACTTACATCCCCCTTCGTAGGAGGAGCCACAGTTTGATCCAGTGTGCTTTAAACCACTTGACTATGGAGAGCCTCACAACCGAGCATGTCTAATTTCATATCCTTTGTTCATTTGAATATTTTTTATCTTTTTCATAGCAAACTTATTGTACTTAAATACAGAATGTTTTACTGTGAGTTTAAAGACTTCCATATTATATGAGAAAATTCTATCTTATTTTGTTCTAGCATATATGTATCTTTTGTTTGCTACTTTGGAATGTTGTATTCCTATTCTATTGATTCCTTCATGATTTACAGTATTAAATATTCTTATTACCATTTTACTTGTATCCCTGTAATATGAGAGCTTGGGAGAAAGATTTATTCTCCCATTTGCATTTCCCCCATTATGGGTATAATTTTATCCATGATATAATAACACCAATATTTCACAGATGAAACAGAATGGCTGAAAGGAACAGGAATAACAAACATGCTTTGTTCCCAGAGCGACTTTTATATCAATAAGACATACACAAAACTATATACACATATATATCCCACGCAAAGAATAATATATCACATATATCAACACAGCAGAGTGTAAAGAGAAACAACAAAGAAGGGTTTTAAATATAATATGGAGATACTCCTGTGTCTGGAGAAGTTATGTTTAGGACTCCAGATTCAAACAGGCCAGATTCATCTATGTCCCAGGACATATTCGACGAACAGGAAACAGTGAGTCTTGGGTTTTCTCAAATTGAGGCTGCAAGCTGGAGTTTCTTCTTATATCTAGGAAAGACATATTCTCAAAGGGAAACAGCACCATGGACTTGTAAGCTGATGGGGAGGCAGATTTAGCCTCTGCCTGGGCCATTGGGGGGGGTCTTTTAAAGAAAGCAACCTTACAGTTTAGCTGCTGAAAACTAGACTAAATTTGACTGCTGCTTATGTCACTGTATAGAGTGATATCTTTTTTCTTTTATCACTTGACATTAAGCCAAATCTCTTTTTCTTTAATCAAAAATAACTTTTCTTTTACATAAGAACTTTTTTTCAACACAAGGAGACTAAAAGTTGAATCATATGACTATCTTCAAAGTTTTTAAAGTTAGAAAAAATTACTAAAGAAAAAATTTCAATGTTAATTAACATTTTGGTCATGAAGTTATAATATATTAAATCAATTACAATCTTGATTCCTGTAACCCATTAGGTTTGTATAGGTATCACATGTACTGCATCCATAGCAACAGTGGGTGTGTCTAGGGTAAAATAACCTGACGAAACCCATCCTTCTTTGGGATGGTTTTGAATTCAGAGTTGTCCTTCTAGACTGGTTACTCTACCAAAAATAAAGAATCAAGTCTTCTCTATTATTTATGAGGATTTTAATTCAGAGTTTTCCATCTATCAAGTGAGCACAGTTTTCTATGCTATTTAACTCACAACTGGATGAATACGGATTCATGCCTTTTCCAAGGGCATTAGTGCAAAGTGAATAAAAGAGACAAGGTCAGAATTTAAACTCAGCATGTGGTTCTACTGATGAATGCTGAGAATACCACAGACTGGACATGTGAATAACAAGGAAGTTTTAAAGAAAATAGTAACTACATGACATCTATCCTTCTTTATGTCAGTGAATGCTGGACGATTTCCTCAAGGATGAAGAAGAGACTCAAGGCAATGGAGATGTGGTTCTACAGAAGGATGCTAAGGATTTCGTGGACCAAGCGTGTGAACAATGATGCGGTCTTAGAGAGGATGCAGACAAGGAGGAGGTGCATGCTTAACATCAGGAAGAGGCAACTGAAGTTTCTGGGACACATAATGAGGAAGGATGGCCTGGAGAATCTGATACTGAAGTGTTGAATAGAGGGAGAGAGAGACAAGGGAAAGCAGCGCGTGACATTTCTGGCAGGCTTGAGCAGGTGAATGATAGAACGTGATCTGGGGGAGATAACAGAGGGAAGGAGCTTGTTGAGAGCTACAAAGGGTAGAGGGACGAGGTGGAGAGCCATGATCAATAAAAAGAAAGAAAAACTACAAGAACACTTATATTTTACAATCAGAAAGAGAGATGGAATTTCTAGGATGTATAATGAGGAAAGAGGGCTTGGAGAATTCAACACTTACAGGACATACCAAAAGCAGGAGAAGACAGGGTAAACAGAGAGTAACTCACATCACAAGTTTGTGTGAATGGATGGCAGAACAAGGACAAAAAGGGATGGTAAAGTTACTCAGAACAGCAAAAAATATAGTGTTGAGCCATGATTGCCCACATCTTGAAGGGATAAGACATAAAAGAAGAAGAATGCTTAGCAAGGTGGTCCCAAATAACATTATTGCTGAAAAGGAGTTTGATTCTTACTGAATGCCTCAAACTTATGATATAGAATCATACTAAGTTAAACTTTGTAAATATTTCTAACACATTTTAGGCACCTTTTTTTTAATCAAATTCACCCCAAGCAAGGCAGTAAAGCCACTAAGACACAAGGGGTTACTGGATGTGGAAGAATTAGAAAAACAGAAACATTACTAATGAGTGGGAACAAAAAGAGTAATCAGGAGAACAGTAGATGGTGATCAACATTGCATTTAAATTTCTGAAGATTACAGTTGGCTGGAAAGCATGGAGCAGGAAGGATGTTCCACAAATGAGAAGTATGAGAAAAGAAACTGTTAGCATAGAATTTACAATTACATCTAGCCAGCTGAAATTGATAAGATCTCAATATCAGTCTAGTACTGCGCCTAATTAAAAAATATCTAGGTACCATAGCGAAGAGATCATCCGAACAATTACCATGAAAGTATTTATAGAAAAGGTACAGGGAGACAACCTTATGACTGTAAGAAAGTGACTGAAGCTGAGCCACCAGATCAGGACCAATAATATTGCTGATTTACTTTTGGATTTTATGAAGGAGCTCAAGGTAAATAGCAAGAGCACCAGTAACAATATTCTAAGCATGGACAAATAGTAGACTTATAGATATGTACGATCTACTAAAAAATAACTTTAATTTCACATGAAGGAAGTTTAAAATGAGAAGTGCATCTCAAAGCATTGAAGTATGTTATGCCTTAATGTGCTATGGAAGCACAAGGGTAATCCTCAAGACACTAACAGTGACAGAGATATCCATTACAGCAGTAGTTCCCAAATGGTGTGGCACAACTCATAGGTGTGGCAGAAGAGAATAGCAGGTGAGGTGGAATGATTGAAAGACAAAGATTTAGAAACGGTTTCAAAAAATTCATATGCCAAAAATAAATATGATTTCAAAATTTAAAATATTATCATGGATTACTTGTAATTGCATGTATGACTCCCAATATAGTTATAAATAATTATTAACCAATTTTAGTATCGTGATTTTTTTGCATTATATTAAGTATTAAGAATATAGTAACTATTGTCCACCAATTGGAGGAGAGAGTTATCAATAATAAATATTTTGACTTCAAATCTGCAGTTATCTCCCTTTAACGTTCTTTCTGATTATTTTTCATCGTTGTCCACAGAAAAATTCAACTGGGTTAGAAATCCTATTGCAAATTCAAGCTGTTTAGATGTGACATTAGATGAGGAGGAAGAATTGGTAAACATTTTGAGTGATAGCACCTTAAAAATGAAACATGAGTGTACGAACAGAACTCTTTTTGGATATACAACCAGAAACAATATCCATGCGTCTCTTCAAAAGCATTGCCTAATCTTCTGCAGTTCTCCATGACATATTGCTGTGAACAAGGATTTTCAGTTCTGACAAATATCAAAAAACGAATAAGTGAAAGGCTTCTTGATGTTGATGAGGAGATGAGAGTTTATTTATCTCAAATTAGGTCTAATATGAAGGAGATTACTTGTCAAAAACAAGTTCATACCTTTCATTAAATTTAAGTACTTTAATCATATTATAAGTTATTTGTGTTATGTATTATATTTAACACACTATTAGTCATTGTTTTTTTTTATTTTTAAATGTACTTTTTATGACATAAAAGTATGGTGAAAGAACTAATGAACATTATATTAACTAGGCTCCCACTGTTCTATGAAAGTCAACTTCTCACAACCCAATGTAGCTTCTGTTCTAGTATGGTGTGTAATAATGGCATATATGTCATCAAAAAACACTGCATACCTCTCCAGTAGAAAATTGTATAACTGCTATGTTGACCTCACAGCAGCATCTGACCACATCAATAGAGAATTCCTCTTCTCATCCATTAGAAAATATCTTCCAAGCATTGACTCTACTGTCAAGATTTTATGGAGGAGTTATATAGGTCCACAAAGTCATACATGTCTGAAAACTCAAATGCTAAAACATTTCAAACCTCATCAGGAGTATGACAAGGAGGAAATGAGAATCCCCGATCTATTTCTAGACTATTCTCTACACATATACAATCACAGATATAAAGAGAGAGGTACTGATCATTTAAGCATTCCATGTCACACCCAGGGACAGATTATCCATTAGGCTGGTATAGGCTGCAGCCTAGGGTTTTCTCAAGCTTTTATAAAGCAATGATTTTAATTTTGTAGAACTTATAGAATAGTTTCACAAATTGAAATTATATTAATATGACAAACTCATTATTTTGATTGTTTTATTGTTATAATGCTGGTAATAAAAAATCTGTTTTTTACTCTGGTTATGTTGAAATATATGCTAATTTGGTTTACAATAAATAGTAAAATAGAAATATTTCTTAAAGAATATTTTTATTGACAACATCCTACTCTGCTGTTTACAGCAATAATGGCTTTACTAATTGAACTGCTGTTGCATCCTACAGGTCATGCCCAGAAGCTTTTTAAAATTCCATTGGCATTTTTAGATCAATATATGTACATGTCATTTAACATCTATATTTCTGCTGTTGTTATAATTCTTTTTTACCATTTTCTAATTTTGATTGTGAAGGATGAGCAGGGAATAAATAACTCCCAGTAAAATCTATACTTGGTAAAGGAACATGAAGATTATCGCAGGCAGCATTTAAACATGCAAGATTTCCAGATTGAAATTGTTCTAAATAATATCAACTTATGTTGTTATGTTCATTTATCAGCAAGGTCACTTGGAATTTCCCAGAAAAAATAGTTTTTATCAACTGAAATTCAATTAACTCTTTGAAGCTTGTAGGCTAAATTCTCCCCACCCTGATTTTTTAATGTAGTTATCTGCATGGTGGGTTTTCTTTTTTTTACTACCATCTTTTTATCTTCATCTATGTGTCAGCAAAGTGATTTATATTTTGTCCAACCATTTTGTTTATAAACCTAGACTGATCAAGAGATGCTGAAGGAGTTAAAAATGAAAGAAAAATTAAATATGCCTTTTTTTCTTTTTTGACTAAAGTTCACTCAATAGAAGGCTCAAGAGCCACTCATGGTAGGTGTTTATTAAATGAGGTGTGTGATATGAATGTAAGAGGAGGTAGAAGGAAATGAAGATTGAGGATAAGGAGGATAGATAGATAGATAGATAGATAGATAGATAGATAATTTGACTAGAAAAAATTAAAATTGTTATGTTCAGGAAAGCATCCATAAGGGAGTTTATTCTACGAAGTAACAGTTATTGAGGGAAAAGCTTACAATTGGAATATGCAGGAAATGTGGGTGATACAACTCCATGGATGTAGCATGATGAGCCCTAACTATAAATGCCTGTAACTAAAAGAGTGGATACATAACCGAACATTTACTATAGAAATAGCGATAGAGTAGCAATTTTACAACATTGGATCTATGCGAATGAGACTGGAGACTGGGAGATAAGTCCTCAAAAGAGTTAAATAAACTTTCAAAGAATGTCACTAAATTTATCAAATATATATCTTCACTTTTCTCAAATAAAAAAAAAACTCTGTGTGTGTGTGTGTGTGTGTGTGTGTGTGTGTGTGTGTGTGTGTGTGTGTGTGTGTGTGTGTGTATGTGTGTGTGTGTGTGTGTGTGCACGCATTTGTATATCTACATGTAAAATGTGGATAAAGAATTTTTAGTTCAAAAGGGTTCAGGCTAAGTTTATAAAATTGACAATAATAAAAGAAGTTACAATTTTCATATTTAATTAATTTCTCTTGTTAATAATAGAAAATAACATATTTTCAATATGGAAAAGAATCTGAGAGTAAACCAAGTGTATTTGCATCTTTTTTGTCTGCAACTTTTAATGTCATCATTACAAGGGAGATAACTCATATCTCTTCTGTGGCAATCCCCTGCTCCACCGGCAAAAGTCCAGTTTGCCAAACAGAAAGGTGTTTGGATGCTTTTTGTCCTTACCACCTTGTTGTGGCATTACCATTTTATGCTAGAAGATTACCAGTTGTTGATAATTTATTGGATGCATATTTATGTGAGAGAGATAGTGTACTAATAGTATTGGGAACACATGGGATGTTTTCTCAAACAGTTAACATTTTATTGCCTTAGCAAACTAAATAGAAAGAATATAAAAAGAGGTAATTTAAGTCTGCCTATAGAGATATATACATATATGTAAAATCCTGTTAAAGATGTTAAGAGACTTACATTGGAGAAGAGTTTCTTCCTGGTTTGGTAGACTTATCAGCTTAGATTATTTGTATGCTATTTTGGGTGTAATACAATATGTGGTTCTCTGAGTACACAGAAGTCCCCTGGGAGGGAAACAAGGCATGTCTTGCACTTACAGCAATCTGTGGGTAAAAAGAGAAAGAGAGTTTATAACCTTTTTATACTGATTTTTGCTAACATCTAGCAATTATTAGAAGTTTCTTCAGAAATAAATGGGGAAATTCCAAGACCTTTTTCAGCATAATTTTAACTGGCTGAATTGGGAACTTTGCTGTTATATATACAGATTTTACTCATTATAATTTTTGCAGGAAAGTGATAGCAACAAATAAATCATTAAATAACCTCTAACCTTTAGTACTGGACTATGTAGGTGTATGAAACCAAAATAATAAATAATAAAAGAGAAATTAAAAATTCAGTAATAAAATTACTTTATAGATAAGAATGATAATTAACAATAAATAAAACAAAAATGGGATTATAAAAAATAAATAAATATGAAAACACCCATCATGCACCAGAACATAGGTTTTTGTCACCAATTGAAACAGAAATCAAATTTTCTCTCTCTTCACTTTCAACAGCCAAATGAAGCAGATGTCCAGGGACAGCACTCTGGCAGATTATATGTCTCCCAGCAGATAAGCAAGAACTTTTTATCTTTGTATGGTGGAGTAATGGATAGCGGAGATTGAGGAATCGGAGAGCCAAGTTTGAATTCCAGTCAAATCCATTACCTTCACTTACATGCTAATATCCTTGGGAAAAGTATGCATCCTCTTCTTCTCCCCCAGATATGTGTAAATAGCAGGACAGACCGGGTTCTATAGCCTTGGATGGCAACTGGTCTACCACAGAAAGAAATGGCAACCAACTGCAGGAAAAAATCTGCCTCATCAGTCATGTATCGAAAGATACATGATCGCCTAAGCATGTATTATGCATGACACATAACTGACTGATATGTATTTTAAAATATGCATTTTCTCTGAAATGTATATGAAAGCTTTTTATCATTTTTATGCTTATTGTGTTGTATCTTGTATATGATTTGTTTGTAATGTATATATTTCCGTTGAAGGGCTGATGATATCTTTTCAATCTCTCCAAAATTACATATATAAAAAAAGAAGTACAGTCAGACAAGTATATCATAAGTAAACCCACAACAGCTTCATCTTACAAATAACATAATTTTATTTTCCCTTTCACAGCATATTTTCAGATAGATAAGATGAAGATATATTTTGAGAGCATGCTCAATTTGACAGACTTTGAATCAAACAATAATTCTTCTGGCTTTGTAGACATGTTTAATGCCTTTGGATACATAGATAATATAGCAGTTATCAGGGCAGAAAATTTAACTGGTAAGCCAGGTTCAAATTCCAGCATAGTCTGTTGCATTGACTTTTGCACAAATACTCTTGTGAAAGTAATGAATCCATCTCATCTGCTATGAGTTAAATATCAGGTTAGACTGTGCTTAGAGAGTCTACCATGCTATTTAAATTGAGTTACAGCCAGTTTAAGACTACTCTGAATTCAAAACTGTGGAGAAACAACATGAAACTACTTCACTATCTTTCCCAAAAAGTTATGACATTTCATAGATAATTGTTTTAACTTACAGAAGGCTACTGAATAGAATAATCACACGAAGGTTGGTAATGAATGATAATACTTAGGACAAGAACGACACATATAAGTTTCACCAGTGGCACATAGAAGTACTCAACTGTTAGAAGTGAATCAAGTGAATTCCACAATGAATCTCCAACTGCAGACCACAGACTAAAACATACAGTATTTTCTACTGTATTTATAGGAATGGGGGCATACTCATTATCGTCCATAGGTATACTGCAACAATAATAAAGAAAATGAATTTGTGGAGAGACATGATAGCTTACATCCTGAAAGGACATGCCATTAAAAAATGCTTTTATATGTCATCATACCCAATATATATATATATATATATATATATATATATATATATATATATATATATATATATATATATATATACACACATACACACACACACACACCATAGCATCTTATATGTAATGCCTAAATTTAGGGTTAGAAGAAAAAATATCAGAAATTCATGTTTAATTAAACTTTATTCATTAACATAGATTCTTTTATTATAATTAACCTCCTTCAATTGACCCACAAACTTCAAAATGCTGTTTTTTGTAAAATTGATTTGGTTTGGAAGAAAAAGGTACTTTCCATTTATTCATGTATATTAAGAACTGGTCCATCAAGGCAATTCTGTATACTCTGGAATACATGGTAATTGGATGGAACAAGATTTGGGGGATATGGAATATTTTCCCTACCAAAATGTTCAATCTTTTCAGATTTGATCTTTACTGAATAGGTCCATGGGTTATTATGATGCAACTTTTCAAATCCTTTTATGGCAATCCTTCTATTTAAATGATTAATACCATAAACACTGAATAAGGATCTATCCAATAAACACTGGATAAGGATTTATCCCAGACATGTTTAATTATAGTCTTATTTCATAAGCACTGAATAAGTAGCTATCCCATAAACATTGAATAAGGATTTATCCCATAAACACTGAAAAGGGATGTATCCATAAACACTGAATGAGGATTCATCCCATAAACATTATATAAGTATCTATCCCATAAACACTGTATAAGGATCTATCTCATACATGTTCATTTATAGAGTCTTATCCCATAAACACTGAATATAGATTCATTCCATGAACACTGAATAATGATCTATCCCACAAACACTGAATACGAATGTATCCCATAAGCATTTATCCCATAAACACTGGATAAGGACATATCCCATAAAAATGAAAAAAGGATTTATCACTTAAACACTGTATAAGGATCTATCCTATAAATACTGAATAAGGATGTATCCCATGAACACTGAATAAGGAAATATCACATAAAGACTGAATAAAGATTTATCCCATAAAAACTGTATAGTGATTTATCCCATAAACACTGAATAAGGATCTATCTCATAAACACTGTATAAGAATTTATCTCATACATGTTTATTTATAGAGTCTTATCCCATGAACATTGAATAAGGATGTATCCCATAATCAATTAATAAAGATTTATCATAGAAACATTGAATAAGCATTTATCCCATAAACACTGAATAAGGATCTATCCTATGAACACTTAATAAGGATGTATTCCATAAGCACAGTATAAGAATTTAGCCCATAAACACTGAATGGAAAGCAAGAAGAGAGTTCCACATGCAAGAAGTGCAAGAAAAAAAACTGTTAGCATAGAACTTATAGTTACATCTAGCAATTTTAACTGTAAAAATATGAGACCTTGCTGCCAATCTAGTACTGCACTTAAATTCATAAAGTCTAAGTACCAAAGAGGGAAATTCATCAGAACACTTACCAAGAAAATATGAGAATTAAAATAATTCTATCAAATATTTTTAATTTGGATTACTCTTGATGAATTGCAGAAAAACATTTTGGTGGTTTTCAATGTTTTCTTCAGTTTTTATTAAAATAAAAATCAGTAAGATTGCCACAGCTTATGGTTGTTATAATATCTGAACTGTTTTTATATGAGATATGGTAAAAATAGTTTTTGACCATCATGGCATCTGTCTACTCAATTTACATCCCACAAATAGCCAAGAGCGTTTATATACTTAGTTGCATCACTCAGAAAAATCCTAAATGGCAGGTTGAAAACTTAGAACAAACATAACATCCTAAGGAAACTGAAAGGGAAGTGACAATGGATGTAAAGTAAACCAGGCATAAAAAGAAATGCTCAGATATCATTAATTGTTGTTGTTGACTCATTTTCCTTTTGTCTTTTAAAATACCTTTCCATCTGTAATAGTTGTTCTACTGATTCATACACTCATATGAGATAGACATTTATAAACATCTTTGAGAAATTTGTTTTAAGTATTTACACTGCCTTGTGAACAATGAATTATTTTCAACCCTATAGTCCCTTCCCCACAGACAAAATATCACAATCCTATCACTATTTCCATGGCAAATGTTCAAACAAGCTATATTCCTTTGTTCCACCAGTTCAGATCTTTACAGCTAAGATCCACCAGGCCACATACACAGGGCTGAATCATCTTCATTCCCCTCAAATCCCATTGATAAGTAGGAAGTCCAATTCAGACAGCTTCTTCCTGAGAACTATGACTTTGTAGAACAGACTCCCAATAGAATGTTTCTCTGATCACTAAAATCTTAATCTCTTGATATCAACTGTTATCTATCCTACAAATACTCAAAATTGCACTTACTTCTTCCTCTTACATCAATAAAACAACCTCATTCAAGTAACCCTTTACTTTGAGTGGATCTGAAAGAAAGAACATAAATCAGTCTAAACTCATTGAAATTTATACATCTGTCCAGAATGTATTCAGCTATTTTGAATAGCTTAAGTATTAGTTAAGGAACCTTGAAGTAATTTTGCAACCAATCAGAGGGGACCTTACTGCACATGCATGAACAGACGAGGCGTTTTTCATTATTTTATTTTTATTTTCTTTGTAAAACATCACATCTGTCAGCCTCTATTATAGTCAACATCTAGCTACATCTGACATTTGACTGAGTACATAATACAAATCTGTTTAAGATATCTCATCAATTGCCTTTGTAGTATATATTTTTAAATTGTAAAGAGACTTTATGGACACCCTGTACATCATTTACCAATTTATAAAGAAATAAATATGAAAATTTGATGAAATTAAGGAAAACACAACATGGTAGCTGATGGTAATCCCAAAAGAGAATTTTGCAGATCAGTTTAAAAAGTAGAAGGTACACTGGGCTAAATCTATGAAATCCTAATAGCATTTTGCAAAGGAGTAAGGCACCATTGCCCTAGGTCAGCTATTTTTTTGTTAAATGGCTGGATATTTCTGGACAGAGTTTTAAATACTACAAAATTTCTTTACACATTGGTTGGGAAAATGTGCTTTATTTGTATTTATATATTTAATTTTAACATTTTACAAGTATTCTGACAAGAAATACAGAACATAATAGCTACCAGAAAAAGTCTTTTTTAAACATTTTGAAAACTTTGACCTTGCCTGGATTTCAACACTAGCTTTGACAACAAAAGTAAACCATCATGTTTTATTTTTTATTGTATATACAAGAGGAGGTATGATGGATATTGGCTCGGATTATGGAATCGGAGAGCCGAGTTCAAATTACAGTTGAATCTTTTGCATTCACTTATGTGCTAATGCCCTTGGGAAAGGTATTAATCCTCTTCTTCTTCTTCCTCCAGCTATGGATAAATAGTAGAGCAGACTGGGTTCTATAGCCTTGGATTGCATCTGGTCTAGGAGAAGGACAACACTGAATTCAAAATCTGCGGAGGTTCATTTGGGGACCTTGTGGCACATCATGCACCAGGTCTCTGTATTTGGCCGTTCAAAAAGTGTGGTTTGTTCTGCACAAAGCCTTCACCACTATAATCAAATCTTATGTGCTGGTGTCTGGGCTGTCAGTTCCTGCTTGACCCTAATATGTCAAATACAACAGGAGAGTCCACCATATACAAGATAAAATTATAATTCTGTTTGTTCTTTAGTTATGTAGAACGTATGTTATGTCTTACCATTAGCTCAAGTAAATAAATGGCTATTCCTGTTTGATTAAGATGATAGATGAAAGGAAAGATATATCAAAGGTGTTGTTTAGCTTTAGGGAAAGAAAGAAAGAAAGGAATGAATGAAAAAAAGGAAGATAGTGAAGGCAATAACAGTTTCATGTGTTTAATATCTGCTTCAGTGAAATGGAAAACCTTGTCAGTTTTGAATCTTTTCATTTGTATTCTCTTACTTCATATTTAAGCTTGTTATTTTTAATGCTATAAAAAACGAACATATTGAAAATTGTATATATACAACAATAAATATGAACAATATTTACATTATTCGGACTATTGTCCTCATCTTTGTCGCCATATTTATTACAATGTTTCAGCTGTTGTATGCTCCGGTCTTCTTCAGGAGGTTGTTATGTTGAACTGAACCCTTTATTTCACTCACTGGGGTAGACTGTTCTGGTTCCACATGCCATATTTAATGGATGTCAGTTATCAGTTATCTCCTGTTAATTTCCCTCTGAAAGTTCTCCACTGCCGTAGCTGGGTATTGAACTCATTGTCCTCAAGGACACATGGCACAGTGGATAAAGGCGTTAGTTAGATCCAGTGACAGGACCCAAAGAGTGTGAGTTCAATTCCCGGCTAAGGCAGTGGAGAACTTTCAGAGGGAAATTAACAGGAGATAACTGATAACTGACATCCATTAAACATGGCATGTGGAACTAGAACAATCTACCCCAATGAGCGAAATAAAGGGTTCAGTTCGACATTCCAACCACCTGAAGAAGTCCGGAGCATACAACAGCTGAAATGTTGTAATAAATATGGCGACAAAGATGAGGACAATAGTTCGAATAATGTAAATAATGTACATAATACCTCATCTCAGAAATATAGACAGATAATAAATATGTAAATAAACAACAGTGAGGAAGAAGAGCTAGGATGACAAAATAAAGCCCCATAAAAAGGTGAATCAAAATCTTAACAACAATAAACAGGAAAATAACAAAAAAAAAGGGTAACCTGTTTTCAATCCTTACTCTTTGCAGCCAATCCAGAACAAACATGTAAAGTGTGCATGCAACGTATAAAATTTAATTTAATACAGCCAGGAAATCAGCATAGGAGAAAAATATTATTGTAATATTTTGTTAAAGTTATGTTCATATATTTAATGAGGCAGTAGGGACAATTTCAATGGGTATTTTATAGATGCGGAATTCTCAAAGTGCTTATTCAATCATTAACTTAAGAACAGTGTAGAAACTGTCCCTGCTCTTACAAGAAAAATCCTTGTAGATCCATCAGAAAATTTAAATAGGAAAACTGTGAAAATTTCTAGTATCTATTAATATGCATAAAAAGATTAATCAAATAAATATAGAATAATTGTATTTCAAGAAATTGGGGATAATGAAACTGTCTTCTGTTGATTTCAACCATTTTGCATTTGATATTATGTTAAAGAAATTATCTAAGTCTTCATAAACAGTGAATTTGCCAAGAAAAATTAATCATTTTCTATCAGAGTAATTGATATTAACTTTTACTTTAAGATGATATGTGAATGACAAGTGAATGCTGACATCACTCGGATGTGTGAACATTGTTTTTTCAAGTGTATTGTCCAATAAGTTTCCACTGAAACTTACTGTGTACTTGGCAGAGTTTTTGTGGAGGAAATTGTCACTCTAGTATCCCAAGAGTCTTTTGTGGTGTTGTGAGTAGGAGGTAAAGATCTACCCCTTTATGAGTGTCCTTCATAGCTGACTGGCCAGAGGATATACTTAAATCAGAGAAAAAGAGTAAAATAATGTGATCAGTGGGAGAAAACTTCATTTGAGTACCAATACAAAATGTCTGCCCAGAGGAAATATTTTGGAATAGTGTGTAATAATGGGAATGAATATGATTGTGGTTGTTTGTGTGGAGGTAACTACAAGATTTATCAAATCATCCAATGTTGTGGGAAGAAAACATAACAAAGTTTTCACTTCTTTTCTCTGAAAAAATATGAAAGGTTTCTCTGCATTATTTCATAAAAATATGAAAGGAGAGAAAATGTTACTGTCTATCTTTGCTATTTAGGAATAGAAAACAATTTAGTGAACTCTTCTGGTGATGCAGAAAAATATTACACACACAAAGAAATATATCTATGAATATACATAGTTTTGTATATTTGGGTATCAGTCTTTCTTTTATACATGTTTCAATGAATGTGACAGACAAGGAAAATTTTATAAGATTTTTATTCAGTTTTCTAATGTTCTTTAAAAAACATCAGTTACTCACTTTCATTTATTAGACATTGAATTGTGTCACTTCATGTCCTCTATAACTTGCTTGACTTTTCAGTTAACTTGAATATTTATGAATATTTATGAGTGTTCCTAGACTTAAAAATTTTGAAAAAACAAATACATTTTTACTTCTGTATATAAATACTTGTTAAAAAATAGAATAATGCATTTGCCTTGATATATATATATATATATATATATATGTAATAGAATTTTGGGGATTTAGACAAATCATTATAGTAATTCATTGACATTTCGTCCTATTTTGGGGACTCATCAGTAGTGTGCATCCACTACCGAGATTTGATTATGAGTAACAGTGCTATATCGAATTTATTCAGTTTCTTCTTTGTCACCGAGGTCCATTGGTACAGTTGGTATGATGCTTGCATTGTATCGAAGTGGTCCGGTAGTGGATGTACACTGCTGATGAGTCCCAAAATAGGATGAAATGGCCATACAGTGCTTTCTGAATTCTGTTGAGGATTCTTCTAGACTCAATGAATTACTATAATATATATATATGGTAGGATAATGAACAAGTAGGAAGCAGATCTCAATCTAACATGTTTCACTTTGTCAGAGATCAAGATAGAAATGATAAAAAACGATAAAAAGCAAAGAGACGCAGACTAATGGTATGTTGCGTTTGACTATTTCTTATTGGTTAGATATGTGTCACATGTAATGAAGTAACAGGTAATATTCAAATACATGTGACAAACATTCTGGGCACTAAAGTGTATAAAAGTTAGATGCAGCAGGACGTTTTGAAAAATTTTGTTTTGGTTTGATTTTTCATTAAAGTATATCTCATGTGTATTTTGTATATATCTTCATTGATTTTTATCTATTACAGAGAGATATGTCAGATTCAGGAATAATGGATCTGTAGTAAATATGTATGCATATATATATAATTTCCATAAGGAATTTTCTTCTGGTGCAGTCCTAAAAAATATTGTTATACATTGAGAAAATATGTGCATATACAAGTTAAAAGGTACAAGCAAGTGTATCAGTAATTCATAAGATATTTTTATAAAAGTGAAATAGGAAATAACTTTTATTTTCTCTATAAATACATTTTTAGGTTTGGATCAGTGGAAAAAATATAAAATTGTAACAAATAATATAAGAGTAGTTTTTTGGTTGTTTGTTGCTCCTTTTTTTTAAATATTAATCAATTGTTATCTTTATAGGTAACTTAAGAAGATGCTTAAAATTTGTTATTAATATATTTTTCTCATAATAACCCATGACTAACCCAGAAAGTGGAAAATTTCTTGTCAGTATTATTTACTATTATCATAATGAACAGGTAGTCTATAAAACTATCTCAAATAAAGAATTGACTTGTTATATAATTTATCAATAAAATAATATGAAAGTAGAAACAAGATTCTCTCTAGTAAAACTTAATAATTGTTTTTGAATGCTTTTGTTAAGAATGAGGGAATCAGTTTTTTAATCTTCATCTTAAAGTTCTTTTCATTGCCTTGTGTTGTATTTTGTCAATATATACTGACCTATTATAATGTTGCATAGTAAATAAAACAACTGCTGGTAATACAAATGAAGTAGGCAAGACGCCTTAAATAAAGAACTCAAAGTGAGTCAGGAGAAGTCTGTTGGAGTCAGTCATAGAGAATTCTAATGACATCATGGTGAGTAGACATAATATTATAACTATTTGGAGTAAGGTATAACTGGCAATGACGAGTCAAAACCCATACAGAGTAGGAAAAAGTACTTTTTTGTTTCAGTGCACATGATAACAGTGATGGTGAGAAATTAGAATCATATTATTAGTTTAATTTTTTTTCTCTTTGGTGTGTGTAAAAAAGAAGAGAAAGAAAGAAAAAAAACAGATATTCTTGAAATATAGAAGAATTATTAATCCAGGTGGTAAAAATACAACAATAGCAACAGCAACAACAGCAGTTGTTGGTACTCCAGAAACAACGACAAAATTTAATTGAAATAATATAGGAGAAAACAGAAAATTCCTCAAGTTCTTTCACTCCTGATGTGGTGTCAAGTGCCATAACTGAATTCACATATAATTCAGATGATGGAATTTTAGAAAATATGAGCAAATTATAAGAGAAAATGCAGTGACTGGGAAGACAAGAAAAAAACAAGACTTTTGTCGAGAAAGTTAGCACGAGTAGAACATGAAAAATACTGTAATTTTGTACTACCAAAAAAACAGGAGAAATTTGTTTTGAAGAAACAGTAAATGTTCTGACTAAAATTTTTTAGCTAGAAAAGTTTGTTATTCAATACTGATCTGACCAAAAAATGAAGATGAAAATTTGGCCACATATGCTGGAATTGTTAACAAGGAGTGTGAAAGATTCAAATTAAACAAACTGACTCTAGATATGTTTAAAAGGTTAATTTTTGTTCAAGGGTTAATTGTGAAAAAAGACACAGAAATACATGTTAGAATTCTAATGAAACTTGAATAGAGTGAAAAACTTATACTACAAGACATATTGGATGAATGTCAGAGAATCCTAAATCCTAAGATGTGATACAGTAGAAATTGAAGAAATGAATGTGCATACACACAAACTAAAGGAAACTGTGGAAAAAGAAAAATTAATCCATGTTTCACATGTGGAAGGTTACATCTTGGAGTCGACTGTCCCTTTAAGAACTCAAAGTGCTACAAGTGTGGAAAAGTAGGAAATAAAAAGTCACACTGTAAAACTAAAGCAAGGGAAAGTTCTCATAGAAAAAATTGCATACACAGTGTTGCAACAGAAAAGATAATTACAGCAAGCCAAAGAAAATTTGTGTATGTGAAAATTAATCATGTGGATATAAAAATGCAACTAGACATGGGTAGTGATATCACAATACTCAACAAAACCACATGGAAGGCAAACAAAAAACCTATATTAAAAAGAACTTAAAAAATCACACATGGCATGTTGGGCAAGAAATTATTTTTTTATTGGTGAAATGACTTGTAATGTCTCATTTCATAAGAAGTGTGTAAAACTAAGGCTTATATGTTAAAAAATACTATAAATTTATTCAATACTGACTGAATGGAATTATATGAGTTGCAGCATTTACCTATAAATATTTATTGCAAAAATGTAAGTGGACAAGTGATCAGTTTAAAAAAACAGTGTCAAAATTTAAAAGAAGAATTGTAAAAATGTTTTCCTGATGTTCTGGGTCGGTGTTCCAAAGTCAAAGTGAAATTTCAAGTGAAAAATGGGTTGACACCAGTGTTTAAACCGAAACATAGTGTACCATTCATAGCATTGGATCAAGTCAATGAAGAATTAGACAGACTTGAAAAAATAAGTGTAATTAAAAAGATTAACCATTCAAAATGGGTAGCACCAGCATTGTGCGTAAAGAAAAAAATAATAAAATTTGTGTGTGTGCAATTTTTCAACAGGCTTAAGCAAATGTTTAGAATCCTATATCTACCCATTACCAATTCCAGAGGAAATTTTTGTGAATTTAAAGGGTGGAAAAATTTTTTCAAAGCTGGATTTTTCTGAAGCATATTTACAAATACAGGTTCAATAAGAATGTTCAAAGTTAATAACTACAAACATTCACAAAGAATTGTATAAATTTAACCAACATCCTTTTGGAATAAAAGTGGCTCTAGCTATGGAACAAAAAGCTATAGAAACTATTCTTGCAGATTGTGATTTCACAGTTGCTTATCTGGATGATATATTAATTAAAAGTGTATCTAAAGAACAACATATCAAGCATGTGAAAAAAGTTTTAGAAAAAAATATGAGAATACAGGTTCAAACTCAATGAGGAAAAGTGTAAGCTGTTTTTGCCTAAAATCAAGTACCTAGGACAAATTATTGACAAAAATGGTTGTCAACCACATCTGTCGAGGGCAAGTGCAATTAAGAATATGCTTCCTCCGAAAAACATTACTAGGTTACAAGCATTTCTGGCATTAGCAAATTATTATCAAATCTATATACTTAATATGCAGAATTTGAGAGCTCCATTGAACAATTTGTTTAAAAAGGTGTAAAATGGAACTGGACTGATAAATGTCAGAAAGTATTTGAAGAAATCAAGAAAATACTAATATCAGATATATCATTAGTACACTACGATCCAAAACAGATGCTAGTGACTATGGTATAGGAGTAGTAATTCTACATAAATATGATGATGGTAACATGAAAGCCATCACACATGCTTCTCATTCACTCCTACTGGCAGAAAAAAACTACAGCCAGATCAAAAAAAGGCATTAGCAATATTTGCAGTGAAAAATTTCACAAATTTATACATGGAAGGAGTTTTCATTTACAGATAGAACATAGACCTCTATTATCAATTTATGGTTCGAAAAAAGTAATTCCTACACATAAAGCAAATAGATTACAACACTGAGGTACCATCTTATTAAATTACAATTTCAGGATGTAATACCAGTCATCCAAAACATTAGGACATGCTGATGGTTTATCAAGATTGATACCAAAAATACTGAACTGTTTGAGAACACTATTATTGCAGCATTAAAAAGTGAAATAGAAATTAAAAATGTATTATGCAATGTAGTATACAAACCACCAGTTACCCTGGAAGAAATGAAAGTGATGTAATGGAATAACCTGTCACCCCATGAGTAACTACACCTATAAGTAGTAACTACCTACCTATAAGTAGCGGTAAGACTACAGGAGTCTAGCTGGGATCAGTTGAGTATGACTCAGACTTACGCGAGAACTACTGACCTTCCAATAGTAGCACTCACTACTTGCAACAATTGTGTATTATTCTTATTTTATCCACCATGTTGTTCAAGTATATATTACTATTAGCATGGAATATAACAGAAAATAAAAGCAGAATGAGACATGTTTATTTTGAAAATAATAAATGATTAAAAGAAAGTAAGAAAGGTAGGCGGCTTTTAGAATGCAATCCAGATTTGAATGTTTACTCATTATGTAACAGAATATTGATGTTTTCACAAAGAGTAGTAATACCTAACATATTACAAAAGTGGATATTAAATGAATTTCATAGTGGACATCCAGGAATTTCAAGGATGAAATCTCTTATGAGAAACTATATATACTGCACCAAAATGAATCAAGACATTGAAAAATTAGTAAAAGCCTGTAGAGGTTGTGCTCTAGCAGCAAAATCAACTACCAGAAAATTAAAACCTTGGCCAAAGACAAATACTCCATTGTAAATACTGCACATAGATTTTGCAGGTCCAATAAATGGATCACATTATCTTGTGGTAGTGGATAGCTTTACTAAGTGGTTTGAAATTTGTAAGTGCAAAAAAACAATTTCCACGGTTACAGTGAATTTTTTACACAAACTGTTTGCAAGATATGGTATTCCAGATGCCGTAGTCCTGGATAACAGTACACAATTTACTGCTTATCAATTTAAAGAATTTTGTAAAATGTTCTTGATTGAACATATTACTAGACCATCATATCACTCAATTTCAAACAGACAAACTGATGTGGGTACTTTTAAGAGGGCTTTGAAAAAAGCAAGTAATGAAAAAGTGAATGAAGAAGTACTACAAAAATTCTTGAGAGTATACCAGATAACACCAAATCAGAGTATACCAGATAACACCAAATCAGAGTATACCAGATAATACCAGCAAAATTGATGTTTACAAGAAAAATTTAGTCAGTGTTCAACAGGTCAAAATGAATAAGAAAGGATAAAAAAAGGACTCAAATTTTTTCAAAATTGGTGAAAAAGTGTTATTCATATAAAAATGAAAAAGAAATGTGGGAAAACTGTGTAATAAGGTCATAAATTGGAAAAATAACATATATAGTAAAAGTAAAAAAATGGGAACACAAAAGGCTTTGGAATCAGTTCTAGAAAAGGTTTACTGAAGAAAGACCTGCAAGAAAGGAAGAACATATGCAAGTACTGTATTATACTTTTGATGTACCAACACCCCAAGAATTTGTTGAACATATGAGTATGATTACCAGAAAAAGGAAATGTATGGAAAAACTAGAGGTTGACCCAAAATGAAAGAAATACAAAGTTCAGTATGTGGCAAACTCGCCAGAAAGAGGAGGTGGTGAATACTAAGAAATAAAATTAAAAAAATCTCAAAAGTGGGGATGTTGTGGAGTAAATAAGACACCCCCAGTAACACAAATGAACTAGGCAAGACACCTTAAATAAAGAACTCAAAGTGAGCCAGAAGTTCATTGGAGTCAGTTGGAAAGAAGTCTAACATTACGATGAGTAGCTGATGAAAGATATAATATTATAAACACTAGGAGTGAGTTATAATATATACTCAGGCAAGTATATAGAATTTCATGAAAATAATAAATTAAGTGATATCACAACTCAGTCCTTAATAACAACTGACACTGATCATCACTAACGAGGAGAGTGAGATAGTAAGTAATGAAATACTATCTCTGCTTATTGTACACTGATGACATGAGTTTAGACATAATGTTAAAGAACAGTAGAGTAGATTTTGCATGTATATGAAAGATATAGATATTTTTTTATTTGTCTATTGTCTTCATCCAGCAGTTTCATGTATATTTTTTAATCATTGTATTCTTAATAAATACAAGAAAAAAACTGTACATACAAGTACTCATTGTGTTGTTTCTTATTTTGCTTCTGGCAAGTCAGAAAAATATTTTTAGAAACATAATACAGCTTTAAAATATTTCTTCACCTTATAATTTAACACTAAAAACATGAAAAAAAATTAATGCTAGCCTATTTTAACAGTATTTACCTATCTTTAATATGTGCATGGCTAAGTGGTTACAATTTTAGCATTCTGACCATGAAACCTGGGAAATGCATGAAAACCATACCATAGGTTAACCCAAGCCTTGTGAATGAAATTAGGTAGATGAAAACTGTTCAGAAGCCATTGATGGCTGTGCTAGCACAAAGTTATAAGTCATCGTGACAGAGGGATTGAGCATACTGGTGATCATTCCAGATTATGAGCTCCCTCCAAGAAACTCTAAGGTCTGCTCAGCATAGTTGCAATATAAACCATTTTTGCTTTGTAAATATTGAATAAATACAAATGTACCTGAGCATGTGCCTGCAACAGGGATTAACTAACCACCTCAGCAGATAGGCATACTCAGAAATGAACAACCATTCACACATATCTTTATATTCCATAAAAAATGTAAGTTAATTTTGCTAAGAGATTTTCAAATTTATAAATTATAAACTAAACATTAAAATTATCTAACACTGCCCATTAATATTCACAGAAAAGTTTTTAAATTCACTTTTAACACATCAATAAAAAAAATGAATAAGAGAAAAGAGTCTGTCTATATCTCCGAAATGAGGTATTATGATTACTTACATTATTTACATTATTATTATCCTCATCTTCATTGCCATATTCAAAACGTTTCAACCATTCTTCAGGTGAATGGAATTTTAAAATGAACTCTTTATTTCATCCACCGGGGGTAGATTGTTCTAGTTCCACGTGCCATACCTCTTCTGGGTGTCTTGGTTATTTCCTTTTAACTGAACTCTCCAAGTTTGGTTCACCACTGCTGTGGCCTGGTATTGAACTCTCAACTCTTTGGGTTTAGTCACTGAATCTAACCAACATCTTTATCCACCAGGCTTCAAGGACAAAGACCCAGTGGATAAAGACGTTGGTTAGATCCATCAAACATTCTGTAGAATGTTCTGTAGAATGTTTGATCTTGGTAACTAAAATTCACCACTGAATTAAGTGCATTGACAAGGAAGGAGATGATGTTGAAAAATAAATATGTTTTGTATAAAATAAATGCTTTTTTCATCATTAGGTAACAGATTTATATATATACCTACATATGTGTGATAAGATAAAGAACAAATAGGAAATGTTTATCAATCTAACATGTTTCACTTTTATTAAAGCTTCATCAGAGACTGAGATATGGAGAAAAAGAAGAAAGAAATTCTGATATTTTTACTTTTGTTTTGTTTGATTTTCATTGGTCAATCATGTTTCACTTGCATTTGATTCTTTTAAACCAATATTAGTATAATTTGCAACATTCTGAATTCAAGAAGAGATGATGTGCCCATTTGGAATTTCAAGAAATTAATGGATTCCAAGTCTACCTGAAAAACTGTAAATATTGCTATATGTATGTAAATGTATAAAACTTCTAGTTTATCAGTGTGGGAATCAGATGATAATATATATTCGTAACTGTGTGAGTGTGTGTGTGTATGTCCATCAGACATTATGTTTGTTGGTTTTTCATATGTTGATTTTGGAATATTTTTATGTACATACCATTTGTTTTAGATAAACATACATTAGATTCTTTAAGAATGGATTCAATAAAGTTTAGTGATGTAATATAATGTTTTTGATGTGTGTTTATAGTTGGTAATATTGTGTTTTATTACGTGTGTGTGTGTGTGTGTGTGTGTGATCAAATTAGCATAAAAGTTGCTCAGAATGGAAAAACTGAATAAAAATCTTTGCAATTTTATCTAAAAAGATATTTGGATAATAACTTAAAATATTTTTTTGCTTCAAGGCAAATTCAAAAGGGTCACCTTGCTTAATTTCTTAATGTTAACTAATAGCCATGTCTGTTCCTTAACAACCAGTTTTTGCATATTTTAATTTTTGAAACTTATCAATTCTTTTTTTTTTTAATATTGGTCTTTTAACTTGATTTTTCAAAATAAAACTTTTCATTTAATTTTTTCATTTTTAATTATCCTGCAAAAACCAAAAAAAGAACACTCCAGACAATATTTAACAAGAAAATTAAGAACTAAATGATATATCTATAATATTTTAAATGGGGTGTTTGAAAACCCACTGTACAAATGGTGTGACAATGCCCCCACTCCCAGTACTACGTGGGTGTTAATAAAGACTAAAGTAACAGACTGTAAGCAGTACCAGATTAAAATAGTAGCAAAAGTCACAAATATTACAGGTGCCACATTTTCAAGAGCCTTGCATGAAATACTTTCAAGATGCCTGATAAATAGGCACCTTAGGCTCTGACAATGCTAATATTTACCTGTTGAGAGAGCTGCATCGTTAATTATTCATCATTTCAGGTAACATTATATCGAAGCCATGAAATTGACTCAAGTATTTCATTAGAATTTATAGTTTTCAGGGCTTGTTTATAATGTTACTAGAAGTTAAATATTTATGTTTCATAAGCTCTATAACTGTGCTAGTAAACCTTTTCTTAATCATTTCACCCCAAGCAAGGCAATAAAGCCACTAAGATACAATTGTTACTGAGTATGAGAGAATTTGAGAAAAAGAAAACATTATTAAGGAGAGAAAACAATAAAAGAACATGAATTAAGAAAACAGAAGATAATGACTGACATTGCATTTAAATTTTTGAAGGTCAAAGTTCACTGGAAACTGGAAGAGAGTTCCATAAGTGAGATATGCAATAAAAGAAACTGTTAGCATAAAACTTACAGTTACATCTAAGAATTTCAACTTTAAAATTATGAGACCTAGCTGCCAATCTAGTAGTATACTTAAATTCATAAAGTCTAGGTACCAAAGAGGAAAGTTCATCAGAACAATTACCATGAAAATATTTAGAGAAAAGGCACAGGCAAGCTACATTATGGTGGTAGGAACGTGATTGAAATCAAGATGCCATGTCAGGACCAATAACATTGCAGCTTCTTTAGATTTTATGAAGAATCTCTAAATACATAGGAGAAGTACCAAACCAGATGTGGCATCAATATCCACTGCATAGATGAATGATAGACTTATAAATATATAAATAGATTTTAGTGAGAAGAATTGTCTATCATGACACAGTGAACCAACTTTCCTACTAGCAGACCTTGCTGCATTGTGTCCTTTTTGTAGCAGGAAATTTGCTTCTTCTGAATCAGCTTCTTTATTCTTTCTATACCAAACCTTTTCTTTTGTTGAAAAGGACATCGTTATGAGGGCTCTGATTTGTCTTCCCATTAATGCCAAAGGGCTCAGTTTTCTTCCCGCATGTGGAATGGATCTGTAACTGAGGAACATTTTTGGTAGATACAATGCTATGCTTTCATTAAGTGGTGAGAATACTTTTAATCCCATTTTCACTGTTTGCACCATTCTTTCTGCAATGCCATTGGATTGTTGGTGATACAGTAGCGTCTTGTATGAGATGCATCCAATCTGTTTTAACTACGCATATAAGTTTTCATTGTAAAATTCGGGTACATTGTCAGTGACTATTGTCTGGGGTACTCCATTCCTTGAGAATATAGTTCTTAGTACTTGCTTTATTGTGGTGGATTTTCTGTGCTTTACTCTTACAACCTCTTGCCATCCTGAATATAAGTCCACTAATACTATGAACAATCCCCTATCTCTGACATGTGCATGATCAATGTTGTCCCTATCCCATGGCTTTGCTTCCTTGGGCTATGAGTGAATTTTTGCTTGCTTGAAGTTTTTTTTTTATTTCTGCACATTTTGGGCATCTCTTAACGTATTCCTCTACATCTTTTGAATATCCTGGCCACTAGGCTTGTAACTTTAGTCTTTTTTGCGTTACTGTTATGCCACAATGCACGTCATCTTGCACTCCCTTTAATATGTCCCTTCTCAGTATTCATGGAGCTAATATTAGATCCCCATTGCATATTATACCATTTTATATGGTTAATTTGTGCTTTGTTTCTTTAAAGGGTTGCTCTGCCATCGAACAATTTCTCTATATATTATTTTTTATTCTCTCTACTATTCTGCTTAATATTGGGTCTTCCTTTGTTTCTATTTTGAGTCTATTTAAAGGAAGGATGTCCATTTTTACCCAGTGTATTATTTTATCTTCAGCATTTTCCTGTTTTTCTTCTGTTTCATTCTTGAACTGTAATCGTGATAAAGCATCTACATGAGGGATAGTGTTCCCTATTACATATACTATGTCAAAATCGAATGCCATGATCTTTATCACCCATCTTAAAATCCTTGATGATGTAATTTTTGGCAATTCTTTTCTCTGATTAAATATGAATTCCAATGGTTTGTGGTCCAATTTTAATAAGAATTTTTTTCCTATTAAAATTTTTTGTTCACTTTTCCATGCTCCATACAATCACTAGTGCTTCTTTTTCATTTGTCTTTGTTTATAGTTATACCTGCCTTTTTTAATCTTATTAAAATTTGCTCTGTTTTATATTTTAATTCTTCTTCAGTTCTTGCCCCTACATATATCGTCCTGGTATATTATTATATTTTTTACTTTTCCTAATAAGACTTTTTCAATTGCTTTTTGAAAAATATGGCTTAAAGTCTTTACCCCAAACAGTAGATGAGCCCATCTTAGTAAGCCTATAGGGGTGTTTATCATGGTGATTTCCTTGAATTCCTCATCAATTTCTATTTGGTTTTATGCTGCCTTGAGATCAATTTTTGCAAAGTGTTCCATTTTTGCTAACTTGTGGCTTGCAGTTTTGATATTTGGCAAAGGAAAAGAGTCTGAACATATCTGGTGATTTACAAATCCGTAAATCTCCATCAGGTTTCTTTATCACTACTATTGGTGACACCCAATTCCTACCACCTTGCATTACTCTTTCTATTATGCCTTGTTGTATTATTTCATTTAATTTGACTACTATCAAAGGTAGTATATGAACTAGAAAATTTTCTTGACTCTATATATTTTGGGTGATAATTTTCTTTTAGCTGAATGCTTGCTTTATAGACTTTCAATAATCCTATTTCATTTTCTTCTGCTTCCATGGAATTGATTAGTCTTGCTGTATCCACTTTTAATACATCAATTACAAGTAATCTGTGATCTTTTTTGCATTCTACAACTGTAATGGGAATTACTTCAAAATGTGTGTCAGTTTCAAAATTGCCTTGAAATGTACCCATTATTTTTATAGTCATACCATCAAATTGCTTTAATTGGTTGTTGCTTTTTTTTAATTTAAGTCATCCTAATTTTATCCATAAGTTTTTTGGTATTAACGTGATTTCACTGCCTGTATCAACTTGCATGTTAAATATTTGGCTATTTATCCTCATTTTTTTTCCTCTATTCTTTTTTGCATATTCATTGTAAATATTTTCGCTTCTTCTTCAGAAGGAATTTGTACCTTTTGTACTTTTTCTATTTTCTTTTCGTATTTGCATACGCTCTGAAAATGATCTCTTTTTTTACAATTTGAGCATATTTTTCCTAAAGCTGGATATTTGTATTTGTCTATCGCATGATTTTTTCCACAATATCTACATTTAATTATGGATTTATTCATGCACATCCTGTAGGTCTTGAATTCTTCTTTTGGTTGATTAAATTCTCTAATCAACTCTAATTGTTGTAAAAACTTGACATTAACTTCCAAACTCATGCTACTACTCTGTCGACATTCCAATATTTTTCATTTGTGGTTTTGGTCTTGCAAGCCTTCAATTATTCTGAGAAGGATTAAATCGTCTTCTATAGTCATTTCCCAAACACCCAACTTTTCAAATTCACAATACTTGGCTCATTCTTTCAATCTATGTAAGTATTGTATAATGGACTCATTGGGGTTTGTCTTGTCTCTAAAAACTTGGTTCTTTCAGCAATAACCAATCTTTTCTTTGGTCTTACGTTCTTTTTTATCATTTTACTAATTTCTTCAAATGTCATTTCTTCTAATTCACTCAGGTAACACATTGTCAAAACTTTCTTCACAGCCTTACACCCAGCAGTAGCAAGAAATAAATCTGTTATCTCATTCTCTCCTCCATTGGTCTTTGTGTCTCTTAATTTTTTCATTCTTGCAAATGCAGCAAAAGTTCTTATCCATGTTTCTATGTGTTCTGAGTTGTCCAGCGAATTTAATGATCCTATACGCGACGCCATTATTATGTTTGGTATATCTCTCTGTGTAGTAGCAGTCATAGAACAGTTCTCCACATTACGTTTAGCAAATGAGTTTGCTAAGCAATGCCCTTATCTTCACCAGTTGTTCTCTATTTATATTTGTCTATCTCATTTGCATACAATACTACAAAAACAAATATACTTTTCTTTGATTTTCCATGGTCTGGTCATCAGTATATCTTCAGTCTATCGGAAATTAGTGTTTTCTACCTTCTAGTTTTTTTCAATTTACTAGCACCTTTTCAATGGTGTCAAAAAATATTCTCCTTTAGCCTTGATTACTGCTGCACAAATTTTTGGCATTTGTTGCAAAAGTTTCTCAAATTATAAGTTTGATAATTGATTTCATTATTTTTTTCAATGATTCTAAGAGCTCTTCATTTTTTTTCACTCTTCTGTCAAGTTCATCCCATACTAATTTTGGGAGTAGCTTCAAATTTTTGAACTGTAGTATAGATCAAACATTATACTGTGTGAAAATTTCAGATCAAAATTTGACTTACGTGTTAGTCTATGGATTTATTGACTAACATGTAAGTCAAATTTTGATATCTTAGTAACAAAATTTATGAGACATCACAGTTTTATAAGTGATATCTCATAAATTTTCATATTGATTATGAAGTTATTTTTCTTTTTATCTATGCAATTAATTTTCTTGATTATAAGAGTATAATGCTTAAGCAATGAAGACCTGGACGTATTTATTTTAATTTTATTATAAAACAAGTGAATAACTGTTATTAAGCAGAGTATTGAAAGAAAGAAGAAAGGACTAACTATTAACTGTAAAAAGATATCATACATGATTATCAGTAAAAGAGACAGCCTAAGCTGTGAGTTGCTTATTGCAAACATCAAATCAGGTGTGAGCTAGTGGTGACATCAAATCAATTATCTTGGTAATGCAGTAAAAGTTGATGGAAAATGTGAAACAAAACCCAAAGGTACATAGGAACAGTGAAATATATAAGAAAGGAAACTGTCCTTAGAAAGAAAGAAAGAAAGAAAGAAAGAAAGAAAGAAAGAAAGAAAGAGTACTGGACTGTTATGCAATATCTAATTTTCTATATGGCAGGGAATGATGGACAAACTCCTCAGAGATGAACAGGAGACTTGAAGCAACAAAGATGTGGTTCTTCTGATGAATGCTAAGAATACCATGGACAGAACATGTGAGCAATGAGGAAGTCTTAAGGAAAATAGGAACTACAAGGAAATTTATACTTCTAATCAGAAAAGAGACAGATGAAATTTCTGGGACACATAATGAGGAAAGAAGGCTTGAAGGGTTTAATACTCACAAGATATATAAATGGCAAGAGAAGCAGGTAGAGTGAGGAAACTAATTAACAAGTTTAAGTGAATAGATGGTAGAACAAGGACAATGAGGAATGATAAGAGGTCAAAGTTACTAAGAGCAACAAAAGAAGAGAAGTTGTGAAGAGCCATGATTGCTGATGTCCTGAAAGAAGATTTCATGCATGCTTATAACGCCCACATTTAAATGCTAGAGAATATATAATTAGTTGTTAATCAGTAGAATTTCTGTCAAATCCCAGAAAATAAATCTCACAACCTCAGTAGTTAATAGAATATAGTGAATCTTCTGGAAATAAAGTGAAATTAAAAGTTTTCAATATTATTTAAAATAAATATATTTTGTTAATCTCGTACTTGATTATGTATTGGCATTCACTTGAACATTTCAACAATCCCAAAATAAATGAATTCATCACAGATGAGAATTTTATATATTTATATATGGAAACAGATGTAACATGGCTTAGAAAATTAAAGAAAAATTAATTCTTCAACAAACTCGTAATCCTCTACTGTGAATGAGAAAGTGTCTGACAGTATTTTTCTTTGAAAAACTTGTAATAGCATTAGGCTACTAATTTGTTGCAGGTGTCCTCGGTTTGTTGTGGCATTGTCTTATTGGTTGAATTGCTAAACTCTTTTCTTGTTGGAAGGAGATATATATTTGTATCATAATTGGCAAAGGAGATATTATTGTGGCCACATGATGTTTTCCTGAACAGGAGATATATATTTATATCATAGGTTGTAATGGAGATATTATTTTGGTCATGTGAGGCTTTTCCTGAATAGGAGATATATATATTTATATGATAGGTTGCAGTGGTGATATTATTGTGATCATATGAGGTTTTCCTGAACAGGAGATATATATTTATATGATAGGTTGCAACATAGATATTATTATGGTTACATGAGGTTTTCCTGAAGCGTAGATAGTATAATGATCGTATTGTTTTGTATGCAATGTGATATTTTGTTTGACTGAGACTCAGAACTCTCCCTGGATGGAAATGAGATATGTCTTGTAAATACAGCCTACTGTGGCTGAAGAGAGAAAATGTAAAAGGATTTGTTGGAAGAAAAGAAGAGAGAATGTTAAATCTCTTATCCTGTGTATTTTGAATGGTACAAATGAAAAAATGCAAGACTTACAGTTGGTGTGAATTTGCAGAAAAACAAACATTTATTACAATAACAAAAATATTTAAGGTGTTTTGATTCATGACCCCATTTTTCATCATGAGATTTTTCTGTGACCCCAGGTATTAACCAACTACACTGAAAATACATTGTCACTGCACTAGTTGCAACAGCACTGCACATGCATTTATTACCACAGGGCTTGCATGGCTCATCATATTATATATTGTGCATTTGTAAAATAACATATAAACTGAAATTCAAGTGTTTGAATTTAATTTTCACAAACTCAGCTTTTCACTTTGCAACCCCAAATGGAGTCGCGACCACAGTTTAAGAACCACTGCTTTAGAGCAACTGTACATATAAATTGATTTTTTAGCAACAAAAGAAATTTACTTACTTTGAAAAGTTCATAATTCAAAATGTCTCAGGTTCAAAGGTGGAAAGTTGATACTCAAAAGTGAAAGTTGAAGTTCAAAGTGGAATGAGAAAAAGTTGACCTACCTCAGCAAAGCTGCCTTTCTGGGTCCTTTTGATGAATGTCACAAATCTATGAAGGTCATTCATATTATGAGAATTTAGAAGACACTTCTACCTTCTTCATCAGTAACAGAAGTCGTCTTTTATTATCCCAGCTCACTGCATGGTCTATTTATTTTCTCAGCAGCAGCAGCAGACTTTACATGCCAAGACAGTTAAACCTTTCTGCCCATTGACAGCTTTTTGCCCCGAGTGGCTTAATCCCTACTCAGCAACAGCTGCCTTTCACCCAAGTACGGTCTACTCCATTCTATTTTTGAAGTTAACATGTTTCTTTTTATATAGCAAACATGAATCAAAACCAACTCATAGACCAATTCCCTTGGGAGCCTATACTTTTTATCCCTATTGGTTAAAAAATCAAAAGTCACTATTCAATGAAACCGACCCTGTATTGAATTCAAATTTGGATGGTTTTTAAAACCTCAAAGCAGGGTCCATCCTGTACAATTTTTGCTATGGAAAGTTTAAATAATCTAATGGGTTTTTATAATATAAATGTGGAGCTTTTTTTTTTTTAAATCTTTACATACCAAATTTTCATTCATGTTTTTTTTTAATATAAACCATTCTACTTCATTTTGGTGGTATTTTCTTAAAAGATAGTAACATTCAAATTTTCTTTTAAATCAGTTTTTAATATAATTCATTATTAATTTTTTTATTAAAATAGTTTCTATATTAATTTTTACATAATTCAAAAATTTTAATTATTTTCCTTTCTCATACAATTTTAATATTATCATTTTTATTAAAAGTTATTTTTATAAGAGGGAGAGGGTTTGTGTTCTTTCTTTTTATAACGCTTTATATAATGCCATCTAGTAGATGTTAAGAGATGTCAAGGTGTGATAATCCCACAATTAGATTTTCTTGACACTTATAGTTGCTTTGGCAAATAATGGTTGCCTCGGCTTCAGTTAGACCATTTATATATAAATGACTACAATTATATATCTAACGAGTATATCAGTGGCTGGATGTTGTAACCATATAACCAGCTGTTATCCCAGTTATCAAATCTTTCCTAATAGGAAGGTCCCTGAAGATAGTTACTGAGGCCCAAGTGATCAATGCAGATGTCCCCCAAGATTTGCTTCTCAGTCCAACTCTCTTTTTACTTTACATAAAGGATCTGCTTAAGAATATGCATAGATCTTTTATGAATATCTATGCTGATGATACAATGTTATATGAGTACACCTCTAAAACTCTAGATGACCAGGGCTTGGCAACTGATCTCTCCCATGATCTAGCTCTAACAGCTCAGTGGGAGAAAAACTGGCTGGTTGCATTCAATGCCTCGAAAAGCAAACGAGTGGCATTCCATTATTCCCAAGCAGACTCTGAATTTTCGCCTATCATGATGAATAGGTGTTCTCTCAGGAAGGCTCTATGCTTTGATTACCTATCTATTGGGACAAACTCAACCCAAATCTCAAGCATAACTCATGCATACAATCAATCACTAAAGATGCTGGAAAAATAGTTGGTTCCCTGTACTGCTCCAGTAAATACCTGACTTCTCCTGCTATCCTCTACCTTTACAGGAGACAGGGCAGGCCAAAAATAGGGTACTGCTGCCATATATGGGCAAGAGATGCCCAGGGTTCATTTTCCAGTCTTGAGAGTCCAAAAGTGTTCTTGTGTGTGATAAAATGCTTTCCATCCTACAACTCCTTTCTTGCAGACAAAACGTTGCAAGCCTCTTGCTGCTCTATCGCTATTTCCATGGAAAGTGTTCAAATGAACTACATTCCTTAGTTAAACCAGTTCAAACCTTTACAGCTAAAACCACCATGTTATACACTTTGAAGTAAACCATTATCATTCCCTTTGTATTCCATTGGCGAGGTGTAAGTTCCACTCAAGCAGTTCCTTCCCACAAACCACTGCATTGTGGAACCAACTCCCAAGAGGATGCTTCCCTAATCACTACAATCTTAATCTGTTCAAGTTGAGGATCTGTCTACCTGAGTTCTTGTTTTTATCCGAGTGTTGATATTCCAAAACATTTAACAACAACAACACATCTTCTAAATGAAACATAAAAAAATTATTTGCTGAAGGAAAAGTAGAAGCAGAACATTAGTTGAAATAACATTTATATATTCTTTTCAGAAATATACAATAACAATAAAATAATCATAATCCAGTGTGAAATGTGTGAACAGACTTATTTTATGATGGTCAGCCTAATGTCTGTGTCAGTGTGTTCAAGGTGGCTGTTGGCTCATCTCTTCCATTGTGTGCATGCATGTGGGCATATGTGTGCAGATCAAACAGCCCTCTGAAATTGTTTGGAACCCCGAGAAGCAGTATGCTTCTATTTTTATATCATAAAATAGATCTAAAATCTAATTTCATATAGAGGTGTGAATTTTTGAATACAAGATTTTTCACTAATTAGAAAATAATTTCACACTGGCTCACAAAAAGAAATTTGTGGGAATGGTGAAAGGAGTTATTATTGTTATTTTCTAAATGGTCCAAAAATACCACATAGGTCTATAACTATGTCAGCAAGTATTTTGGCGGTATTTACCCTAGTGATTATTGTTGAAAAATATATATAGGATTTAATTCCTATAAACCATTATCTTCCTCACATATCCCCATAAACTGTGCCTCTGTAACCCTCTACCTCAAATGCCTCCTGGTCCTTATAAAGTGTGAATAGTATTGTAAAAAGAAGAAAAAATATTTCTTATATATTACAACAAATGTACGTGCTGTGAGTAATTACTCAAGGTAGACAGACAGTTGACCTTTAGAAAATAAATTGTTAATTTATCTCTATTAGATAAATATCTTTAAATAATTTGTAAAAATTTAGGGATGGAGAGAAAAATTTTTTTTTAAATTTACTAAATTTGGTCTTGATTTTTTTTTTATATAAGAAAAAAGAACATCAAGCAAAAATAAAAAGTATATTTACTTTTTATATTTTACACACATACACCATCCTCACTCTACAGTGAACATTGGACAACTGTAATGAGAGCAGAATTCCTGCTGTTTTTACTTTCTGTTATCAAAAGGCTTGACAGGAGAAACCGTCATTCATTAGATCTGACATATGTTCACCTGCCAAGGGAGACACAGGTTCAAATCATACTGGAAAACACATATTTTCTTTAATAAGATTTCTTGAATATTCAGGCCAGTAAATGAAAATAAGCAAATATACTGTTTAATAAATAAACGGAGCGTCTACTCAAATATGGGTATCCACTAAACATGATGTTTAAATAATAAAATATGTCAGATTAATAAATAAAAAATACATGACTTCTTTAGAAATATATATATATATATATATATATATATATATATATATATATATATATATATATAAAGAAATATAGTCTTAAAGTGTGCTATATTTATGGGATAAAGTGCTCAATATCAGAGATAGAGCGTGTGTAAATATAAAAGTGGACATGGAAGTCAGCACTTAGAGGCGACAGTCTGTTTCATGCTAGTGCAATCGTCAGGCGACTAGTGCTGTTATTTTTCTCGGCTATTTATGTATAAGGGTCAGTGATGCATTATGGGTAGTCTATTTTGGCGGTTACTTTTACCAGAAGTCGCTTATTTGTTTATTTATTTATGTCAAATTATTTTTTTGTTTTTTTTAATTTTATTTTTATTTTTTATCTTATATATTTATTTTTTTTTTTTATTTTGATCGGTGTTTTTTGTTAACGTAGTAAAAATTTGTTTATATAGTTTATTGTTGGTAGTCTATTATGGCGGTCATTTACCGGAAGTTGCTTGTTTGCTTATTTATTTGGGTCAAATTGTTTTGCTTGTTTTTATTTATTTTCATTTTAATTTTTTATCTTATATATTTGTTTATTTGTCATTGATTAAATCTATTTGTTGTATTTTGGGGTGGGATGTTGTGGTTTGTTCTTACTATTATTTTGGTCGGAACAGTTTTTAATTTATCTATTTGGGTTGATTATCTTTATTTGTTTTTTCTAAACGGCTAGTTTATCGTAATCGGTTGTTAGTTTATTTATATATTTGGATGTATTTAGATCAATTTATTATACTTGTTGTTATTTATTTGTTACACTATATATTTTTGGCTTTCGATTTTTAAGTAACGTAGTATATTATCTTTTATTAATTTTTTTTTTTTTTATCGTTATATAACAGTTATAACTTTCGTCCGTTCTTTTGTTTTGATTTTATTTTGCATATTCTAACAGGTGTGGTTTTGTAATTTGTTTGGAGTAATTTATTTTGCTTATTTTATTGTTGTTTGTTTGTTTATATATTTATTTATTTTTCTATTTTAAGTTACGTAGTAAAAATTTGTTTTCATGTCTGCATTTTGAGATTAGCTCGGATCTTTTATTTAATAATTTATTTTGATCTGGGAAGGTAATGATAGCTATTTTTTCCTCCAAGCAAAGTTTGCAAGTTTTTGATAGGTTGTTGTAGGCTGACGATTTTTTCCTTATTTTCCAAGATATTTTTGGTGTGGTGTGTGTTTTGTTTTTTATTTCCCAGATATACTTAGAAAGCATTGTGCTGTTCGCATATTTACTATTTGTGAAAGACATTTTGTGTACATAATTTCTTTGTTTCCATGGTCCTTCAGTTACTCCTATGTATACTTTTTCTTCATTATCTGCTGATTTTATTGTGGCTTGGTAGATTACGTTGTTTTGTAAACAATTACCGTTTAAGGGACATTCGTTTTTTATTCTGCAGTTGCACGTGGGTTTAATTTGTTCGTGTGGTTTGTTAATAATTTTCCTGTTGTGCTTTTTTATTATTTTTGCCATGTTCTCGGTGCAACTGTAGCTGAATTTTACTGTGTTTTTGTTGAATATTTTGTGTAGGGTGCTTGATTCCGGGAAGTGTTTGTGTAAAAGTTTGAAGAATATTTTTCCTATGTTTGTTTTTACGTTTTTGCTGTACGGTGGGTTGAACCATATGATATTTCTTTTCCTGTTGGTCTTTTTTGTGTTCTGTGGTGAGTATGTGAGTGTTGCTGGGAATCCGCTATCTTTTAGGGCTGTTTCGTAGTCTTTCTTAGCTTTGTTAAATATAGATTCATCGGAAGAATTGTCGGAAAGCCTGCGGTTAATCGATTTTGGTATCTGTTTGATTATAGAAGGCGGGTGGTTGGAGTATATGTGTATGTACTGTGGTTTATCATTCGGTTTTCTGTATGGTTTGTGTGTGCCTTTTCTTAGGTGAAGGTAACATCTTTATATATATATATATATATATATAAAATCTATGTAACACTTATTGTTTTTAAAATATAAAATTTGACGCCTGCTCAAACTAATAGTTATAAATATTTTTAATAAGGATAGATATTATAACTGAAACACCTGATATATTAACTGTATAAATATATTTTGAAAATTTTATCAGAATTGGTTGGTTAATACCAATGTTATTGTGAAAATATCGACTTGCATAAAATTTGACATAATACAATAATTTGGGGCTGGGGTATCATTTAGTTACTTAATAACAATACAAAATTGACCCCCCACCCATTTTATGTCTAGTAGAAATTAATATTAATATTTAATGTAAATATATTTTGAAAATTTTAACAACCTAAGTTGGCTAATACCAATTTTACAGTGAAAACATTGACTTGCATAATAAAATTTGACATAGAAAAAAAATGAGCGAGCTGAGAAATTTAGCATGTATAATAATCAAGGCCAACTCCAGGTTATTCAGTGCCTTGGGACAGCCCTATAATATATGGCCATTTCTTGCCACACAGTAAGTTTTGATAAGGTAATTACACATGATTATATTAGATTACTCAGATGAATGTTATATGTCAATTGATATACTTTAAGCAGCTCCTTTTATAAGGATTTTAGTTCCCTGTCCAATCTTACCACCCTTATTGATTCCCTAGTTTGCATAGTGTTAACTGAAAATAATATGACTTATTTCATTTGTGCAAAATCTTTGACAAGTAATAATTAGTCTTATATATATCATGAGATATAAATTATATGTAATATATATATATATATATATATATATATATATATATATATATATATATATATATATATATATTAAAAACGACTGACAAGGTGCTTTTATTTAGTTTTTTATATAATTTCTCGTGCGATCTAATAAAGTTTTTCTTTTCAGATGATAAATTATATAAAAACTGTCCGAATGTTCTTTTTATCCGAGCGCTTTTGGCTATACATTTAGCCATTTTCAAGGATTATATTTCAACTGTTAGAATTAGAAATAGTTTGTTATATGTATGTTTTATAAAATGATTCATTTTTTTGTTTCAAAACACGGTCAAGATATTATGTCCATGTTCAAAGTTAATATTATTAAGTGTTGGTTTGTTTGTTTTTATTAGTAAGGCTTCCATTATTTTTAGCCTTTTTTTGCAAGTGGATGATGCTATTATATTAGTGTTGTTGACAAGTATATTCCGAATAGTGTCCGGTAGGTCTCCATGAATATCTAAATGAGATTTAATTGAGCTATTGTCAGAAAGGTGTAGAGTTAGTCTGTGTGTTAAACAATTTGTAGTGTGGCCTATATAATTATTTACGAAAGTTGATTCTTGAGGAATACAATTCCTTAATGGGCATTTGAATTCGAAAGCACTCGGATAAAAAGAACATTTGGACACTTTTTATATAATTTATCATCTGAAAAGAAAAACTTTATTAGATTGCACGAGAAATTATATAAAAAACTAAATAAAAGCACCTTGTCAGTCGTTTTTAATGAAATGTACATGAAAGAAGGATTGCTGCCTAAATACATATATATATATATATATATATATATATATATGCACATTTCATTGAATACAACAGACAAGGTGCTTTTATTTAGTTTTTTATACAATTTCTCATGCCATCTATTTATTGTATAAAAAACTAAATAAAAGCACCTTGTCTGTTGTATTCAATGAAATGTGCATGAAAGGATTGTTACCTAAATACACAAATATATATATATATATATATATATATATATATATATATATATATATATATAGTTTTCACCAAAATAAGAAATTTTCAAATATAAATGCAATATATAAGATATATTTAATATTTTACAAAATGAGAACATCTTTCATCCAGTCATACTCAGTACTTTAATCAAGTGATTCTGAACATGAACTCGTAGGCCCGCAAGTGGACCTGTGAAATTTTTAAAATGGGCCTGAAGTTGGCCCAAGGAAAATAGTTGTGCTTTGAAATTCCTTCTTTTTTGTTTTCCACTGGAGTAAAATTATGAAAACACAAACTGCTTTACTCTAGTTTTAAAGGCAAATAATTCAGAAATGATTTAAATAAAATTTTCAATGTTTTCTTATAATAAATTATATTTTAAAATTGATTTGAAACATTTTTGTTTTATTGTGTGATGTTAGAAAGACTTCAAGTTCATTTAATTTATTTTTCATTTATTTGACAAGCCATATAGACATCAGGAGCAGTGTAGTCATTAGTCAGGATTTATATATTCTACTAAATTTTGTTTTTGTTACATAGAACTTCTGTTTGTGCTTATGTTGGATGGTGGGTTGAGTGGTTATACCTGTATAGCCACAAAACTCTAAAGTAAACATGAGTTAAGTGAAAAACATTCCATTAATGCTCTCTCTCTATCTTTGATATTGAGCACTCTACCACAAAGTCTGCTTACCTTAAATACCTTCTTATCAGAAAACCACTGAATAGATAGATAGATAGATAGATGCATGTTTCATTAAAAATGACAGACAAAGTATTATGATTAAGTTTTTCATTCAATTTTTCTCATATTCGAACAAGTGATTTCTTTTTTGGACACAGTGTAGAAACTGTCCAAATGTTCTATAATTCCGAGCACTTTCAGCTATACTTTTAGCCATTATCAAGGATGATTTTATTTTTTCCTTTTAATTCAGTGTGTGCATTATGTGTATGTTTTTAGTGTTATAGAGATGTTTTATTTTCCAAACATGGTTATCCTTGTTCGTAGTTAATATTGTTAAGTGTTGGCTTTTTCTTTTTTAATATTATGGCTTCCATTATTTTTAAACTTTTTTTACAGGTGGATCAGGTTATTAAGTTTGTGTTTTCTACTAGTATTCTTCAAATTGAGTTTGGTATGCTTGTGTGTGTGTTTAAATGGGTTCTAATAGAACTATGGTCAGATAGCTGTAACATAAGGTGTCTGGATAAGCATATAGTTGTGTAACCGATGTAATTATTTATGAATTCAGTTTGATCAGGAACACAGTTCCTTAAGGGGCATTTGAACTCATAGATAATGTTCATTCATTGTAATATATATAGATAGATAAATAGATATATACCTGCTACTAACACACATATATATATATATATATATATTTGTATAAGTAAACTTAGTTTTGGGATTCCACTCGGGAACTGTAGTTAAGCTAACCTCTGCTAACCTTCACTTTTTCCCTTTCTCAGCCTTCTGGGCCTTTGCAGCAGACTTGGTTACTTTGGCAGAACCTTCTGCAAATTCCACACACTTGATGACTCCTACAGCCATGGTTTGCCTCATGTCACGAACAGCAAATCTTCCCAATGGTGGGTACTCTGAGAAGGTCTCAACACACATTGGCTTGCTGGGCTTCAGTGTGACAATAGCAACATCATCACTCTTGATAAATTTGGGAGCATCCTCAATCTTTTTACCAGAACGCCTGTCAATTTTCTCCTTGAGTTCAACAAATTTGCAGGCAATGTGTGCAGTGTGGCAATCCAGAACTGGACTGTATCCAGGTTGAATCTGACCAGGGTGATTGATGACAATAACGTGAGCTTCAAATTGTTTTGTCTCTTTGGGTGGGTTGTTCTTGCTGTCTCCGGCAACAAAGCCACGGCGAAGATCTTTCACAGATACGTTCTTAACGTTGAAACCAACATTGTCACCGGGCATAGCTTCAGACAGAGCTTTGTGGTGCATTTCCACAGATTTTACCTCAGTTGACAGACAGGAGGGGGCAAATGTCACCACCATACTTGGTTTAAGGATACCAGTTTCAACTCTACCGACGGGCACAGTTCCAATACCTCCAATTTTGTAAACATCCTGCAATGGGAGACGAAGAGGTACGTCAACAGGACGTTGAGGAGGGATAATAGCATAGATAAAATAGATAGATAGATAGATAGATAGATAGATTTCTGCTACTAACAAGCAGTAATTTTTTTTCTCCTGATGATGGCCATGCAGGCCAAAACTAGTCGAGGAACCTAATTGAAGTAATAAAAAAAAAAATATTAATATACAACCCAGTGTGTCTGAAAATTTGAATTTTTCAATATTTTTTATTGTTCAAAACATATATATATATATATATATATATATATATATACATACATACATACATACATACATATATATATATATATATATATACATACATACATATATATATATATATATATATATATATATATATATATGCATACATACATATATATATATAAAATATATATACATACATACATATATATATAAAATATAAATATAATAATTCCAGCAATTGAAAATTGCTTCAGTATGAAACTTAGAGTTGTGCTATTAATGTAAGATATTATGTATATTTCTTTATATATATATAATATATATATATATTGAGAGAGAGAGAGAGAGAGAGAGAGAGAGAGAGAGAGAGAGAGATTCTAATATTCTTTTAATTAAAATCCTTTCTTAAATAGTGACAAAAGTAATCGCTATTTATTTTTCCCTCCCAGTAATTCAAATTTACATATTCAACCCATGATGAATGATTGAGATTTTGTAAATAAAAATCAACATTTTCCCAAAACATTGTTAAAGGGAGTCAACTCTTTTTGGTTTAAAATATTGCTGAGGCAGGTATATCGTTGCATAATGTTGTACACTGAATCTGATGTCGCTAATGTAAATACAAGAATGATAAGTGTCTTTCTCTTTTCTTCTACTAATTTTTCATTTTTTTTTTCTCTTTCTCTTCCATTCCATTCTGGTCGCTTTTTATTTCTTTTTCGCATTTTTGTACTTTAATTTTTATAGTCATAATCTGTCTGTGATTCTTTGCAAATTCTTTCATTCGGTTGACTTATTTTTTTATATTTTAGCTGAGCACTTCGACGTGGTGTGTGAAAAATGGTTAGCAAGGTTTTTCTTGCTAGATCAATTACGCGTATTGAGTTCGATCCTCACTCGGTGCTCCATACTTTCAGCCTTGTACCACATGTAAGCTGCGCTTGCTAAATATTCGCTTTTTTGTAGCTTCTCAACCTACTGAATTCCTTCCTTTAGCTGAGATTTTGATTTGGTTAAAGAAGAAAGATCATCGTCGAAGTTGGTCTTTCCACCAATGGGTTACATTTACAACATTTTTCATTTACTTAAAATATGTTTTTTTTTACAGTAACATATTTCTTCGAATAAGCAACTGGTTCAGGACAAAATCCCAGCAGACAAAATAAATTTCAACCTATTTTTTCAGTCTTATCCCAGAAATGGACAAAATCCTACTCTCATAAAAAAAAGGATCTTTTAAAAAAAAATCCATGTCGAAAAATAATTTTACTAAGTTTTTTTTGTTATATTTTTACTGCAATTCTCATCACCCGGGCCAGACACCTCGTAAAAGCTCACAAATAACTAAGTCACTCAGTGTATGCAAAAGTTTCCAGATTTTTTTGGGGGGGGGGGTGCAAAACTAAAGAAAGAATGAATGAACAGTGAATAATACACACATGAAAGAAAAGCGATTTTTCTTTTGTACACAGATTACTGTGTACACTGTACAGACAGTGACACTGTCAGTACACTACACGCCTTTTTTAGTTTTTTTTTTAAGGAAATAGATCTTTTCGAAATTATCAATGTAAATAAACACAACTTAAAAAAAAAAGACTTTTTCATTTTATTTATGAAACTAGGATTTTGTTTTTTACTTTTTTGGAAATAAAAAGAGAGGCGGTGATTTTGTCCACAGGATTTTTGTCATGGATTCCTCCATAGAGTATTATCCTACATCAAGAAGTATTTTTTTTTTTATAATTTTTTTATCACTTCTTTCTTTAACGAAAAACCTAAATCGTAAATTAAATCTTAAAATAAACTAAAATTATTAAGATAAGTAAAATTAAAAATTAAAAACCATTCAAACTAAAAATCCACTTTCTCTTGCTTGCTGGATGGATTGCTTTGCCTGGGGTCAAGTTACAAAGAAAAAAACGCCATGCTAATAATAGAGTTGAACAATAAAATAAAACTACCCCTCCACCTACCACTTTTTCCCCACTTCCTCGCACTAACCACTAATGACTAGACTAGTAGTAGTAAAAAAAAAGAAAAAAACGATATCTTCAACAATCTTCTATCTATTGATATCTTCACACTGCCCACACTATGAAAGCTCGACAAGCATGTGACCTTTTAAAGCTAGTACAAGTGATTTGCTAAAAATTTGGCATGTACTGATTCGTATGTGAATATGCGTTCGTGCCAATGCACGGGTGTGTAAGTGTGTGTGAGAGAAAGGGAGACGGGTGATTCAAAAAGTTCTTGAATCTTTACAAGGGCATTTGAATAAAAAAAAAAAATGAACCAAACAAACCCTCCTGGTATGAATTTGTACTTAATACCACAGTTATTTGTACACCAAGATTTTTTTTCTTCCTTGGGATTTTTTCAATATTGTTAAAATAAATGATGAAATTGAAATTTATTGTTTTGTTTAAATTTAAATCAATTTATTTTGGGGTGTTTAGTTTTAAAGTGACAATTTCACATATTGTGTATTTAGGCAGCAATCTTTCATTAATGTTTCATTAAAGACAACAGACAAGGTACTGTAAAATGGTCATAACTGGGACCAACTAAAGTTTCACAATGTTGTTGTTAATCACAATCAGATAAAAATATTGTATTCTTACCTGACCATGATGAATTCTCACATATATTAAATTACATAATTTTATTCTATGTATATCAATAATTGTTATTTTTTTATTATCTGTATGTAACAATATAGGACAACTATTCAGATACTTTCATAATAAGAATTACCTAATTGAAACTATCAGAAAATTAATTACTAAGGCTTCCAAACAAAATAGAAATACTCTTCTAACTTATGAAACAAAAGTGACTAATTCCAGAATTCCCATGGTTTTTTATTTCAATTACAATAATTGTCGGAATTAGCTCCTCAGTTCCTTAATCCTTCAACAGGGGTCTCTCTCTCTCCCCTGGCTATAAATACTGGCTGACCCTGCTCTCTCTCTCTCTTTCGACTTAGGCCTTGGGCCACTACCTCGTGCGGAGACGAGGTAAAATCTTTCTTTTTCCACTTACACCAATATGTGACCTCTCACAGATACAGCGTTTACCAAATTCTGGGAACGCGCTAAGAACAATACACACATAATTTCTCCATACAAACTCAAACAGTCCATGTCTTTGTTTAACTTGTTTTGTTATTAATATATATTTGTTTACCCATGTATATCGGTCTTGTTTGTTTTCTTTGTCTTCTTTGGACTTAATTAAAGTCCGACATTCCCATGTAGCTGGACCGGCTAGCAGGAAATTTTAACCTTCTGATATCTCTTCACATCTTCACCCCACACTGTCCACTACATATTCACTATTTTCCCATATCTTAAACGATTTCAAGTATTTAAGACTTGACCAAAGAATTAGAAATATATTCAGTGAGAACCCACTTCATGCTGGGCATCAGCCCCTCAATTAAGAGACACTCTTAACATCATCTGGTATACATGATTAACTACCTTATCAAGGGAATATCACCTGCAATAAACCTCAATGCCAAGTCTGTAGACATATCATCACTGATAGCAATTTCACACCCCCTGGCACTCACATAGTATTCAAACCACTGGCTCTAAATTGTGACAGTTCAGATCTTATATATTTGTCTTTTCTGCCACAAATGCAAAAAAGGAAATTATGTTGGAGAAACTGGAACGGAATTCCATCTTCAGTTCAATAACCATCAGGGATAACAGCAACAATTTCTCTATTGCTGCATACTTCAACCAACCATTTCTTAGTGTTGATGATATCAGATACATGTTTTTAGTATCTTTATTCAACAGCTGAGAAGAAAGATGCAGCTCAGAGTTGAAACTTATTTTTTAAATAAATTCAGACATTGAGGGATTATGCAGAGATTTGGGTTTACTCAAAGAGTATAATTTCCACAAGAAGTCCTCTATCCAACAACCTTCCTTAGAAGCGTAAGTCCCACTTCTTTATTTATTCCTAGTATCATTGAAAAAGAACACAGGCGTGTTTGAAAATTCTGACATTAAAATCTATCTCAGAACTTCAATTCAGTCAAAAGGTTAATATATAATAAATATCATTTTTATTGACAATATTGGCATAATTTTGTTGGCTTTTTATTCTTCAAATTTTACTAAACAACCTATTAAATCTACATATATATATATATATATATATATATATATATATATATATATATATATATATGATAGGATGAAGAACAAATAGGAAACATTTAGTTTCACTTTTATCAAAGAATGAGATATGGAGAATAGAAGAAATTCTGCTATTTTTATTTTTGTGTTGTTTGATTTTCATTGGTTAAGCAGGTTTCATGTACATTTGACTTGTTAAGCAGTGTTAGTATAATTTATGACATTCTGAAAATGACTAATATACAAATGATGCTTAAAAAGTCAAATGCATGTTCAGTCTGCTTAACCAATGAAAATCAAACAACGAAAAATACCTAAATTTCTTTTTTTCTCCATATCTCATTTTCTGATGAAGCTTTATTAAAGTGAAACATATTAGATTGAAAAATGTTTCCTATTTGTCAATTTTCCTATCATTCTGTCAGATTCCAATCCATATTTGATCTGTATTTGATCCCACTTCATATACAGTAGAACTCCCCAAATTCAAACATTGCACATTCTAGACTTCCTTAAATTTGGACTCATCTTCTAATCCAAACTTTTGTATTGACATAAATATGAAGCCTTTTCTTCCTCAAATCAGAACAGTACCCTCAGTACCAAACATCTCGGATGTTTGGTTGAGAGAAGTTGTACTGTATATCCTTATTTTTGATTTCCTTTACAGATTGTAATTGTTTTTGAATAAGATATTTCTTGCCTATAATAATGTCACTAAGTTCAAAAAATAGGAGCTTACCTTTTCTTTTGTGCAAAAGCATGAAATTCTTGAAAATATGTTATAAGTAACTCAGTTCTAATAAAAAAAAAATAATATTGAAAGAAGCACATTTTTCTATATTAAAACCAGAGAGAGAAAATTTTACAAGCAGCTTTCTCCTGTAAAAATAAAAGGAGAAATGCTTTATGAAAAACTTTTCATGGACCAAAAGAACATCAATTTGACCAAACTCTATAAGAGTGGTTTTCCTCAAAATGATTAAAAGATTTGGCAATATCAGGTTCAATGCTAATTGCCATAGCAAAGTCTCTTTATGCCAAAAAGAATATGAAAACAAACATAAAATTTAGTAATGGTTGGCATAGAAGTTTCAAGACTCGACATGGAATATGGCAATTAAAAATTTCATTTGAATGGCGCTCAGCCGATACACAGATAGCTTCCACATGTAGTGAAAACTTCTTCAAAATTATGAAGGACTATGATTTAACCCCAGATGAAATCTACAATGATGATGAAAGTGGTATCTATTGGAAATATTTGCCCACAAAAACTTTAAATGAAAAACAACAGTTTATAAAGTAAATAAATAAAAATTGACAGTGCTGGTGTATACTAATGCATTAGGTAGCCACAAACATTAACTTTTAGTTATTGGAAAATCTAAGTCTCTCCGTTCTTTGAAAGGAATTATGCAATTACCAGTCACATACAAATCCCCAAAAAATGAATGAATGAATCAGTATCTGTTTACTGATTGGTTCTTTCAGGAGTTTGTCTCATCTGCAAAAAACTGTTTTCTTGAATTAGGTAAACCAAATTCAAGATGCTTACAAGATGTGGAAATGTTTTTTGCATGCTATTTACTGCAAAACATTACATCGTTGATCCGACCAATGGATCAAGGTGTCATTTAGAATATGAAATGTTTCTACAAAATCCTTTCATGATAAAACTGATGAATTGCAATGTTAGCCTACAAAATTTTCAGAAAAGTTTTACCATCAAAGATGCCACTTTTCTACTCACACAATCATGGGATGAAGTGAAAGATGATGCTTTAAGAAGAGCATGGGAAACTTGTACTGAGGTAGAGCTAATGATACAGAAAGTAATGTTAATAAAAGTGATACAAATTGTTTAGAAAAAGAACCAGAGGTATAGAAAATTATTGAAACTTGCCAGCTTCCTACTGAACACAAAACATCTTCAATCCATTGATGCAGATGATGTTTTAGCATAGATTGGTCGAGAAGCAGGAATAGAAGATGATATTCATAATGAAAGCAGTATTCAAGATGGTGTTAATAGTAATAATTGCAGTAGTAGTGAGTCTGTATTAGATGATCAAAGTGATGATGAAACAGTATCATGGGAAAAAGCAGAGAAGTCTGTTGAAACACTACTCAAATTCATTGAGCAAATCCCTTGTTTCAATAAACCACTGGAATATCCAGACATGCACATTACAAAATGAAATTATCAAAAAGAAACTGCACAATCATAAAGTGTAAGAATGTTGTACTCACGTCAAAAGCACTATAGAAACAACTGTCATGAACGCAAATGAAGAACACCGTGAAATTCAGGAAGATCTGACAATGGATGAATGATAAATTTATAACTTTCATAAATTTTTAAACATTTCATAACATGTCTTAGTTTTTCACAAATTACAATATTTGTTTCACACAAATTTTTTCATTACTATTGGTTGTCAATTATTTTTTGTACATTTATGTATTCAATCTACACTTTAAATAAAAAGGAATCAATGTTAAAAACTACCTTTTGTATCCTAAACTCTGAAACTTAATAAAAATTTTAAGCTTGCCACAGTAGTATTTTCTTCCTCGAATCTGAACAGTGCCGTCAATACCAAACATCTTGGATCTTTGGTTTAGAGTAGTTGTATTGTTTATATATATATATATATATATATATATATATATATATATATATACATATATATATATAGTAAAGGTAATAAATCCATTGGTATATAATCCAAATGGATCCTAGTAATATAAAATATTAAAACTGATCTACAAAAAGAGCTCAATGTATTTATTATTTCAGAACAGAAATTAATACACAATAAAATCCAAAATCACTTCATATATATATATATATATATATATATATATATATATATATATATATATATATATAGTATATTTAGGAAGCAAGTATTCATCTAAACAAGTTTGATTAAAAAGAACTGACAAGGTCTGTCTGTTTAATTTTTAATTATATTTTAAGTAAGGTGTTGAGTATTGTCATTGAAATTAGGGATAAACTGTCTGAAGTTTATATGTATATATATTTAAATGTTTCATTTTTTTAAGCAAATTGCAATAGGTAATAAAATGTAGAATGTCAAAGAGCAAAATTCTCATTCTACAAAAGGTCAGTTGTTATGCAAATAAAGACTTGTGCATGAGCATGTGGAGGTTGGGACAGAATGTTTGTTTTACATTCAAAATGAATGAACACTTACTGAATGTTGTTTTGGAAGATTTTTTTGTATACAAACTTCCAAATATACTTCTTCTGAAACAGAGTTCATAGCTTGCAGTATATTGGAACATAGAGTATGAGCTAGAGAGAGAGAGTAAAAGTATTTTTGTAGTCGACAGTCATGCTGATTAGTTCTTTGGTGGCTAGAGGAATGGATCATCATGTCCTGCTTTCTGGCAAAAGGGTAGATAGAACCGACCTCAAAGCCTTCTTTTCCTGAATTTATATTGAGGTTGGTAAATGATCAGAGAGTGCATTGAGTGTGTGTGTAGGATTGTTCTTCACTTTGGTACAGGTTCTTTGATCTTGTTTTACTTAGCCAAGTATCTGGTTTCAGAAAACTGATTAACGTGTCCTTAAGAAAAATGGTGTTACTGTTGATGGGATGTTAAAGAGATGATAAGTAGTTGATACTTTTCAAAGGATTTATTTTTATTTATTAATCTTAGCCTACTACTACAAGTATATAAGGAATTGGAAGGTCGTTCTTTACTGTGAATTCCTTATGAACAGCCATCCACCTGGAAAAATGTCTTCTCTCAATTAGATCAACTGAAGGCAGCAATTGCTAAAAGTATTTGAAATTTATTAAGATAAAAGCATGTTTCTTTGGTGACCAGGTAAAAATCGTGGCTTGGTTGTGAACTTTTGGCTCATTTGACATATTCAGTAAGTGATGCTTTTTTAGTTTACCATTTATCATGGGCTTTCCAGAATTCTCTGAGTGAAATAAATTTCAAAATTTTAACCAGCAGCAAAAGGTAGTGAGAGCAGTTCTTCTTGGCTAGTATGGAATTATCAACTTTTGATCAGATGGAATTACCAAGTTGACTGAAAGATAGTGTAACCAAATATGGTAACTATGATTGTAAATAAAGTTAATAGAAAAAATTCATTGATATTTACATAAACTGACGAAACTTTTACATCACCCTATACATATACATAAAAAAAAAAGATATACGTACATAATGGTTGTAATTCAACACATGATCTATCCTCAAATATGGGCAGCTTGAAAATGGCACTTTAGTACCATTAGGGTTTTACATTCTCTTGCACAGATACAGTAATGTGCTGAGGTTTGGTGATGTCTGGGACTGACTCCTTGATTGTATGCCCATAAGATTCAAGTTAAGGGAGGTGGGGCCTATAGGGCCTAGTACTGAGAAAAGTAAGTAATTTTAAATATGTAAAAACGGATGAAACAGGAAATAAACACTTTATTCAAATTAAATAAAAGCTAAATTTTTATTTCACTCTTTGATTGGATGCCCTCCTGATATGAACGTCCAGGGCGGTCGCACTCTTCGCCTCCACTTCTATATGCTACAGCACAGATACATACATACATAATTGCCAGTTACTCTTGTTTTCCAAGCATATCAGTCTGCTAAGGTGCCTAGTCAATCCCTGTTGCAGACACCTGCTCAGGCACATTTGTGTTTGTTCAACACCCACATAGCCCACCTATGCTGAGTAGCATTAGTTACTTTCTGAGAGAGAGAGCACACAATCTGGAATTTCTATATATTATATCATGTCCAACACCCACATAGCCCACCTGTAGTATCATATCATTAGCATATTCAGGTAGAGTAACGGAAATTGGTGCAGAAATTGGAGTTGGCAAACCAAGTTCAAATTGTCAAAGGTAATAAATCTTAAATAGGGTTGGTGCGTACTACTTCTGAACCCCCCCTCTTTTTTGGGGGAGGATCCTAGCCTGGTTGAGGGCCCTGGGCAGTGCTTTGTGACCCTTGCTATCTTATCAACATTTGCTTTTCTCTACCTATATTTATATATGTTACAAGTTAGACTAAACACAACTATTAAAAGATGACAAATTTTACAGATTTTGATGTCATTCTGGCCCCTTTTTTTTCGTTCAAATCCTTAAATTAGTTTTTCTCATGCTAAGTCTAAAAAGAAAAATGCTATATAAAATTCACTATTTTTTTTATTCATAATGTTGAATATTTTAAATTATTCAACTTTTTAACAAGAAAAATCTCCAGTTGATGTTAAAAATTGCTGCAAAACATTGCTGATTTATTTAAGATGAAAAAATCTATTATGACATGTCTCTAATTTGTATTTAGATACATTATATTTATTTTCAATTTTTCTAGTTGAATTATTCACCTATAATGCATGTGATCCATTATTGTACATAATTAGGTCACAATAAAATTTATATTTTATATAAATACTACCTTATGAAAATTGAGATGTAGTAGAGTCGGGGGGTCCATATCATAGATGGGGTAGTAGGGTATGAGCCCCTTGCACTTAAGCACCGATATGATAGGCAGGAATGTGTTAATATATAATTTATAATTGTTTTAATATTATTAGCAAATTACTCCTTATAAGATTATTATGATTATTAACTTTAGTAATATTATTTAGGAGAATTTTTCTTTATATCTTTTTCTGGAATTACATTATAAAAACAATGAAGAGCAAAGAAACAAAATATTGTTTTTTCAAAAGTGTTTATTGTTTAGTGCTTACTCTATTGTAAAGCATGCTTTGAGATATCAAACTTTATTGTTGCTGAAAAGATTTTGTTTTTTCCTCTCTCCATGATGTGACCAATGAGAAAAGCTCGTGCATGATTGAAGATAAATAATCTGATGGTCACAAGATAGAAAATGAAAGCTTCTCCAAACACAATAGCCTTTCAGAAACTTGTCTTTATTACAAGTCTATCTTCAGAATTTTATTATTTATGCTATGGTAGTGATTGTCATTATAGTCACTCTGAAAACTTTTACTTTAATGACAGTCTGAATGCATACCTTAATTTTTTAAAACATGTCGTTCTTTCATATTCTTATTATCTAAAGCAAAAACACTTGAGGTAAATCACATATTTTTCTGTAATAATATATTATCTCAATACTAAAGTGAGAAATTTTTAGGAAACTCATATCTTGGTGAAATAGTTGATAAATGATTTGAAAAAAACCTTGGTCTGACCCACGTTTAACTTACTTGACCTTACTCCCACCACCTTGAGGCCTGTCTTTCTTTTATACAGTTTTCTTCTTCCCTCTCTTAATAAATCCTTTTTGTACACTATGTAATGTGTATGTGTGTGGCCAGGAGAATAAGTACAGTACATATGTACATCATCATATATAATTATGAACAATGTCACATTTTCTGTATGTTTCTTTGGTTTTATATCCTAAAATCAAACATAAAAATTAACAATTGAATCTTGCCTTGATTTAATCATCCATCCAACTTAGAAGCTGTGACAGCCCTATGGTTGCTGGCACCTGGGCAAGCTGAATGTCAGCACTCTTACAAGTATAATTTTAAAAATTTTCACAAGGAGAAAAAATGAAAATGTAGAATAGCAAGTTTATTACAATATACAAATTAATATCAGCTAAAGAAAACATTCATTATCCTACCTAAAGCATTTTTTCTAGTCTTTAGATCTACAAATCTTTTCATGACACTTTCTACACCTATCTTCTTTACAAGATCATTTTCTATTGACAAAATAGCCAAAGAATTAATCTGTCTTGAGTCATGAATGACCAGAGGTATGTTTTTATAAGCTTTAGTTTTGTAAGATCCCAAACACATGATATGTAGGCATAATGGTGCCCTCAGTCTTGATGGAGCCCCTGGTGACTACCTGAGTTGCCAGTACCTTGAGCTGGCTCTGCCTCGAAACAAGGAGGTAAGTAACATATCCATTACACCAGTGTTCTGCTTCTTGAATAGCATCGTAAAATTAACTTATAAATATTGAGTTAGGTAGAATGAACAGATATGACACTGATCCTCAACAGAAGGCCATGAAAGCAACAATTTGATCCTAAGAAGAGCACACAGATACTATATTGATCCTATGAAGAGGGCCAGAGAAACAACACTTTGATCCTAAGCAGACCATGCAGATCCTACACTGATCCGAGGTCGAGGACTAGAGAAGCAACACATTGATCCATAACAGATAGCACAGATACTGCACTGATCATAGGCAGAGGGCTAGAGAAACAACTGTTTGTTCTTAAACAGAGGACACAGATACTATACTGATCCTAGGAAGCAACACTTTGATTCTAAGAAGAGCATGCAGATACTACTCTATACATAGGCCGATGGCCAGAGAAGCAACACTTTGATCCTTAGTAGATAAGACAAATACTACATTAAGCAGAAATACCAATCAGTATGTCATTTTTAATGGATACTATGTTAATGTATGTCTAAAAAATAATGGGACTGGTTTCACAATCAATTTATTTCAATTCCAAACAACAAACTACATGGGTCCCCATTTAGAGTAATCTCCCTTGAGTCTAATGCACTTTTCCATCTTCCTCTGCTATGCTTCTATGCATTGCTTGGATGTCTCTCAACTTTGTCATTATGGCCCTCTTGATGGCCTCCGTGCCTTCAAAACGTATTGCCTTGATGATCCCATTGAGCTTGGCGAAAAGGAAAAAGTCACACGGAGCAAGATCAGGTGAATAGGAGGTTGTTCCACTATGGGGATGTTCTTCTTAGCCAGGAACTGCTGGATACTCAAGACATTGTAAGCAGGTGCAAAAAATGCAATGGTTGCAGAAAGCTAGGATTACAGTTATATACTCCCAACATATCATGTTAGATGATAAAACAATCCTTATCCCTCTTTCATCCTATTGAGGGGTCTCCCCTTTTCACACAAATGGACTCACCCAAGGTATATATATACTACTACCAGTGAATACCCGAACAGTCAAGTAGGAGTTGAGATGGAATGACAGAAGAGTAGTAGAGTTCAGTAGTAGTAGAGTAAGTCACACACAGAGACGACGGCAAGCGTCACAGCGAGCACGTAGACTCAGTTAGGAGTCATACCGCGATACTTCAATACCAAGACTGTATATATATTAGTACTACTAACCCGCATTCCTGGATCTACTAACCCATATTACCAGTTTGTATTATTACATTAATACATTTATTTTCCTTATCCATTCCTGGCATTTGTTATTCATTGATATCGGATTCATCTCGGAATCTACAACCCAGTCCTGTTACTTTTCAAATAGTACTTGTATGTATAATTCCTAAATAGTTATTTAACAATGTTAACTACCCTGTGAAGTATAGGGCCACTAGCTCCCCATACTAAGTTTTCCATATGTGGTTTCTATAGCAAGTAGGTTTTAGAGTATGGAGTTGCTAGTTCTACAACCAGTTTTTAATTCAGAATTGTCCTCCTAGAATGTTTGCCAACCAAAGCTAGAAAATCAAATCTGAATTACTATTTAACCCATAGTTGTGGGAAGAAGAGGTGGATTAATACTTTTCACAAGGGTATTTTTATGTAAGTGAATATATAGCCTTGGCTGGAACTTGAACTCAGCACACAGATTCCATTTTACAAGCCAATAACCACTATACTATATAAATAACCAAATTATTATTTGATGAATATTTTTTCTACATGATGTCATACATAATGCATATGTATGGATGAATTGTTATTTAAAAAGTTTGTTTTAGGCATACACAAGGTTACAGTGATAGGAGCATCTGGGAAGTTCTCTGACCAACTACACTATCAATTCTTAGCACTTCTTAAATTAACTGGTCCATTCATAAAAAAGGAAAAAAAATTCTTTTTGAACAATTTTTGTACATTAACATTCATTAGTTAGACCTCCCCCTCCCCACATTTGTCCGGATTGAAAAATGTTGATTTTTATCATTTTATAAGTGGGTGCCCTGTTCATAATATAAATACAGTGTCAAATTGAGCCCCTGTCTTCATAGAGAATTACCTGTACATTATTTTTATTTACAAATGTCAAGTTTGAATCTGTGCTTACATCATTGATAACTGCATAGTATTATAAATTGAGAAAAAGGATGACAGGAATAATATGCAGTTATCAATGATCTAAGTCAAGTTTCAAACTTGACATTTGTAAATAAAAACAAAGTACAGATAACTCTTTAAGAAATCACAGATTAATATGACACTGTATTTATATTATCAACAGAACCCCTTTCTAAAATGATAAAAACAAATCAATACTATCAGGGTCACTTCCACTATTAATGATGGTGGCAGTTCCAGAGATCCCCCTCAGAACTTGCTTCCATCCCAGATAAGATGAGGCATGGTATTTGGTTGGCTCTACCACTCTATTTCGATTGTCTGAATTGGCAGATCACTTTGCTGGGATCATCCATGTGTCCCCTGGTGGTAAACACAAATGAATTGTGTTTTGTTATGCTTCTTTGATTTTTTGGCAGATGCCTTTTCGAGTTTCTAGCAAATCCTTTCCATATGCCCTAGCAATCTGCTATTGAAGTACCTTAATTTGGCCACTGGACATCCCTTTCTATCAATTGAACCACTGGAATGTGAGGTCCTTCCATATCCCCTGCAAGGCTTGGCATAATGTGGGGTCTTGATTCACAGGGACCGTTGATCTCTATCTGACCTTTACACATTAAATAATGCAATAGGAAGTATATCATTATATATCAAGTGAGGGGTTGACTTGACTGTAGTTTCCAGGCTGACCAACCTTTTGAACTTCTGCTTCTGGAATCCCAGGCTGAATTCAGGTACGCTCTAATGAGCCCAGATAGCCTTCACACCCATCAAATTGTTGCTATTGCTGACACCGGGGACACAGATTTACTCTTGTGGACCCAAGATACAAAAGGTTCTCAAATGCCCAGACAAATATTTCATGCCAATATGCCGCAGGATATGTGGCATAACAGATGACCAGTTATGAATATAAGGTGTACTATTTGCACACATCAGGGTTGGATCAAAGGAAACGCACCAAACTGTGTATGTATCAGGCAACATGATTTTGGCCTATGTGTCTGTAAAAATCTCCTTCTACTCCGCTACCAACCAAGAACCCCCTAGCAACAGAATATCTTTCTGTTATCAACAAGCGGATTGGGACTCATTCCAAGATTTTCTTTGTGGCATCCCTTGGAATGTAGTTTTTAATCATCCTGTTCAAAAATGCGTATCTGAGGTCTTCTCCTGGGTTAAAGCCGGCATCAATGCTTTCCAGCAAGAAAATATCTAGTTAAACTGCATTCCTCTCCTTGGTTCTCTCCTGATTGCTCAGTTGCTATAGCCCACAGAAATCACTTCTTCCAGCTGTACCAGAGGGACATGTCTGATTGTAACAGATGTCTCTTTGTTTCTGCTCATAACAAGTGCAAGTGTGTCTTCAATGAAGCAAAGTTATTGTTTGCTGATAGAATAAAACGTATAGTATCTCACAAGTTTGGTTCTAGAGATTATTGGTAGTTCTGCAAGATTGTGCTGTACAACAGCAAATCCTCAATTCCTCCTCTATTCAATCAATTTGAAGTCCTAACATCTACAGCAGACAAGGCTGAATGCTTTGCTTGAAAATTCTCATCCAACTCAACTCTTGACTCATCCGGCGTGCCCATAATCAACTTTCCCCCTAGAACTGAGGCTCTACTAAGTGATATGTGCATAACTCCATTGTTGGTCTCAGACATGATTTCTAAATTAGACTCCCATAAGGCAATTGTCCTAAAGAAATGTGCTCCTGAGCTAGCTCTCATTCTTTCCAAACTATACAAATATTCTCACTGCTTCCTGCTTTCCAGCCTGTTGAAAGTCCTCCTCTGTTGTCCCTGTTTTTAAGAACTCTGGGGAACCTTTTGAAATGTGAAATTCATTTTTTTGAAAGTTCTCAATCTCTTCCTGTCACAATGGCTCACTCCTGTCTTACACACTGGTGACCAAGAGCAACCTTATCCATTTCAAACTTGTAGCACCTCTCTGTATCATTATACAATAATTACTTGTTGAGGTTCCAGCAATTTGCAAAAAAAAAAAAAAAAAATTCCTTTTGCATTTCATACAAAGAAAACACAAAGAAGATTTTACTCAGTTGATTCTGGCTAAGCTGAAACATTGTAGCCAGGGGTGGATTTAGATGTAGAGAGACCTGAGGCTATTCCACTTGTGAGGCCCTAGACTATTCCACTTGTGAGGCCCCTCCAAATCCCCCATTCTCATGAGTAGAGGAAAATAGAATAGTGTTAAATTAAACAATTTGATTAAACCTGAGGATGATGACAGGTGTTTAACATTTCTGAAGGGTTATTTAGAGTCTGTAATGTGTAATGACTGCATGTGTAAGAAAGGCCTATTACAGTGTCAAAAATATTATACAACTTGGCTGGAGCTCCCTAGATTCTGAGGTCCTAGGCTTCAGGCTGCTAAGCCTAGAGGTAAATCCGGCACTGATTGTATCATGTCTCTCATGTAACTGATTATTCTTCATTTTGAGTTCTTATATTAAAGCAATTTTTTGACTATTTTGTTTAAAAATTATATTTAACTGGATTAAACAAGAAGAGAAAAACAAAGGTTTGAATGCTGAAAAATTTATAGGAACCATTATCTCAATTTATAAGTTTTCCTTGAACTTGTAAATGATATATAGGTATACCACTGAATTTCCAGCAACTGATGGTCTAACACTTTTTTTTGACTGCCAGAAGTCAATTATGAAATTTGACTTCGAATGTTAACTTTATAATAGCCAACTTAGGCAATAAAAATTTTTTATGAGTTGATTTATAGCTTCAACTGAAATTTTGACATTGTTTTTGCACTAAAAGTATCACTGTGAATAAACTTGTTGGCACCTGCAGATGAAAATATATCAGAAAATTCCAAGTATGAGATAACTTGTAGTCAGCACAAGATAAACTCATAGTCAGCATCATAATAGAAACTGCCAACCACTAATTATATCATGACTGGCAGTGAATGTATTAATCCAGACAAAATAATGAGCAAGCATTTAGATTTTATGCAATTGCCAGACTAATTCACTGAATGAGCACAGGTTTGAGGATTGATTTGTTTTTTTACGGCTTATCAACCTTTTGTGGGTTATTTTAAGCCAGAAAATATTTTTAGATTGTAAGAATTGTCCAGCACCTCTTTTAATCCAGATAGAATTATGAGCAAGCATTTGAATTTCATGCAATTGCCAAACTAATTCACTGAATGACTACAAATTTGAGGATTAATTTGTTTTTACAGCTTATCAAACTTCTGTAGGTTATTTTAAATCAGAAAATATTTTTAGATTGTAAGAACTTTTTGGAGATAATAATGATTTATTGATACAATTCCTACTAATTAACCTATAGCTGGGGGAAAAGGTGGATTCATACCTTTTCCAAGGGTATTTGAACATAAGTGAATATAACAAACTCGACTGGAATTAGAATTTGGCTCTCCAATTTCCAATTCATGACCATAAGTGGCATTGTATTTAATGATACTTTAATATAAATTTCTAACAGTCTATGATGTTGCAGAGATACAAGATATGTATAAGTGGTCAGAGGTGTATTAGTGAATTGTTATTATGTGACTTCTGTATAATCTAGTATGGTTCTGGAGCCAAGGCTGCTGAAAAATCAGTGGTTGACTAATCAGGAAAGTGATAAAGGAATGACAAACACACTTCTGAGATTTCTCTAAAATTGTGAAAATGGAGTTTTTGAATATACAGTGTGTGTTAGGTATTTGGAGACATGTGATTGTATGCCTGTGGTTATATCATAATCAATTAACGTGTTTTTATCTTTTCAGAGCATCAATGGTGAACTTTCAGGTAATGCATAAGATGCGTCAACATGCCATAATTGTTGCAATATATGCAAAGCACAGCAATGTTAAATGTTTTTTAGAAGTCATCAGGTCATTTGTGCACAAAGTTTGGAAGTTTGAAGCTTCCAGTGGGGATGTTCTACATATAGCAAACTGCAAAAAGCATTCAGACACTTCCATGATACCACAATTCATACAGTGAGTGCAGAAGATTATCGATGCAAATCCCAGAATGTCAATGATAGCCATTTACAGAGTTCTCCAGGTGTCCAAGAAGCACAATCTACAATGTGGTGTCTGAGGATATTCAGTACAAGTCATACTTGATGAGAAAAAGACAGTCCATGTCGACAAGAACAATAGTTGCACCATGATTACTAAAGAAGCTGAAACATCAAGAAGAACTTGGCATGCACAATTTTTTTTTTATTTTAGACAAAAAGAATTTCAACTAGGATCAAAAAGTGAACCAGAGAAATAACAGGTGATTGTATGCAGATCCTTCTGATGTCTCCCATGTTATACACACTGTTTCTCACTTCTGTGATAGTTTTAGGGGTGGTGAATAGTGAAGGACACATTATGCTACCCTATTCTTTCAATGGGGTCTTTGAATGCTGCTGGCTACACTGAGGTGCTGGAAACAGTTGTGAAGCCCTGGATAGATTTTGTATGTGACCCATGATTGGAAGGTAGCCAATCTGCACGATCACATCACACCAAACAAGTGGCCACCTAACTCACCAGACCTAAATCCCCTTGGCTATTACATGTGGAGCATTGTTGAGTGAGAGGCTAATCAATTTTCCCACAATATGGCTGATTCCTTGAAAGCCACCATTATCTGAGTAATGTCCAGTATCATTACAGACCAAGTGATGCATGCATATCAATGATCTGATCCCACATTGAAGCCATCATTGCTGTTGAAGACGATTATATCAAATAAACATGTAATCCAACCATTACTGCATCTGTGTACCAAGTTTTGCATCAACAAATTTAGTTTTTTGTAAGATTTGATTCAACGTGTCTTCAAATACCTTATGCTTCCTGTATATACCAGCAAAATATAACAGCAAAATTGTCCAAATCATGTAACAGTAAAATTGTCCAATCATTAGAACCATTGTATCTTAGAACTGATTAAAGATATCTTACTGGAATTCTCTGAGGTTTTTATAATACTTACTTTAAGCAATAAGAATGTATAATTACACTCTAAGCTTAACAGAAATTGATCATAAATGAAAATGACATGTTTGTCATTAATTAATCATAGCTTAGGATCAGAAGCTCATGAAGCATTGAAATAAAGTTCAAATACATATATATTATTCCAGGATAATTTTCCAACTTATTCAAGATGATCTTCGCCCTCTCTAATCTTCTAACTTTCTCTCCTGGAATAACATGGTAACTCACATACAATTTCATTTTCAAGTCTTTTTTCACTTCTCTTTGGACTGTCATAGCTGAAACTCCTTTCTCATGTGTCAAACATCTTATGAATTGAATTGGATCTTTTATTATTGACCTCTTTAGCTCTAAGTTGAAATGAGGATCCCTCTTCCTGTTGTGACCTCCTGATGTAGTTTTCCTCTCTACTTTTCCTTTTTTTTAAACTTATTCACCATGCTCTTGATAGTTCTTGAATGGACTCTGAAGATGGAAGCCAGTGTATGACTGTTGGTATCATTACTGAAGGCCTGAATGATCTTTTTCTTCTCACCATTGCTCATTTGGGAAGACAGTTGGTCTGACACAAAACAATTTTAACCTGTTCTCTTTTTAGCTCAATAACTGAAAGGGTTTTTCAGTGATTCTTATGATAAATGGTGTCAAGATGGCTAAACATCTTATCTGAAAACATGGAAAAAAGAAACTCAGTTAGTTTAGTGGTTTTTGGCACTGCTTGACATCAAAAATACTCCAACCTAAGGAATGGGAAGCAGCCCTTCTTAGTGTCTACTAAATTACCACACTCGTACACTTCTCCCCATGAAGAGAAATTTACTAAATCTTAGGATGGCAAGCCTTGAACCAAGTGACAAGATTCTACTGGAACACAGATAGAAGGTTCAGCCTAAATACTATGACTGTCATACACGTGATTTACCTGTGCTGAGTGAAGATTATGTATGAATGTGCTCATACAAGAAAGGTGATCAAGTGTGGGAGAAAGGTTTTATAAATCACCAATTGGATGAATGTTCATACGAAGTTCAGACAGTGAGTGGAACTTATTGGCAAAACAGACTTCATCTACACAAATCTTCTGAACCAATAGTGCATACAAGAAATGGCCAGCCACCATCAACCTCTACAGACATATTAAATTTTCCACGGGACATGGCAAAAACACAAAGAGCCCTTGCACCTCTAACAGTGTTCTCATCAGCCTCAGCTGTTGTGAGCGAAGGTACAAATAGAACTGAACCAGAAAAATGTGAATACCCCGTTGGGATTCAGACATGTGCTGGATGAGGAATGCGACAAACATCGTATGTGAAGGACTATGTGAAACTGGTCAGGAATTATACATGAGACTGTAGACTCTACTTACAAAAGGAGGAATGTTACATTATTGTTTAATGTATACTCCCTTTGCATTACTGTTTAATGTATGCTCCCTAATTGACATTAAGGAATGTGATTATCACTCACGGATATGTCCCTTTTCTCCATAGCCCCTTTCTCATTCTCTTTCTTCCGATATCTAATAAACACCATTCATGTTTCATGTCGGCTCTCTCAAAATTGATTTGTCCTGTTTTCTATGACAAAGATATATATATACAGTGTAACCCGGATATAAGAGAGTTGTCAGGACCGGAGAAGAAATATCTTATATCCGGGTTTCTCTTATATCCGGGTTTGGTTTATTTTGTTTAGGTAAGTATGGCTCTAATTTGGGACCAGATAAAATCTCTCTTATATCAGGGTTTCTCTTATATCAGGGTTTCTCTTATATCAGGGTTTCTCTTATATCCGGGTTACACTGTATATATATATATATATATATATATATATATATATATATATTATAAATTAACTGATTTAAAATATGTTTTTTTTTCACTACACAGTAATAACCATGTTTCAAAAATGGAATAACTTATTTTTAAATTTACTGAGTTTTAAAGGCACATATAAATTCATAATTCTCTGTTTCCAAGGATACAGAGAAATCCAATCATTCAGACAAGGGGCGGTAGCATGTTCATTTTTATTAACTATTTTTGCCTTTTAAATCAGTTAATTTATAATATTTATGCTCTGTAAATTTACATTGGGCACTGTTTTGTAAAAATAAAAAAATAAAAATATCAATAAGAACACCGGATTATATATCTTACTGTTCTTTCTTTTTATATATATATATATATATATATATATATATATATATATATATATATATATATATATATATAGGGCCAGTGCAATATCTAAAAGTATCTGGATATGGAGCCTCCCACACACACACACACACTTTACCACACCACAATTTCCATAAGAAAGTATTCATATAAAATACACATTTTATTGTAACCTAATTATGTAGAATAATGGATCATATGCAATATCGGTGAATAATTCAACTAGAAAAATTGAAAATAAATACAATTTTCTAAATACAAATTATAGACATGACAAGATAGATCATTTTATTTGAAATAGATCAGCAATGTTTTTACAGGAATGTTTAACACCAACTTGAGATTTTTCTTGTTAAAAAGTTGAATAACTTTAACATTAATTTATTTTAACATTATGGATGAAAAAATGGATAATAATTTTAACAGCATTATGGATAAAAAATAGTGAATTTTATACAGTGTTTTTTTAAACTTAGCATGAGCAAAACAAGATTCTCAGATTTGAACAAATAAAACCCCCAGAATTATTTAGAAAAAAAATTTTTTCATCCTCTAATAGTCAGTTGTGCTTAGTTTAATAATGTACGTAGAAAAACACAAATGTTGATTATATATATATATATATATATATATATATATATATATATATATATATATTATAATTATTTTTTATTTTAAAAATAAGGTTCCATCGCTACACAAGAATAACCATGTTTCAAAACATATACAAAATATATATATATATATGAATGATAGAATAAGAAACTAATAGGAAACATTTATAAATTAAATGTTTTGCTTTTATTATCAGTGTTATTTTCATTTTTGCATAATTTAAATGACAATTTATCCATCATACCATATATATATATATATATATATATATATATATATATATATATATATATATATATAAAGCTTTTCTGTGAATCGAGCACTCTGAGTCACTGGCATGTTTATTCAAAACTAAATATATAAAAATTCACCTTCCTCTCTGTCAGGAGCTGATAACTTAGGGAAAAATCTCCAACTGATGCCAAATCAGTCAGATTTCAATCCTGGCTTTAGGTAATCAGATGTCTAGCCACACTGATGAGCTGTGATACAGTCAAACTGTCTGTATGTGGATGACAATATATATTTATATTTGGTTATATATATATATATATATATATATATATATATATATATATATATATATATATATATATATTTCGAAGCAAGTTTTTTCTTTTTATTTAAATTCAACCGATAAAGTCTGTCTGTTTTTATTGTATTTTTCCAAAACCTATTTATTGATAATGGCTGTATTGAACAAAAATAGTACAGTTTATCCACATTTCTGGTCCTGATGCAAAACATCTTATTCAAAAATTGGAAAAATATGATAAAAATTTAAATAGACATAGTCAGTTGAATTTAACAAAACTTGCTTGCATAATCCTTGCTGCCTAAATATACTTTACATACAACGTCTCACTAACTTTTACACTCTTTAGCATCTAGAATGTTTTCTTACACTTATTTCAATAATATCTAATCAAAACATCCTACTGCATCTGTCGTCCTGGATAAGACGTTAAACTACATCCGTATCCTGGGTAAGATGATAAACTACATCTAGCAGCAAGACCTCGGATCAGGAGGTTTTGAGGAGTGTGAAACCATCTCTTAATTGCTGGTGTTTCCAGGTCCACCCTGCTCCAGGGTGGTACCACCTGTTAGAGTCTCAGCTATGGGCAAATAGTTAACTATTAAAAATTTTAGAAAAAAATTATTACCAGCAATACTGTTTTGAAGGAAAAATATTACCAGAAACAGATTTTTGACAAAACAAAATATTACCAGCAATGAAAAATGTTGACGGCATTAAATCACCTGTTGTGATTTAAGTTTGATCATACGGAGGTCAAGATTGAATCATCGCTGGTATCTTCATGTTGGGCTGGTCCAAGCAGGGTGAAGATGTACAGGGAAAAAAATAACACTTGAATAAATTGAACAAAAGTAAATACTGTTTTTATATCAGTCCTCTGTACAGTAATTGGTTTATATCAGAGTTTGCATGCAATTAATTATCAGCCCAACCTGCATCCCAAATCAAAAGTTATATTATCATTGTTGACTTGGCAAAGTTCGAGTTGCTGTTTTTGGTAAAGTTTGGCACAAGGCTGAAGTCAGGGATGTTCTTTTTGGCAGGCAGTCATTTGGTGGGGAGTATCATGACTGGTGGCTAGGATGAACTCTCTGATGTCTCTCTCCTGTCTCTGTCTCTAGCTCGTTTGACGAATTTGCCTCACGCATTCATATTTACTGACATTCAATTAAACTGGTGTGAGGCACAGCGCTTAGGGGAATTTTGGTAAATCCCCTTTGTTGTCAGCTTACTTCATAATTCTGGGGAATTCCCTTCTTCCACTCTCTTATATTATTACTTCTTACTAAATTTCCTCAATGAGTGTGGATGGTTTATCCACCGACTCATGGCATTTCAACTCAGCTTTTGACCAGGGGAATCAACTCGAAATTCATTGTTTACGAAAAAGGAAATTTTAGCTTTACAGCTAGCATTTGCAGCTGTGTGTCAATCAACATTGCCCCCTAAGTCTGGGTCACTTTTCTATTGTTCAAACTGCTCAACATACAGTTCAAGTTGTTTATGTGTGAATTAAATCCTCAATTCTTCCCACGGGTTTTTGGTATTAACCCTTCTCATTTCAATGTCTCTCAGTACATAACACTTTCTCATGTTTTAACAAAGCTTTCTTCCATTTTACTGTGGCAACAACAAATAGTATCACACATTATCTTATCATTTTGTCGGATTCCTATCCATACTCAGTCTATATATATATATATATATATAATGGATTCTCCCAATGGTTTTGACGCATGAGGATCTGGCAACTTAATTGATTCAGTTATGAAATTTTGTGTGATAATCTTAAGTGGCACTTAAGACCAAATCAAGGTAAACCACCAGAAAACCCACACAAGTGATTTGATTAAAATGATGAAGGCTTGTGTAGAACCATCCACACTTTTCGAAACTATTGATACACTCAGTCGGTGCAAATAAATGCCACAGATGAATATATATATATATATATATATATATATATATATATAAATCTGTTGATTTAAACATGCTTGTAGTTAGTCAATATGAATGAATATAAAAATGCATAGTACAAGTGCTCGATACTATATAGAGCTTAAATAAACATTATATTTATAATATTATAATAATTTTAAAATAAAAAATATATATAAATTAAGATACTCAGGTATTAATAATTTATAATTTTTATGTTTATATATATATATATTAAAAATATATATGTTTATATATATATATATATATATATATATATATATATATATAGAGAGAGAGAGAGAGAGAGAGAGGGAGAGAGAGGCAAAGTGAGAGAGAGATGTACACACACAAGGAAGCATTCAGCTATTTTGAATATCTCAGAAGTCAGATGAATCGCCTGGATGTAACTCTTGGCAACCAATCAGAGAGGCCCCTACTGCACATGTATCAATAGACATTCTCCTGTGGGGTTATTTATTTGGCATTGAAATAGAGTTAATTTGTGTATTGTGCAAACATTGCATATTCACCAAATAAGCATAAAACTTGCAGAAAATTTTTCAGCATCACTGATCATGGAGAAGTACAAAGTTTATGCTTCATGAAACAAAATAAATTCCATTTTTTTGGTAAGTTTCCAATAAAAAAATATTATGAAAATTAGAAAATATATTTTGCCAAAGAATAAATAATTCTGTGAAATTACCTTTTCTAAGCATGTATAATGAAATGAACTAAGTCCGACAATTATTTTAATATATTTTCTCTTTATATGTTACTTTTACAGATACAAATATTTAAGTAAATGATCTGTTTATAATGAACAGTATTAACAACATTTATCAGCCTGAATGTCTGAGAAATTTCATAGAAAATATCTGTCCTCCGACAAGAATCGAACCTGTATCCTACACAGGACTCTCATATAGCCTGATGTGCTATACCATTTAGCTGCATAGGAAATATCTGGTTAGTAATTTGACATTGCTAACCAGACACTGCTATTATTGTAAACACTTTTGACATACTTGGCAATGTTTATTTACAAGATTATAAAAATATATGAACTAAGTAATTGCGTAAAAAGTTTATCAAGCTCTAAGAATAGTGAGGCTCGGGCTGTTGCTTTGGACAGCTCAAAAGCTTTTGACAGGGTTTGATATGCAGGTCTTCTTCACAAACTGAAAAGATATGGTGTCTTTGGCCAAATTTTTCAACTGATCTGGTTTTTCTTATCACATTGTGAAATGAAAGTTATCCTGAATAGCCACTCTTCTAGATCCTTTTGGATTAATGCCGGTATCCTACAGTATCCTACAGTATCCTACGGTATCCTACGGTATCCTTGGTCCTACTTTGTTTTTAATTTTCATTAATGACCTCCCCGATGACATTAGCTCTAAACCTATGCTGATGACACAATGATCTACTCCTGCCTCGATATTAAGTACGATCGGTTTGATAAGGTCAAATTGCTAGCTGATGCCAAAAATGACCTTCAGTCCCTTGTTAACTGGGACAAAGGATGGCTTGTTAATTTTAATGCCTCCAAAACTAAAACTGCTCCCTATTAATCATCTAAGAGGCCCCTTTCTGCCTTCCATCAGAATGACTGACACTAACCTCCAGGATAGTGAGTTGTTGCACCTCAGGGGCTAACGTTTTTGGCTGAAATTAAGTGGAAAGACTATATTGAATCCATTGCTAGGTCAGCTGCTAAGAAAATTGTGTTATGCTAAGCAATTTTTCTCTCCTGAATCTATCTTACATATCTATAAGTCTAACATTCATCCTTGCTTTGAATACTGCTGCCACATATGGTCTGGTGTTTCCGCCATATATACCGAAATCCAAAGAAGAATCAGCAATATTATTAGTCCTTACCTGGTGTCTCAGCTTCAGTTACTTTCCCACTACCATAAAGTTCTTTTCCTGTGCCTTTTTTTATTAATACTTCCATGGCAACTGTTTAGATGAGCTCTTTGGCATGTTACCTAGACTCTATGAATTTAAGTACAGTACTAGTTTGTTTTAGGAGGCATGGTGGAGTAATGGATAGCGGCTCAGATTGAGGAATTGGAGAGCTGAGTTCAAATTCCAGTCAAATCCATTACATTCACTTATGTGCTAATCCCCTTGGGAAAGGTATGAATCCTCTTCTTCTCTCCCCAGCTATGGGTAAATAGCAGGACAGAACTGGTTCTATAGCCTTGGATGGCAATTGGTCTACTGCAGAAAGAAATGGCAACCTACTGTGGGAAAAAAGTCTGCCTCGTCAGTCATGTACTGAAAGATACATGCTTGACTAAGCATGTATCATGCATGGCACATAACTGACTGACTGACTAGTTTGGCGATAAGGTCTCACCAATATACAGTTGAGTTGGCTCGATGTAACTGTAAGTTCTATACTAACAGTTTCTTTGCTCATACTTCTTAATTATGAAACTCTCTACTGGTTCCATGCATTCCAGCCAACTTTAATCTGCATAAATTTAAATGCAATGTCAATCACTTTCTACTGTCCTCCTGATTACCCTACCTTCATTCTTGCTCTTTACTAAGGCTTTTGTTTTCTTATTCTTCCACGCCCAGTAACTCTTGCTTTACTGCCTTGCTTCAGGTGAAACTGATTACAAAAAAAGAAAAAAAGTACAATGCAATATTTATTATTTACCTTTCATAAAGATTTATTATTTACCATTTTATAAAGAAATATGTTTGAAATGAAATATTTTTATTCCAAAATTTATAAAAAATTATCAAAATATGTAAGAGAAGCAGATGCTCTCAACTATATTTTAGTGAATTTATGAAATAAAAGAAGTGCCGAGAAAATGCATTTTTTTAAAATTTATCATTAGTTTCTCATCATTATGTGTTTATTTAAATTTTCTTGGTTCACAGACATTTTTATAAATTTATGAATAAAATATTTCTTTTCATATATATTTCTTTATAAAATGGTAAGTAATAAATATTTTATTATAGTTGCTTCACATATTTTCATAACTTTGTAAATATGAAATTATTCTTGCAAATATGCAATCTAATAAATAGTGTTTAACATCTTTGTTGTCAATTCTCAGGAATAAAGAAAATGTATGAATTCACTTTCATATGTTTGGGTTATGATTAAAATTCTCCTCATCATTTTTTAAAAGAATAAACATTGCCAAGGGAGTCAAAAATGTATACAGTAATAGCGGTGTCAAGGGAATAACTGTCCTATTGATACACCATTTTTTGCCTGCATGAAGGTTAAACATTGCCTACTTTTCTTTGTTTAGATGTGTAGACTTTAGAACTTGGACTATATTTTTAATAAAAAGTGTATCTTTTGACACAGCCAGGCTTTTATTATTTCATTACTATTTTATTAAATAAATATTGCATAAAACTTCATTCTGTCATGTATTTTCTTTTCATTTTGTAGCATTTTGTTGTTAACATTTTTGTTAGTATAGATACCTTCTTTGGAGATACCTTTTTCTGTACAATTGTTACATTCAGAATAGTCTGGAATCAACACACCAAGTTAATTTGTTTATAACCTACTTGAAACTTGCAAGGAAGAATGAAAGAAAAAGATAGATTTATTTTTAAGTGCCACATTTTTTAATGAAAAGATATTTCCCACATAATTTTTGTCTTTCTTTGTCTTCATTGGTAAAGAGTTTTTTTTTTCAAAGACATGAGATGAGAAAGAAAAGGTTATTTTTATTTGAAATCTAATTATGACAGGATTGCTATTCTTTCCTGTTTTTTTCTTGTTTTGTTAATTTGATTGTTATAAATTAGTTTATTTAATATTCATCCATCTGTTCATCAAAACAAGTCTATAATTCTATCAATCCTTGTCTGCTCAGCCACCTGATAGATCAGTCTCAGACTGCTAATATTTATCCATCAACTGATTGATCATAAAACACACATCTTTTATCTGATAGATCTGTCTAGGTACATATCTACTAACATTGATCTGAGTTTGTTTTCACATACATGTTGTCTGATAGATTTGTCTCAGCCCCATCCATCAGCTGATTGATCTTAGTCGGCACATATCTTTTATCTGATAGATCTGTCTAGGTACATATCTACCAACATTGATCTGAGTTTGTTTTCACATACATGTTGTCTGATAGATTTGTCTTAGCCCCATCCATCAGCTGATTGATCTTAGTCGGCACATATCTTTTATCTGATAGATCTGTCTAGGTACATATCTACTAACATTGATCTGAGTTTGTTTTCACATACATGTTGTCTGATAGATTTGTCTCAGCCCCATCCATCAGCTGATTGATCTTAGTCAGCACATATCTTTTATCTGACAGATCTGTCTCAGTAAATATCTACTAACATTGATCTAACTTTGTCTTCACATAGCTGTTGTGTGATAGATCTGTCTCAGTCAGTAAATATCTATTGATTGACTGATTGTAGTCTTCTCATATCTACTGACTGATCATAGTCTCCATATATCTGTCAATAGACCTGTCTTACACCACATACATGTATCTATCAACTGACTCAGCCATTTTTAACTATTTATTGATTGAATGATCTCAATCTGTTCATATCTTTCTGTTGATTGATCACACTATACCACACATGTTTCTATCTCTCTATGTACCTATTTTGGCTCAATCTATCTTTCTCAGTTTACTCTTATCTGTTGACTGTATTTGAGATAGTAATGAATCTGTTTTATCATTCAGCCACAAGACATGATATACTTTCAAAATTACTTTAATAATAAAATTAAAGAAATAAATAATCATTACTTCTTGCTGGTTTCTCATATTTAATCAGAAAGTAAATTATTTTGGATTGCATTTTTTCTTTGGTCTTACTGCATATTTCTGTGTATAAGACAACCTTTAAATCCTAAAAATCACCCTTAAAAATTAGGGGTCATCTTATACTACAATTCTAAAAAAGAAACCTTAAATTCTGAGTGATTTTTGTTGGTAGACTGACCTTGGCCTCAGTGCAATAACCAATAACATACATGAAAAGATTCACAGTATCAAATAAACTTATAATAAAAGTAATAAGATCATTTCTACCTTATATATTACAGGGATAACTTCATAATAAATTGCCTATTCAAAGAATAATTCCATATCAATGAAATCACTTGTATCCATGCAAGCTCAGCTGAGAAAATATAAACATCAAGTTATGACTGCATTCACAGCAATGGAATGTACTATTATTGTACATTATTGTACTGTTATTAGCAGCATTTTATGATTGTTCATGAAGTATAAGTAAATGGCCATTAGTATGCCAGGCTGGTTGTAACTGTTTAGATATAGGAAAAGAAGAAGAAAAAGAAGAAGAATCAGTATTTTTTAAAAAATCACGTGATGAAACATAAACAAAATGGTTTCCCTTTTAGGGATGTGTGTAGGGAAAAACATGGAATCGGATTTGTTATCTCGTTTATTTTGAATTTCTAAGGATACAGTAAGTAACAACATTTCCAATAACATCATCTTTATATAATCAATAAGCTGTCATCTTATACTACAGGTATAGGATAAATTCATGAAAATTTACTATATTTTTTTACCTTGTCTTATCTAAAGGTCACTGTGTATATGGAGATATATACAGTAGTTTTATCTGTTATGACTTTATTTTAAACATTTGATAATATCAAAATTAAATTTGAATTTGTTGAAGTTTGAGGGGATGAAAATTTGGCCTTGTAAAAATATTCAACTGATCCACAAAGAAAAAGTAAAAGAAGAAATGAAAGCAGATAAAGTGTAAATACAAAATTTTACATTCCAGAAATAGTTGAGGTGACTGACAAAATTTTGTTCTTCTTCATATCCAGTTTCTTCTTTGAAGACAGTTTTTGTACAACAAGAAATAGAAGCGACAAGAAAATATTTCTTAATGACTCTTACTACTTCAACTCAGACTTTTACTCATCTATTACTCAAACTCTTACTCTTACTGGCAACTTAACATGTTGCCTTCTATTTATATTTGGCATGCAGATGTAGTGTTCAACACAAGAATGCACATATATATTTGAGAGAAAAATGCTCAGTTCTATTTTAAAGTGTGTTAGTTAAAGAATATGAAATTTCTAATAACTGAATAACTATGGATGTCTAAAAGCTGAAACTGCAGATTGATAATTTGATATATAGGAATTAAATTCTACATATATTTTTCAACAAATTAAATCTCATCAGAAGGTTTGTTTGATAAAAAATCATTACAAAGGCAATATGCAAAAATACTTGGCGGATGTAGTTGTAGACCTACTCATGGCCAATAGTATTATACAGCCCCACATGTCACATAAGAATTCTAACAGGCCAATGTAATGTAAACAAAAACAAATGTGAGTGACCACAAAATTGCTAATCTAAAAGGGAGGTAACTTTAAAAATTGAATTCTTAGAATGTAAATTAACAATGTACAATTACGTAGAATTTATCGGATGTTATTTCAATTCCCTAGACATATTTTCAACAATAAATTCATATTTACATCTTTTTCTTTTTTTACTGATCCATGAATTATAAACAGCTGTGAGTTACCTCACTTTTATGATTTTCAATTGCATATCTGGCCATTTTGCAAATGAATGCTATTAGGTAAATTTTCTATCTCATAGTTAAAGATTAAATTATAAAGTTTGTTGTCATATTTTGTTTAACAAAAATGGTTAACAAATGTGTTGCATTTGGCTGTTCTAGTGTATATGTTACTAACAGTGAAAAAGTAGTGACATCTTCTTTTTCTCTTGGAAAATCCAACCTTGCAGAAAAATGGATAAAATTCGTTAATTGTATTGATTGGTTTCCTACAAAAAATTCAGTTCTCTGTATGAAACATTTTGAAGAGAAGTTTATTTTGAAAGGAAAATGAAACAGACTGGATTGGGAATTACATCTAATACCTGCAATACACTCAGAAAAAATAACAAAACCATCTCTTTTGTTGAATACAAGGGAATTCAGAAAGCCTTCAAAACGACTGGTCCAAACTGATGAATTACATGATTTTATTTCAGCTGATACAATAAAAGATTTTGCTCAATTTGAAGAAAGCAAAGTGTTATCCTAATGGTTTTGAATTTTAAAAAAAGATTATATTCTAATTTATAAAATAGTCTTTCTATCTATAAAAGAATGTATTTGCATTGACCAAAACCTTCACATCCAGCTCCAGTGGGATGAAGCCCCTATACCGTTACCACAGTGGTTTATACATAGACATGCTAAACTCACAAGATTAAGCATGTTAGAAAATTCTCCAAACTACATGCAAAACATGGTGGAAGAACATCCATACTCAATTCTAAAAGAATTACAAAAATGACATTACCAACCAAGAAGTCATCCTTCATTTTCTGAAGAACTAATACATAATGAATCCAATACGTTATGTCTTATTACTGGGCTATACATCTCAACAAGCCTAAAATTATTTCTGGAGAAATTTTCATTACCATCTTTTTCTTTATTGGAGAAAATTCAAAAAAATTACTTAAACGTTTTCAATGTGAAATGTGTTTCCTGGTCATGGTAGGCAATGATAGTGATGATGCTACAGAGAAGCAGTACTTTGACTTACTTTCTCAAGGAGGTCTTACAATTCCATCTAGCCAAATGGCAGAGTTGGTTTGTGCTTCTTTTGCTATACTTGACTATGCAGATAAATTTATTGTAAAACATAATGAATCCACTACAAGAGAGTCTGCTGAAAGAATTTTGGAAACTTGTTCTCCAAAATATGTTTTTACTTGTGAACAACGCATTCAAAAAGGACTTCACTTTGCAGCAAAAATTGTAGTGAATATATTTTACAACAAATAAAAGTTTTCATCAGATAAAGTTAAAAAATATTTTATTATGTTTTAAAAAAGGCATAGGTCAAAAGAAAATTGATTTATAGAGAAACTGTTGGTAAGGTTTTTTACTTGTGTTTGTTTTGTATTACTGCTTAATTCTTTAATAACTTTTTTGCTTGTTTACAATCTTCTTTGTTTAAAAAGAGAAAAACAACAATCTGTTTGTGTATTTTTGGACGGTTTTAACGTTTTAGATAGAACAGGCATAAATTGACAATAAACCAAATAGGCCTGTTAGAAATTATCCTAAAATGTGACATATGGACTGTATATATTAGTGGGTCATGACCTATCATGTGTTATTTTTGAACCATTTAGAAAATAACAATAATAACTCCTTTCATCATTCCTGCAAATTTGAGAAAAAGATTTTTGTGAGTCAGTGTGAAATTATTTCCTAAGTGATGAAAACCTTGTATTCAAAAAGTTTACAGCCCTATGTGAAATTAGATTTTGGAACCCACTTACAGATAAAAAAAATAGAAGCATACTGCTTCTTGGGACTCAAAACAATTTTGGAGGGCAGTTTGATCTACACATGCGTACACCCCTAAACATGCACACAATGAAGAGATGACAGCCAGCAGCCACTGACTGTGTCACAAGCCTTTTAAGTTGACTGTCATAAAGTAAATCTGTTCATACATTTCACACCATGCTAAGAACACTTAACTACTTGATTAAACAAACACAAACTTCACTGCAAGGAAAATTGAACCTTTTATTGTTATTGTATATTTCTAAAAAGAATATATAAATGTTAATTCAACTGACTTTCTGCTTCTACTTTTCCTTCTGAAAATAACCTTTTTATATTTCATTTAAAAGATGCATTGTTGTTGTTGTTGTTGTTGTTAAATGTTTTGAATCCTGACATGCAGATAAAAACGAAAACCTGGGTAGATGGATCCCAACAGATATATGTTTTAAATGCTGTGTAAATTTTATCTTTTTCCATCTTGTTACATATCAATTAAATTTTATTTTAATTTAGCATCCACCCAGTAAAGATATTGCACTTTATTAATAATTTTCAGTAAAAAGAGGTTTTATTTTGTTTAAAACATTAATTAATAGAATACGTCCTAATATTGCTAATTACTGCGATAATTTGAATCTGTTTAATTTGTTCATTTTGCCAAATCCTAATTTATATACAATTTTAAAGATTTCTTCATAAACAGTACAAAGTCATTCAGAAAGTTGTCATGGACAAATGGAAATAAGAGAATTCATAAAAAGTCATTGAACAATAATGACATTTTTGTTATATATCATAACAAATGTCAGCTGGAAGAAGCTGGAAGTGATATTTTTGATCATATGACCACTTTAGTGCAAAAATACTGTGGACAATGCAGAAAAATTGTGGATATGTATGAGTAGTATAACATTTTCTCCTCTTGGCTTTGAGTTAAATAGCAGGATAGACTTGGATCTCTAGATCTGACTAACAACCAGTCTAAGAGAAGGAAAACTGTCGGGTATCAGTGCAGAAAGTAGAGTTGGAAAATCAAGTTCAAATTCTGGCTAGTCTTTGGCATCCACTTTCACACAAATTCCCTTAGGAAAGGCATGAATCTGTCTCTTTCACTTACCAACAATAGCTTAAAAAGTAGGTCACATGGAGCTCTCTAGACTTGGTAGCAACCAGTCTAAGAGAAGGAAAACTGAAATCCAGAACTATCGGGAATGCACTCAATTATCTTTTCCAAGAAGGCATGGTAATTCACAGATTATAAAGAAAAGGAATCTGTGGAGAACTATGATCATCTATATTCTGAAAGGACATCGTATTAAGCAAAGCAGAAAAATTGCTTACCAAATATAAAATGTTTTTCATTCTTATACTCCTCATAATTAATATATAACATTAACATTGCATAATTAAAGAAAGAAAATTCTATAAGAATGAAAGGAAAATCTGAAAGATTTAGTAAATGATGAAAAAAATAATTAAAAGAGGGTAAAAATAAGTAAAACAATATAAAATTTTGATGGTAGATTAACAAATTATTATATTTATTTACATTGTTCAGACTGTTGTCCTCATAGACCATATTTATGACATTTCAGCCGTTGCATGTTCCAGCCTTCTTCAGATGATTGGAATTTCAGGGCATATTGTTCTAGTTCCACTGAACCTTTTATTTCACTGGGGTATATTGATCTAGTTCTGGATGCCTCAGTTTCACCACTGCAGTAGCTAGGTATGGAACTCACAAATCTTTGGGTCAAGTCTCTGGATCTAACCAACACTTTTATCCACTGAGCCATGTGTCCTTGAGGTTATCAGGGTATGAATTTTGGGTACTTATAAACTTAATGTCTCAGTAACCATTTCTTACAAGAGCTCATATTGAAATTTGTTTATCTAAGAGAAGGAAAATTCTCAATTCCAAAAGCATGGGGAAGACAACAGGAAACCATTCAGTAATCTTTTCCAAGAAGGCATGGTAATTTACAGAGTATAAAGAAAAGGAATCTATCATGATCATCTATCTTCTGAAAGGACATGGTATTAAACAAAGCAGAAAAAATGCTTACCTGATCAAATATTAAATGTGTTTTTCATTCTTATACTCTTCTCAATTAACAATGCATAATTTTAAAAAAAGAAAAAAATTCTATAAGTAGAATGAGAGGAGAATCTGAAAAATTCAGTTAATGAAAAAAAATAAATAAATAAAAGAGGTTAAATATAAGTAAAACCATCTAAAATTTTAAAAGATGCTCTCTATCAGAAGAACTGTCAAATTTTAAATCCACTCACATTTTCAAAACTTTCCTTTATTGAATGATGACAAAGAGATTACATACAACTGCTGCAGTGGCAAATAAATGAGCAGATATTTATTATCTCAGCTAAGCCTGGTACAAGGCTACAATAGTGGTGCACATATTAAAAATCAAACTCATCTGCAATAAATTTCAAAATGAGCTGGAATAACATCACTCTTTCATTGACATTTTAATAGCCATGTTTACAAGAATACAAGAGTTAGCCTTGACTTGATCAAAGGTATATTGGTAGAGATGGTAACAGATACATCCATGGCATGAGGTAGAAGTGCTGAAACCTTCCCCCTTTTTTCCAAGAACTGAGAACTAAAACAAAAAACTACATTTATCTTCTTGGCCTCAATCTATGACAATGTTATTGAGTTGAACTGTATCATTTGTCTCAAAACATTTGTTGTGAGTTGTACTGATGGTACATTGGCCTAGTTTGAATGTGCTTCTTTTATATATACTTGTGTGTGTGTGTGTGTGTGTGTGTGTGTGTGTGTTTGTTTTGGCGCTAAAAAGACATCATCAGCCCCACAAAGGAAATATATAAATTACAAGCAAATCATATACAAGATACAACACCATAAGCATAAACAAAAATGATAAAAGGCTTTTGTATACATTTCTGAGAAAAAAATTTATACTTTAAAAAACATATATATGAAAAAATGAAAGTTTTCTCTTTAGTAAGGAAAGAAAAGGAATTGTATACTGTGGTTGTATACTGAGGGATGTGCGTTGTGGTGTAATGGGTATCAGCTCAGAGTGAGAACTCGGAGAGCCGAGTTCGAATTCCAGTTGAGTTCATTAGATTCGCTTACACCCAAACCCAAATACCCTTGGGAAAGGTATGAATCCATCTTTTCTCCCCTCCCCAACTATGCATTGAATAGCAGGACAGGCTGGGTTCTTTAGCCTGGGTTGGCAACTAGTCTACCACAGAAAGAAATGGCAACCTGCAGCAGGAAAAAAATCTGCCTCATCAGTCATGTATTGAAAGATACATGATTGCCTGAACGTGTATCATGTATGGCACATGATACACGTTCAGGCAATCATGTATGCCACTTAACTGACTGATAATGTAGTTATTAATCCAGTAAGAATTAATCTTCTGCATGGCATATAAATTTTATAACAGTTGAATTGTTCTATTTTATTATTAGTTGTTAATCTCTTATTGTGCCTAAGATATCTGGTTAGAATAAATCTTCTGTCATATCCCTTTTATAAAAAATAACAATTTGTAACAATATACTACAGTATATTGTTATAAATTATTGTTATGTTTTATTATTAGTTGTTAAACTCCTTTTGTGCCTAATATGATCTGCTTTCAGAAAGGATCTTCTGTCACATAACTTTTATTATAGTACAGTGTTATAATTATTCTGTAAGTTATTATTGCTAATCTCTTCTTGTGCCTAATTTCTAAATTATTTCCACTATTTATATTCAAACTATTGTCCTCATCTTTGTTGTTTTTATCACAACGATTTGGCTGTTGTGCCCTCCGGCCTTCCTCAGGTGTATACTGATCTGGGCAAACTACTGGGGATTCTGAACTGAACTCTTGATTCAATCTACGAGGATAGACTGTTCTCGTTCCACTGCTCATGTCTGGGGATATTGTCTAGTTCTTATTTTATTTTAGTTCAGTAATTGCAAGTACACAGTGCACAACACTGGGATTGAATTCACAACCACTATGTGACCAAATTCTAAATTAATGTATATATTGGAAAGAACTATATATAAGGTTTGGTATGGATGGTCAGGACTACTGTATGTGATGAATATATGGTATTTCCAGTTGCTGAGCATCCTGAAAAAAAATGTTTAATGATGAACAAATAAATCAGGGCTATGCTGGATTTTATTTAGGGAATAAAATAAAAATTTAAAAAAAATGAAAAATCAAAGATTAACTTCCAGAAGTTACATTTGCTTATTTGCAAATAATAGGGTGCATAAAAAATACTTTCAATCTTTTCATAACATATTTTTCAAGAGTAACCATTCAAGAGCTCTTGTCTGTCTCTTTAAGCTTATGTAATACTTTATGTCAGCTCTCTTTCACTAACCCTACTCTTATGAAAATTTCTAATGCTGGCAGTCAGATTTTCATCTACTTTGCATTTTAAAGCTTTATAATTAATAACTGAAGGTCGTTCACTCCTGTCTTTTATTTCAAGGACATTTTCCCCACCATTAAAATGCTTAAACCAGTCTAGTGAATCATAGTGAAAGCCTATACCAGATATGGACACTCACAGCTGGAACTGAAATGACTAAAAGGCAGTCAGTACATGACAAGTTCCACATATCATATATAATATACATAAAATCATAATTTAACTTTCAATATTTTTCAACCAGTCATAGTCATCCCCTAAGTTTTCATTTCTGAGCCACTAGGAACAGATAAAATCAGGTGAAAGCAACCTTTTTCCCAATGGAAATCCAACTGGACAAGAGAGTGTAGCAACAGCATAAAATCCACTTCAGAAAAACTGCACTAAGTAATTCTGCTGCTGAAGACACTATTATATCAAACTTTCTTTCTCGTGTAGGCCTAAAAGTGAGTACTCAAATTTTTCCCTGTCAACACTATCACATACATGATGCCTGTTGACTCAAGAGATGAGTAAGAACATTGCTGCCAAGTTATCTATCTGATTTGAGAATTCAGAGTTTTCCTTTTCCTAGACCAGTTGCCAACCAAGACTGAAAAAGCCCAGTTTTTCGTACTATTTAACCCATAGATGGGGGGAAGAGATGGATTTATACATTTACCAAGTGTGTTTGTACAAAAGGGAATATAACAAATGACTAGAATTAGAACTACTCACTTATTTCTTATTCTGAGTCACTAATTATTATGCCACTTTCACATCTAAGATGTCAGCAACACTAAGCTCGTGTAGTGAATCTGTTGTAGTAAAGAAAAGAAAAGACTGTCAACTTATAGTAGCAAGAAACGTCTGCAATAGATTTCTTCTGTTTCTCACTCGCAACACTTGTAGCCAAATCACAGTTCAAACGATAGCCCGTCGTAACAGTCCAACAAGCAACGTAGAAACGACAAAATGGGGTCACACGTCCAACCTTCACTCCTAACCAGCAAAAATGCGTGTTCCGTTCACCAGCTCAGAAAATCTTCTGCCTTTATAAGCGAAAAACAACGACTTTGGTCCATCGAGAGATCTTTCTGATTGGTCACGCCATTCAGGGGAGGAAAGAACATTAGCATAGATTCTAGTCATTGAAGTAGATTTTTGCTAACTACTTTTTGGTAATTTTTCTTCGGCAGATTGCACACAAAACACGATTTTTTTACAGGGTAACTAATTATCTCTTTCACTACACCCCCCGTCACATAAGTGACACTCAGGGGCGGGCCTCTTTATTCTTGAGCTTCTCTGGAGCGGGGCGACTGTTGGAGGAGATTGTGTGGTATGTTCTGAAGACTCGTCTTCTGAGGATTCTTCTGATCTGACAACCTCAGGTACAGAGTCTTCACCATCTGAAGAGGTGCTAGCCCTACCTCCGATGGCGATTATTCGTTCACTTCCTGAGCACTCACTGTTAGTGTCACTTGTTGAAGTATCTGTACCTACATAGCGACGTGTCTTTTACGTGTCTTGGTATTCCATCAACCAACACAGAGTTACTTATTCCAGTGACATACCCCACCCGGTATCGAGTTGTACACCGGCTATGTGGAGCTTTTACCCACACGCGATCGCCCAGGTCATACTGCGCTTGTTCTTTTATCTGTTCAGTTGAACGCGTCGCGTCAATGCCTTTTAGCCGGACTTTGTACCGGTAAATCATGTTGGCTGGCGCAGTTGAGGGTGATACATTATTGCCTTTAGGGGTAACGTTGTGCCAATACACCGCCTCCATTATGGAACACTGCTTCCTAGCAGCGATTCTCTTGATACTCCGATGACATCGCTCGATTATGCCATTTCCTGATGGGACATATGCGCAGCGAAATTTGAGGTGTACTCCCCACGAATCCAAAAACTCTTTAAATAGTCCACGGCGGAATGCAGTGTCGTTGTCAGTGAGGAGTTCCGTCGGAGGCCCACATTCAAAGAACAATGCCCGCAAGTGGTCAATCACGCTTGCGGAATCCTGTCGACGCAGGCGTCGCCAAATAGTGAACCGGGTTGGGCCACAGTCAATCAGGGTTAGGTAGTGAGTTCCATTATGATGGGTGATGTCCATTCCAACACGGTGCCACACTTTGCTCACATTCAGTTGTCCTTTTGGCCATTGAACAGGTGCTGGGTCGATGGACTGACACTCCTTGCATTCTCTGACCACTGCCCTGACAGCAGCTTTGGATACGGAGGGATCAATCTGCCTCACGAAATATAGGGTCCGTTTTACACCAGGATGTCCGCTTTGGCAATGCACAGATTTTAGTAAATCTGAGTTACGGTCTCTCTCTGATGTTGCACAGAGATGTCCTACCGGCTCTACCTCTTTCTTAACAGCGTCAAGCCATCTCTGGGGTACCCTTGTTAAAGTATCGGCCTTGTTCTGATGTGATCTGACCAGCTGTATATCTACGGAGAAGTTTTACTTACTTACCAACTTTCCCAGTGTGTCTAGCCGCCTTCGAATGAGCATTTCGCTCGCAGCCATTGTACGTATCCTGGCCTTCCCCGTAAGAGTGTCTGCTATCCCCTTATGCACGCATGCAGAATCCGTGAATAAATGCAACACCTTTGCATTCCATTGAAGGGCCGCGGTTACTCCTCTTGATAACGGCGTCTAATTCCGACAGGTTGATATGTTGTGTATCCTTCTCGGGACGCAACCAACACGCGTCTTCCACGACAGTTTCATCTATTTCAAGAGTCACTCCTGTTGCAAGGGAGCTTGCGTCGACCCAGACGTCAAATTCACATCCATCAACGCACCATTTACCACGTACGGGGTCGTCTTGTCGCACACTGGTAATGACTTCTGCTATCATGTGTCTAAGGGGAGCATCATTTGTTTTGTCATCCCAGCCGCAAGTGACAGCAGTCACCCTACGTTTGATAAACGCAGTTGCAATGCGGATCCAACCGCCCACAGGAAAATGTCCCACCAGCTTTCCACATAACGAGAACACGCTACGTCGTGTCATGTGTCTGGAAATGTCCGGGAGCTCGCTCCCACGTTTCCAGTAAAGCACGTTGCGCCCCCCCCCCTCAGACCTGCAAGCCGAGCACACGAGCACCGTCCTCCAGTCGTTCTGGGTTCTTACATTCGAGACCAAAGTCAGTAAGATGCTTTCTCACCTGTGCAGCGGACACAAAGGTTTCGTTGATGTAGATGTCGTCACTGTAAGCTGATGTTGCTTGACAAATTGTCTCATTCTTGGATTGCACAGCATCCACGATGGCTTTCATGATGGCCGGCGCCACATTGAGCCCGAATCCCATTCGCGTTAAGCAGTATCTTCTCCCCTTAAGGATCACCGTCTGAAATGGCCACAGTGACCGGTGCACGCGTACCTGTAAGTAGGCCTTTCGAAGGGTCAATCACAGAGACATTGGACCCTTTTCTTCTCGATTCTCTCAATTTTTGTGCACACACATCAGCATGAGCCGTGTATGTGTCTACATGCTCGTTCAGTTCTCTATAATCTAGTATTGGGCGCACCTTTCCCTTGTTCTTCTGTACCACGCCCATCAACGGGATGAGGCCTCTTGGAGGACCAAGCTCTTTCTCAGAATACGGAGTCAGCCATCCATTGTCCAGCCACACCTGCAATTCACGCTCGTATTCTTCCTTGACGCGTTCGGGCACCGAATACTCTGACACTCGGTTCTAGAGCTTTTCTGGTGTGTTATTTTCCAACCATTTCCACAGTGCTGTCCATGTCTTCGTTCTTTGGTTGAACTCTGCGCTAAAGTCGGGCCCGTTGATCCTCAAAGCAGCACAAATGGACGGATCAGAAAACTTGACTTCGCCCGCCTCTGTGATGCGTACGCCGCCCAGCTCCTTGATAATGTCCATCCCAAGGAGCAGATCAAAACCTAATAACGCGTTGTCCACGACCAACACACTGACTGTGACGGGGTTACCGTTGTTGATACTGAGTTTGATGTTTCTAACTCCCCGGCTTCTGAGAGCCTTTCCATCGGCCGTTAGTACGTCCATCTTTTGTCTGCTTCACTGTCGACAAATCGAACCGTTCGTGAGTGACCGAGAGCAGCCAGAATCAACTAAAGCGGTACGCGTTATCCATTGCGCACCTTAATTACATGCTCGATGCGGGGAAGAGACCGGCGCTGACGTCGCGCCCCCCATTCCATTTCTTAGAGGCAATGTGACCTACTTTATAACATTGTAAACATCGTAGATCGAGACGTGCCTTTCGCGCCGACCCGCTGCGCATTTCTTCGCGTTGATAGCGGCAGTCTTTGGCAAAATGATTCGGCCCAGAGCACCGATAGCAGGTGACATCGCCATGGCGACGGATGACTGGGGTCGGATCCTCTTTGACTTCAATTGATTGAACGACTGCGGCCACTGGATCATCAGCCTCTTTTTCGTCGATCATAATAGCGCGGGCTCTGGTCAACAATTGGTTGAGCGTCATGTCTTCCATTCTGGATGATGCGCGGAGTATCTGCTTAACATGACTAGGCAATCCAGACACGAAGGCACAGGTCATCCATTCTTCAGGAAGCGGTGCGATCCGTACGGCGAACTTCTTTAATTCTGCCAAATATACGTCTACTGTCTCGCCAGGTCGCAGACGCCGCGCCTGGAATTGGTCATAGGCCACGAACAGGTCAGTTCCAAACGCGGTTAGTAGAGCGCGCTTTATTTGCTCAATGTCCCTTTTCTGTTCTTTGCTCAGCTGCCTATAAACAGCAAGGGCGCCGCTTTCCAAGCGCAGTGGAAGAATCCGTTCAATCTTCGTGATCTTGCATAATTCACAGACCAGTTCCACATTTTCAATCCATTCAACCACAGACTGTCCACTCGTATCACCACTGAATTTGGGGATCAGTTTTATGTCGAACGGTCTTTCCGCCATCTTGCTAGAGAAAAAGTAAATGCCGAAATAGCATTTTGTAGTAAAGAAAAGAAAAGACTGTCAACTTATAGTAGCAAGAAACGTCTGCAATAGATTTCTTCTGTTTCTCACTCGCAACACTTGTAGCCAAATCACAGTTCAAACGATAGCCCGTCGTAACAGTCCAACAAGCAACGTAGAAACGACAAAATGGGGTCACACGTCCAACCTTCACTCCTAACCAGCAAAAATGCGTGTTCCGTTCACCAGCTCAGAAAATCTTCTGCCTTTATAAGCGAAAAACAACGGCTTTGGTCCATCGAGAGATCTTTCTGATTGGTCACGCCATTCAGGGGAGGAAAGAACATTAGCATAGATTCTAGTCGTTGAAGTATATTTTTGCTAACTGCTTTTTGGTAATTTTTCTTCGGCAGATTGCACACAAAACACGAACTTTTTTTTCGGTGTAACTAATTATCTCTTTCACTACAGAATCACAAACAGAGCCTACACCAGATGTGGAAACTCCCATGTCAGTAGCATCACTTCTGGTTAGAGTATACATAAATAAATCATAATTTAACATTCATTTTTCAACCAATTACAATCTCTCCTGAAGATCTTGTTTCTGATTCACCTGTAATTTATCTGATTTCAGGAGCTAGAATCAACTTTTTGCAACTGGACAAGAGAGTACAACCTCAGTGTAAAAAAAAACGCTCCACTTGTTATTAGGTTAAGGTTATTGTTTGAAATTGAGAAGGTGTTGTGTGTTCATGAACAAAACTTAAAATGTTGAATTGTTTGAGAAAATAGACAAGAGAGTGAAACAAAATGAGATAGAAATTTTTATTCTGTTGGGAATGTTTTAAAATTTCAAGGATAGTTTGTGAAGGAAAGTGCAAATTCAAGGAATGTTCTTAAGAGTCTCTGTAAGGAATGAAGAAAATGTTGAATTTACTCTGTTCGTGAATTAAAGAGTGAGTGAGGTGCATTGTCTATGCCATATGCGTCTATTGAATAGTGCACTAATTTTAGCATCCTATCTAAATCTCTGCATGATTTGAAAAAAAAACCCAGCTTAGCTCTTGGAATTCATGGCATGCATACTCCTAGGTTTTTTTTTCTTTTGACACATGCCCAAAAGCTGCAAAGGTGTGACTGCTGATTATAGGGTTATTAGGCATGCATGTCTAGTGAAAAGGTTTAACATCTGTTATACGTTGCACTTCAAGTGACTTTGCTAAAAAGACATTGTTCTATCAAGCTTTCTTTCTCTCATTTGTACAAAAGTGAGTAACTGTATTTTCCCCTGTTAACAAGCACTCTGTTACTCACATACATATGTACACATGAATACATATAACACAAGAACTCTCACTTTAAGATGTGCTCATTCAGCATGTTCAATACCTTTTATTCAGTCACACACTGACTTTAACAACATTGAAATATTTGTTAGAATATTAAATTTTCATTGGTTATTATAATTACTTGATCATCATTTGTTTTAATTAGATGTGCTTGATGTTGTTATAATAAGCGTTTGGTTGTGAAAGGAATAATGAGGATTACATTTTTTGAACAATGTGTAATTGCTTAATATATATAATGTATCTTACAGAGTGGAGTTGAATTTGCTGAGGTGATGGTGTTGGCAACAAAGAAGGGTAGCACTGTGAGTTTACCTATTTCTTGTGTTGGTTTGACTGAAGTCAAAGGATATGGTCATTTGCATGTGTTGGTTAATCGTGGTCATGGTGGTGGGTCAAATTGTGATAAAGTGCATTGGTTGTTAAGTTGACGAGGGATTGGTGTAGCTGGTAGGCCTGTTCTATGAAACAGGGTCACGGTGATGACTGCAAAGAGAATGCCTGTAATGAGTTGGATATGCCAAGTTGATGGCAGTGGGTTTGCCAAGGTGATAAGGTTGGTGTAGTTGGTTGGCCAGTGGTAAAAAATGGCAGTAGCCAAAGTGTGTTGCATGCTTGTGGAGTCAAAGTTGCTGCATGTAGAGTCAGAATAGCTAGCTTGCAGAATCAGAGTTGCTTGTTTGTAGAATCTCTTGCTTGTGGAGTTGGAGTTGCCAAGTTGACGATGTTGGCAATGAGCTGGATGGTGTCAATGTTCGGATGTTATCAATCATGATGGTTGGCATCTGGAACCGGGCAGTGTCAAGGCTAGATAGTTGGCAGGGGTAGTGAGTCTGGTTGGCCGAGGTGACAGCATTAGCGATGAGGAAGCCTTGTAGATGGATAGTGTCAACTTTAAAAAGTTCTTAATTACAACAGTTGTTGTCTTGGGCCTGGTGGTATTGAGTGGTAATGGCTGGATTGAGATCAGCAGTGTCCTGTATGTCAGCTGGTGGTCTGCCTGCCCTCAAATGCTCATGGTCATTATGCGGGACCTGCTTTTAAGCAGATCTGGCAGTCCCCAGCAGAAATGTTTATGATTGGCCAGTGTTACTTTCATTGCGGGGTCTTGCTTCAGTAACCGGGCGTGATGCTTGGAACCTATATGCAGAAAACAAGTTTTTTTTTTTATTCTGTTCTCTGCCTTCATGGCATTCACATCTGGCTGGCATGCAGAATGAATCAGAAAGAGATCTAATTGCAATGGAGTATAACAAAGTATTCCTCTTATTAGGAACAACCCAATAACCTTTCATTTACAACATCAGTTTTACGCAGTACAGTCAGATATTGTAATAAAATAAAGTCACATTTGATTTATAATAATAAAATAAGTTACTTTTTAATAATCTAAGTGTCGACAGTAATTTCATAAAGTCATATTTAATTTATTGTAATAAGTAATATCTTAAGAAAATAAATGTTAATTGTAACAATCCTATTTAATTTGTAGTATCCAAATACATTATATTTTAAATATATTTATTAAACCAATTAAAATATTGGTTTAAAATAGTGCTTATTTTATTACTATAAATTAAATAAATGATAATCTTACTTATCTTCTCAATTACTCTTTCCCTAACCTGGTTTAAGTGTAACTGATGATGTTTATTTTTACTTCCTTCTTGTGACTTTTTCCCCCCAAATACAATTTATTGGGTGACAGTTCTGAAAGTCCTTGTGATTTGTCACCAGCCTATTCTTGTTTTCCAGTAAATAGGCAAAAGTAATAACTGTTTCTTGAAAATTCATTACCCTGTCAATTCAACACCTCCACATTACATTTAAAAAGATCAGTGTAACCCGGATATAAGAGAGTTGTCGGGACCGGAGAAGTATCTTATATCCGGGTTTCTCTTATATCCGGTTTTGGTCTATTATATATACATTAACACAGGCTCTAATTTGGGACCAGAGAAAATGTATCTTATATCCGGGTTTCTCTTATATCCGGGTCTCTTATATCCGGGTTACAATGTAATCGAAATGCATGCCCTGAACAATTTTTTCTCCCACCCACTTACAAACGGGTGGGAATCTCCACATTAGTTTACACTTTACTGACCATATGTTTACTAATATTCCTGAGTTAAAATAATACATTTTTTAGTCGTCCCCTTGCTTCCTTTTTGAATGCAGAAATTTTGATTGATGAAAACTTGAATATTTTAAATTTTGCTATTATTTATTAATTAGAAGAATATTCATTTTTCTAAGATATTTTTAAGTTATTATAAATTTTATCTCTATGACTTCTGTGTTTAAAACTTTTTTTTTTTGCTTGTTTGTTTTCATTACTGACAATAGTCCGAGAAACGTATTTGATAAGAATTTTATATCCAAACATGATTCTCGGATTTTTGTTACCAGGATACATATAAAAAGTATTCACCGTACAAGATTCTTAAAATTTCTGTACAGTGTAACGCTGACGGAAACTTGATTTTGTTTGGAAAGTTTGCTGCCAGTTTAAATTTTGCTTACAATGATAGATCGAAATTGTTATGACAGATATTCTTTTATTTCCTGGAAATAAGATAAATAAAATATTTTGTAATGAATACAGTATTAATTTAATTTATTTTAAAACAAACAAATTGTTTTTGTAAAAAGAAAAATATCGTTGTGACATTTTTCTTCGGTACATAAACATCGATGTTCAATTTCTTTTCTCAAGATTTTCCTCTGAATTGACTTTTGATTTTTGAATTAATTATTTCACGAATATTGCAAGATTACTTCAGCTAAAATTGTCATTTTTAAAAAATTGACATAAAAATTTGTAAAATTCCTTTTTCCATTAAATTATGTATTTTAGTATTTATTTTTGTAAAATGTTACTTAGACTAGCTAGCATTATTTTAAAGGATAAAATTTATTATGCACCCCCCCCCAAAAAAACGAAAATTTTTTAAAAAAAAAAGAACTTTATTTTTTTAAAGATAAAAAAACTGTGACCAACCAAAACGGAACTATATATAATTTATTCATGAATTTTATTTTTAATATTTCAGATCGAGTCGTAACGTTAATACTTTTTTTCAACTAGTCAGTATTTACTTAAAAAGAGTTTATTCATAAAATTCAAGAATCGTTAACTGAAAAATCCTAGTTGAGGAGGATGCCATAAAAGGAAAAAAAAAAGTACAGTGTAACCCGGATATAAGAGAGTTGCCGGGACCGGAGACTAAGTATCTTATATCCGGGTTTCTCTTATATCCGGGTTTTGTCTATTATATATACATTAACACAGGCTCTAATTTGGGACCAGAGAAAATCTCTTTTATACCCGGGTTTCTCTTATATCCGGGTCTCTTATATCCGGGTTACACTATATTGACCTATTTTAGCTGTTACGGAATATCATCATTGTAATACAGCAATAGAAAAACATTTACAAAAAAAGTTCCTGGTCAATAATAATTTTAATCATTTCTTAATGTAAAAAGAAATTAATAAAAACATTAAATACTTTTTGAAGAAACGAATAATTACAAAATGTATGTTTATTTTAATAAACAGATATGGCAATATTGGTTTTCCATAGTATGAAAAACACGAATCTGTATGATACTAAATTAGGTATTGTTGATTAGTTGTGTACTCCGATGACTACATACAAATATTAGACGGTCGATATCACTAATGTAGGTAGTCATACTCAAATATATTTAATTGTTTTAATTTTAAAAGTGTATTTTATGTCGATGAACACTTAAAATTTTCGTAAAAACGTGTACCAGTATGCAGTTTCACGTGGAAAATATTCATCTGATTCAATTCCAGCAATGTACGGCTAACACCGGTTCTGGTTTATGTAGTTAATAGAAGAGCCAGTTGATACTTGCCCCGGTGGCACAATCGGTTAGCGCGCCGTACTTATAGACAGTACCTTCACCCGTACAGGCTTGCGGGACGAGGAATGCGGAGGTTGTGAGTTCGAACCTCACCCGGGGCATAAGATTTTTAACTCTAATTTCGTTTCAAAATAAAATAAATATCTTTTATTTTGATGTTTATATCAACAAAATGTCAAAATTAATTTTTTTCATTCATTTATAAAATTGGGAAAAGCATTTCTATTCATAAAATGTGGAACAAAAGTGGAAGAAATAATTTAAAAGTTCAAGGCATGCTTTTGAAATTTTTTATAAGAGCATTTTCCAGAAGAGAACTAATATTTCAGAAATAATTTGTCTATAAAATTATAGATATTTTTATAAAATGTTACATGAATAATTTTATTTTATAAGTTACGGCATAAATTATTGAACTTGCGAACACTCTCCAGCCACCCAACCAGATTTCTAGTAAAACAATCAAATAATGCCACTTTTTTTAGTAATCTGAGCCCCATGTGTCCAATCATCATACAACTTGCATTTACTGTGTTATTTGTTTTTACCAGATTTATTATTGCATTGTATGATTTGTAAATTTGAAGTTTAAATAAGATTTTATGATAATTTATTTAGAGTATCGTATCACCTATAAATAAGTACATTTCTACAGATTCCTTTAAAAAGTTAATTTTATTCTGAATATAACTGAGCAGAATTTTATTTCTTGTAGAACATTACCAATTAAAAATTTATATTAACAGGTATTATAGAAATATTTTTCCGTTATTCCCCCAAGCTAATTTTAAACTGCCTCTTTGTATTATGATTTCAGTAACAGTTGACCATTTAAGCTGAAATTTTTAACGTATATTTGATTGTTGTACTAGAAATATTTATGGCATACACTACTTTGATAGCAACATCTACAGTTAATTTTCTTGTGTCTTCATGAGGCAATCTCTTGAGAAATGAAAGAAAAGCGACTTTCAAGACAGACAACAAACTATTTCTTGTAGAAGCAATAAAGTTGTTTATTTCTTATTAGTTACAGTTATCAGTTCTGTAGTTTTCCTCACTACAGCTGGTTATTAAGTTAATAGGTATCAGTCATCATTCACAAAATATCACAAAACCAACAATGCCCCAAACTGACAATTAGAAGTCAGTTCAACAATTCATTTAGGGAAATTTGGTCTTGAGTCTAACTCTTGACCATCAGTTTGCAAATGGAAACTTCTCAAGCTGGAGTTTTCTTGGGCAGCATCTTAAAAGGTAAGTGATGGTGATATCAACTTGCAGTGTCTTCCATGGTAATTGGACTTTAAGTATTATAATGTCAAAATACTTGCTTATATTGAGGTATCCCAGCATGATTGGACTGAGGTTGATTTGACCCATTTTTTAAAAAAAAAACCTAATTTATCATTTTCAAAACTTCTTCAGTATACATTCATAACTTGTAAAATCTTGTTAAATTTTATGTTTCTTCTATAATCTTAAACTCTCTTTGAAGAAAGAGGTCTTGGAAATGACACTCACAGGACGATTGAAAGCAAGTTGTCAGAAGAAAGCAATGCATAACCTACTTAACAAGCTTATGTAAATGGGTGGCAAAACAGGGATTAGGAGAGATAGCAAAAAGACAATCTTTACTAAGAGCTACAAAGGACAGGAAATTATAGAGAACTATGATCGCACATTTTGAAGGGTCATGGTACATAGAAGAAGAGGAATAATAAGAATCTATTTGTCTCCTTGCTGCTATTGATCTTCCCACCCATGTTATGCTTAAGCTTTTGGTATAAGGAAGTTGGTTGAAATGTCCTCTGAAATGAAGGACTATATTATAAGAGAAATAAAATAAAATCAGTTTACAGGCAGAAAAACAAAAATTGCTTGTAGAAACAATAACATTATAAGTTTAATTTTTCCTAGTGCTACAGTGTTGTAGTAATTTTAATTATAGCTGGTTGATGAGTTAGTAGATGTCAGCCATTATTCATAATACATAACAAAAAAGTTTTGGACATGTAGATGGCTCAACAATTCGGTTAAGGAATTTTCATGCCTGTAGACAAAATTTGTTTCCAAAACACTTTTACAAGATTGTCAGTCAACAAATGAAAATTTCTTAAATTAGAGAAAATGTCACCAAGTCTTCTCAGACATTAAATTGCAAGAGAGAGAGAGAGAGAGAGAGAGAGAGAGAAATGTAACTGGTGATATCAACATTAGGATCTTCTCTGGCAACTGGATTGTAATGATCTAAGGGCCAAAATGAGATTGCTTATGTTGAGGTATCTCAGCACCACTGAGTTGGGATTAATTTATTATAAAAACCCTTAATTTTTTCTTTTCCCAGATTCTCCAAATCTGACTTATCAAAAAGCCTTATTTTTTCCTTTTTCATGCTTCTACAAATTTGCTTTCTCAAAAAGAACTATTTTTTTCTTTTCTGAGATTCTCCAAATATGGCTTATCAAAAAGCCCTAATTTTTCTTTGTCAGGCTTCTCCAAATTTACCTCCTCAAAAATCCCTAATTTTTATATGTGGAGTAATTGCCATGGTTAAGTGTCATTGGCAAAATTCTCAACAATAGCAATTGACAAAGTTCTCAATAAGCAATAAGAAAAGGAAGAAAAAGAACAGGAGAAATAATACTAAGTAAACAATACAGTGTGCAATGGATAAATTGTTGTCTTAATTATGCAAACATGAAAATAACAGTGACAGCTCATTTTAACATATATTTACCAAAATTGCACAAAAATATCTTGAAATATTAAAGAGTAAATTTATTCAATAAAATCACCATTAGCTTCAATCACTGCCTCCAGATGACTTTAGAATCTCCTGCATCTCTTCTGGACAGTCTGTTTCTGTTGGTGAATGCTACCATAATCCTTGCCTTCAGTTCATCTTTGGTGTCACATGGAGTTTTATTGGTCTCTCACTCAACTGTGCCCCACACATAATCAAGGAGGTTGCAATCTCGGGAGTTAGATGTAAGGGGTGATGAGGTTGTAAAAATTGGACTAGGTTCTCCTGCTTGTGTTGCATGGTACAGAGTCCTGTTGCCAGACATAGATTCTTCCAGCAGCCAACCTCGTGACCTAGGGCTGCACTATCTCCACAAGGCACGTGATGTAGGCCTCAGTGTTAAGTCTGAGGCCTTGTGGGAAGATGAATGGAGATATAATGTCACCATCATTTGTGATCACTCCAAACACCTTCATAAAAACCATTAGACACATCCAACTCTTTTTGAATCCACTGCACCATCCTCAGATTGACACCCAAACACTCTGACACAGCCGAAACATTGTAATAAATATGGTGACAAAGATGAGGACAATAGTCTGAATAATGTAAATAGCGTACATAATACCTCATCTCAGAAATATAGACAGATACTGAAGTGTAGATTCATTTACTTGTAAAATCCATACCAACAACCATTATAAGAGTGTTTTTTAGTAAATAATGAATATGTAGAATGGCAAAAGATTCACAGAACCCATTTCCAAATTCTGAACAAATGATCAAACATCAGTATTTTTGGAAGGTTTTCTTGATTGAGCTAAGAACTTTTCCCCATCTTGACTTTATAATAAATAGCTTAAAGACTACAAAAGTTTGTGCTTTTTAAAAATATGCAGAAACAGGTTAATAAAATTAGTCTTGATAATATCTTTTTTATTTTCAGTCTACACCTTAAGAGAAAAAGGGGTCAAGAAAGCAAAGATTATATATATATATATATATATATATATATATATATATATATATATATATATATATATATATATAGATAGAGAGAGAGAGAGAGAGAGAGAGAGAGAGAGAGAGGTGGAGAGCCATGACTGCCTATGCCCTGAAATGATAGAGCACAGAGAGAGAGAGAGAGAGAGAGAGAGAGAGAGAGAGAGAGAGATTGAGAAGTCAGTGGCCAAACCACCTCTATGTATTTATTCTCCTCTCTGGACAGAATTAAAAAAGATACTGGAGTATTTAAAAAAGAAATTGGTTAAATAACTTTGGATAGTAAAGGATATTATTTTAGTAGATTTAATTTGAATATATATATATCTAGTTTGAGAAGTCATTGATTGGTTGAGATGTAACTAAAAATTTGCAGGATGTTCTCATATAAACAAGAAGTTGGACAAGTTTTTTTCTTTTGCTTCTGATGTAGGATATGCGTGACATGCTGTCGTTTGGTTTGAAAAAGGTAAATCACCATTTTCTTCACTACACTCCCCCTGATCTCATCAGACATCTTGGAGTGGGTTGCTTTACCCTGGTGCTTCGTCATAATGAGACCATCTCCATTGTATGTTGGAGAGTTACTCTCCTATGGAATCATCGGGTGTATCCGGAATTTCTGGAACCTCCACATCTGTGTTAAGCATCACATTTATTGAGTTCATTTACACAATCACTTTCAGATGATAAATTGTCATCAGAGTCACACGTTCATGTACCAGCATCTATGAAAAGGTGAAGATGTTTTACATGCCAGGGCGTCCCATCAACCATTATTGTTTGTGGACGAACAATGTCAGTTATGTAAGCCACTTGAAACCTGGAGGTACACCAGCTGTGTGAAGTTTTCACCCACACTCTGTACATGAAGTGATCTAATTCTCTTGACTCTAAGTTGGTAATGGTGAATTATATTGGCATGTGCAGTAATGGGTGATGTGTCATTCTTCAGTGTGATATCATGTCAGTGCACCGCCTCCATTACGGAACTGTACTCCTCTTTATGCTCTGATGGGATCTTTCCACTATGCCATTTCCTGCAGAAAAATATGCGCAACAGAAATGAAGTTGAGCTCCCCAGTTTGTCAGGAAATCTTTAAAGGACTTACAACGAAGTGCAGTTTCATTCTTAGTTAGGATTTCTGACAGTGGGCCTCATTAAAAAAAAATTGTTTCCAACCGTTGGGTGAATCTTGCTTAGACAGACATCATATCATAAATCAATTGGGGACAGTCAATCAGCATAAGATAGTGTTGTCCACCATAATGGGTTATATCCATTTCTAAGCAGATCCTGATTCACTTCACACTTCACTTGCCCCGTGGCCAATGATTTAAGGCTGGGTCAATCAACTGGCATTACTTACATTTTCTGATCACTGCCTTGGATGTCGTAGGATGAACTAGTCTCACAAAATACAGTGTCCCACTAACACCAGGATATGCACTACGGCAATGGATGGCACTTAATCTGGTCTGGAAAAATTTTGTTCCCCATCAAAGTACATATAGGTTGTGCTGGCTTGACCTTGTTGATCACATCATGCCATCATTGTGGTACTCTTGAACTTATCCACTTGATTTGGACTTGACATCACTAAAGTCAGTGATTGATATTTTGTACTCTTGGATCAGCTTTTCAAGAGCACTCAGTTGTCTCCGGATAAGCATCTCACTTGCTGCTATAGTTCGTATTCTGATTTTACCAGTGAGCATGTCCAATATCTGATTCTCTCTTGCATTCTGTTCACTTTTCAGTATTTTTCCTTTGCTTTCATTTTGTCTGCAAGTTTACCTACACCTTAAAAAAGTGATGCCTGTATTGAAGCCATTTTGCAATTGCAAGGATTAGATTTTCTGCATGAGTAATCTACAAATTTTTTCTATAAAATTCACTATTGTTGCATGGAAGAAAAAAAATTCTGCTTTTAAATTATTAAAAGTAATATCTAAAGAAAGCTAAAATGAAACCTTTGCATAACTGTTAAATATTAAACATTCATTTATTTACCTATACTATCAAAGAAAAAAAAAGAAAAATAAGAAGGAAATACTGCATTTGAATTATTTTGCAATGGCATCAATTATGTTTTCTGCATGAGTAATCTAGGATTTTATCTCTAGTGAACTCTGTTGCTTTTTAAGAAAGAATTCTACTTTTTAAAATCATTAAAAAAGAAAACTAAAAAGTGATGTACTAGCAGCCTGTTCTCCATTATTTACTAATGAGATATTCCATTGTTTATTTATAGATGACTTGTAATGTCTCCTGTTACCATGACACCGGAATATCTCATTACTAAGAAAGAAACATCTTAGTCTGTGAATTTTGGGGCACACTTTTGTGTGTGTGTGTGTGTGAATAAAAATAATCAATGCTATATAATGCAAGAGTTATCAAATATACTGAAAATATCCAAATCAAGTGGTGAAAATCATTTGGAACTGTCAGGTTATGGTAGCCATTTTCTTTTAAAGTAAGGACTTGATTCCAATGAATGTCACATTTTTGTGTGTAAAAAAAAAAAAAGGTAAAATTTAAAGTGGATAATTTACAACATGAAATACAAGAAATGATGGCACAAGTGAAATGAATCACCACTAACCATACCAAAAGAAAGATGCCAAATCTTGCTATATATATATATATATATATATATATATATATGGTAGGATTAAAAGACCAAATTCCTTCAGAGAGCCAAACAACTAACTTGAACAAGTATCATTCACAATCAGATCAACTGAAGAATAATGTAATCAATAAAAAAAATATTAAAGGATTAAAGAAAGGATTCTAAATTTGTTAAGAGAATGGATGTAATATTCCATGCATCTAACACTAGACTACCCATTTCTTTGGTGACAAGGCAAAAAAATTATTGCAATTTGGCTGGAAAGTTTTCATTCATTAACTTCATTCAAGAAACACTGAACCTTCAGATTAGATTTGGCAGACTTTATAGAATTTTCTTACGAAATTTCAGTTCCTGGGTAGAGTGCAAAAAGCCATAGAACATTTGTTCATTGAGAAAGATAAAAATTATGGGAAGATGGAAATAATAATAATAACAACAACAGAATAATTAATGATGGCAGAAAATAGTGGAACAAAGCACTCAATATCAGCTTAAGTTGAAATTCATCTTATAAAAATTTGGCTATTTTATTTTCACTTCATGAACCAAGCAAATTTGTTCATATTCACTTCATATCTTTACCTTTAAATTGAATCGAATTCATTTGCAGATAAACCCATGAAGTATTAATTTTAAAAAAATTAAAAAGACAAGCATTATTTTATATTTTTATTCAACAAAACAACACAGTTACATAAATGACTCCCTACCAAAAAAATTTTTTTTTAAATATTAAAAAAAAAAAAAAAAAGGAAAAAAAAGGAAAAGTAAAAAAAAAAAATAAAAATAAAAATAAAATCAAGTAAAAAAAAATAATAATAAATAAATAAATAAAAATATAATAAAAAAATAAAAATACAATAAAAAGTAAAAAAAAAAAACAAACAAACAAGGAAAACAATAACTTTTCCTTGTTTTCGTTTTGCTTTTTTTTACTTTTTATTGTATTTTTTTTTTATTTAATTTACAAGAAAATGTAAAAAAAGACCAAATAGCAAAAGTGGGGACACAAAACAACTGTCATGGAGCAAAGAATACCATTTAATATATTGAATTTTGCCATTGCTCTAAGAGTTGACTCATGCAACTTATATCTTATCTTACATAAAAAAACAAATGTCACCGTCGCACACATTTTATCTCGATCAATTTATCCTTTACATTAAGTTGCTTTAGTTATTTTACAGTTTTCATTTCATTAAGAGAAAAGGGCCTAATGTTTGCAGATACTTAATTGTATTATTGTTTTTTCATTGCAAATCCACAAACCATATTTAACAAATTAGGTAAATAACAGAGCAAGCAATCAGATACAACACGTGATGCAAAGTCAACAATATCACACAAAACACCCCCCCCCACACTGCATACACACACACACACACACACACACAATTACATAAAGGGTGATTAAAAAATGCTGACATTTCTATGAAAAGCTGAACTGATATAATGGAAAAGTCATTCCCTGTCTACTATGCTTTTTTTTTGTAATCTTCCAGAAGTGATTGAAAGACTATTTACATTTCAATGAAAGTACCTTTACTAGAGAGGAGGGGAAAAAAAAAAAAAAAAAAAAAAAAAAGCGAGTTTTTTTATTTTTTTTTAAATCACCCTGTACACAAACACAAACAAAAGGTAAAAGCACACATGCTACACGCAAAAAATGTTTGCATGAAAGTTTAAAGCATTAGCTATGGAAAATGTTTAAAATGGTTAAATGCAAAATTTCTGTTAGAATGATTTTATTTGTACGTTAACCCTGTAGACTTCCTTGTGGAGTCTCGGGTCACCGCCTCACTACACTAGATATGATTTTTCTTTAATGAGGTAGAAAAATATGTGCCTAACACTTTATAAAAGGAGATTTTTTATTTTTATTTTATTTAAATCTTGATAACTTTCTTTTTTAGATTATCTAAGATAGCCAAAACAAGAATCATCTTCCATTAAAAAAGTTATATATATATAAAAAAAGAAGAAAAAAAAAAGCCTTCTCATTAAATTAAACAATCAATGACATGTATAGTTCTATGTATGAAGTAATGCTTTATAAAATCGTAAATTATTGGAAATTTATTTTTAATAAACATTTAATTCATGATTGTCTCCCTGATCAAGCATAAATTAAACAATTGTTTTTGTTAAAAAACAGTGTTGGGTTGCTTATACAATAGTAGATTCATACAAGCATTTTTCTTTTTTAAATATTGTGGATCCTGTTTCCAAACAATGTTGAAAATGTGAAAGAAAATATATATTCTTTCATATGACAAACGTTTCCCAAATAGGAAAAGCAATTAATAAAGTAACCATACACAATTTTAAATACATTCCTAAAACAGTGTTTTGAAAATTATTTTTCAGCCATGAGTTGGTTGGTTTTGGAGAGTTTAATTTTCTTTCATTCTATTTTTTAAATTTTTTTTATATTATTTATTTAAAACCAGAAAAGTAGAAAGTTTCACAATTTTTAATGAAATTAGAAGGCACAAATCCATTTGTGTACCAAAAATCACAAAGGGTTCAAAGATTTAAAATAATTAAATTTTAAAACTTATTAACTTTTAGGATAATCTGTACTTATCTGTTAATTTTAATTAAATTACAATGAGCAATATACAAAATCTTGAATTCTTGTAAAAATTATATTATATCCATCCCATAATAAAAATTATATTATATCCATCCCATAATAAGTGTTACATTTGCCTGTTTTTTCTTTGGATTATTATTTGTTAGGTTTATTTGCTTAATAACTTTATAGTGTTACATTTAAACCTGAAAGTAGAAATAAAAAAAAATAAAACAAAAAAGATATGGTGTCTTAAAATGAACTGATCAACACTAAGATTTTCAAAAATTAATTTACTATTATAAAATTATGAATATGAACAAAGAAAAGCATTAAAAGTTGTCACGACACTATTTTAAATGCTAAAAATTGCTTGACTGTATTTAAATTAAACAATTTAAATGTTTCTGTCTATATTTCTGAGATGAGGTATTGTGTATGCTATTTACATTTTTCGGACTATCATCCTGTATAATCTGATTTGTTCATCACTACAGTAGCATTGTCTTTGTCAGTCGGTAGTATGATTATGTTTTTGTTCCTCTGTAGCGAGCGAAATAAAGGGTTCAGTTCAACATTCCAACTACCTGAAGAAGGCCGGAGAGTACGACAGCTGAAACGTTGTGATAAATATGGCAACAAAGATGAGGATGATAGTTTGAACAATGTAAATTTAAATGTTACCCAAAATTAACAGTTCCAATCATTGAATTAATAAATTATTTCATTTACACTGAGTTTATCATTTTTGTTCTTATTTAAAAATGTATAAACTATTTTGTGACAAATTTCACACACAAATTGAATTATTATAAAACAGAAGACTGTGTTCCATAATGATTGCTAAATTTATTTATATGAAATAGACATCCAAATGTAACAACTCTTACAGGACAAATGTAATATATTTTATATTTATATACAGGCACATTTCTATTTTAATTCATTTCAATTCAACTTGTTCACTTCATTTTGATAACTATTCAAAAATAACATTGAAGTAAATATCAAAACATTAATAAAAATCGATGATTGCATTGTTTGAAAAGATTATGGCTGATTTTTCTACAAAATAAATATAAAATATTAAAATATATTCAACCTAGTTTGAATTGCATATAAGCAATTTTCTGGGGTGAATTGTTTTTTTAATTTGTTGATATATACAAAGCATTTTTTAATTAGCCAGAGGGTAACCGGTATATAAAAATATCACATTTTAAAACTGAGAGCATAAAAATGACATTTTTCTGCTCAAATATTGCAAAAATATTCACAACACCTTTCTTTAGTTGCAACTTTCTTCAATCATCACTCTTCCTTATGGCTAACTATGAAATTGTATTTAATATTTAACTATAGTTACTAAATTTCTTTTTTCAGTGTCTAATTTCCCTGAAAAAGAGGGGAAAATTGGCTATAATTGTAATATAGTTTTTAACAGAAGGAAACTTCTTAATTTAGATGCAATCACAGAAAGCAATATTTGTATGTGTTGAGACAAGTTTTGATCTAAGAGGATGGAAGTTTAAAGTGCATCACCTGAATTTGTCCACCTAATTCATATACTCATCACATAAAAGAACAACGTGAAGGGTGAATCAATAAGTCCATAGCCGGACACAGTTATTAGCAGAATATAGATAAGAAATTTTTACTGTATAATGTTCAATCCACATGAATACTATTCATTACAGAATTAAGTGCACTGACAAAAAAAAAAACAAAACAAAAAAAAAAAAACAGGTAAAATTTTTTTCATCAGAATATGAAATAACACACACACACACAGACAGATTGATGTGATAGTAAGGTTGTCTCAATAGATCAATTAGCTTGACCCTCATTGAGACAGTTAGGTTAGAGAGGGTGAAGATCATCTTGAATAAGTTGGAAAATGATCCTGAAATAATATGAATGTTATTTCAATCCTTCATGAACTTTCGATCCTTATCTATGATTGATTAATGATGAACATGTCATTTTCATTTATGATCGATTTCATCACAATTCTTCTGTTAAGTTTGGAGAGTAATTATACATTCTTGTTGCTCATAGTAGAGTCCAATAGTGTCATAAAAACCTCAGAAAATTCCAGTAAGATATCTCTAATCATTTCTAAGATACAATGGTTTAGAGCTTAATCTAACAATTGGACAATTTTGCTGTTATACCTAGTACAAACATACACACAAACATATATATATATATATATATATATATATATATATATATATATATATATATATATATATGCACTCATACACACATCAAAATGGTGTAATGATTGTCTCACTCCTTACTTTCAGGCTTGTGCCACATCTAGGTTAAGTTATGCTGAGAAAATCATATATATATATTAGATAGATAGATCAGTGTACAAATGTGCACATACATACATACATACATACATACACACACACACATTATCAAATATGTGGTGCAGTTTAATTTATATTACACTAAATCCATTTTATACAAAAAGTAAATTAGTAAAGTTAATGATATAAAATGGCGAATTCACTTCGCTAACTAAATTTTAAAAATGCATTAACCCACCAACCACTCAATGAATGTTATGGTCTTTGTTTTTTAAAATTATAAACTGTATTAGGTCTTCCTTAAATATACAAGTACTTTCGATAAGTTCTCCAGTCATCATCAGGCATGGAAACTATTTTCTTTTTGGTAAAATTCAGGTAGCATTGAGATGAAAAAGTATAATACAAATCAAAATATGTTTTTTGAAGTGTGTTATTGATAACAGATACAAATGTGTGAAGCGTGCAGTTGTTAGTGGGTTAATGCATTTTAAAAATTTAGTTATTGAAGTGAATTCACTATTTTATCTCATTAACTTTACTAATTTACTTTTTGTATGAATGATTCATATATATTTATTTGAAAATATGTTATAAAAATATCCATTTTGTTTCAACACCTCTGGTGTCTTATCAAGGGATGATGTTGAATATGAAATTGATCAATGAAAATGACATGTTCATCATGATGAATACTTTTGTAGTGATTTTATAACATATTTATGTTATAATTTTCAAATAAATAATTATATTTCCTCTACTCTGTATTGAGCACTCTTAAGAATAGTAATTGTTGGTTATTGGAATTTATTCTGTATACACCAATCCTATACACACTGGATCAACATCCTAATTTGTATTTCAAAATATACATTTGATACAAAAGAGATTACACTGCCAAAAATAGGTAACCAATAAAAGTTCCCAATTCTTGGTTCTTGATCGTGGTTCATTTTGTTCAGTTATGGTGGCAGTGAAGAAGAAATAGACTTAAATCTTCTCTCCACTAGTCATCCTGTCCAAGCAGACATTTTGACAAATATTTATAAATAGAATTGCACAATAAGGAATGAAAATTAAAAGTATGAGTGTTTTGCATGATCTCCCTCAAAATAAACCAATGTTAATTAAAATCCCAAGAGAATCAAGGAGTTTGTTATTAGATCACCTTAAATGAGGTAATTAATTTTGCAGCAAAAACTGAAAACGGCCTCCATGATGTCAGAGTAAAATAAAAGAAACAAATCAAAAATATTTATCTTCTAACATTTTAATTCCTTGTATTTTTGTCTTAAAAATATGAAAAAAATTGCTAAGCATAAAAATATTTAACATTTTTTAAACTACAACTAAAAATTTTCCTTAAATATTTTATAAATAGCAGAAGAAAAAGTATTAAATTTTTTTGTTGTTTTTTATCTTTTATTTATTAATTTTTTTTTTTAAAAAAAACTAACTTTAGCACTGTTAGGCATAGTACAAGTTGGTACCTACTGTTTGGCACTAGGTGTATTTAACAGCACAAACCAGTTTTTCAGAAATCAAATGGCCAGCATTTTAATGCCAAAAGCCCAAGAGAAATTAACTTACAATAACTATCTTTCTTCTTTCTTCTTGACAAGCTCAGTCAGATAAATAAAATGATTGTTTGCTTTATTCAAATAATACATACAAAGGAAGAATCCATATGAAAATGATAGGGTGATTCATGAAATCAATCAGTATGATAGTCCTTATGCTGTATGAGTTGAAATAACATACAATAAAACTGAAATGTCCGAGGGCTACAAGAGTTTCTTTTTTTCTGTAAAATACCCAGTACCAAAATGCAACCACCAACGTTCAATTCAGCATGCATACATGTAAAAAAAAAAAAAAAATCCAAAACTAAACTACCTCTATTATAAATTTCAACTTCTATCTTTACCACTGTGGAAAGATTTTTAAAAATTTGAATGTTTTTAGAAAGAGAAATTAATCATAAATGTACATAAATTAAAAAAAAAAAAAAAGTGACTATTTCTGCATTAATAAACAAATATTGTTGAAAGAATATTTATATAAAAAAAAACAAAACATAAATATATTAAAAAAGACTATTCATAAAATTCTTTTTTTTCCTTTTTTTTTTTTTTACTAAAATGTCAAATATTACATTTTCTATGTTGAACTACCATACATATCTGAGAAATTACAACTAAGTGACTATTCTTCTACTAATAAACAAACAAAAAAAAATTGTTGAAAGCATATTTTAGAAAAACAAATCATAAATGTTAAAAAAAAACAATATCTATTCCTAAATTTTTTTTATTTTTTATTTTTTTTTACTATAATGACAAATGTTACATTTTTCTGATATGTATACTACTGTACATCTCTTATACTACAAAAAGAATATTTTAAAGTTGCAGATATAAGGGCTTACTTTTTTCTGCTTTAATTCATTCTGATGCATTCTTATTTTTAAACAAAAAAAAAAAAAAAAAAAGCAATAAGTTATACAAATAAAAAAATTTACTGTCATATCTCCTTGATAAAATGGACAATTACTATGTACACAACTTAGTAATGAATTAAAATTTGAAGTGTATCGCTTATTTCTCACCCTGATTCAAATAATATCCAGGGGTCAAAAAATTCTACCACAATTAAAAAAAAAAAAAAAGAAGAAAAAAAAAGTAAAAAATAAATTTTTCATTTAATTACACCGAAATTTTAAAATTCACATTAGATTAAAAATTCTTTTGTGTATTGAACAATAAGCAAAAAAACTCTTAATGTCTGGATATGAACAAAAAAAAAAAAAAAAAAAAAAAGGCTGGTCACCAGAGAAATCTCAAACAGTGATAAAACTATTCCATGAATTATTCAAACTAGTCTCTTCACTACTGTTGTTTTGATTATTCAGCATCAAAACAAAAATGAGAATACATGTGTGAATAATTCATGGAATATTGTCTAATCTCAAAATTCCAAAATCATTGTAAAGCTGCTTCAAGATTTTCAGCTTTGTCCAAGAGTTGGACCACCAGGCTGTCTTCTAACTCTCCATTAGCACTTCTGACTTGTAAATTGCCCGTAATTGAAGCTACAGCCATAATGGAACTGGCATCTATAAAAATGAAATTAAGTACATTGAAAATAACTGAAAAAACAAAACAATCAACTTGATATTTCAAGGTAAAAGCTCTTTTAACATTTTTATTTTTAAGTACCATATTATAATTGTAACTGATAAGTATTCAACCAAATATACAATAAAAAAAAAAACAAATAATAAAAAAAAAAAAACTTGCACTGTTTTTTCAAAGTAAAAGAAAAACTAAAAAAATCATTTATGAAACAGACAGAAAATTATTATCCAGCTTTAATCAAATACCTAGCAGTTTCAGATTAAATGAAAAGTACTTACATTGGACACTAAGTCCTCTTATAGTTGTTAAGACGTGTAGTATTTTAGTGTGGCTCTGGTGTCCAACACGGCGGATTTTGATATAACTCAAAAAGAGATTAATCAATTTTTCTTGCCAGAAATCAACTATATGAGGCTCTTTCAACCGTCCATATTCTGAAATATTAAAATAAATTCAGTAAAAACAATGTAGGTATCTACTCTATTCATCTTAAGTCCTTTTTAAAGATTTTCAGTCTTTTCATTGTGGCAGAAAATATCAATTTGTACAAAGACTGTATGACACTACAACAGAATGAGCAACAGTTACAAAACTAGAAGAGGATGAGCACACCGTTACAAAACTAGAAGAGGATGAGCACACCGTTACAAAACGAGAAGAGGATGAGCACACCGTTACAAAACGAGAAGAGGATGAGCACACCGTTACAAAACGAGAAGAGGATGAGCACACCGTTACAAAACGAGAAGAGGATGAGCACACCGTTACAAAACGAGAAGAGGATGAGCACACCGTTACAAAACGAGAAGAGGATGAGCACACCGTTACAAAACGAGAAGAGGATGAGCACACCGTTACAAAACGAGAAGAGGATGAGCACACCGTTACAAAACGAGAAGAGGATGAGCACACCGTTACAAAACGAGAAGAGGATGAGCACACCGTTACAAAACGAGAAGAGGATGAGCACACCGTTACAAAACGAGAAGAGGATGAGCACACCGTTACAAAACGAGAAGAGGATGAGCACACCGTTACAAAACGAGAAGAGGATGAGCACACCGTTACAAAACGAGAAGAGGATGAGCACACCGTTACAAAACGAGAAGAGGATGAGCACACCGTTACAAAACGAGAAGAGGATGAGCACACCGTTACAAAACGAGAAGAGGATGAGCACACCGTTACAAAACGAGAAGAGGATGAGCACACCGTTACAAAACGAGAAGAGGATGAGCACACCGTTACAAAACGAGAAGAGGATGAGCACACCGTTACAAAACGAGAAGAGGATGAGCACACCGTTACAAAACGAGAAGAGGATGAGCACACCGTTACAAAACGAGAAGAGGATGAGCACACCGTTACAAAACGAGAAGAGGATGAGCACACCGTTACAAAACGAGAAGAGGATGAGCACACCGTTACAAAACGAGAAGAGGATGAGCACACCGTTACAAAACGAGAAGAGGATGAGCACACCGTTACAAAACGAGAAGAGGATGAGCACACCGTTACAAAACGAGAAGAGGATGAGCACACCGTTACAAAACGAGAAGAGGATGAGCACACCGTTACAAAACGAGAAGAGGATGAGCACACCGTTACAAAACGAGAAGAGGATGAGCACACCGTTACAAAACGAGAAGAGGATGAGCACACCGTTACAAAACGAGAAGAGGATGAGCACACCGTTACAAAACGAGAAGAGGATGAGCACACCGTTACAAAACGAGAAGAGGATGAGCACACCGTTACAAAACGAGAAGAGGATGAGCACACCGTTACAAAACTAGAACAGAATGAGTAATCACTGCGAAGCTATAATAATATGAGTAATCAATACCAAATTAGAATAGTATAAGTAATTATTATGAAACTACAATAATGAGTTTTCATTATTTATATTCAGACTAATATTGGACTGTAGAATTAGATGTCTGAAGGGACTAGCACATATGCTAGGCTATGATAAACTCTTCACTAGGCCTAGCATGGTAATAATTACCATATTGGAGTCATCAATAAAAAGAGAAATGACAGCAAAGGCTTCAGGAGCGAGAAAGAGAAGCAGCAGGTGAAGGAGATCAAGCATAACAGGTAGGCAACAACAACTAAAAAGATTAAGGCTTCCAGCTCTTGATTCAAGACAGTCTCTTGGGATAATAGCCTAGATAATTAAAGCATTGGTTCATGAATTGAGAGATCAATTTCTGGGTCAGGTAGTACAGGCTCACATTCAGTAAAAACAGAGTTTGCAATAATTGAGCAGTAATAAAAAGAATAAAGATATTTCTAGACACTGATAGTGGAACGAGAACAATCTACCCTCACAGACTAAATAAAAGGTACAGATCAAAATTTCCTGATAATTGCCTGGATTAACAGACAACTGATGATAAAGCTGAATGTAAAAAATTCTCAGAATTAATTTGTAGAAAAAACAATATGAATAAAGGAAAAAAAGTCAGTAGGAAAACTGTATGTAGTTTTAACCGATGCATTTCGTCCACTGCAGACTTTCTCAAAGCAAAAAAACAAAATGAATTTATTTGAACAAAGTATCTATAAAAAAAAAACAATGTTGTTAGTTAAAAGTAGAATTTAGAAACAATCATATGTCTTCATTAGGTCAATTGAAAAATTACCTTCAAACAAAAAATACATGACATTTTTTCAGTTGACTCAATGAATATATATATATATATATATATATATATATATATATATTTTTTTTTTTTTTTAAAACTCTTCTAGTAACTAACAACATTTTGATTTTGTTTATAGATACTTTGTTCAAATAAATTCATTTCATTCTTTGCTTTGATAAAGTCCGTAGTGGACGAAATGCATTGGCTAAATTTACATGCAGTTTTCCTATTGTCTTTATTTCCTTTATTCATTAGGATGAATGTAAATAATTACAATAGAAGAATTATGAAAAATGATTTCCACAAAATTAATAAGTTAATTCAACTAATACAAAAAAGCCAACTTGAAAAGTAAGTCTATGAAATTGTTTTGATTAATAAAATAAATAAAAATATAAACACTTACCAACTGAATAAAGGCTCAGTGCACAAAGGAGCGCAAATTCTGCTTCATCCAGGTTGAATGAATGCAAGCATCCAGCCAAATCAAATATAGAAGATACAATTCCATCAAGCTTCGCATCCTTAAAATTTTCTTCAGTTATAATTGAATTATTTGACAAATGCAGAGTGTGTTTTTGTGGATTATAGCGACGACATAATCGAAATAACTGGAAAATTAAAAAAGAAAAAGAGAATTACAATTTGCATCGATAAAAATTTTAAAACTTTAAAGTTTTCAATAAGACCAATTCTATCCTATCCTAAATACTATCTAAATAATTTAGTTCTACCAGTTCAGAACCTTACACCTCAAATATAACATGCTATTTCTACACAGTGAAATCAGCTTCATTTCTTCATGCTCCAGATGTAAGAAGAAAGTCCCCCCCCCCTCCAAAAAAAAAATTGCCACTTTGTGGAACAGACTCCCTCATGGGTGCTTCCCTGAACATGAAAATCTTAAGCTTTTCAAGTCATGAATTAATTGTTTTCTACTCTCCTTAACATCAGAATCTTCACTTACTACCACTACAAGCGTCATTCATCATTATGAATTTAACAGTGGCTATCAAGCCTTGTATTGGATGAATTTTAGTATACGCACACACACGTGTGCGTGTGTGTGTGTATATACACACACACTTACACTTTAAACATCACACATGTATTGAGCACTTTTTAATACTACTGTTTCCTGGTCTGATGCAACTCACGATTAACCTTTTATTATATATCAATCAGCAATTTATTTAAGTGACTTTAGGAAGAATCATGCTCTACTAGTTATAGGAGTTTATTGATTTGAACTACTTATATTTTTTTCTTAATTCTGGACTAAAACTAATTTAATATAGATTTTTGCTGAACTGTATTTTTTTTTTTTTTTTTATAAAGAATTGCCAAGATTATATGATTAAGAAACATTAATAAAGTTTGAAAAGAAATCAGGTTAAAAAACAAAAAACAAAACTCAAACAAGCATTGAGATTGAAGTTTTTAAATGATTTCTTTTTTTTTTTTCTAACATATTTAAGCCAAGAATTCCTCAGCATTGTATGGAGGACAAAATAATGACAAAGTAACAAATAAAAAAGCGGGGTTCTTATGTTAAATAATTAACATAGTTTAGCACTTAATAGATAAAGTAGTAAAAATGTTAATGCCCTTTAGCAGTGAATGATTAAAAAAAGAAAAGAAAATTATAGAGATACATACCATAATTTCTATAGCAGATCCTTTTGCCAGAATCAACCGATCATGCAAACATAAGTCTAAAAATCCAGGAAGTTGCTTGAAAAATTCCAAAATATTCTGTGCAGATTCAATTGAAAATTCCCATATTTTGTCACGCTGCAAAGAGAAACATTTGTTTGTGGGTTTTTTTTTTCTAAGCTGACTCATATGAAACTCTAGCAATAATCTTGTACCCTGTTGGGACAAAAAATGATGACAGAATATTATCATTAAATTCACCCTGTCACAGATTATGTTATTTATTGTGTAATAAGTGCACCTGCATATTTAAGTAATAAGAGATAGTACTCTAAAAAAAAAAAAAAAAACTAATCATGTAAATAATTATGTTTATTATAAAGTATAAAACTATACAATCTCATTTACTTGTAAATAATTCAGATTATTTGGGGCATTTTTTAAGTTAGCATATTATCAAAGTACCTTAATCTAGCTACAATGCACCATTCCAGCTTCTTAAGTTGCATTCAGAGATACAAAAATCAGACTTAAAATATATAGATTGAAAAGGGAAGAAAAAAAAAAAAAAGAAAGTAATGAGAAGAAACAAACTCGAGGAAAAAGGCACGGTGGAGTAATGGATAGCAGCTCGAATTGAGGAATTGGAGAGCCGAGTTCAAACTCCAGTCAAATCCATTACATTCACTTACTCTTGGGAAAGGTATGAATCCTCTTCTTTTACCCACCCCCAACTATGGGTAAATAGCAGGACAGACCAGGTACTATAGCCTTGAATGGCAACTAGTCTACTGCAGAAACAAATGGCAACCTACCGCAAGAAAAAAATCTGCCTCATCAGTCATGTCTTGAAAGATACATGATCACCTAAGCATTAACTGTATCATGACTTGCTAACCACAGCTGAACCCTACCACCAGCCTCAAACTGGAACCAATGACTTATTAGTTCATGATACATGTCGGTTTTTCAGGGTTCAATTGGTGACATCATGAGCTCAAGTGATGCACTGTGTCTGATGTCATAGTGTTAAGAGGGACACCCAGGTGTGTTTTCTATTTCCATATCCAATGCAGGCTAAAGAAAGTTGAACTAACATAATGGATAGCTCCTGTATTGAATGCGGATGTGATTTAAGCTAGTTTTGCTCATTTGATATCTCCATTAATTCCAAACACATGCCCTTGGTAAAGATCATTAAGAATATGGGTACTGTCTAAGATGAGTGGCAATGCATGCTATCAGTTATTAGCAGCACATGTGTGACACCAAAGATCAAGGGATATCCAATGTCTCCCACAATTTCAGAAAATGAATCTTCCATCCATTTCGCACTAACTCTCTTGCCCTGATTGATCAATCATATCACCTTGTTATCAACAGTATAACCAATATTCACACTGACTCAGCAGGATGAGTATTATAGATACAGGCATTCACATATCAAGTTGTGGTGCCACATCACAATATATTTGCATATTGCTATCTGATGACTTTTGGCTCATTAGTGTAAATGCATTATATATATATCGTCATTGTTGGCAGAACTCATTTCCAAGTATTGGGGTGCTCATCTACATTTCCTTATGCATGAAATGAGGCCTATGTTGGATCTGAAGAGAAGTCTGCAGTCACCATATGGTAGGGTAAGGTTGGATGGTTAAGGGGATGGATGGATTTCTGTTCTCAGGAAAGTGATTTGGACTGATCATTGAATTGATGATGTGAGGGCTCCACATCATCCCTTGTCAAATGCGAGCTCTGAGAAAAGGATTTGTTTGGGTAGGCAGATGTCTGGTGTTCAGAGAAGGTGTCTATCCGAGAGAAGTCTGTGACAAGTCATGACAGTTTCTAGGCTCACCACTTTTGTGCAGAAGAGAACTTTGTTGTTTGTGATCCAGTCCTGCCACATGAAGCCTGATTGTTTTATCATAAAGCTGGAAGTGTTTAGCAAACTCACCACACGTTTTGCTGTTGCCATCTTCTATGGTAGCCTTCAGGGCCTCAACATCCAATACATATGGCTGGCCACTGCAGGGTTCATCATAAAGTCACAGATACCCCGACATGATTTATGGATACAGGATCGATTCGTGTCGTAGGACGAATAATTACTATGAGATTTCTTGGACATTCAGGGTGGTAAATGTTGATAGCATTTATTATAAACAGAGCATTTACTTAAATATTTGTATGAATAAAAATAGTGTATAAACAAAAAATATATTAAAATAATTGTCAGACTTAGTCCATTTCATAATATATGATGTCATTTGTTTATGTTAAGATATGCTTTGAGCAGATATGCCCGTTCAAGAGAAATCACAGGAAGTTTTAGTAAAAAAAAAAAAAAAAAAAAAAAGAAAGAAAAGAAAAGAAAAAGAAAAAAGAAAAAGAAGAAAAGAAAAAGAAGAAAAGAAAAAAGAAGAAAAGAAAAAGAAAAGAAAAAGAAGAAAAGAAAAAAGAAGAAAAGAAAAAGAAAAAAGAAAAGAAAAAAGAAAAGAAAAAAG
>OZ038488.1:93947231-93972231 GCA_964036315.1 Acanthosepion esculentum | reverse complement strand
CCCGATTAATAACAACTTACAATCCCGATTAATAACAACTTACAATCCCGATTAATAACAACTTACAATCCCGATTAATAACAACTTACAATCCCGATTAATAACAACTTACAATCCCGATTAATAACAACTTACAATCCCGATTAATAACAACTTACAATCCCGATTAATAACAACTTACAATCCCGATTAATAACAACTTACAATCCCGATTAATAACAACTTACAATCCCGATTAATAACAACTTACAATCCCGATTAATAACAACTTACAATCCCGATTAATAACAACTTACAATCCCGATTAATAACAACTTACAATCCCGATTAATAACAACTTACAATCCCGATTAATAACAACTTACAATCCCGATTAATAACAACTTACAATCCCGATTAATAACAACTTACAATCCCGATTAATAACAACTTACAATCCCGATTAATAACAACTTACAATCCCGATTAATAAATCCCTCTAAAACTGAGTTAGGCTTAAATTCCAAAAAACATACTTAAAAAATAATACAAACTATACAAGAAACCTACCTTATCAATCTTTGAAAAGATTCATCAGACACTATTGAATGGTTTCGGAATATCACTAATAAAAAATCACTACTTTTAGTCAATTTGACATTATTGGTTTCAACCCCTCCATTTCTAAAAACCTATTACTATAAAGTTCAAATTTTGCTAAAAATTATATTAACATTACCAATGATGAACTTGGTTATTGTAGCATCTAGACAGTCTACTCATGTATAATAATTCTACTTGGGTTAAACATACTGATGATAGCTTTGATGTTCCTATGGGAGCATATGATTCCACTCAAATAGCTGACTTAGTAGGTATATATATATATATATATATATATATTAGACACCCTCAGTAGGATTATTAACCCCAACCAGGTAGGTCTTTACAGAGATGGACTAATTGTTATTTCTAATAGTAATACAAAAAAGATCATAAAAGCTTTCCAATTCCTGGGATTTATGATTGAAATATTTTCCAACCTCAAAATTGTTAAACTTCCTAGATGTTACCTTCAATCATTCTAATGATACATTCAAACCTTTTCATAAAGAGAATCAAACCCTGATTTATATCAACATCTACTCTCATCACCCTAAGTCAATAATAAACCAAATTCCTAACACTGTTAATACCAGGATTAACAGATTATCATCAAGCATCTTTAATGAAAATAAATTCACTTACAATCAAAAAAAGTTATTTTAAACAAGAATTAAATTATCAAGAAAATTTTAAAAATAATACAACTAACAAATCTTAAAAACAGAAAAAGGAAGATAATATGCTTTAACCCACCTTTCTGTAAGTTATCCAGTATTAATATTGGTAAATATTTCTTGAATTTAATAGGATATGCATTTTAATAATAGCAATCTTTTGAAGAAAATTTTCAACAGAAAAACTTTAAAAATTAGTTACTTGTGTGTTAGTAATGCAGAAAGTATAATTAGTTCCCAAAATAACGTCCTCTTAAATAAATTTCATGGCAGTGAATCACAGGGAGATAAACCTCTTTGTAATTGTAGGGGCAAAGCTGCCTGACCAGTTGGAGGTATTTGCACTTTGGAAAATGTAGTATATGAAGCTACTATTTTTCCGAAGGAAAATATCAACCAGAAAAAGGTTTATATAGGAATTTCAGCTGGATGTTTGAAACAACATTTTTACAATCACCAGCATTCCTTCACCAATGAATCTGAGAAACCAAACAGCTCTATCAAAGCATTACTGGAATCTCATTGATGGAGGCTTCAACTTGCAAATAAAATGAAAAATCATCTGTAAATCCCAAACTCCTAACAACTTCAGGGAAAAGTGCAATCTTTGTATCAAAGAAAAAATTATTATAATTAAATAAGAGTACACTGATGAGTTACTGAACCAATGCAATGAACTTGTCTGGAAGTGTAGACATAGAAAATGTTTCGAAATTCTCAAATAACATCTATTTTGCAAAACCTTACACTTGAAAATTTAGATGTTTTGTATAATACTAACATGAATAAATACATGCAGTCACAGTATTCATGTATAATCTTTCATGAAGTTCCCTCCCTACATTGTCTATAACTTTTATTTACAGATAATTTTTACCAGTATTATCTATTGTATACATTTTCGATTATATATATATATTTTTACCCAACACACAATACAGGGAGTCACAAAATGCAACAAAAAAAGGTGTGGGGTTTGTGACATCATTATAGAAGGAAACTCCTACACTTTTGAAAACCCCAAAACAACATTCATAATAAACAAAAACTTAAACTGCAACTCAAAAAATGTGATTTATGTACTTAAATGCACAAAATGCAGGAAGTCATATATAGGCATCAGCTAACAACTGAACAACAGGGTCTCCCTGCACAAAAGCAACATAAAGTTGCCAGACAACAGAAAACTTTTTGTATCACAACACATCTTTAAATGTAACCAGGGTAAATTTAATATCATGCCAATATATCAAACAGACAATTATTCTTACCTACAGATACAAGAAAAAAACTACATAAACAAATTCAAACCGGAACTAAATAGATCATGACCCCACACGCAAAAGCACACATGGTGACCAAATACAGTGATCAAGCCATTCCCATACATGCACGCACGCTCACATCGAACACGAAAAATGTATATATGCGCGCATATTGGTGAAAGCAGGGAAGCTACTCACACAAACCCCACACAACTTAGGAAGTACGTGTGTATGTATGTACGTATATATGTGTATGTGTGTGTGCTGGTTCCATGTAACTTGGGAAGTATGTGTGTGTGTACGTATGTGTGTGTGTGTGTGTGTGTGTGTGTGTGTGTACGTATGTGCACGTGCGCGCGTGTACGGATTCCTTGTGGTGGGACAATGTACACGTGTGTGTGTGTGTGTGTACAAATGTGTTTACTAATTCTTCGTAGTGAGACACTGTATGTATTGCGGGGGGAATATACACACGCATGCTGACAGAAAGACACAAAAATGAAAATAGATCTAAGAACACACAAGGGTCATTAAAACATTAAAAGATAAGATACCAACAACTAATTCATCACTTCTCAAACCAACCTTAATTGTTTTATGACACTTCGCTCAGAACTCTTCACTGCCATTTCAAGAAAGACATTTGGATTACTAACACAAAAACAGAGAATGTCTCGTATCGAGAATATTTAACATTGAAAAACAAAGAAAAAATTCATTATTTTTAATATGTGGAAATCTCCACCCTTTACCTGAAGATGGTCGCGAGACCAGAAACAAGTGTTGTAAAATTATGAAAAATAAAGGATAATATTTTTTTTTAAAAATCCACATTACAACCAAAAATTTTGCGGTACCTCTCTTTTTAATATACACACTTTTCTCTCGTTGGAACCATTATAACCTCTTCATTTTATATATGCATATACATTTTAGGTGCTTATTAATGTGTGTGTGTGTGTGTGTTTTGTGCTTTTTCGATGTGTTTTGGAATGTGGGCCTATATATGTATGATTTTTTCGGAATTAGATTCCCATATATATATATATATATATATATATATATATATATATATATATGTGTGTGTATATGCATGCATGCATGCATGCATGTATATGTATTTGATTGTATGCATATGGCTATATACTGTTTTTTTACATGTATGTTTATATGTATATAGGTGTATATATATGTATAGATATGTATGTAGGTGCATGTGTATTTTTATAATCTTATTTTTATTCACTTAAAGTGATCTTCTCAATTTATTTTTTTAAATCTTTTTTTTTTTTACATCAATTGTTTTTTTTCTTGAAGAAATTAAAAAAAAAATTATTATATAATTATTTGGAAAATTATTCATTATTAGATTATTTTACTACTTTATTTTCATAATCACCTATTTTTAAAATTATACAGGTATTGATGTCACAAATAACATCATGCATTTACAGACAATTTTTTAATATGTTCACTTTTAAACTTTTAAACTCTGACAATTACCATTCTGAATCTCATCTCATTTTTTCCTTTTCTTCCTCTTTCCTTCGCTCTCTTTCTTTTTGAAGATATATCTCTCCCCTACTTATTACATCTGGTAAAAATAGTTCAACCTGTTTGCACACATCCAAAATTATTCCCTTTCTACAAGGTAACCAAAAAAATTCTGTCCATTTTTAAAGGAAAAAAAGAAAATGCTTCACAGTATGTGTAACTTATATTTAGTCTTCGAAGTAATTGCCATCGGCATCCAGCACCTTCTGCCAATGTGTCTCCAGCTGTTCAATGCCCTTGCGGTAGAACTCAGGGGAGGGGGGGGGGGCTGATGCAAAGAAGTCTGTGAGGGCTTTGCGCAAGTCTGCTTCATTGGTGATTATCCAGGTAGTAGAAGAGGTGGTAATTGGATGGCGCAAGGTCAGGTGAATAAGGTGGATGGCACAAAGTCTCCCACCAAAGTAGCTGTATGGTATCCCTGACCACTCGTGTGACATGCTGCCTGGCATTGTCATAGAGGAAAAGCACACCTTTGCGATTCACCAGTGCTGACTCCTTCTGATGCAATGCCTGTTGCACACGATTCAATTGCTGCGAGTATAGGTCTCCAGTGACCGTTTGGCCTGTTGGTAGCAGTTCATAATGAACCACTTGACAACCTGTCCACCAGACACAAAGCATAATCTTGCATGGGTGCATAGGCGGTCTTGCAGTGTGAGGGACAGCATCCTGAGGAGACAACCAATGTCTGGAACACTTGGGAGTTACATACAGAACCCACTTTTCATCACTGGTAAGCACTCGATTTAATAAGGACGCGGTACGGTGGCGAGGAATTAGCGATACGCAGGCTGCTACTCGTTGTCCCTTGTGGACTTCCAACGGCATTTGCGGAACCCACTTGCTCAGTTTGTACGTCTCACCTAGGCAGTGCAGGTGAAGTCTAACTGTTTCATCGGAAACGTTGAACTGTCTTGCAAGTTCACCACACGTTATACTACTGTCCTCTTGAATGTCCGCCTTCAGGACTTCGTCATTCAAGACCTGTGGTCGTCCACTACGAGGCTCATCATGGAGAGACAAATCTCCAGACTTGAATTTTCAAAACCAACGCCTTCTAGTACATTCATCCACAGCACTATCCCCAAATGCTTGACATGTGCGGCGACTTGATGCAGCTGCTGATAAGCCCACTTTGAAGTCGTAAAGCAAACAGCCCCGATCGAGATCTCTAGACTCTTCCATCCTTCTCACAGCTGTCCGGCTTATAACTGATGGCCGGGCACGGTGTGCATGTTTTTTATAACGTCTGATGTTCCTACTTCCGGCTGTCCGAATTTGAAAACAATTGCTACACGCATTTTGCATACATTTCAACTTCATTCAATGACTAATCAAAAAACGGAACTTTTTTTGTTTACCTTGTAAATTACTCCCCTATGTCTCTCTAGATATAGATATCTCTTTCCCCCCCTCTTTCTCTTTTTTTCCCTTCCCCCATATTGAATCCGTATTTTAAAGGATATTTTATATTTAAACATTTCATTTTTTGCCTGTGCCTGGCAAAATTCTTTTGAATCCATTTATTGTTGAAACTGCTTGGTCTGATAAGACAAAACTGTAGTATCAGTTTTGCGAAATAAAATATTACCATAGGTTCCTAAAGTCTCCGCTTTCATAATTATATGATTATACATGTGAACATTCATCCCCACTCCCCACCTATCATCAAAAATGGACTGTGCCTGCTTATAAATAGTTCTGTTTCTCCTAACTGTTCTATTGTGTTGGATAAAACCTAATTTGGATTACTCTGCTCTGTGTCTTTTATTACAATACAATATTAGGTACTTCCAATAATTTGCTGGAAAAAGAGCCAAGCATGATGAAAAAGAACCCAAACTTAATAAAAACAAAGTTTTATTGTCCCAAAAAATTCTTTTGACAATAAAAAAAAAAATATTTCGAACGTACTAGAAAGCAGTAAAAAAATTTAAAAAATGACTTTGTTCTTTCCTCAATTTTTTTTACTGCTTTCTAATACGTTCAAAATATTGGTTAAAAATCTTTTTTTTATGCGTTAACAATGTAACAGAACTGGTAATGGAAATTTTCACACCTTTTCTGGTAAAATAATACATTAATTTGGAAAGTCTTGCAAATATCAGATAATTATTCGATTTTAATACAACTTTCAGGACTTATTCAAAAATGAATGAATTTATTTTTGAAATTTTTATTTGTAGAAAATCTTGGTAAAAATCTTTTTTTTTCCCCACTTAATTTTATAAAATTTCTAGAAATTAATTTCGTTCTCCAAAATTTTTTCCTTTAATTAAAAACAGGACTCCCTGGAAAATGAAAATCATCATTTTTCTTTTTTCAAACTTTTACCAAATCCCCTAAAATCGGATCCAAATCATAAAATAAAAACTACAATAAAAACTATTATTTAATTAGATAAGCATTTAATTGCTTTTATAAATATATTAAAGACATTATAGTCTAAAGAAAAAAAACTTTGCATGGATAATGAATTTTTACAAGAATTTGTTTTCATTAATTTTATTTCATTTTTTTTACATAATAATTTATAAAGTTTTAAAAATTCTTCCAACCGTCATTCTTGTCAGATTATTAACTTATTAAGTGAAGACTATATTTACTAAGCAAAATTTGAAAAAAAAAAAAAAAAAAAAAAATTTGAAAAGCTTAATGCAAATCATCACACAAAAGATTTTTAAAACAATTATAATCTTTTTTATCTGTATAAACATGTGGATTTTGAAAGTATGGGTGACCATGCAAGACATTTCCCAACATTTTTAAGATTACTGAGTGCTTAAAAAATAGCATTCACCCATCATTTTCTTAAATTATGTTTTAACAGATAAGGTACTGTAGAACAATAATAAAAGTGTCAACACATTGTAAATCACACGTCCATATACATATACATACATACATATACATATATATACACACACACACAATTACACAATATACATATCCATCATTATTACACAATACATACAAGTATAGGATTGGTGTATACAGAATAAATTCCAATAATCAAAAAATACTATTCTGAAAAGAGTGCTCAATACAGATATAATTTACTCAAAAATTATAACATAAATGTGTTATAAAATCACTACAAAAATAGTCATTTTGTTTCAACACTTCTGGTGTCTTATCAAGTGATGGTGTTGAATGTAGAATAAAGAGTTTTAAACGGTTCAAATCGACCAAACGCCTCTTGATAGGGGAAACACTGTTACATGAGCTGCAATGACCAATCAAAATACAAGTATGTAAGAATTCAATAAACTTGACAATGAACCTTGGTTATAATTATTAATGCCTTTATGTTAGGGTTAGACTAAAATAGAAATCATTCTAACTAATTAATATTAAATTTTACTATAAAATTAAAAATTACCAATTTTAAATTTAATCTGTATTAAGTTTAAAATATTATAAAATAATTTAAAGAAGAAACTGAGGAAAAATACATATATTTTATTATTTATTTTGTTTTAATTGAAAGGACAAAAATCTCAGAATAAACGTTAATCTAATGGGGATGTAAAGCTTCATTACAACTTAGTGTGTGTGTATATATATATATATATATATATATATGGACGTGTGATTTACAATGTGTTGACACTTTGATACATTTGAAGTGGTGATATGGGCAGGGGAGGATGAAATCTTGCAAAAGACAATACATACACAATCAGATTATAATACACAAATACGTAGACATATTTAGATATATAAGCATGTAAAAATCCGAAGGAAACAGGATATAGATGTCCATGACCCCACCAAAAAAAACATACAATGAAAGGCATATATAAGCGATCATACACACACATCACTATATATATAAAAAATCATTATTATACAATATTTAAGTCTATATACATATGTATGAGAACACCCCTATGCATCAAACCACTCTTGACCATGTAATTACTTTTATATGAATAACCTGTCAAGGTTGACTATGGGTATAAAAGCTTATACTCCAACTAAACACTGTGCAGTTAAGATTGGCCTGAGGTGTATTTGTCTAAAATGTTCATTGAACTACTCTTTTCTTCGGTGACTCTTTTGGTATGCCAACAATGACATTTTTGTGAACATATGTAGAAAAAGGAAAGAGTGAGAGAAGGAAATGGACACATACCTTTTCCAGAAGTATTAGTGCTACACTAATAGAAGCATTCTTAGCTAAAGTTTGAACTTGATATATCTGTGTTAATAAACTTTAAATTCTGTAACTCACACCTTCATAGCTAACAGAACAGAAAACCTAAGGGGTCTCTTCAAAGAAGATAGTAAAAACTAGTTTAAGTAATTTTTTCATGGTCAAATTCCCCATGCATTTAGGTAGCTCTTTGCATATAATGAATTTGGACTACTATTTTAGTAAATGGGCTAACTTGGTATTTGTGGTCTACCATATATGTCATTTGTATTGTGATAGACTACATACAAGAATAGCATCTAAATTTTTGTAGTGCAGGTTTGCTTATTAAATTCTAGATACATTTACACAAATTTGTAACATTTATGCATTGTGTAAGTTTCTCTATCTTACAAATATATAAAGCTTTAAAGATATGACTGTACATGAACATTTTTCATTTTTCTTAACTACATAAATTTGTTAACTTACCAAAGGATCTCTACTCATTTCAGCTTTGAGTCTTTCACCAATCTGGAAAATATCAAAGATCAATTTTAAGAGGAGATTTTTGGGCTATGTAATGAGGAATTACTGAAAACTCATTAAATTTTAGTACATGATATAGCATTTCTTTTAGTTCAAACAAAATTATGAAAGAGTTTTTTTAGATTCTCACAAGACTATATATATATATATTTTTTTTTTTAAGCAATTCGCTCCAAGCCAGGTGGGAGTGCCACTAGCACACAGGGGTTACAGAGGATTGAGAACAAGAGTAAAGAGGTGTGTTTGAGGAAAGGATACAGAGAAGAACAGGGAACAAGCTCAGGGTGTCCGATGTCAATTGACATTACACTTGAATATTTGAAGATTATAGTCATTGGGGAAGCAAGCAAGAGGAAGGGAGTCCTACAGACAGGAAGTGTGAGAGAAGCTGTTTGAGTAGAAGAGTTGGTTACATTTAATAGTTTTGCCAGTAAAAGGGTGGGATCGAGATGCCAGCCCAGTAGCTCGCTTAAATTCATGCAGACTGGGAACCAGCAAAAGTAGCTCATTAGAACATTTGCCATGAAAATACTTTAAGAGACAGAAGGAAACCACAACACGTCTGTGAGAAAGTGAGTGTAGACTAAGATGCCAGATCAGGACCTATCACATTGCATATTCATCTCTGGATTTTGTTGAGGACCTCGAGACGTACAGCAGGGACACCAGTCCATATATGACAGCAATATTCCATGCAAGGACGGATGGTTGATTTATAAATTTGAAGGCTGGATTCGGACGACAAAAACTTTCTGGCACGATAGAGAACCAACTTTCCTTGCAGTAAATGAAGCAATCCAAAATATTTAACTCAGCTTACTTGATTCAGATAGGAGTTGGATCTGTGAAAATTCCACAGGTCTTGTTAACTCAAACCATTCATTATCTCATGCTTCTGATTTTCTCCAACCTTTGCCTATATCTGCTCATTCGTGCTCATATCCCTACATGTGTTTTTATCTAAATGCTATACAAACATGAATTTCATATTTGAACAAGGAATAAGGAATGCATATTTTCTACTGCATTGTCTTTTATTTTTTTCCTCTAATTTTACTTAAAGAATTTTAATATATTGCAATTCTTACACCTTTTCACCATTGGGGTCTTTTTTCCATCTTGATATTCAGCCAAATTATTTCTTCCCTCACATACATGTGCACACACATTGATGCAAAAAATAAAATAAAAAAATACAAATTTTTTTACCATTTTCATCTTTTATTTATACAAATATAAGAATTGCATGAGGCAGCATAAAAACAAGAATAACCTGCTACTTTTAACTCAAATATTTTAGTCGCCCCAGGGCACTTATTCAAAAAGAGGACACTAAGAGTATATATATATATATATATATATATATATATATATATATATATATATTCACACACACGAGACAAAGCACTTCTACATGACAATGTTATCCTTGTCTTAAGATAGATGATTGTTAAATTTTTTTTTTAATTCTTCAGTTTTCTATGGTGGTTTAGACTGATGTCTTTGGGCTTGATGAGTGTATATATATATATATATATATATATAAGGAAAAAGACAATGGGAAAACTGTAGTTTTAGCTGATGTATTTCATTCAATGTGGACTTTTTCTAGGCAAAGAACAAAATGAATTCATTGAAACAAAGTATCTATAAACAACAAACAAAATGTTATTAGCAACTAGAAGAATTTAGAAACACTATTGTATATCCATATGGTCAAATTGTTTTTTGCCTTGAAAAAATTCATATTGGATGAAATGTGTCAGCTAAAACTAGTTTTCCCATTGTCTTTTTCCTTTATACATATTGTCTTTTTCTACAGGTTAATTCTGAGAAAATTTTACATACATATTTATGTAAATAAAATAGTTGGGTACTCATATCTAAGTATGCTTGTCTACTAGGTAAGCCAGCCAATCACTGTTGCAGATGCCTGCTCAGGTACATTTGGGTTTGTTCAACATTCATAGAGCCCACCTGTGGTTTATACTGCAACTATGCAGAGCAGACCTTAATTAGTTTCTGGGAGAGAACACACTATCTGTTGTGATCAACAGTCTGAACAAGTTAAGTGCACTCAAACACTTGGTCATGATGACTGAACTTAGTGCTAGGACAGGCTCTCAAACTGTTGTCTTCCTAATGTCATTCACAAGATTTGGGTCAACCAGTGATATGGTTTTTCAGGCATGCTGTGATTGCCCCTCCAAACTGATAACATCAAGAAGTCACCTTTCTGAGAAAATGACCCAGGTGAGATTCAAACCTTGGGTTTCGTGGTCAGAAAGCAAACATTCTAATCACTTGGCCATATACCCTTATATTTCCTTAACCCCCCCCCTCATATCCCACCCCATTTCTTTCTTAATATTACTATGTAGGTTTCCCAATCAGTAAGCGCTACTGATCCCAGCTCTGAAGTGTCAGAGATTTGGCAGATACAACATTAACCCCTTGTGTAAAATTGTGACAGTCATATAAACAAACAAGCAGAACAGTATAAATCCTGGAAATTACTTCAGGTAAGATTTTTGTATCAGAATTGAGTAACCAAGCCCAAAAACATGTCTCGACCAACATAGAATAGAAGACTTAAAAAACGAACTGAACAATAGTGCACCTTAAGAATAAGATAGGCATTTAAAAGCGATTTGTCTCACAAAGCACTAAGAATGAGTTGATTTTTTACACAGTTTTCCTCTAAGACACAATGATGCACCTGGCACAGGTTAACAACTTAGAGTAATCACAGGTATGCAATGACTGATCTTCATTGATGTGTTCTACTATACATGTTCTATGCAAGATTAAATTAAGTAATGAGGCCAACAAACATCAATTGATTTTATATAAAGAAGCAAAGCCCCCATTCACACTGTCTATTGAACAGGAGTAAAGGTTTTATCCCTTGTTTCCTGTTTAGGATTGGGTCTCCAGTTTCTTCTAAAGTCTTCTCATTCACTTTAACTTCCTTGCGTCTCAGTGGCATTAACACCTTGCCTAGGATGAAATGATTAAAATAAATAAATAAAGATTTAGAATGATGGATTAATAAAATATTGAATCAGAATGTATTTAGTTGAAATGTATATGCAGAGAAAGGTAAAAAAGGTACAGAAAATTAAATCATCAAGCCACGTTCAAATTCTAGCTAATGCTCTTCAGAAAAGCTTAAATCTCCCTTGTCTATGCTAAAGCTGTGAGTTAAATAACAGGACAGACTAAGATCTCTAAACATGGTGATGGCAACCAAGTCAAGAAGAACAATTTTGAATTCAAAAACCCTGATGGGGGGTTGGGTGAATTACTTTACTATTTTTCCCCAAGAACAACCATGGCAAGTCATGGATTAGAGATATTAGGAAAGGAAGTTGTGAAGATCCTTGATTACCTATATCTTGAAATAAATAGTTAAAAAAAAAATTTAAAAAATACCAAGAATATTACACTAACAAAGCTTTGAAATTACATAAATAGATTAAAAAAATATACAGGTGTGTGTATATATATATATATATATATATATATATATATTAATTTAAGAGAAAGTAGCAGCATTGAACAAAATTTAAGCTTTATGATAAACTATCAGTCAGAATTGTGCAAAAAAAAATAAAAAAATAAAATAAGTTAAAATTTTAAAAAAAAACATTAAAATATTTTCAAGTTACCTGACAAATAGATTTAAAAATTCCTACTTACCATGGAATTTTCAACTGCTGTTGCTGTTTGCCGGTGGGCCCGTAAGATACTTTTAAGCAAATCTTTTTGGTCAGTTTTAAGTTTTTCCGCATACTGATCGATAGATCTCTTGTTACGGTCACCTCGCACAGCTAATAAAGTTAAAAATAAATAAATAAATAAAAATAAGCATTCCTTATATGAAACATTTTTATTTCAATGTAGTGCCATCATTTTTAATGTCTAGAGCTTTCCAAACTTTTACAAAATATTTTGTGACACATCACTTAAGTTTCCTTTAATTAATTTAGTACCATTCATGATATACGCTTTGGCGATCATGCATCTTTTGATACATGACTGACGAAGCAGATTTTTTCCTGCAGTAGGTTGCCATTTGCCATTTCTTTCCATGGTAGACCAGTTGCCATCCAAGGATATAGAACCCGGTCTGTCCCGCTATTCCCCCATAGCTGGGGGGAGAAGAAGAGGATTCATACTGTTCCCAATGGTATTAGCATGTAAGTGAATGTAATGGATTCAACTGGAACCCAAACTTGGCTCTCTGATTTCTCAGTTGGAGCCACTATCCATTATTCCATTGTACTTAGGGAAGCCAAATATATAATTCTAAAATGTATATAAAAAGAAATTAAAAATTGATAATATATTAAACTAAAGAGTCATGACAGCCCAGTTTGGAATGATCTGTCCTCAGATTAAAAAAAAAAGAAAGAAGAATAATGAATATCCAATTTATAAACATCTATTTTTATGTAATTTACATATTTCTGGTAATCGCATAATTAGCAATATAGTCTATCAAGACCATGGGCAATCTGTAAGAAATTATTTTCCTCTGCATGTGACTGAAGTCACTAAATAGAGGTGTGTGAATTTTATAGTTGTGCTCTCATATCCTGCTATGGCAACAATGATGTTGATTGAAACTGAAAATTAGGTTACTGCTGCTGAGAATCTGTGATATAATACTAGTGAATAATTCAGTGTTGAAAGTTTAGTGAATTTTTTTTTATATAATTTCCCACTAAACTTCCTATACTTTCATCTCATTAATTAACTACAAAATAAAATCATTTAACTATCCTCAAAAAAGTAAATAAATTTTATTAAAAGATTTCATTTTCATACAATTAAAAATGTTTTAATTTGTAAAATATGAGAATGTGAACACTCATTCCTAAACATTTCAGAAATTTTCACACAGAATAAAGAAGAAAAACGAGTACTTACCGTCTCTTGACATACCCATTTCCAGACATTTGTTAAATCGGCAACTTTGACAGTGATTACGAGTCTCTTTTGTTATTTCACAGGCATTATTCCTATGACAAGTATACATGATCTCACGTTGAATACTCCGTCTAAAGAAACCCTGTTGAAAATAAAAACTTAAATCTTTAATATCATATCAATTATGAGCTTCAGTCAACTGTCATCACTCAATCTAATTAGCTTTTGTCAGCTTACAAGAAGAGATGGCAGAACAACTTCAAATCTATACAACCTTGCTTATCTCATCAAAGCTTCCCTGGCTAAAATAGTTCAAGTGATGTCCATGAAAGACAGTCTCCTGTGGTTTTTTTGTTTTTTTAAGATTATCAACCCAATAACTGATTATTTAAAGCCAAAATACATCTAGGATTGAAAAAATCTTTTCTTTTTCCAGTGAATATTACATTAACAATTGATTGAGCACTGGGTCAACTGACACACACTCACTAGTCGTGTAATACTCTTCTGTCGTACTTACTCCAAGATGTTGTGACCAAGTAAATAGTTAAAGAAATAACAAAACAAAGTGTTGCAAAGATATCATATATTAAACAGTAAGTACAACAGAAGAGTATTACACGACTAGTGAGTGTGTGTCAGTTGACCCAGCACTCAATCTATTCGACTGCTCCCCAAAGGCCTTCTCTCCTACTAATCTTATAGTAGACAGAAGAGTCCAACATAGACTCTTTAGGGGGAGGATACCACAACAGAATGCAAATTCAAGGTTTGGTGAAAGAAATTTCAGTTTTACTATAAATATTTTGAATATTTAAGAAGGGATCCCGTTTGAAAAAACTTGTTCTTAATCTATTTTTCTCTCTTGTAAAAGTGATGTCTTCTTAGTGAAAAGTGTTATTTGGAATTCTAGAGTAGAAGTGAATTTGAAAGTTGATTATCACTTAAAAAATCTACACTGAGATGCTCATATTCTTTATTATCTGTGAATTGCCAAGAATTCTAGAGATATATAATGAAGTGGGTTTCCCATTGTCATTATGAAAGTTTGAAATTCAAAGTTTTCCCATAGTTAAGTGGAGGTAGAAAAAATGGATTCATATCTTTCTTAAACATAAGTGTAAAAAGTGAATGGAACCAACTAGATTGAAATTTCAACTCTACTTACCAATTCCACTTTTTGTAGTAATTAGGAATACTAAACTTTTTGGCAATGAAATTAATTTAGTTTCATATATCTCTAGATCATATAATAATAATAATGTTTATTTTAAAGCACATGACTGAAAAAGCTTATTTTTCTTTTATAACATTTTGATTAAAAAAAAAAAAAATTTTTCATTTTTTTTTAACTATTAAGCAATTATTTAATTTCCTGTGTTATTTTTAAGTTTAGCGGTAATTTTTTAGAAGGCAGTTAAAAAGAAAAAAAAAGAAAGTGTGCTGAAACATTGAATGGTTATCAATCAGACTAAAGAAACCAAAGAAAAACAAATAAAGACTTTACCTTGCAGCCTTCACAAGCAGAAACATTATAATGATATCCAGATGACTTGTCACCACATACAACACAAGGCTTATATTTTCGTTGTTCAAGTTCCGGGGATTTGTTGCGCCGTCTCTGCCGTCCCTGATGCTGTGTAACTATTTGTGCTACAGAGAAAATGATTCCAATTAAAGATGTATACAACCTTTTCATTTATTCATAATAATATAAATGTATATGAAAAAATTTTTTTTTAAATTCCCAATCTTTTAATCTGGTCAATTTAAAGATAATGAGTAATGTAATTATATATAACTTCATATATGAAACAAGCTCCACCAATTTAAACGTTGGGAAAAATAAAAAAGGTGAACATTTTCTCCAAAATTTTGTACTAGAATTGTTCAGTTGCTAATAGGATATTAGTCATGTTAGAATTGCTTCAGATTTGGATGTACTGTACACAGCAAAATACACAAATGTATAAAATAAATATATAGGAGAAAAAATTCAAGTAAAATATCCTATTAAATTTATATATATTTGATAGTGATAATAAAGGTTTATTATAAGTGTGCACAAATTGATGGCACACTATTTGAAAATCTAATCTGAATACATTGATAAAAACCAGATATTCACTGAAAACTTTTACACATGCCTAATTATAAAGATATATCACACACCTAATTAGAAAGATATTTTTACATCAAATATAGAAAATTTCTTATTGGAAGAAAAATTGTTAACTCTTGGATATTTTTTATTTTAGCAAATTAGAAAAAAAAATTTTTCTTGCATGAAATTCAGTCTTCAAATTTAAGTGTAAATTTGGCTAAATTTATGACACAAATATCTATTTTTCTCTTAGTAGCTTTGACAAACATCTGTTCTCACAATCTATACATGATGATAGAATTCAAGTTTTAAATAATATATTAAAAACTTTGAATAAAGTGGTTAACAGGAACCAAGCATACTACTCAGGAATTTACAAAAATAAACACTGATTTAAGGTATTTTTCAATTCCACAAAAAAAAAAAAAAACCCGACTAAATGAATGCCAGTACATTTGAATGTTGATAATCATGGATTACTAATTAATATTTATCATTATCAAATAACAGCCAAAGTTACAAGAAAAATTTGATTTTGTTGTACCTCTAGAAGAACTTTGCTTGTTTTAAGGTGTTAATTACAGTATCTAGTGTCTTTAACTTATGTAATGTTTTGATTTTTTTTTTTTTTTCATGGACATGTGATGGTTTGGTTTGTTTTACAGCATGTTAACCTCGATGGGTTATTTAATGCAGAAAATATTTTTATTGCTGGTAATATTTTTATCTATCTGTCTATCTATCTATCTCAGTATATATTGATTTGGTTTGGTTTGTTTTACAGCATATTAACCTCAATGGGTTATTTAATGCAGAAAAGATTTTTATTGCTGGTAATATTTTTTTCTTCAAAAATTTATTGCTGGTAATGATTTTTTTTTTTTTTTTTTTTTTTTTTTACAAAGTATTTCTGGTATTAAAACCTATTTTTACACTTACATAGTGTTTAAACCCCAGTTTGGGGGTTAACTATTTATCCATAACTGGATAACTGGGACCCTAACAGGTGCTACCACCTTGGGTCAGGGTGGACCAGGGAATACCAGCAATTAAGAGGTGGTTCCACACTCCTCAAAACTTCCTGATCAGAGGCCTTGCTGTTGGATGTAGTTTATCATCTTACCCAGGACGGACGAACATGTGAAAAGACACTTGAAAATTTATTTGATAAAACTATAACTCATACTCATTTTTAGCCACAAGTAGCACACCCATGAAAATATCATGGTTGTCCTATTTGAATTTTCTGATTAATCATAATTCTTAAGTTAATGATTGAATAAACTTCTTGCAAGTTCCATACCTGTGGAAAAATTCCCCTATCGCATGGTTAAATATTTGAGCTTAACAAAATATATTAACAACCATCATAAATATGAATGCTGGTCATTATTTAAAGAAGAGGGTATAAATAAAAAGATCCAAAATTGACAAGGTTTTTGATTTCACTGAAGCAAACATTTAAACATACGAGAGTGTCATCAACTATCTTCTCTTCCTTTTTGATTATTATCAAACATTATTATGTATGCTTTCTTTTTCTCACTAAAATCAAACATAATCTCCAATCTATCTTCTTCAGTCTTTCCACACAATCAAAACAGAATGGTCCATTATTTATCTGAGGTAATGGCAAGGCATAATGCACACACTAACTAACCTACTAATGAAGTAACAAGCAGAATCATAATAGGATACAATAATTATTGACACCTCATTGAGATTTCCATAATGAGATGAATTTTATTCAATTTTTTTAAAATTTAGAAAAGTATGTTTTTTATTATTGAAATAATAAATATATTATCAGAATGAAAGAAATGGGAAAATTCTTCCTACGAAAAGTTGCCATTTAATGTTTAATTGTTTTTTTTTTAATGGTAGACCCCTTCAAAACATAAGCAATTTTTCTTTATTATCTGTGAACTGCCATGACTTTTTGGGAAATATATTGATATAATGATTTCCTTCTCTAGGGTTTGGAATTCAGAGTTTTCCTATAGTCAAGTGGAAAGAGAAGACGAAACCAGAATATAAAATTAGCTTGCCAATTCCACTTTCTGCAGCAATTACTTATACTCAATGTTATAACAATGAAATGAAATTATCCATTCATATCTCTTGAATGGCAATCTTTCTAGAGATGCCTGCTCAATAAAAAAAAAAAAACCCTGGTGTACTTGGACTAGAGTAAGTGTCAGAGTTGGGCATTGGGAAGAGCATCTGATCTTGCTTCCAATCATTATGACAAGATATACTGTCTTGATTTGTGCAAGATTAATCTTGGTCCTGCCCTAACAAAAAAATAGTTATGTTTGTATACATGCATATCTCTATCAAAAAGAAATAAAATGAAGACAAAAAGCATGAGAAAATTTATTAAAATCAGAACGACTAAAGAGTAGAATGAAAGGCAGGTGGAGTGGAATTAGGCTTGCTTGCTGTGGGGCTAAACCAAACAAATGTGCAATAGCAGGTAGAACAGTGAAATGAAAAAAAAAAAAAAAAAAGTATGAATGAAATACACACTTACTATTATCAGCTTGTGTTGATGTTGAAGGTTTGGTAGCATCTACTGGAAATTGGTCTTTGTTATCCTGAAGTAGAGTTTCTAATTGTCCTTTCTGTTTTAGATCACAATATAAATTCTCTTTGGGTATCCACTGAGAAGAGGCGGAGGAGGATACAGGTTCATTCAGTATGGTGTGTGATATTTGTAGTTGCTGTAGTGGAGGGGTTAATGAACTAGAGGTCACAATTTGCCGAGCAGTAGGCATGTCAGCAGCATAAGACATTCCAGTTGCTTCTCTTCCAAATGAAGTCTGATCAAAGAGAGAAGGTGACATAGCCATGAAAGATAGTTCTGACTGATTCTGAATTCCATTGTTACATCCATTGTATGTAGTATTTTGGGAACCTATTGTATTAGTCAATTGTCCTAAGATGCTTGTTTGTGAGGCTGCAGTTGGAACACCAGAAATAGAGGCTTGAGAAAGAATTGCTTTAATTTTCATTACTTCTTGTTGCTGCTCCAGTTGTTCTTGCTGCTCATCCTGAACCTCATCTTGCACATGCTCACCCTGAAAGTCCCGTGCTTGCTGAAGCTGTTGCTCTCGTGCTTGCTGACGTTGGGATTGCTGCTGTTCTCGTACTTGTTGGCGTGCTGCTTGCAGTAAAGGTTTCCCATGCAATTTTTGCCGCCTTGGTTGTTCTTGTTGCTGCTGTGTTTCTGTCTGTTGCTGCTGTTGTGCCAAAAAATGAGAATTGAAATAATCTTGATGATTTAAATTTGGATTAAAGCTCGATTCTCCCATTTGGAATGTCTGAGTTGAACTTACTGGAGCATTATTCACTGGTTGCTGTGGTGGATATCCTGAAATGAATGTGGGGGAACATACAAGTGAAGGTCCTTGGTTTGGAAACTGGTTATGTGCTGTTTGGGACATCATGTACATACTATCTGATACATTGGAAAAAGAGCTTTGAGGTGATGGCGTCAATGTTTTAATATAATAATTCAGAGATGGCTTTACATATTGTGAAGATGCAGCTTCTTGAGATCGATATTGATCATGAATTAATGTACTGTTGAAATTTTGATTATCATTGTACTGAGAAAGACTAACACTTGATGAATAATTTGGGGGTGGAATTTGTGATAGGGAGGGGTGTGATGTATAACCAGATGAAGCTGTTTGCTGAATTAAGGAATGGTTGTTCAATGAAGTTATTTCTGGTGGTGAATCATGATGGGAGGAGTTGGATGTAGCCATTTGTGGGGATGGGGTTGGAGGAGAACAGTATAATGGAGCTATTTGTGTGGGAGAGTTTGGGGACAAACAGTTAGCTACAGTTATTTGTCGGGGAGAGTTGTGAGGTGTAGTGTACAATGCAGCCATTTGTGGAGAAGGGGGAGGAGGTAAACAATATAATGGGGACATTTGTGCAGACAAGCTGTAAGACAAGTGGGTAGATGGAGCCATTTGATGAGGTGAGCCATTTGGTGGAGCCACTTGCAATGGAGAATCACGAGGAGAATTGTTAAATGATGCTACTTGTAAAAGAGAACTTGTAACCGAATTGTGAGATGGAGCTATCTGTAAAAGAGAGCCATATGAAGAACTACGGGATGGGGCACTTTGTTGAGGAGAGCCATGAGAAGAATGAGATGAGGTGCATTGAGGAGAACTACGAGATGGGGCACTCTGTTGGGGAGATCCATGTGGAGAACTGTGAGATGGTGCGCTTTGTTGGGGAGATCCATTTGGAGAACTGTGAGATGGAACACTTTGTTGGGGAGATCCATGTGAAGAACTGTGAGATGGGACACTTCGTTGGGGAGATCCATGTGGAGAACTATGAGATGGAGTGCTTTGTTGGGGAGATCCCCGTGGAGAACAGTGAGATGGAACACTTTGATGGGGAGAGCTATGAGGTGAATTGTGAGATGGAGCCATCTGTGATGGACTGTGTGGAGAATGCACCGATGTGGCTATTTGAAGTGGCAAGTTGTGTGCGGCATTATTGGCTTTTGAGGGGAGCAATTGTTGAGTTGTACCATTGCTAAATTCTGTAAAAAGAAAAACAAGTATTTTAAAATTAGTGATATGTAATCTCTATACAACATTAATCAACTATGATTCAATAATATTTTCAATATTCAATATTTTTAATTTATTAAATTTTTAGAAGAAAAATTGCTTAAATATTATGATAATAATAAAAAAATATGAGTAAAAAAATTAATAATTATTAACAATATTTCAATACAAGAAATTATTAACAATATTTCAATACAAGAAATTATTAACAATATTTCAATACAAGAAATTATTAACAATATTTCAATACAAGAAATTCAACTAATACTACAAATCTATGTAAACAAAGATAGTACGGCATTTAGGGAAAATAAAGAATGAAAGCTATTTCAATAGATTTGAATAACTGCAGCTGCTGGGTTTCATGACCGAATCTGTAAAGTTGTTGTCAAACTCAGACAGGATTCTTGAGGGTATCAGTTGTGAATTTGTTTCACTCCAGGATTATTTTTATGTCCCATTCATACTACTGACCAATGACTGATTTTTTTTTTTTTACAGTTTATCAATCCCTTTCTGGGCTATTTAAGGCTGAAACATTTTTGAATGCAAAATAATTCTTTTTTTGCTAGTGAATATTGCATTAACAATTTTTTTTAGATGAAAATGCCTTTTCCAGATACAAGTCCTACTATTTAACCAGTAGTCAAGAGAAGAAGAGATGTATTCATACTTTTCCCAAGGGCATTTACATGTAAGTGAATGTAATGAACCTGACTGGATTTAGAACTCGGTTCTCCAAGTTTTCATTCTGAGCCACTATCCATCACACATCACTAACCAATGATAGTATATTAATGGCTTGAGAGTTGCAATAAAATGTAACAATAAGAAATACTTGTTATATCAGTAAACTTTTATCATCCTTATACATTCTTTCCTTTCTCTATATTTATAGATCATAATTTCTATAAAAATTAATGTCTTATCAGTAAATGCATTTGTTATCTTAAATTGAAATTTTCAAGATTTTACAGAACTCATCTTAAGGTGCCCAGCTAGATATTATAGTGATTCTAAAATATTACTTCCAAATGGGACACTATTTCAATAATTTTACTCTTGATATTCTTGAGAAAATTTGTATCAAAGCCAATTCCATTTCCAAGTCCCCATTTTAAAATAGTTTCATAAACTAAATTCTTTAAACAAGCTTTATTATCTTGTATCATTTTAGACCACCTTTTTCATATAAGTGAACATTGAAGTCAACACTCAGAGATGACAGGCTGTTTCATGCTAGCATGAAACAGCTTGTCGCCTCTAAGTGGTGACTTCAATGTTCACTTTTATATTTATATTTACATATGCTCTATCTCCGATATTGAGAACTTTATCCCATAAATATAGAACACCTTAAAACTATATTTCTTCACACACACACACACACAGTGTCCATAAAGTCTCTTTACAATTTAAAAAATTTATTACAAAAGCAAATGAACAAATATGTAGAAATTGTTATAAAATGAAGAGTAGATATTGAAGTTTTTTTGTTTTTTTTAAACTGATTTAATACACCTGTGTATGGTTGCCATTAGTTGCACAAAGCAGATCAAGACAGTACTCAATTTCTTGCCATGTTCACTGTAGCATATCCTCATCAAGGGTGACAATAACGCCAGTGATCTTTTGCTTCAAGATCAGTGATGTCCCATATCTTTGTTCGGTACACAATATCTTTAACATAACCCCATAGAAAGAAGTCCAGGGGAGTGATATCTAGTGAATGAGATGGCCAATCCTCCAGTCTGGAAATGTTTAATTTAGGAACCTACAAACATGCAGTCCACAATCTGGTGTCCGAATACACAAATGCAATGTGATTAAAAACTTTGATAACTACAGAGTACATAGAACAAATCTGATTAAGATATCTCATCAGTTGCCTTTGTAATATATTTTTTAAATTGTAAAAAAACTTTATGGGCACTCTGTATATATAATGAAAATATGATCTGTACAGTTGTTTTCTTTTTACAGTTTATCCCCCTTTTGCAGGTTATTTAAAGCCAGAAATTATTTTTAGATAGTAGGGATTTTGGGGATATAATAATGATTTTACTGATACAAGTCCTATTAATTAACCTATGACTGGAGGGAGAAGAGGTGGCTTCCCAAGGTTATTTGCACATAAGTGAATATAAAACACCTGACTGCAATTGAAACTCGGCTTGCCAATTTCGAGCCATTATCAATTACACTACCTGTACATCCAATTTTACAGTACCTGGTATTTCCATCTAAATCTGACAAGGTTCAACATTGCTTAATTTGGGTGATTGTATGAGAACCAATGTTTCAAAGTGGTATGGCCATAAGTACGTTATATACAGATCATGTAACTTAAGAAATCCACCAAAGATTGGACATAAAAAGGTATCCATGAAACTTGAAGTTTAGATAAATTAAATGAATTATTTTATATATGAGAAGAGGTTTATATCCTGTGTAAATAAATACTTTTTTAGTAGCTCAGATAATTAACAGATGACAGAGTAGAAAAAAAATAATGACATATATGGTAAGTGGTAAGGGTTTAACAATAGCTGACTCAGGTTAATTTTTTTTTTTTTTTATCAATTCATCCCAAGCAAGGCAATAATATCACTAAGATGAGGGGGTTACTGAGAGCAAAAGAATGAGAAGACTTTGGAAGAAACCAGAAACCCAATCCTAAACAGGAGACAAGGGATAAATCTTTACTCCTGTTCAAGAGACCAGAGAGGTGTGTGAATTAGATTTATACAAAACAAATTATTAAAAAATAAAAAAAAATAAGTTTTTTTCCTGCTACTGCCCAAATGCTCACATCCCAAAATTTGCTACACCAGTCATCAAAAGATGCCAATGAAGAGACAATCAAGGTATCTAGTTATGGAGATTCATGCCATTTCATGTGAGCATTAATGAAAGGTGAATATGAGCAATCATAGGTAACTAAGTGCTAACTCATATCAAAATACCCATGAAAAAAAAAAAAAAAAAAAATTTTTTGTTATTTATTGACAGCAATGAAAACTTACCCATATTAGAAGTCAGATCAATTTCAATTTCTTTAATGCTTCTTCAACAAAGAATACAGACAATTCTGGAAATCCTTCTGAATTAGAATTTCTAGAAAAAATATAAAGAGCAGAAAAGTTCTTGAAAAATATATTTAATATCTCTCTCTCATTATATATATATATATATATATATATATATATATTTTTTAAACATACAACGTGTAATTTCACGTGCGATACCCTGTCTTCATCAGCCGCCGACCAGGGGTGATATCACGGTTTCGGTGGCTATGGCGGGACCGCCACCAGCAGCATTTGCCACCAGGCAGGGTATGAAGATAAATAATTAATCGTTCCTATTTGTAAATTCTTGTAATAAAATAAATAAACGATTGTTCTTCGTTGCAGCTTCTATCCGTAATGAGAGTTCCTGAACGCGTTTTGCCGTTATTGACGCGCTCGTAAAAACCACTGTAAACGACCACGCAAATATTTCACTCGCGCATGTTATATGCACACACACACACACACACACACACAATCTTAAATTTATAAATGAATATAATTAACTATATAAACTGCTGAAGTACCAAAGAATTATAGGCAGCTACCTATAAGATTGAGAGAGGGGGAAGGAGGAAGTGTATATTATAAGGATACATAGGATAGATTATAGAGTTGACTCTGGAAGAAGTAAAGATTGTAGTGGTCAGGAAATTATCCTCTCAGGTGCCTGTTCCACAAAGTAACAGTTCTGTATGAATGGAACTTACTCCTTACCAAAGGAACACAATGGGAATGAGAGATGATTTGTAATGCTGGGTCTTACTTGGTAGGACTAAGGAATGTAACTCATTAGGACATTCAATCATTATAGCAAATGTTCTAATGACTTACATTCCTTAGTCCCCACAGACCAAACATTGCTAGCCTCAATAGGTAAAGATTTGCAGGGTGGAAAATAATTAAATTTTTACTTCTCACTGATAATAGTTGGCACAAAAAAAAAAAAAAAAAAAAAAAAAAAAAAAAAACATGCACACACATATATTTAATATATTTTCTGTTTATACGTTATTTTTATAGATATAATTTATTTAAGTAAATGCTATTTTTTTTTAATTAAACAGTATTAATTACAATTACCGGCCTGAAAGTTCATGAAATTTCATACAAAATATGAGCATTTACTTAAATAAATTATATCTATTAAAAAAAAAAAAAAAAAAAAAAAAAAAAATGTATAAACAGAAAATATAAATAATTGTTGGGCTTAATCCATTTCATAACATTATATATATAAAAAAAAAAAAAGAAAAAAAATTAAACACTCTTTTTTAAACTGATGAATAAATCCCAAATTAAAAATTAAAGTTGATGGACTTAAATTGTTGTTTTATTTATCTCTAAATATGAAAAATATTAGGATCTAATTGAAAGAACTAATTTTGCTTTAATAAACAAAGCAATTCTTAGTTAAAATTTTTTTTTAAATAATCATAAATTAAAAAACAAAAAAAACAAAACAAAACAAAAAAAACAACAACAAATTTGTCTTACTTTCTGCTTCTCATAAACCAAATTGAA
>OZ038488.1:93884731-93942231 GCA_964036315.1 Acanthosepion esculentum | reverse complement strand
ACACTTTATTTTAATTGTTATCCAATAACTGTTACATTATGAAAAACTGATTTAATAGAATGGTTCCCAGATCACTACAATCTTGGCCTGTTCAACCTAAACTCAACTGTTATCTTCTCCACATAAACCCCATAAATTGTGCCCATTACTCTACAACACACCACCTTCAGAGGCCCCCAGGGGCTTGTACAGGGTGAACATCATTGTAAAAAAAAAAAAAAAAAAAAAAAAAAAAATTTGAGACAATATTAAATAATATTTTCCATTCTGAATAAACAAATCTCTCATTAATATAATTCTTTTAGCAATCATTTCAGATGATGAATCAATCTGAATGATAAAATTCTTTTGTAATTCATAATTTGTGCTTCTTATAAAAAATGAGTTTAAATATTGATCAGTTACGACCAATCTACATACAAATCCAGAAAGCTTCATCTTTAAAGATGTCTTCTCATACAAAGATATGGCAAATAGTGAGACATTTGGATAAAAGCAGGATATCCTTTTATTCAGGAGACCTTATTTTAAAAGTTTTAAAAGATAGTTGAGCTCCCCTTTTTTTGTATTTTTCTTTCAGCATACCAACAGAATGCAGGTCAATCATTCATAATTAAGAGTTTAGATAAGAGGGCTGCAATGATACATAAATAAAAAGGTAATTCTTTACCATTTTTTACATAATAATACTAAAAGAGAAATAATGTAAAGAATTTAAGAATAACATATTCTATGCTGTCTGCAAATTTGGTATGCCATATTTAACAAATAGGACAAGTTTTCAGTCAGATCAACAACAAAAAAAAAAAAAAAAAAGTTTTTTTAAAATAAAATAAAAGAAATAAAAAAAAAAAATCTTTTCAACACTACCTTATATATTAGATATAAACAAAAAGTTTTTTTTAATGCGACATATAATATTCTTAAAGGAAAAATATACATTGTAATTTAAGAATAATAAAATAGTCCATATTGTCTGCAGGCAAATATCATGAGAGGTCAGATTTAACCACGAGTTGTAGTTTTCTGACTGATCACCTGCTGGATTAGTGTCATATGTTCAATTTAACAGAATTTGGGTTGACAGAAAACACTGACCAAAACCATGGTACTTGATTGACAAAAAAAAAAAAAAAAACACTTGACAGCCATTTCAAGCGCTTGGTCTTTTGTGTTGAAAACAATAAACAAGTGAATATAAAATTAATTTCTTAAAGCATGGATTCCTATCCTGTGGAATGGTTATGAAAGAGACTTTGTTTTTTTTTTACAAATGCCACACACATATTTAAGACAATGAAGGGGAAAATAAATAAATAAAAATAAAGACCACTGACAACTTCATAATAAAGCATAACCTTCTATGGGTTAAATAACAAGATTTAACTGGGGACTGGACTTTCTAGCTTTGGATAGCAACCAACATAAGAGAAAGAAAATTCAGAATTTAAAACCATGTAAAAGGCAATAAGAAATCACTATAATTATCAAGAAGTCATGGAAATTATCAGATAATAAAGAAAAGGAATTTGGAAAACCATGATTGCATTAAAAAAAAGAAAAAAGAAAAAAAAGAAAATAATCCTTGACATATTCTTTTTGTTTAATCATTCCACCCCAAGCAAGGTGATAATGCTACTAAGATGCAAGGGGTTACCGAGAATGGAAGAGAATGAGAAGACTTTAGCAAGAATAAATGACATGAGAGCAGGTTTCAAGAAGACAAAATGATTGATGTTGCATATAAATTTTTGAAGGACATAGGTGGCAGGGAAGCTAGTAACTGAAAGAGTTCCACAGGCAAGAAGTGTGATAAAAGAAAACCTGCGGTTATATTTAGCTATTTGAACAGTAAAACGACGAGACCTATTTGCTTATCTAGTAGTACGCATAAATTCATGAAGTTCGGGTACCAATTAGGAGAGCTCATTAGAGAAATTGCATGAAAATACTTATAGAAAAGACATAGGGAAGCCACGGCAGTGAAAAAGTGTCTGAAGTTGAGATGACAGGTTAAGATTAATAACTTTTTTTTTAATTAATTAACTCCAAGCAAGGCAATAATGCCACTAAGATGCAAGGGGCTACTGAGAATGGAAGAGAATTAAAAAATACTTCAGAAGGAACCAGAAACCTAATCTTAAACAGGAGAAAAGGGGTAAACCTCTTCTCCTGTTCAGAAAGACTGGGAAGGTCTTTTGAACACAAGTAGAGCTTTATCCCTTGTTTCAGTCATGTTCAATTTCTCAAACTCTGCTCTTGTAAATTTGTAAAGAAAATTTTGCTCCTTGTAAAGAAAAATAGAAAAGGCTCTCAAGCAATTAAATTATGAACAGCAACTCAGTTTGTGATTGTATTATTTTTTAGAATATAGTTTTAGATCTGCTAGGTGATGGCACTTCAGCTTCCATTTGCATCTTTACCATAAAAAGTTCTGTTTATAAATTCAACAAAAAGTCTTGTCCCAAATTCAGCTTAGTAAATGTCATAGATTAAGCTAAAAACCAATACATAACGAGATAATTACAAATATCAATGAATCATAATTAATGAGTATCTGATTAAAAGCAAAAATCCTTTAAAGAATTTGTAAATTTATCAGAAACAAAAAGAATATTCCTTTGTATTACATATACATTCAGTATATTTTGAAGGAAAAAGGTATTTATAAAGGATTCAATATGCAATTTATTAAGTTTTCTACATCAAATAAAGTCACAAATTCATCTTCTGGATTATATAAAACCAGTTTGGTAACACTGCCAGAGAATATTTGAACTTTTTGCCAAAGAAAACCAAAGAAATAAAAAAAAAAAATCCATATCTGCATAGTCTTCACTCATCTAACAAAGATAGACAAAACATTATTTACATCTTCCTTACTTTTACATTTTTTTTTTTCAGTTTTCAAAAATGGTTTAAAGTCAAATATGAAAAGATCTCAATGATTGTGAATACCTGATAAAATTATTAGTCAAATTTTTCTCAACTTTGTAACTAAAGAAATTAAAAAAAGAATAAAGAAAATTTCATTAGTAATCTATTTTGTAGATAAAGAATGATTACAACAATAAAATTTCACAGAATTAACCACACACACTTTAGTTGTTTTTCATAAAGAAACTTAATAAATATGTTCTAGCCTAATGATGGAAAAATCATTTCTTTTACACAATAAATATTAATTTTTCAACATATTCTTCTTTGCCAATGAATTTTATTTTTATTCAGTGGGAGTTTTAGATCAAAATTCAGCTAACAACTATACAGGCTTATAGAATCAAACCTTCATTTAACTTTTTAAAAAATAACACAAATATTTGTAGAATGTGCAGAATAACCATCTGTATTTTAAGCAAAATGGTCATGCTAAGGAGCTCTATATTTCAAAGTAAGTACTTTACTTTAAATTGGCAATTACATTCTGCTCAATATTACAATCAATATCAATATATTTCATTGATTTATACTGAGGTATTTTAAAATAAATAAACTTAAAATTAAGAAATAAGTATCTGGAAAAATTAGCTTACAAGAGCCTAATAGTAATAAGAAATCATTTTTAATTAAAAATTAAACCAGAAATTGGTTACAATATATTTTAAGAAATTATAATAGAAAATATTAAATTTGCAAATACAGAATTTCTATTGGTTGATTTTTAAATTTAAAGAATTAATTTCATCAAATATGAAACTAAATGTCAAAAAAGAAGTTGGCTATTGCTTTTTATTATTTTTTATCTTACACTTCATAGACATGAATTGCTATACAAGAAAAAAAAAACATTGCAATGTTTTTTTCTATTTTATGGTTGAAATTATGGATTCAAGACAAAAACATACAAACTAAGTAAAACAAATGGTTCTGATTAAATAAATGAATACAAAGCTTGTTTCTTGTCACTAAAATTTAGAATACATCACATTAAGAGTGGACCACAAAAAAGATCTTTTTATTAACTGACAAAGTCACTGGCTGCTTAGAATTAGATACCTTTCAAAATTATCTAAAACTAACAAATTCTGAAAAAAATATACACATCATCTTTTTAGTCTATTGGACAATTTTAAGACTAAGAATGGTAGTTCATAATTTAAAATGCTGGTAATGATAAATAATTACTTAGGTAATCAATATTTGTTAAACAAAGGTTGGGATTGATTTTGTTAATATTTTTTCTGTTTTTCATGATCCCTTCAATATAATAATTAAGAAAAAGAAAAAAAAACTTTTTTTTATTTTTATAAATGATGTGTGGAAATTATCAGCAAAAAAGGGAAAGGATAAGATTGCAAAGCTCAAAGCAGAATTAAAATAAGGATCGAAGAAATAGCGGTGTTATTTATTTTTAAAATAATTTGTTTGTTTTTTGTTTTAATCATTTCATTATTATTATTATTTTACTTCATCTTACTTCTCATCACAATACTGGTCGATACACTCTTCAAACACGAGAGCAACCAACAATGTGAAAAATCTGAGTGTTTTACTTTTGTTTGACGATTAGAAACAAAATTACAAAAACAATAAGATGGAGCAAATCTAGTAATAGATAAAAAATAATAATGGTGACGAGTAAACAGAGGAAGACGAAGACACAATTTCTTCGGCATTCTAGAAATTGCTCTTTTGGATTTACAGCCACACGGCGACAGAGGGAAACACACTAATTCATTTCCTCCAAACATCGGCATTTTTTTTTTTTTAATCTCTGGGGAAAATTCCAACAATATGGTGAAACAAAAGAAAAACAATCTCCATTCTGGACAGCACCTTTTCGGAATACATTATTTGAAAAGTGAAATCAAAGTTTTATGATCGAGGGCCTGGTTTCTCCGTGCCCCGGCAGGCCATTTTGGAAAAACCCACATTGCGAAAAGCAACCCGGCGTTATGTTCTGTACGAGGTGGAACACGGAGAAATACTCATTGTGGGGTCAGGAGGATACATTTTTTTATGCCATGGTAAGTTTATGGCAACGCAAGCACGGATTCTGAAGGAGTTCCGTTGTGTCAATAAGGAGTCCACAAATAGAGTAATCATTAAATAAACAAGAGAGAAATAAATCATTGTATAATGGAAATTAAGCTATTCCTTTCATTCAACTTTGCCGCATGGACACCTGGAAGTTCGGCGACATAATGTGCGTTGTTTTTATTGAAAGAACTTGTTGCTCCGTCAAGTTGTCGTTGATCGTCCTTACCAGTCGCATCATTTTCTTTCTTTAGCGACTGTGTACATATCTACCAGACGTGAAACTTAAGTAAATGTCAACTTTTTTCCCTACTTGAATCAAATTTTTAGATAAGAGTGGGGCCCGAGATATTTCTTTCTCTCAAGAAGCCAAGACGTGTCTTCAGTGATCTTGAGCGCATTTTATCCCCTCTTGTCATTTTTCTATTCTATGCCATGGCGACTAAAACGTTTGCTCAAATTATGATCTCGACTTAGCTGAATACTTAAAATTAAACCAATAAAAATATAAAACAAAGTTTCGGATGAATCTCAAATTATGGAAGAGAATTTCCGATCAAAAGGCAAAGAAAAAGTTATTTGTTTAACTTTGTTTAAATATAATTCCAAATGCTCATCGGCACGTAAAACAAGTGGATTTTTCTTTTTTACTGTTTTTTAAAAAAATAAATAGGTATTTGATATAACTGAAAAAATGTTTGACCAAGTAACTTTCACATTAAAGAAAGATGGATGAAATTTTGACGACGAACCTAACTTCCAACATTAGAGACGATATAAAAAAATCCACTTACACTAAGAGTTCAGATTAAACCAAAAACAAACTGATCATTAAAGAATTCTTGAACTTATTAATAAATATCTACAATCTAATTTTAATGGCTATTTTTAATTAAAATCTTTTATGATTATTTTTTTTTCTTTCCTTTCTTTCTTTCCTATAGCTGTGTAGCCATCATTTGACAAGGACAGTCTCTGAAGTGGTAGAGGGAAGGATAAAGAGGAAAAGAATTGATGAAATCAAAAAGAAAAAAAAAAGGAGGGAAAAAAAAGATGGGGGGGTGCAGATGAGCCATGCTTTTTGAAGGAGTAGGTACTTTTTCTTTGCACGTGCTCGGAGAAATGTTTTAACATTACCTTAAAAACTAGAAAAATTATTTTCCATCCAAAATATGAAAAAAAAAGTTTTTATCAAATCAAGCAAGTATATAAATAAACAACACTGTTAAAGACAAATTAAAAAAAAAAAAAATCTGCTAAATGGAAAGAAAGAAAAAAAAACTGACTTTTTAAAATAATCTTTTTAAAAAATTCTTTTGGGTAGAGTTACAGAGTTACAAAAATAAAAAAGTAAAGAAAATGCAAAACTAATATACAAAAACAAAAAAGTTAAATAAATGAAAAAAAAAAAGCAAATATTTCTAAACTAACTTGATTTTACCAGTAAAAAAAATTAAATCAATCAAAATTAACATTTTCAATTTTTTTCTTTCCCAATTGCATTCTCAAGTGGTTAAAAAATAATAAAAAGGTTATTAATATTATTTTCAATTTCTGAAAACCTGAATATATTTGTTAATATGCTTCACTGAAAAAAAGAAAGAGATAAAGAGTACTTACTGAATTCAAGTTGACAACCATTCTTCCACTGGTCAGTGAACAAATGAACAGTGGCTGAATTATGGCCACTAGTGACCAAAGTAGGGGCAGAGAAGTAGGGAGAGAAAAATAACCAATAGGAGTCATGCATGAAGTTTTATTCAAAAACAGGATGTAAACCCTTTTTTGAGGATATTTTAAGGGTAAGAATTCAACATTTTTTAACTGTTTGCTTATATCCATTTTTGACAAGTTTTAAATGTACTCAGTATTAAATTGAATTTATTTTCCAATTTAACATATTAAAATATATAAGTAATTGTTCTGTCTGATATTAGTTTCATTATGAAAACAGTTTTTTTAATTACTTAATGAAATTAAAATGATTATTTATAATTTTATGAAATAATTATAATTATATAAAAATAATCATAAAATTTTTCAGTTTGTGTTGAGTGAAACACTTTCAAGGTAATCTTAATAAAAAAAAACACACCATTATTTCTTAAAGAAATGTGAGTGAGAGCTGTAAACTTACTTCTCTGACATAGCACAAACAAAAACTGTTTAGATGCAAAAATTAATACTTGACTTTTTTTCAATAAACTTAACCAACATAAATCAGTTCTTTCCAGTTGCCCATAAATTATTTTCTGTTTTTAAACTGAATAATTCTTTTTCTAATGTAAATTTTTAAAACAATTTTATATCAGATTCAGAAAAAAATTTCTTTTGATACCTGTTATGTGAAAAATTATTACTGTGCAATTGTATAAAATCAATGAATTTAATTTGAAAAATCAGCACTGCATTATTCAAATGTTGTAAGCATACAGACATTATTTTCATCTTAAGAAGCCATTCTCAAAAATGGATGTCATGACATAATTTGCCATGCATAGTGAAAAAAAAATTTTCTTACATAAAAATATAAATAAAAATAAGATAACAAACCCCAAAACTTATTTAATTTTTAAGTGGAAAGTTAATTATTTGGCATCTTCCATATACATATATATGATTTAATATATATATATATATATATATATATAAGGTGTATTTCAACAGCAATAATTCTTTCAAATACACCTTAAATAATATAATCCTTCAGTAAACAAGGACACTAACACAAATATATACAGTGTAACCCGGATATAAGAGAGTTGTTGGGACCGGAGAAGAAGTATCTTATACCCGGGTTTCTCTTATATCAGGGTTTGGTCTATTTTGTTTACATTAACACAGGCTCTAATTTGGGACCAGAGAAAATCTCTCTTATATCCGGGTTTCTTATATCCGGGTTACACTGTATATATATATATATATATATTAGAGATAATTTGTATCAAATTTAATATTTTGGCCAGGATTGTAAAGTTATTACAATATAACAATGATAGGCATAATAGATTTTCTTTTTTTTTTTAATCATTCACTTAAGCAAGGTGAAAATGTCACTAAGATGCAAGGGATTACTTAGAGTAAAAGAGAATGAGAAGACTTTAGAGGGAACTGGAAAACCAATCCTAAACATGAAAAACACGATAAACTTCTACTCCTGTTGAAAAGATGAAGAAGGAGTGTGAACCAAATGATAGGTGAACGTATCTATTCCTATAAGATTTGTGTTATTACCTTGAAAGCTTTTGACAGGGTTTGAAATACAGGTTTTCTCCACAAGCTGAAAAGTTACAGTGTCTCCAGACACATTTTTGAATTGATCCAGTCTTTCCTATCAAATCATGAAATGAATATCATCCTGAATGGCCACTCGTCTAGATCTTTTTGTACTAACATGGATGTCCTCCAGAGCTCCATCCTTGGTCCCACTTTGTTTTTAATTTTCTTTAATGACTTTCCCAATGACATCAGCTCTCAACTTGATATCTACGCTGATGACAACCATTTACTTCTGTCTCGATAGTAAGGCTGATCAGTTCAACAAGGTCAAAATGGCAGCCAAAGTCCAAAACAACCTCAAGTCCATTGTTAACTGGGAAAAAGATGACTTGTTAATTTTAACACCTCCAAAACTATACTCCTCTCCATTAATCATCTGAGAGACCCCTCTCTACCCTCCATTAGCATGGCTGATGCTAACCTCCAGGAAAATGACTTGTTGCACCCTCTCAGGCTAATGTTCTAAGGTAACATGAAGTGGAATGACTATATTGAATTCATTGCTAAGTCAACTGCTAAGAAAGTTGGTTCACTGTGTCGTGTGAGACAATTTTTCTCTCCAGAATCTGTCATACATATCTATAAGTTTACCATTCATCCCTGCTTAGAATATTGCTGCCACATATGGTCCAGTGACCCTGCTATTTACCTTGGGATCTTTGATAAGATCCAAAGAAGAATCAACAATATTATTGGTCCTGATCTGGTGGCTCAGCTTCAGTCACTTTCCCATCACCATAAGGTTGCCTCTCTATGTCTATTCTATAAATACTTTCATGGTAATTATTTGGATGAGCGCTTCATTATGGTACCTAGACTTTTTGGAATTTAAGCGCAGTACTAGACTGACATTGAGATCTCATTAATTTACTGTTGAGCTGGCTACATGTAGCTGTAAGCTACCCCTCCTCCCCAATTGGTGATTTTGGGGGTTAAGACATGCCAGTCTGCGTAAAAATTATCTATAGTGTAGAGAGAAAGAATGAGAGATACAAGGATGGCCTATAAGTCATGTCACTTGTTAAAAATTGAATCATTCTTTTTCTGATATATATTTTAAAAGTTTTATTATAAATCTTGTAAATTTTATACTTAGAAGTGCATTATAGGAAAGTCACAGTAGTGAAACCTATAAAATTATTGAATATTATTTGCAAAATAAAAATATTAACAGCAAATAAAATACGTAAATAACATTCAATAACAAGCAAAACATTATTCATATTTAAAATATTAAAACGTCTAAAGGACCATCTGTATTATAAGTTTTTTTTATCATTGTTATATTGTAATAACTTTATAATCCTAGTCAAAACATTAAATTTGATACAAATTATCTCCAAATAAAATTTATATCAGAGAAATACTTTTAAAATTGGATCAGATACCTGCTCAAAAACATTTGCATTTCTTCAATACCCACGGAAACATTGATTGATTTTTTTATGGCTTATCAACCCTTTGTGGGTTATTTAAAGCTGAATTTTTTTTTGATTGTAAGAATAATTCTTTTATTTTTTTTTTGCAAGTGAATATTTCATTAACAAACTTCTGAATACAAAAACTGTTATTTAACCCATAGCTGGAGGAAGGAGATGGATTCTGACCTATCCCATGGGTATTTGCATGTAAGTGAATGCAATGAACTGGAACTCAACTGAAATTCAAACTAAGCTGTCAGAGTTCTCTTTCTAAGTTGCTACTCATCTTCAGTGATTGTATGAGGACTGGTGGTATTTCAACATGATATGGCTGTAAGCTCCAAAATTATAAAGATGAAGTAGTCATGGAGAATATAATATCTAGAGAGGCATTACATAATGAGAGCATGTAATAAAACCAATGTTATAAAGATAGAGCATGTAATAAGACCAATGTTATAAAAATATCTGTCTACATTGGTCAAACAACTAATACACTTTTATGTTGACTAACATGCTATTTATCAGACAAAAGTGATATAAAACTCATATTAATCAACATAGCACACAAAGCTATCATATTTGTATCACTATTAGATAGGTATGTATAGACACTAAGAAGATATACAGCATAAACTCAAAAAAAGAAAGTTTGTTTGGTTATTAAATAGAAAATTTACTTAATAAACCAAACAAATATTTTGGTCAACCCAGTACTTAATGACATAATCATGAAAACAAAATACCAACATTAAATGTCTTTCAACTTTGGAATTATAACATTCCAAATACCAAATTTCATGATGGAAAAAAAAAACAAGAAAGAAATGCCTTAAACTTTTTTAAATTTTAAAATCATAACATATTCTGTTCATGCAAATGATCAGTGATGTTTGAAAGCAGAACACTTCTTGTATACACTAGGACTAAACATCTGTTACTGTGTATAAAGACAAGAGAAAACTAGGAAAAAATATCAAAACTTTTTCTGTGGTTTAATGAAAAACTGCTACCAATATATAGAGGGTGGTCAGGTAAATTTGACAGAGTCTAATGGTTTTATTTTTTCCAATTATTTTGGAATAGCTTTAAACATTGAATGGCATTGTGACACCTTGTCACTACAGTTTTAGAGGTATTTAAAGTTAACAGACATAGACATGAACGATTGGAACCTACCTGAATATTGGAAAAGGGATAACTGCATCATGATTTGTGCTGGACATCAAAATGCCGCAATCATGAAAGCTGTTTAATGCTCTTTAAACACTGTGAAAACAAAAAGACATGCAACAGAGACTATGAAGCCATGGCTTGTAGGAAAGAACATAGCAGATGTTCATTGCTTCCATACATCAGAATTCATCCAACAACTGCAGGAAAAAGTGAAGGAAGACCCAGGCAAAGGAATGCAGGCTTTAGCGCAATTTCCATTATGAATCTGGCCTTGAATGAGGAACTCCACTATCAGTCATACAAAAGCTATAAAGGTCAACTTCTTCAGAAAACTGTCTAACAAAGGCAAAGAAACATCATGTGGAACCAGGGACAATCTGGTTCTTCCCTGATGAAAAGAATTTTGTCAAGACCAGCTGCACGACAGCTTGCCTACAATCCGTATGATGTTCCTTGTGTCATGAAGACCAAGTTTCCCCAAACTGTGATAGTTTTTGGGTGTGTCTCCAGTGATGGTGATGTCAAGCCACCTCACATCTTTGAACAGGGTCTCAGGCTCAATTCAGATGACTCTGTAGAGTTGCAGAGCACTGTGCCCAAGCCTTGTTTGGAGGGGCTGGCTACTGGAAGACATTTGTCTGGCAGCAAGATTCAGTTTCCTGCTACACCTCCAGGAAAAGTCAGAAGTGGTTACCAGATAATATTTATGACTTCACCAGTTACAATGTCTGGCCCCCTTACTTCCCTGATTGTAAACCCATGGATTATTATGTGTGGTGTGCGGTTGAGAAAGACACCAACCACACTACCTGTAAAACCAAGTCTCAGCTGATCGACAGGATTAAGGAGGCATTTGAGGCTCTCCCTAAAGATATGAAGGCCACATGTGCCAGATTCTGGAGTCAGATCAAGACCATGGTAGATGCTGAAGGTTGCTTTGTCTTTTGATTATTATAACCTGTACGTCACTTGTTATAATAACATGTATGTCACTTTTCAGTTTTTTCCAATAAATTGATTTTTGGCTTAGATATTCACTTTGTTCTCCATTTAAAAAACTGTCAAATTTAGCCTAAACACCTGTATATGTGTGCAGGGCTTTACGCGCTCCACTATTTTTGGAGCTGCTCCCACTCCTGCTCCCATACCCAAAATTGGAGCTGGCTCCCCTCATGCTCCCTGTTTTCAAAAAGGAGCTGCTCCAGCTCCAACTCCATTAAAAAAAAGAGCAGCTCTTTTTTGGCACTCCATAGTTAAAATGTACCTTCTTTCATAAACATTGGATATCTTTGCAATTTTATTAATTGCAAAGATATCCAGAGACTCTTCTGGGTATGAGATATTTCGGTACTCAAATTTAATAAGAACCAATATTTAGCCTGTCAACATACCCTTTACCCATAAAAACATTGTGCTTCATTATAAGGTATATGTCATTCCAAACTCCAAAATAATTACCTCAACAATCAGCAAATTTAGTTTTACAAATTTTATCTTAAACTGGAGTTTAACTTTAGTAATAGTTGTTTTTCAAAATTTCCGTCTTTCAAACTGACAGTTCTTTTTAGAAAATTCCTCCTCCAAGGCTATACAGTCTCCCAACAGATGCTGATGAGGGAATGGCCATGTTGAATTTGTGAAAAAATTCACACATTTCTGGATATTTTGGCCAATTCCTCAATTGTTGCAATTCTAGTACTTGCATATTGGTTCAAAATGTCTGAATTTGTGTGTTCTTTTTTTTTGGACACTTGGAAAGAAGTTGTCCTCAGACTCCTCACTGCTACTTGACCTGCAACCTGAATTGTCCCTTTTCAGTCTGGACAGTTCTTTCTTCACCTCTTCCGAGATATATGTCTATAGTTTCTTGGACCCAGTCCAAGCTTTCATATTGTGGGATTAGAAATGCCACCAGAAGTTAATTTCTATCTTGAAATTGTGACGCAAATCTTTTATTTATACACAGGGCATCCACTAATGGCATACAATAACACAATTTGGGTTCTTTCCTTCTAAGCTATTTCTTCAAGAGTTCAATTGTTGAAAGGAGGAAACCAATATGACAATTTATCTCACTCTGGAGGAGATTTAGTGCTTGCACAAAGGGTTTCATTACCTCCAGGTATTCTCCAGTAAAATGCTCCCTAAAACATTAAAGCTCAAAGGTGTTCCTGAGAGAGTCCAGGTTATCATCACTTTCTTTAAAACAAAGTATTATTAAAATAATAATTTGAAAAGAAGAGACAAGAACTTAACTTTAATGTAGATAAATCAATTTTACTTATTTAAAAAATATTTTAAAATATTAGAGGAGGTCTTAGACCCTAACATCACCATCCAGAAAGTAATGGCCTGATATTGTTGCAGTGGTGCCTGGAAAACTCAGTAACAGAAGATTAGGTAATGGAAAATACAGTAACTAACTGAATCTTCTGTTACCGAATCTTCTGGGTACCAAACATTTGGCATAAAAGTTCAATTTTATGAAGTTAGAAAAATTTGGTAAAGGAAAATTCGGTAACGGAAAATTCGGAAACAGATTAAATAGAAGTCGATTGAAAATTTGATTTTAGGGCCGTTCTGGAGTTGAAATTTGGGAGCTAAGCCACCCCCCTCTATATTTTTATATAACTGAGAATCATGGGATCCAGATAAAACCCCAACAATAGCAGGGCCATACTTGCAGAAGGGAGTGCTTAGGAGCCTAGGACTGCTGCCCTAATATTTTTTTAAAAAGTATTACCTATGGGGCAGTGTAGAAAAGGCTCACTGCAACAATATCAGGGCAGTAATGTCCAGATCAGGGGTATAGGGAATTAATTTATATATCTCAAAAAGTAAATTAGAATTTTATTTCAGGACAAAAAGTATCATTTCAGACCAAGAATCAATTTTATTCAACATTTGGATGAATATCGAGGGAAATAGGTGAGAAAATCCAGTGGAAGTTATTACTCGTAAAGATTTCATTTATTTTTAATAACTTTCTTTAAATAATATTAATGATGATGATGATGATGATAATAATGGCAAAATTGTGTACAAAAGTAAATTGTCAGTAAATTAAAAAGAAAACTTTGGCTTATTTATTCTTTCAGCAATGAAAATTTGTCATAAAAACAAAAAAAGTTCAAATCATTGTTCCCCACGCCAATATCTACAGACAGCTTTTATACGCTCTCATTCTCACTCTCACCGACACTCACACACACATACATACATACATATCTAATAAAAAATGACATCATAGACTTTCTCACAGGAGTGACTGACTTCTTTGAAGGCATTTTTTTCAGACTGTCTCCTGCAACTTAATAGAAATGTCCTGGACATCAGAACAGTAACACATAGATTACCAAAACCATGGTAGAAGTTGAAATAGTTTCCATTTTCATGTGTAACTAACACAAAACACACACACACACATACACTCTCTCTCTCTCTCTCTCTCTCTCTCTCTCTCTCTCTCTCTCTCTCTCTCACACACATTTACCACAGAGAAAATAATAAAAATATAACTCAAAGAGTTCAGCTCAGATTTTTCTTTCTTTTCTTTTTTTATAGTTGAATACAAACTAATTTTTTAAACTATTCAAATAATTTTGGAGCAAGGAGCACAGAGTGCAAACCACCCCACTCTTTTGTCCCAAATAGAGCTGCTTGCACTCCACTCCAGTTAAATATAAAATGAGCTCTCTTTTTCTTTTGCTCCAGTAAAAAGGAGCGCACTCCTTTTTGGAGGGCTCTATAAAGCCCTTTATGTGTGTGTGTATAAGCTATATATATATATATATATATATATATATATATATATATATATATAGTCATCCACAGACAGGCTGTTTTGCTGTATCACAGCTCATCAATGTGGCTAGACATCTGATTGCTTCAAGCTGGGATTGAGACTTGAGCGATATGACAATGTTGCAGTAGTGAAACCAATGTATGTGTTTGAATTGTCATTGGAGAAGCATTCCTCAGACATGCATTAGTTTGTTGGAGTTCTGATATTTTTGTTGTGTCATTGGTGACATATCCTATATACATGTACGCATTAAGAATTTCAAATTTGAAAATTAGAATTAGCATTCATTTTTTACAAAAGAGCATAAATATAAGATGTATTAATAAGTTCAATAGATTTATCAAATATTTGGCCCTGATGAGCATTTCAACATAAGTTGACAAAACCAAACCTTTTTTAATTAATTGAATATATATATATATATATATTGAACCTTTTTGAATTAATTGAATATATATATATATATATATATATATATATATATATATATATATATATATATTGCAGTAAGTTTCACCCTGTACAAAGTCTAGAGGCCACTTGAAGTAGAGGGTTACATTAAGGGGTAGTTTATATGGATAGGAGAGGAAGATAACGGCTAACTCTAGACTTGAACCAGTTAAGATTGTAGTGATCAGAAAAACATCCTCTTAGGAGACTGTTCCACAGAGCAGTGGTTCCCAGGAAGAAGCTCTTTGAGTAGAACTTATTTCTCACTGATGGTATACGTAGGGAATGTGGGGGAGTTTACAACTATGTAAGTGGCATGGTGAATCTGAGCCATGAAGGTTAGACCTGGTAGAACCAAGAATGTAGTTTATTTGAGCACTTTCCATAGAAGTAGTGATATATACAGGTGAGTTTACATTAGATGCTTTTGATTTTTTATAGTAAGTCTTAAATCTAAGGTATTTATTGGGATTGTTGAATGATATGTACTGGCAAATTATCATTTTTAATGGTTATCTCATTTTGTTTATAGTTAATGTACATCTGGTCATGATAGAATATAATTAATGGTTTATAGTTGTGATAGCTATTTAATCTTTAATGGAAGATGATTGAAGGGAATGTTGCACAGAATGCACTAAATTTTAATATTTAGTGGAATATACTGTCTGGGGGGTGGATTCACCACTAGTTCACCATTAGCAGTAGATTACTTACTACATGTGGCTGGCAAATCTTGTATGTTGTTAATGTTATAAAAATTACTGTTCTATTTCCAATATTTGTTTTGGTTGTTCTTATTCGGTAACCTTTTCTAGATTACAACATGTTCTCATTTCTGTTCACATTGTTTGGATTGTTGTCATCATCTTTACTGTCACATTCACAACATTTCGCTTGTTGTACACTCGGGCCTTCTTCAGATGATATTTGTTGGAATTTCGAACTGACCCTTTTATTTAGTCCAGGTGGGTAGATTCATCTAATTTCATGTACCATGCCTTTGAATATCTCAGTTTTAGTTATTTCACCTAGCTAACTCCCTTTGTTTTTGTTCTCTCCACTAAGGTCAGGGATTGAACTCACAGCGTTTTGTGTCAAATCACCTTTAAAATCAATCAGCCAATGGCTTTATCCCCAAGGACACATAGCCCAGGGGATACAAGCGTTGGTTGATTGATGTGGCAGTAATATTCAAAGCATGGATTAATGGTAAACTTATAAATATGTAAGATAGATTCAGGCGAGAAAACTTGTCTTACACAACATAGTGAACCAACCTTCTTAGCTGCAGACTTAGCAATTGATTCAATAAACTCTTTCCACTTCATGTCAGCTGAAAACATTAGTCTGAGAAAGTGCAACAAGTTACTCTCCTGGAGGTTAGATGCAAAAATGGTACTCTCAGATGAGAGCAGTTTTGATTTTAAAGTGTTAAAATTAACAAGCCACTCCTTGTTCCATTTAACAACAGATTGTAGGTAATTTTTCAGATCAGCTGCCAATTTGACCTTATCAAACCGATCAGACTCATTATTAACACAGGAGTAAATAGTCGTCATCAGCATAGATACCAAGTTGAGAACTGATGACATCAGGAAGGCAATTGATAAAAATTAAAAACAATGTAGGTCCAAGGACAGAGCCTTAGGAAATTTATGAAAAAAAATCTAGAAGAGTGGTCATTCAAAATAACTTTCATTTCGAGATTTGATAAGAAAAACTGAATCAGTTCAAAAGATCATCCAGAAATACCATAACCTTTCAACTGGTGCAGAAAACCAGTATGCCAATCTATGTCAAATGCCTTTGGGATATCCAAAGCAACAGTCTGAGCTTCACTATTCTTATCTAAAGCTTTATAGACTCTTTCAGCAATAATCGTTAACACATCAGAAGTTGATCTAGAAAAGCAAAAGCCATATTGCTTATCTAAAAGAAGACCCTGCTATGTGTGATGTTTAACCAATTCAGAGTTAATTAGAGGCTCTAGTACATTGCCAAAAAGAGGCAGAGGCTAATAGGCCAATAATTGGAAGAATCAGACAGTTTGCCTGAGTTCTTAATGACTGGAACTATAGAAGAGAATTTCCAACAAGCAGGAAAGTATTAAAATAAGAAGCAGCAACCCATTTATTGTAGAATTTAGAGAGAATAGGAACCAGTTCAGGAGCACATTTCTTAAGGACTATTGCTGAGATTACCACAAAGTCCACATGCTTTATGAGGATCCATTTTAGAGATGATAGCAGAAACCATGGAAGGACTTATATTCATATCACTTAATAGAGACTCAGTTCTATGTGGAAAGTCAGGTAAAGATACCCCAGATGAGTCAAGAGAAGAATTTAAAGAGAATTTACAAGCAAAACATTCTAGTTTATCAGCAGAAGATGTTAACACCTCAAATTGGTTGAAGAGAGGAGGGATAAAAGACTTACTCTTATTTAACATGCTATTACAAAGTAGCCAGTAGTCACGTGAACCAAACTTGTTAGAGGCTATACAATGTCCATTTTATCAGCAAAGTCTTAATCTCTTTGAGGACATATTTACAGTTATTTCAATCAATCACAAATAGTCATCTGTTGTGATCAGAATTATCATGCTGCTATGTCTGGAAAAAGTGATTCCTATGGGCTATAGCAGCTGAAAAGGTGCCTCCTGGAGCCACGACTACTATCACCAAGCCGCTCACTTTAGAGCATTAGAAGCCGGTTCAAGCAATGATATACATATGATAGAAATTATTAGGAGGATTTGATAATTACATTTAAGTAATTCATCGAGTCTGAAACCTCAACAGAATGTAGAAAGCACTGGACGGTCCTATGCTTAGAGAGAATCTCAGTAGAGTTCCACCATGGAATATGTGAGCGAGCAGCGCTATATTGAGTCTGATTTGCTATCTCTTCGTCACCGAGGACCATTGGAACAGTTGGTATGATGTTTGCTTGACAACCTAACTGTCAGGGTTTCAATTCTCGGTAGTGGATGCGCACTGCTGATGAGTCCCAAATATAGGACGAAACGGCCGTCCAGTGCTTTCTGCATTCTGTTGAGGTTTCAGACTCGATGAATTACTTAAATATATATATATATATATATATATATATATATGTCTGTGTGTGTGTATGTGTGTGTGTATGTGTATATATATATATAGAGAGAGAGAGAGACATATATATATATATATGTATATATATATATATATATATATATATATATATATATATATATATATATATATATATATATATGCGTATATACATACACTGTTTTCCATTACCCTGAAGTACAAGCACTTCAAGGTTTTCCAGTTAGGTTTTTTTTGAGTGCTGAATCTGTGGCCTTGAAATTTTCAACACAGCATCATTTTGATGTAACATGAAATGAGTATGAAAAGCTCTTTGTGTTACAATTACAGATTCATTAGTTTTCAAAAATGTTTCAACAGCAAAAGCATGGTATGCACCAGTTAAAGCCATGATGGTAACTGAAAAAAAAATGAGAGAACATTAGCTGGATGAAGTTCACATCCATCACATAGTTTGGTGAGAGTTTTAATTTTGAGAGTTATTTCTGCCACATTCTGTGTATGTGTGTAGGTAATTTAAAACACAAAATACAATCTTTTGTAAGTGTAAAAAGGATATCAGATTACTAATACAAAATTACTGGAACAATAATAATTTGGAACTTTTAAACAAAGAAATGGATTTTGACACTATAAGGATCAAAGTTAAAATTAAGGATGTTTTCATTTAGAATTTATTTTTAAAACAAGAATCTCTGTAGTTTACAAAGAGTGGCAGAATTATTAATAGTGAGGTGATAAAAAATAGTGTCTTGTTGTGAACCTTGGAAACCAATCAATGAAAAAGTAAATTGTTTATTCTTGGAGGAGTGAAGTTGTACTTTGGTAGTATGTCAGTATGTTCGCACTAGAAAAACAGATAGATCACCAGTCTGGGACACGTGAGACTAGTTCTCTTAATAAAGAGGCAAGCCAACCAGAAGAGTGAGAGTTTTGGGTCCATCTGTCTTTGAATGCAGTCGAACTGAGTGGAGAGACATCAGAGATTGAAAAGGAAGCGTCTGCTGTGTGTTGCTGAAGCTGAGGGCAAAGAAGCAAAATACTGCTGCTAACATCTAAGTACCACTACTCCTGCTACTACTATTACTACTACTACTATTACTACTACTGAGAATGGGAACATCAAAGGTTGTAGTAGTTGCACTAAGAACAGACCAAAAAGGGTTCAAATTAAGGCCACATCTCTCCTTACCAAAATTATTCAAAGTATTTGTGTTTGGTTATTGTTCACATACAATAAAGATTCAAACTTGTGCAACAAGAATTTTTTTTTTTGTATGTTTGCTTTTATATATATAAAAAACTTTTGTCCTTTCAAAATTGCATTGATTTGGTTATATATATTTTTCTGTTAACCCGATTCTCATCCGACAAACTCGCGGGAAGACCAATGGAGAACATCCGGATTTCTATGATCTAATAACCACTCTCCAGGATCAAAACAATCCCAACACAGCTGAAGGGTGGATTCAAATTAACATTGGGAACTGGAGACTTGTGTCTAACCTGTAATACTGGACCATACCGGACCAATGGCCGGTCTTGTGGAGTGTGTGGGTCCAATGGGGTGACGATACGGTGTTACATACCTTTACAAGAGCCAGATTGGGCCAAAAATGGAGTACTTTTATCATATTTGGGTGGGATCTGCCCAGACATCACTCTTCAGCCTTGAGTTCAAAAACGTCTCCAAGCCCTTGTGGGTGATGAATTATTCTACATCCTTCAACCTCTCTTCCACAGGTGGGATGTGGCAAGCATCTTGCTGCTCTACCACTACTTCCATGAAAAGTGCTCAGACAAACTACATTCTTTGGTGCCACCGCGGCAAACCTTCACAGCAAGAACACGCCATGCTACTTACATAGTAACAAACCACCCACACTCCCTCCATATTCCATCAGTGAGAAGTAAGTTCCACTTAAGGAGCTTCTTCCTGCAAACAATTACCCTGTGGAAATAACTCCTGATAGGATGTTTCCTTGATCACTACAGTCTTAACCTGTTCAAGGCTACGGTTAACCATTATGTGTGTGTGTGTGTATATATATATATATATATATATATATATATATATATATATATATACATACACATACACACACACACCCATATATATATATATATATATATATATATATATATATATATATATATATACAGTGTAACCCGGATATAAGAGAGTTGTCGGGGCCCCGGAGAAGAAGTAACTTATATCCGAGTTTCTCTTATACCCGGGTTTGGTTTATTTTGTTTAGGTAAGTATGGCTCTAATTTGGGACCAGAGAAAATCTATCTTATATCCGGGTTTCTCTTATATCCGGGTCTCTTATATCCGGGTTACACTATATATATATATATATATATATATATATATATAAGAAAGTAAGTTTTTTTATATATCCCACATGGTTAAAAATATACAGGAAAAAGAAGTTGAAAATGTAATTGGAGTCTTTAAGAATATTTATTTAAAGTAACTTTACTGGTTTCTTAAAGACTCCAGTTGCATTTTCAGCTTCTTTTTCCTATATATATATATATATATATATATATATATATGTATATATATATATATATATATATATATATAGTTGTAGGTAGTCCACTCGTTTTTGAGCAACATGTTTTGCTTATTATCTTATTATTTTGCATCTTGAAATATTGCCAGGAATACAATAAATCTGTGTTTGGCTGACATTGATATGGACAATTTTTACAAAGATGACTTTTCAGTCCTGAGAGAGCTTTACATATATGTTGACAGATGGAAGAGATAAATTTATGTAGAATTGGTGTTACAGGTAACAATTGCTACTGGGCGCCAACAGCCTGATGGATTTTTATTTGATGTTGTAAACCACTTGAGTTTTTTGGCAGGCTTACCAAATTCTAGACACGAATGCATGCATGCACGCACATAGAGGTGTGCTAAAGAGTTCTCTTTCCTGACCAAGAAGAATAAACCTGAGTCATGAAATGTGCATGCTACTCCTTATATTGAGATCTTAGTTCAGCACATTCAGTCTATTGTTTCTCAGGTTTCTTTAATCCTTCTAAGGTTTCTTGAAGTCATCGAAATACTAATTTTAGGATGTGGGCCAAGCTGAGAAATTTTCAGCACTCATTCACACAAGAAAAATCATGCACTACTGATCATATTGCTATAGTAACCTGCTGAACATGCCCTTGCCGTTTTTTACGGTGAAATTGAGATAAATGTCTCATGCTTTGAATGTACTTGAGTCATAAAAGATGGCAGATCTAATAAATATGAATGAAAATGTAAAAACTTAGCCATCCAAATTTGAATTTGTACAATAATCTTTGTATTAACTGTTTAAATTATACACATATATATATTTTACTATTATTCACCCAATTCAAGGCCCAATAGCCACTCAAGGTAGAGAGTTACTGTGTCAAGTTATATTAGCAGAGGAAAGGACAAGTGTTAGGAGTATAGAGCTGAAGTAGACTTTAGAAGAAACTAGAAACCCAATCCTAAACATGAAACAAGGGATGAAAATCTACTCCTGTTTAAAAGGCCAGGGAGGAATATATATCAGATGTCTAGCCACATTGAAGAGCTGTGATACAGTGAAACAGTCTGTCTGTGGATGACAATATATATATATATATATATATATATATATATATACAATTTCAGATATAACTAAAATATATCTGTAAAAGGACAATGAGATAAGTTTTCTTCTTGTCTTTATTCATATACAGGGCTTTACGTGCCCGCTATTTTTGGAGCTGCTACCACTCCTGCTCCCATACCCAAAATTGGAACTGGCTCCAGCTCCAACTCCATGAAAAAAAGAGCGGCTCTTTTTCGGCATTCCATGTACCTTCTTTCATAAACATTGGACATTTATTGGATTCAAAAATCTTCTAAAAATAATATACAGTGTAACCCGGATGTAAGAGACCAGGATATAAGAGAAACCCGGATATAAGAGAGATTTTCTCTGGTCCCAAATTAGAGCCATACTTACCTAAACAAAATAGACCAAACCCGGATATAAGAGACTTCTTCTCCGGGGGCCCCGACAACTCTTATATCCGGGTTACACTGTATAATAGACCAAACCCGGATATAAGAGACTTCTGATCCGGTCCCGACAACTCTCTTAGATCCGGGTTACACTGTATAATAGACCAAACCCTGATATAAGAGAAACCCTGATATAAGATACTTCTTCTCCGGTCCCGACAACTCTCTTATACAGTGTAACCCGGATATAATGTATCCCGATCCGGGTTACACTGTATATATATTTGTGACACGTTATTTGAGTAGAATTAGCAAATTTAAAGTTAAATTCTGATTTGAAACTAACATTACTTTATCATAAAAACGTAATACAATCCGGGTCTCTTATATCCGGGTTACACTGTATACCATCATTTCGACTGAAAAATGTGCGAAAAAAAACTAATGCTAAAAATATTATGTTACCGCTGACCTACAAAAAGATTTTTATCCAAAATTTTGAATGTGCTTGAAAGGATTTTAAAAAATTTTTAAATAAAAAAAAATCTTTTGTCTTCCCTCTTGTAATAAACATTTTTGTAATAAAATTTTATTTTTATTAAGTTTAGGGCCTTTTTCATCATGCTATGCTGTTTTTTTGGTGAATTAGTGAACATGCCTACTTTTATCTCTAGTGAATGTAACTAAAATGAAGTATGGTTATTAAATTTTCCAATTAAAATCAATGCTAAAAACAAATAAAACAGATACTTTTTCAGAAAGTCTCGGTTTTATTGTAAAGATCACATCAGAAAATATCAGTTATTTTCAACTAATTACCAACTTAAATAAATTACGTTTATTTTTCTTGAAAATATTTTACAGCATTGAAAGTAACATTTACCATAGTTTGTTATACAAATAGGCATTTTAAAGATTTTGATAGATGCATTGTAAAACTTTAGTTAATGAACAGTTTTGGGGTGAAAAGTTATTTTCATCGGTGTTCCAGTTGTCAAGGGAAGCTTGTGAAGATACTACACTTTGAACCACAGAGAAACACAAATCTTCTGTTGTCAATTGTTGTGGCAATATGTCGTATTATTTCTCTGGAGCGTGGAACAATAATGTGTAGGAAAATTCGGGAACTATGAAATAAAAGTCGATTAAAAATTGATTTTAGAGCAGTTCTGGAGCGGGGATTTAGAGGCTAATCCCCCTCTTATATTTTTAAATAATTGAAAATTGTGGGGTCCAGAAAAAAGCCTATAACATTAACAATAACAGAGCCGTACTTGCAGAAAAAGGGAGGTTTGAGAGGCTGGACCTCCTTCCCCAATATTATTTTAAAAAAAGTAAAATAATAATTTGAAAAGAAGATACAAGAACTTAACTTTAACGTCGGTAAATCAATTTTACTTAAAAAATATTTAAAAATATTAGACTAGAGGAGGTCTTAGTCCCTAATCCGACCATCCAGAAAGTACGGCCCTGATATTGCTGCAGGGGTGCACAGAAAATTCAGTAACGGGAAATTCAGTAACTAACCGAATCTTCTGTTACTGGATTTTTCAGGCAACAAAAATTTGGCATAAAAGTTAATTTTGAATTTAGAAAAATTCGGTAAAGGAAAATTCGGTAACGGAAGATTCGTTAATTTTGACACGATAGGAAAATTCGGTAATTATTAAATAAAAGTCGATTGAAAATTTGATTTTAGGGCCGTTCTGGAGTTGAAATTTGGGGGCTAAGCCACCCCCCTCTATATTTTTAACTGAGAATCATGGGATCCAGATAAAGCCCCAACAATAGCAGGGCCGTACTTGCAGAAGGGAGTGCTTAGGAGCCGAAGATTGCTGTCCTAATATTTTTTTAGGTATAGGGGACTAATTTATATACAGTGTAACCCGGATATAAGAGAGTTGTCGGGACCGGAGAAGAAGTCTCTTATATCAGGGTTTATCTTATATCCGGGTTTGGTCTATTATATATACATTAACACAGGCTCTAATTTGGGACCAGATAAAATCTCTCTTATATCCGGTTTTCTCTTATATCCGGGTTTCTCGTATATCTGAGTTTCTCTTATATCAGGGTCTCTTATATCCGGGTTACACTGTACTACATTAAAAAGTAAATTAGAATTTTATTTCAAGACAAAAAGTATCATTTCAGACAAAGAATCAATTTTATTCAACATTTGGATGAATATCGAGGGAAATAGGTGAGAAAATCCAGTGGAAGTTATTACTCGTAAAGATTTCATTTATTTTTAATAACTTTCTTTAAATAATATTGATGATGATGATGATGATAATGACAAAATTGTGTACAAAAGTAAATTGTCAGTAAATTAAAAAGAGAACATTGATTTATTTATTCATTCAGCAATGAAAATTTGTCATAAAAACAAAAAAGTTCAAACCTTTCTTCCACCACACCAATAATCTACAGACAGCATTTATACTCTCTCACTCTCACTGACACTCACACACACATACTAATAAAAAAAAAATGACATCAAAGACTTTCTACAGAGTGACTGACTCCTTTGAAGACATTTTTTTCAGACAGTCTCCTGCATCTTAAAAGAAATGTCCTGGACATCAGAATGGTAACACCTAGGTGTCAAAGTCACTTGACTCTTTACCAAAACCCGGGTAGAAGTTGAAATAGTTTCCATTTTCATGTGTGACTGACACACGCACACACGCACGCACGCACGCACGCACAATCTCTCTCTTTCTCATACCACAGATATAATAACAAAAAATAACTCAAAGAGTTTAGCTCAGATTTTCCTTTCTTTTCTTTTTTTATTGTTGAATACCAACTAATGTTAAAAAAAAAATTAAAATGATTTTGGAGTAGGGAGCGCACCTCCGCTCTTTAGTCCCAAATAGAACTGCTCACGTTCCACTCTGGTTGAATATAAAATCAGCCGTCTTCTCCTTTGCTCCTTTTTTTGTTTCATGCTGGACGCAATTGTCAGGCCACTGACGATTATCTCCAGCATGAAACTGCCTGTCGCCTCTGAGTGTTGACTTCAGTGTTCACTTTTATATTTATATTTACATACGCTCTATCTCTGATATTGAGCACTTTATCCCATAAATATAGCACACCTTAAACCTATATTTTTTCATATATATATATATATATATATATATATATATATATAAGGAGGATGCAAAGTAGGTATATAGTAATGGAAAACAAAATGTATGTACAAAATGAATTGTATATATTGTACAAACATATCAATATTGGTAATACTGGTATAATACTTACTGTATGCCTACTTTTGCAGCCCCTCTCTCTATACACACATACACACACACACACATACATACATACATATATTACAGGAGTACAGGAGGCATGGTGGAGTAATGGATAGCGGCTTGGATTGAGGAATCGGAGAGCCGAGTTCAAATTCCAGTCGAATCCATTACATTCACTTACGTGCTAATACCCTTGGGAAAAGTGTGAATCCTCTTCTCCCTCCAGCTATGGCTAAATAGCAGGACAGACTGGGTTCTATAGCCTTGGATGAACAACTCTGAATTCAAAACCTGCGGAGGGTCGTTTGGGGACCTTGTGGCACTTAGTGCACCAGGTCTCTGTATTCGGCCCTTCAAAAAGTGTGGATGGTCCTGCACGAAACCTTCACCACTTTAATCAAATCTCATTTGCTGTTGTCGGGCTGTTGGTTTCCTAGGAACTGATCTGCTTGACCCTCATACATCTTTGACAGGAGAGTCGAGTATATATATAATAAAAATATAATTTTAAGGTATGCTATATTTATGGATTAAAGTGCTCAATATCAGGGATAGATATAAAAATACAGATAAGGATTAAATTTTAAAAAAATGAATTTTTAAAAGTGTTCAATATTTAGAATATAATAGAGTGCAAATAATTTACTGTAAATTAATATATCCATATTTGAATTATTATTATTCCTCAACTATGCTGTTTCATGGTTCATGTCCAAGGTATTTTTTTATATAAATTACCATTTTTTTTATTTGTGTTTTTTTTACTTTGTTAGTGACATGTGCATGCCGATGTTCAATTGCGTGTCTATCAGTCTGTTCATAAATGCAAGTTCTCCACAAAAATATACTTCCAATATGCAAACATAACAGACCCCCATGAGCTTGCTCATAAACACATATATAATTATATTATAAAATATGTGTAATTTGGCAGCAACTTTTCTTTTAAACATGTAGTATTGAATGTTAAAGACAACATAGTTTGGCATATTTTCTTTTGAATTTTCTCATATTCTCTAATGAGACTTTTTATTTGAAAATGATTTCGAAATATGTATTGTCCATACGATGACCTAGCGCTTTCGAACTAGCACTAGGTCATCGTATGGACAATACATATTTCGAAATCATTTTCAGATAAAAAGTCTCATTAGAGAATATGAGAAAATTCAAAAGAAAATATGCAAGACTATGTTTTCTTTAACATTCAATACTACATGTTTAAAGTTATATTATATAATATAATTATAATTTTTCTATTGTATATTTTTCAATTATTATATATTATTTCTTTTGCTTTTTCATAATTACTACTTTTCATTATTTTTTATTTATATATATATATATATATATGTCTGAATCTTTCTATAGTTCTCAGATGAGGTATTATGTATATTATTCAGACTATTGTCCTCAACTTTGTCACCATATTTATTACAACAAATGTCGAACTGAACCCTTTATTTCACTAGTTCCACATGCCATGTTTAATGGAGCTATCTCCTGTTAATTTTCCTCTGAAAGTTCTCCACTGCCTTAGCTGGGTATTGAACTCACACTCTTTGGATCCTGTCACTAAATCTAACTTATCCACTGTGCCATGTGTTCTTGAGGACATCTGTGTATGAATTTCTGGGTATTATAAACCTTATGTCTTCAGCAAGGATTTTTTACCAGTGCTCATATTGCAATGTTTTGCTGTTATCATCATGTTTTTACCAGAGCTCATATTGCAATTTTTGTTGTTATTATCACTTTTCTCTGGCACTCCTTATTACAGGTTCCCATATTGTATTAATTTCTATGCTTAAACTTAAGGAATCAGCACATATGCTAGGCCATAAAAATCTCCTGAGCCGACCAAGCAAAGAGTGTGAGTTCAATACCCGGCTAAGTGGAGAACTTTCAGAGAGAAATTTACAAGAGATAACTGACATCCATTAAACATGGCATGTGGAACTAGAACAGTCTACCCCAGTGAGCGAAATAAAGGGTTCAGTTCGACATTACAACCACCTGAAGAAGGCCGGAGTGTACAACGGCTGAAATGTTGTAATAAATATGGCGACAAAGATGAGGACAATAGTCCGAATAATATAAATGATATATATATGTCTGATTGAATAAATTAGACATTATCTGCTAAGTTTTAACAAAATCCACTCATACTCACAAATAACCTTCCGAGTATTGATGTTAAAGGATGAGAGAAATGTGCTATAGCTGTTTAAATTTCTTTTATTTTCATTTCCCAAGTAGTTTCAATCTTCTTCTTCCAAGTTCATATTCAGGAGTGAAAGTAGCACAAAACTATATGTTGTTCATTAGTACAAGTATTTATACAAAGTTGACCTGAAGATGATCTTGGAAGAACAACACCATCACTTGATAAGACACCAGAAGTGTTGAAACAAAATGAGTATTTTTGTAATGATTTTATAACATATTTATGTTATAATTTTTGAATAAATTATATATATATATATATATATATATAAATTAGTTTATGCAAATATAAAGTTTATTTATTGAATCCACTGTAGGAGTGGCATTCTGACCCATGACATGTTGGCTAGGGATTTGAATTCAGTGTGGTCCTTTTTCTAGACTCGTTGTTCTCCCAAGGCTAAAAAAAAAATTAAAATGGCATAAATTCATTGTGAATATGAATAGTCTCAATCAGACCTTGACCTCTGCCTACTAATTCCATTTTTTGTATAGATAACCATAATGCTAACCACACTCCCCCAAATTTCATAAGAATACAAATTTTGTATATGTGCATTTTGTCACACACAATATGTATATATATATAAGAGAGAGAATATGTATTTATATAGGATAAAATGAGAGTAGCCAGCCATTATATATATATATATATATATATATATATATATATATATATATATATATAAATAAATAAATAATAGCCAGCTACTCTCATTTTCCGAGCACATACATCTGCTAAGGCAGCTATCCAATCCCTGTTACAGACACTGGCTCAGACACATTTGTGTTTGCTTAAAACCCACAGGGCTCACTTGTGTTTTATACTACAACTATGCTGAGCGGACCTTAGTTATAGTTTCATAGTGACTTGTAACTTCATGCTAGCCCAAACATTCAACGACTTCTGAACACTTCCGTCTACCCAATTTCACTCATAAAGATTGGTGGTGTTTTCAGACACTTACCATAGTTGGCATATGCTTGGATTGTCCCCCCAGAATGAGAACATTAAGGTGTTACCTTCCTGATCAAGTGACCATGTTGAGATTTAAATTCGAGTCTCATGGTCGGAAAATGAATGTTCCAACACACATGATTTGTATACACAACAATATATTAAAAACAAGAAAAAAAACTAAAATACCAACATGTTTTGTTCTTTGAAATTCAAAATTTTAATGCTATCATTGTTTTCCTCCATGTTATTTCTATGTATAAATACAGAGTACTAAATCAAATTTCTATACTTAATTTAATGACATTCCTCAAGGAACAAAATATGTTGACATAAAACTTTTCCTTTTGTATTTCTTTTATTAGTATTGTCTTTACAGATAAGTTTTATTTATATATCTGAATTTTTACATTTTGAATTAGACAATGCTCTAAAATATTCTAAAATCTTATTGTGTGAAGGAGGTCACTAAGGGACATAATTTTTTGGCATATTAAATATAAGTGAATTAATGCTATTGTTGTTGCTATTTTTTTATGTAATTATTATTTAAATATTATTATTTAAATACAGATTAAAAACTAAAATTTCTACACTTGTCTTGATAAAGTTCTATTGAAACACAAGTTTCTGAAGTTTCACTGAGTTTAAGCAACATCAAACCTGGTTAGTACCTAGATAGGAGACCACTTGGGAATACCAGGTGCTGTAAGCTTGGATGTGTGGGTGGTGTAATAGATAAGAAAATAGTCTTAAATAAATTAAATAACTCAATTTTTTTATTTACATAGCACAGAAACCTCACGCACTCCGAAGTATAATAAATAATACAATTTTTTAAACCATTTATTTATGGAATTGGTTCAGGTTAAGATTTAATAAGCCACCGAGTGCAATATTGTGTAATTACAGTGCCATCCAGATTTCGTTTTTCTTGTCAATTTGCGACTTTTTCACGTACATTAACAATCTGTAGATAAGTGTACATTTCAAATATAATTATTTAATTGACTATTATATATACAGGCAGAGATATAGAAATTATAACCAAAATATTGTGTAATTCCTTACCTGGGTAGAACAACAACCTCCCATGATTGAAATTGTTAATTGGAGAGCCGAGTTTCAATTCCAGTTTGGTTCGTTATATTCACTTACAAGCAAATACCTTTGAGAAAGGTATGAATCCACCTCCCTCCCCACCGAAAATGAATCAGTCAACCCATCAATCAAATGATAACATTTCTCATGTAACCAAATACAATGACAGAAAAGGTTTTCTTTTTGTTTCTTAATATATCAATATGTGTGTGTGTGTGTGTGTGTGTGTGTGTGTGTGTGTGTGTGTGTGTGTGTGTGTGTGTGTGAAGATAATAAGAGAAATGTAAAGATTTAGTCAACTATGCATTTTACTCCTTATAATAGGTGTTCAGAGATTGGATTGACAGACAATACCTAATATTAGGACTGAAACATGTTGCTGAATAACATTTCCCTTTGTTTTATTATCATTCATATATTATTCTACATCCTACCAACACCCATATATATATATATATATATATATATATATATATATATATATATATATATATATATATATATATATATATATACATAGAGTATGTTTGGGATAAATTTGACAGTTTTTTAAAAAGGAAAACAATGTGAATATCTCAGCAAAAAAACAATTTATTGGAAAAATAGAAAAATGTCATACAGGTTATAATAATCAAAAGACAATTCAGTCAAAGAACCCACCCACAGCATCTACCTTGATCCAATTCCAAAATCTGGCATATACGGCCATCATGGTGTCCCTAGGGAGAGCCTCAAAGGCCTTGGTATTACAGGCAATGCTGGTGGTATCTTTCTCAACTATACCCCACACATAATAATCCATGAGATTACAATCAGGAGAGTTAGGAGACCAGATGTTGGAGTTGATGAAGTCATAAAAATTATCTGACAACCACTTCTGACTCTTCCTGGATGCATGGTGGGGAACTGAATCGTGCTGCCACACATATGGTCTTTTAGCAGCCACACTCTCCAACTAAAGTTTGACCAGAGTATTCAGCAACTTCACATAGCTACCTGAATTGAGCCTGAGACCCTGTTCAAAGATGTGAGGTGGCCTGACATCCTCCTCACTGGAGACACATCCCAAAACTATCACAGTTTGGGGAAACTTGATCTTCATGACACAAGGAATGTCATATGGATTGTAGGCAAGCTATCTGTTGTTGTGGGTGTTGTGCAACTGACAAAAATTGAGAAGAACCAGATTGTCCCTGGTTCAACAGGATGTTTCACCTTGTTCAAGAGGTTCTTTGCCTTTGTTAGATGGTTTTCTCAAGACTTTTCTGTAAGAAGTTGACCTTTACACCTCTTGTATGACTGGTAGCAGAGGTCCTCATTCAAGGCTAGCTTAATGGTAGAAATTGTAACATCCATTTCCCGCACCAAAGCTATCTGGGACTTCTATCACTTTCTCCTGCAGTTGTTGGATGAATTCTGGTGTATGGAGGCAAGCAGGATGTCTGCTGTATTCATTCCAACAAGCCAAAGTCTTGTAGTCTCCATTGCAGCTCTCCATTTCACATCTTATTGTTGTCATGGTGTTCAAAGAACATTGAACAGCTGTCATGATTGCAGCATTTTGATGCCCTACATGAATCATGATGATGCAGGTTACCCTTTTCCAAAATTCAGGTGGCTTCCAGTCGTCCATGTCTGTTAACTATGACATCTCTAAAACTATAGTGATTAAGTTTCACAATGCAATTCATTGTTTACATTGTTTGTCGAAGCAATTTGAAAAAATAAAAACATTAAACAAAGTCAAATTTACCTGAATACTTTGTATATATAATATATATATACTTGACAAAATTCAACCTTTGACAAAAAGAACGGCTTAATTAAAAAACTGCTCAATTTTCAAAAACGAAACTGTAGTGCAGTTTAAAATATAAAAAATTTGAAACACTGAACTGTATGCTACCCTATGCTCTCTATCAGGGATAGAGAGAACATACAGGGTGTGTTGGATAAATTGTATTCTAAATTATGCAAAAATGAAAATAACACTGACATCTCATTTTAACAGATATATTTACCAAAATTATACAAAAATACCTTGAAATACTAAAGAATAAATTTATTCAATAAAATTGCCATTGGCTTCAACCACGGCCTCCGGATGACTTCAGAATCTCCTGCATCTCTTCTAGACACTCCTTGCTTGAATGCTGCCATAATCCTTGCCTTCAGTTTATCTTTAGTATTACAAGGAGTTTTGTTGATCTCTTGCTCAACTGTACCCCAGACATAATAATCAAGGGGGTTGCAGTCTGGGGAGTTAGGTGGTAAGGGTAAGGGGTGATGTAGTTACAGGAATTGTCTGACAGCCATGACTGGCTTCTCCTGCTTGTGTTGCATAGTACAAACTTCTGTTGCCAGGCAGAGGGCCTTCCAGCAGCCACCCTCTTGACTCAAGGCCTCACTGCCTCCTCAAGGCACATGATGTAGGCCTCTGTGTTGAGTCTGAGGCCCTCACTAACAAATTCAGGAGTGAGTTAACTGAACTGCCATAATTTTGTAATTGCCATTAGACTCACCCAATTCTTTCCACATCCTCTGTACTGTCCTCAGATTGATACCCAAACACTCTGAAATGTTTGTATTGGAGCTTCCAGTGTGAGTGCCAAGCAGTACAGCTCTTTTTCTCACTGATGACACCCAATTGACACCCAATTGACCCTACTATACTATGTAGTTGACAAAATCAAAATCAAAAACAAACAACGCATGCACAAAATTAAAAATATAAAATGGCGACAATTTACTCATCGCACCCTATATGTAAATATAAAAGTGGACATTGAGGTCAGCACCTAGCAGTGACAGTCTGTTTCATGCTTAAATGCAATCCTCAGACAATATGTGTTGTGTTTTGGCTCAACTATTTATATATGTGGGTCAGTGGTGCATTATGGGAGGGTCTATTGTATTATTCTAACAGTTATTGGGTGAGTGGTAACATTTATGTCTCAAATTAGTCTAGGGGCTATTGAGTGGAAATAATTGTGGATCTGAATGCAGTTTTGTGGTTATTTCATAGTGTTGTTTGTATAGTATATTACACACACATATATATGAAGAAATATAGTTTTAAGGTGAGCTATATTTATGGGATAAAGTGCTCAATATCAGAGATAGAGCGTATGTAAATATAAAAGTGAGCATTGAAGTTAACACTTGGAGGCGACAGGCTGTTTCATGCTAGACGTGATATCGCATCTAGCATGAAACAACCTGTCACCTCCAAGTGTTGACTTCAATGTTCGCTTTTACATATATATATTTTATATATATATATATATATAGTATAGCAGTTGTTACTGTGAAAAACTGAGAAGCCATATTGGTAATACAAGTTCAAACTTTGACTAATGTTGTGTTTACTTTCTCACAAATATTCTTGGAAAAGGTATGAATCCATCTATTTTCTTCCCAGCTATAACTTAAATACCAAGGCAGACTGGGCTTTCTAGCCTTGGTTGGCAAACAGTCTAGGAAAATGAAACCTCTGAATGTAACTGAATATAAATTGTCCAATGTCTTTTATAAGCCATTATGAGAGAGTTTTATTTTGGTGTTGATAAAATTGTCTTTATGTGTATGCATTATTTTATTATTTTTATTAGGTTTTGAGGGTATCATTTTAAAAAACTTTTTTTTTGAGTATCGCATGTTCATGGTTCATGTTGCTTTCCTTTTTTCAAGTATTGTGTCACTCAAAATCTGGCAAAGAAACACAATGCATACACATAGACATAACCCAATCAACACAAAAATAAAATTATTTCATAATTGCTTATGAAAGCTGAAAGTACTCTAAAGACATTCAAATTTTTAATGAAAACCAAAAATAAGGTCTGAGCTGTAGAAAAATTAACATAAATAATTTTTAAACAAAGAATTTGCATAAGCGAAAAATTGCTACCCAAATATACTTTATTGCTGGTTAGTTTTACTGACTAACCTGAAATTGTAATCTTTTGTTGATTCAATAACACTAAACTACTATATTTACTTATAGAACTATCATGATGGATGGGTATTTTCTCCTTGCCTTGAATGTCTAGACACAAGAGACCTTGTGGAATTCATATATACGATCTATTGTTAAAGATACTGGAAAAATGGTCAGTTCATTGGACTGCTTCATCCCCATTCTCCTTGTGTTCAATTAGTTAAGTAAGTTCCCTTGGGACAGCTTCTTCCCAATAATTGCTGCTTTGTGGAACAAACTCCAGGCAAGATGTTTTTTTTCCCAATCACAACAGTCTTGACCTCTTCAAGTCTAGGGTTAACCATTATCTTTCCTGCATAACCCTGTGGTGTGCTGCTCTGATTTTGTTTTAAAATTGTTAATGAGGTTGTTAGTGAGGCTGCGTTTTTAGTGAGAGCACATACATTTAAATTTGCAAAAACACAAGGAAAGAAGAACAAGAGATCAAATTGCATTCAACAATAAAATATATATTGAAAATCAACGAGTACAACAATTGTGCTTTATGTATTAATATTTAGGGAGAGAAAAGTAGTTTCTCTTGTACTGATATCTGATACAAGATAGGAATAATGTACTTAAGAATTTTCTTGTTGAAATGTTCAGAGTTCAGTGAACAAACAAGATTTGAATTCAAGAATGAAAAGTTTATACAAAAAGGATAATAGAATTTGGTTTGTGACTTGGCTTGTGACAGACAGTTTACAGTGTAGTGTAATGGTAGTTCTGTGTCTGTGTGTGTGTGAGTAGAAGAATGTAGATACGCGTGCGTTGCTGAGTTCTGCTGATTTATTGTTCTACTACCTTATTTCTGGAGTACGAACTGTTTAAATACTTTTGGAGTAGGCTCCAGAGAGAAGTGGGAAAAATATCGAAAGGAATATCTAAAATACATGATTGGATAAAAATTGACCAATCTGATTTTTTTACAAAACCAAGTTAGGCAAAGTCATGACAGAAAATTATGTGTGGACTAGCAGCATGGCCTGGCATTGCCCGTGCTTGATTCAAAAATCGTACAACTCATGCAGTAATCGCTATCACTTGACTTAAAATATTTTTGCCCTTCCTTGCCTTTAAAGAAGTGCCCTTTGCTGTGCTGATGTTGCTACATGCCTTAGTTCTTGCCTATCTCACACTGCAAATTTTTTCTAAGCTCTATACTAAACATTAAATCTGTTACGAAAAAAGAACTAAACAAAATGAACACAAAACGATCAGCTTTAAAAAAGGACTCGTAACTGGAAAAAATGAATGAAAAAAGAATGTTAACAACAAATATTTTTTCACACCCAACCCAGTTCTGCAGAATCAGAATCAACGTTGAGTTTAAGCAAGTGAATGAGCCAATTGGAGTAAAGTGCCATGCAGATTTTAAAATTTCCCACTTGTGACGAATGCAGCTTTCGATTTTTTTTGCATGCTAGTAAACATTTGTGTCACTCAACTGTTGGCTCTTACACTGGCCAATAGAATCTTCCTGCCTATTTGTGGCAGCCAGCTATAGGCTCTCACTCTGGCCAGTAGAAAATGGCCGCAAACTACATGAAAACTACCGTAGAAGCATGAAAAAATCGATTATTTCCACTATTGATGGGAATTGGGAAATGCAAAGTCGGTCTTGGTCTTCCCACTAACTTGGAGCATGTGCATGTAAATTTTGGTGCAAATCCGTCAAAAATTGCGGCCGTGCGTGCATTCGTTACGCACACACACATATCTTGCCTTTTATAGATAGAGATACTGCGATAGGTAAATTGTCCTGTTGTAAACAGTACTTATTTTCTAACCAATTATAACTGCGTATTTTGTGGGCGTGGTAAATCGGAGTAGTAATCAAACCCATGAACTTCACTTTTTGTCTTTTCCTGCGCTCACACAATTAATAACTAGAGACCTTGAGTTTTTTTTTCTAGGGCTTTTATTGGGTGAACATTAGTATAAAAAAGCCCTAGAAAAATTTGAACCAAAACTGTCGTTGATCTTCAACCAGAAGGATAAGCGAATAATAATTGCTACCCAAATACACTTTCTTTTCGGTTTGAGTTTTACAAATTACCCTAACATTGTAATCTTTATTTATTTTATTTTTTGTTGTTGTTGGTTGGTTGGATAAAGGCTTTCCAACCAACCAACAAGTAGTTTAGCTTTCATAAAGCTAAACAACTTACACACATTTAGAGTACACGCACACAACTAATAATAACTTTATGCATAATTATGCACACATACTTCAGTAGTTAAATGCATTTGCATTCATATGGAAGGAAAAATCCATGTATTGTATTTATACTTAGTAATAAATGAAGAGTTTATGATTATGAACATTTGTTTACGACCAGAAGACGAATGCGTGTGTATTTGTGCATGTGAAAGTCAGCAGTGTGAAACGAGGATGTATTGTGTTTAAATCAGATTCATAAAAGATTTTGAAAGAACCGCCATATCAAAGTATCATAACAAATCTAATCTCTTATTTATTTTTTTACTCATTCTAAAACTTTTTTTCAAAGTTCGTCAAACTCAAATTAAATCACTAAAAAATACTGATTCAAAGGGAAGCAACTCTTCGGCTGTTTATCTCTCGAGCTATTCACAATCATGGGAGGTTGTTGTTCTGCCCAGGTAAGGAATTACACAATATTTTGGTTATAATTTCTATATCTCTGCCTGTATATATAATAGTCAATTAAATAATTATATTTGAAATGTACACTTGTTTACAGATTGTTAATGTACGTGAAAAAGTAGCAAATTGACAAGAAAAACGAAATCTGGATGGCACTGTAATTACACAATATTGCACTCGGTGGCTTATTAAATCTCACAACTTCTTAACCTGAACCAATTCCATAAATAAATGGTTTAAAAAATTGTATTATTTATTATACTTTGGAGTGTGTGAGATTTCTATGCTAAATAAAAAAATTGAGTTATTTAATTTATTTAAGATTATTTTCTGTGTCCAGTGGAACACTTTTGTAAGTAATTTTTTTTTTTAACGAATAAAAGAAAAAGAAAAGTCTTTCTTTCATCGTTTTTATTTTTTCATAACTTTAAGGTCGCTATTCTACGACCGTTAATAAATAAGATGAAAGATTAGTAAAAAAATTAACTGTAATGAGTCTAAATGGCAATATATTTCATCTAAATTCGAAGGCTACATTACATTCTGTCTGGAATTATGAATAATTTGGTTTCGATTGTGGTTTGAAAAGAAAAAAAAATTGTCTTTTTTTCTAGTAATTATTTTTCTGAAATGTTGAATTTTTTTTAAAAATATATGTTCATTTAATTAAGGAATTGGTCTCCTTAAAACTTTACGTAATAATTATTATTTGGATGTTATTGTTGTATACTATTATAGTATAGTCATATAGTCTTGTGTTCGGATCCATCGCCTTTTTACTCATTTTAATCGCGAGAAAAAAAAAAAAACATTTAAAGAGGAAAAGAAAAAAATATTATCCCAAAATGTCTTTCTTTGGGGATCCCAGTCTTAGAAATTGTTCTCCTGATTAATTTACCGTGGCGTGCAAATTACAGTGGAGACCTCGTTAAAAATAAAATAATTGTCGTTTACGCACTTAAAACACTGTTTACAAAATAAACAAACAAACCAGCTGACTTCGCTTTTTTTATTGTTTCTTTCTGGTTATCTTCATAAAATAAAATTAAAAGTAACACCATTTATTTTATTGTTATGCAGTTTTGTGTATTTTCAAAGATCATCAGAAGTTAAAAAAAAAAAAAAAAAAAAAGTATTGTTATATTTATATACGTCAAAAACTGAATTTAAAAATCCTTTATTTCTTCGAAACTTCAAATACCCCCCCCCCAAAAAAAAACAATGTCCAGGGCAGAATAGTTACTGAACTGTGAGATTGAATTAAAAACCTTGTTCAATCAAAATTACACGCACTGAATTTATTTTACAAGTTTCATTCGTGAAGAAAAAAAAAATAAGTGCGAGTGTAAAAACAGAAAAACATAATTTTATGGAAAGAAGAATAACGATCTTTTCAATAGTACTACTACGAGTGCCTAGTGGTGGGATGCAACTGATATTGGAAAATGGAAACTGCGATCCGAGTTCAAATTCCTAGCTAGTCTGTTGCGTTCACTTTCACACTTTTATTTTTACATGATTCAATTATCTATATAGGTTCAAAGTCTGGTAGACTAAATTCCCCCCCCCCCAACATAAAAAAGTGTTTATTTTACGCCTAAAAAATCTATTAAAAAAATTATTTTTTAACTTTTTACTTAGTTTTTTTTTTTTTTTTTAGTTACACTTCAGACTTCGCTGAACCATTAACTTTATTTTGCTTTAACTTGTTAACTTTAACTTTTTTAGAATTTAATTGAAAAGAAAGGCTTTTTTAAAAAAATTAAAACTTTGTCAAGTAAATAAAAAAAAAAAAATACTCATCAGTTTCGAATTTCATCCTTTTTTTTTTTTCTTTGACGATTGACCATGACGGAATATTCAATAATTTCAAAATACTCTGTCACGTTTTTAAATCCACACAAAGTTTTTAAAGAAATATTTTTTGATAATTTGTAACTCTAAAATTTTCTAAAAGTTAAAATTTTTTTTAACAAGTTGTGAATTATCATACCGACGTATTTTTGTTATATTTTAAATTTTTAATTTAGAGTAAATTTTTAACTTCATTCAATCAATTGTAAGTAAAGTTTTTTGGGGGTTGGGTCGTTAAAGCTAAAGCAACAAATACAAAAACTAAAAAACAAGCATCTTAAATGTCTCAACTTGACTCTCAACATTTTAAAACCGTAATTACTCAGTCGTCGTCAAAATTAAAGTGTTTGATAACTTTCCCTTTGTTGACGGAACTGAAGTTCTCTTTTTAATTGGAACAAAAACTTAAACTTTTTTTTCTGTATCTCTCTCCCTGTATGTTTTAAAACTTCATTAAAAAAGGGTAGAAAGAACGATAACACTTTTTAAGACGCACATCCTAAAAACGAGTTTAAAAAAAAATTTTAGGTACCGTCACGGACTTAAAAAAAAAAAATGCATTTTAATTTTTAAGTGTCTTTTTTTGGTTTTATTTGAAAAATAATAACGTTGCCTAAAGCTAATGCGTATTAAAAGAAAAATAAATTTATGTATTAAAAAGTTTTTAGACATTTTTAAAATATTGGCACGTTTTGTCGTCATTCGTCCACTTCTCAAACCGACATTAGACGAAAAATGTTAATAACAAATTTAAAAATGTCTTTAAATATCAAACTTTTGTCCTAGATATATGTTTCGACGTCATTTAGTAAATTTAAAGATTAATCAACTGGATTTTGTAAATGTAACATTTACTTTTTACTTAAAACCTAATGATAATAATTATTTACGCGCGGTTGCCTGCGAGTTCAAAGGTTAATATAAAAATGGTAATGACACCACTGACTTAAAAAGCGCGCGAAAAATAAAAAAATAAATAAACATTGAAGAAATACGGAACACCAACAGTTTGATAATCAAGAAATTGCTATTTGTTTAACAATAAATTAACCTTATGTAATCAATAGTTTAAGAATACAATATTTTAGACTTTTATTACATTTTAATGAATAATTTACTTTTTTTTTATATATTTATTTTAGTAGTAGCTTTTTTTTTTTTTTTTTTAGTTAAATGATTATTTTGAGTTAAATTCATTGCTTTGTTTTTTCTTTTTTTTCTATTTTTTTTTAATAATTCTGAATTTAAGAAAATGTATTAAAACAACGGAGTTACTACTAACAAGAAATGGGTAAAATTGGTAGACTTATTGAATTGATAATGTTAATTGATTGTGTTCTTTCTTAATTATTCATTAGCATCCAATTGTGATACCTTTATTATTTTAATTTATCAATAAAATTATTATAATCCTATATAACCAATAATTTAAGAATACATTTTTTTTTTATTCTGTATGCTTTAATGAAATTTAGTAGAATGGTCAAAGCTGAGAAATCAAAATTATTTCTTTTTGTATTAATACATCCATAGAAAAAATAATCTGACAGTTGCTACGAGGAAAAATAAAATAAAATTCTTTTAAAAAATGTTCATACTCGAAAATGACATTAAACTTTACATTTTTCGATTCCCCAAACATGCCTTTATGTAATAAAAGAAACTCTTGTGGCAAACAGCAACAAGATGAATTTCAAAATTGTAATTAAAAATTACAAGTAATTTTTTTGTAAAATATTAAGTGCAGATTTTCTCTGTCTATTCTGAAAGAAATTGTTTTATTAAATTATGCAAGCACTGATTCTCAAATAAATTTTTTTTTTAGTTTTATTGAATTACTTTTGGTAAGATTCAGTATGTTCACACTTGATATTGTATCTTTTACTGAAATAACATCTTCATGTATTTTTCTTTATATAACTGTTAAAAAAAATTTGTTTTGTTGGTATCTAGTATGAAGTTTGTCATTTTACTAGAAATTAAGTGTACCAATTTGAACTTCCTTAAAAAAATCTAACCCATTTTTAAATAATTTAAATAAATATCTCTTTTGAAGTTGGTCTTCTCTTAGTTGAAAGATAATAGCCTAAAGCTAATCTGTAAAATGAGAAAAATAAATTTGCAAGTAAAGTTTTTAGACCTTTTTAAAACATAATAGAAAAATTTGTAAATAACAAATTTAAAAATCTCTTAAAAATCCAATATTTGTTCTAGTAATTTGTTTCAAAGTAAATTCGTAAATTTAAGAATTTTGTAAAAGCAATGCTTACTTTTTGCTTAAACTATAGCAAAAATAATGTTTATTTATTCATGGTAGCTTGTGAGCTGTTATCAATGTCATAGGTCAACAATAGTAGTCTTCAACCATCTCTCCCAAATCTAGATCAATCTAGAAATCTGTATTGTTTATATGTAAAAATGAATTCTTTAACCATATGATCAAGTTTAAGAATATACTTTTTTTTATTCTATACACTTTGATGAAACTTAGTAGAATAAATTTTATTTTTAATATTACATTAGGAGTATAAAAAAAGAAATTAATTAAAAACTAGTTAAATTATGCTTTTTTAATGTAATTCATTGCTTTTATTTTTTGATTATTTTCTTACCTGTCTGATGTCATGAAATATTTAATTGCACCCAATGCAATATTTTTCAATTACTCTGATTTTAAAATTAAACTAAATTGTTACGAAACAAGGGGAAATTGATATTCTTCTTCTTTAAGTGATTGCAGTCAAAGAATTAATACTTTGATGAACTTCTGTATAAAAAATAATCTAACAGTAGTAAAAATGAAAACTAAAATAAAATTTCTCACTTCACATTTAATTAATGTTAATAAGAAACCTTTAATTTTGATTAAAGCTTTTCACTTCTTGGTAAGCCTGACATTAATTCAATAAAAAAATGAGAGTAGACACTATCATTTACCTTGTTTAAACACAGTGATTACTAAACTTAATATCAGCTGTTAAACTGGACAATTAGCATGTGTATATTTTCTTAGTTGTTTTCTAGAAATTGCTGCTGTCAAAAGCAATTAGTTTCTGAAAAGATTGTTACATGTAAATACTTAATTTTGTTTGTATTCTTATTTGAACAAAAAAATTAGGAACACTGTCAGATTTAATACAAAATGGATTAGTTTACTTACAAAAATTCTGTTTTAATTTCAAGGTTTCTTTTCTTTTTTTTGTTTTCATTGATATTGCTTTTACATGCTGCATAAAAATACCTTGTACTTTATTGTGTATCATAAAATGACTTTTTGTTTCTGTAAATAAGCCATGTTAATGCCTCATCAGTTATGGCCATAAAAATAAATGTAGGTACCTTCAATTAAAAAAAAAAGTGTTGCCTAAGGTTTAAAATGTATTTTAAAAATAAATCTAGAGCTGGAGTCTCTAAGACTGTGGAAATTCAAATTCCAAATTGGTGTCTGACACAGAATATTTCACTTCATGGCTTGAAAGAAGTTTTTATCCTTGTATGGCATTCTTTCTAGAGATGGCATCTTGACAAAAACACTTGAATGTAGGGTTGGCATCTCACGTTTTGTATCAGCTACCGAAAGAACTAGTTCCGACCAACCATAGGGAGGTTGAAGGAAGATGATGATGCACTTGGTAATCTTCTCAGAATTTTTAACTTATTCAATTTATGAGGGTAGATTGTGCTCGTTCTGTTTAGAGGATATCTCAAATTGAACTCACAACTGCCAGGAAACCAGATATGTTTAAACAATGCTTTAAGCCACAAGGCCATGTTTCTCTAGAATTCTCGTATTATTTTGATTAACAAACTGTTAAAGTAACCAGTAATTTTTATTAATTTTCTAACAAACTTATGATTATATACATCAATAAAGTCTGTTGTGTTATAATGAAAAAAGCATTTATTTCACAAAGCAAACATCTATTTTTTTACATAATCTCCTTCCTTGTCCAACACATTTATATGGATTAAATATTATACAGTGAAAATTTTTTATAAATAACATTAATAACTATGTCAGGCTATGGTCTTATTGATTAAATCTTATGTACCATATATTCCTGCGTATAAGGTGACCTTTAGATAAGATGAGGTCAAAAATTATAACAAATTTTCATGAATTTATCATATACCTGTAGTATAAGATGACAACTTATTGATTTTATAAAGATGCTATTGGAAATAATGTTACTTACTATATACTTAGAAATTCAAAATAAACAAAACAACAAAACCGGTCCTATAATATAATGTTTTTCCTACACATGTCCCCTAAAAGGGAAATCATTGTTTTGTTTGTTTCATCATGTATTCTTTTGCAAATACTGATTCTTCCACTTCTTTTCCTATATCTAAACAGTTACAAACAGCCTGGTGTGCTAATGGTCATTTACTTGTACTTCAGCAACAATCACAAAATACTGCTAATAACAGTACAATAATGTACAATAATAGTACATTCCATTGCTGTGAACGCAATCATAACTTGATGTTTACATTTTCTCAGCCTAGTTTGCATGGATAAAGTTGATTTCATTGATATGGGATTATTTTTCGAATAAGCAATTTATTATGAAGTTATGTCAGTAATATATAAAGTAGAAATGGTTTTATTACTTTTATTATCAGTTTTTTTGATAATGTGAATCTTTTCATGTATGTTATTGGTTATTGCACTGAGGCCAAGGTTAGTCTACCAAAAAACACCACTCAGAATTTAAGGTTTCTTTTTTAGAATTGTAGTATAAGATGACCCCAATATTTAAGGGTGGTTTTCGGGATTTTAAGATCATCTTCTACATGAAAGTATATTAATATATATAAAGACATATATGAAAGTATAATAATATATATTATTTCAAATATTTGCAAGAATAAACTTGCAATGATTAAAAAAAACATTCATGAGAAAAGGTTATTTTGAAAAATATTTGTTGTACAAATACTTTAAAAAATAACATCTTTTTTATCATGAATTCGCTTAAGTCAGTCATAGGTTAAAATTCGGCTATAGACTAAATTGAGCTAATCTTGTTTATCCTGCTTTTCATTTTCATATGTAATAATAGCAGTTAAAGATTCAAGAATTTTCTAAAGTTTTTGCTAATTTCACTGTAACTGATTTGAAAAAAAGCTACTTTGAAATTGTGATTTTTGGGAAAAATCAGTTTATAAATAAATTCTATCTTTTATTATTCAGTCAGTTATGTGCCATGCTTAGGCGATCATGTATCTTTTGATACATAACCGACGAGGCAGGTTTTTTCCCGTAGTATGTTACCATTTCTTTCTGCTGCAGACCAATTGCCATCCAAGGCTTTAGAACCTGGTCTGTCCTTCTATTTATCCATAGTGGGAGGGGGGAGAGATTCATACTTTTACCAAGGGTATTAGCACATAAGTGAATGTAATGGATCTGACTGGAATTCGAACTCGTCTCTCCAATTTCTCAATCTGAGCTGCTATTAATTATTCAAGTAAATTAAATCATGACCATTAAATCTACTCAAATATCTCATTAGAATCATTTGCTTCATGTTTTTCTGGGTTTGTTTATTATGTTGATAGATGTTAAGTATTTACCTGTTTTATAAGTTCTATCACTATGCTAATAAATAATTTAACATCATCAATATTATTAGTCCTGACCTGGCATCTTTGCTTTAATCACTTTTCCTCTGCCGGAATGTAGTTTCTCTGTGTCTTTTCTACAAATATTTTCATGACATTTGTTCTGATGAACTTTCTTCTTTGGTACCTCCACTTGAATTTAAGTGTAGTACTATACTGGCAGCTTGGTCTCACATCTTTCTATTAGGTTGGTGCAAAAATAATGTCGTTTTTTGATATTCAACTTCATGTGAGAAAACGATATTATTTTTGCACCAACCTAATATTTAAATTGCTTGATGTAACCGTCAAGTTCTCTCCTAAGATTTCTTCTATTGAACTCTATTCCAGCTTGTTTTCCTGTCAACTACAATCTTCAAAAATTTAAATGCAATGTCAATCATCTTCAATCCTGTTCTTTTTACTGTTCTTGTTTCTCTGTAACATTTTCTTATTTTTCAATACTCAATTGTCTTTCATCTTTGCATCTTATTGGCTTTATCACCTTGCTTGGGATGAAATGATTTTAAAAGAAAAAAAAATGATGTAGTTTTTAATTTAGCGCTACTTATATAACATATGCTACAGACCCTGCACAGTCCTACTTGTGAAGAAAATGTACATATTTTTTATGCAGTCATAAAACCTGATGCTGTAATTTGTACTGTTTTCAAGACATTCATCCTGTTCCTTCTTATTTCACTTTTCAGTCGTCCTTCATTCTGTTGTCACATGTCAGTTATATGGTTTGGAATGATTTTAAAAAAGATATGATGTTAACATTTTATTTAAAAAGTTATGCGTATGTGTGTCCTGTAACAGTATGAATGTCATAATCAAGATAAAAAGAATTTTTTACGTTTAAATGTGAAATTTAAAATGACCTCATCCTTTTTTTCTTTTTCTTTTCTAATCTCTGTATTACATTAACTTCTTATTATTCATTACCCTAACCACTGTAAGTTTGAGGTAAAGGTTGGGAACACATTTTTTTATGTCTGTTTCTGTAAGATATTAAGAAGCAATAGTGTAAACAACTGTCATCTGTGACATTTTCTCTATTTTCATGAGGCACAGAGTTGTACAGTACAACAAATTTATTTAACTTGCTACATGGGTTCTCAAATAGAGGTTGGGGACTTTTACTTGTTTATTATTTATAGTATTTTGTTTATTGAATTGCAATACTCTGGCATTCTATTAAACATTTTGTTTCTTGAAGTATGCTTCAGTTTATTTAATAATTAGTTATGAATTAAAACAAATTACTTATGTATTCAAGTTTAAAAATCCATCAACATTTTCTATTGCTATTAAATTTGTAAAACTCTTTTAGAAAAATAATCCATGTAAATATATATGTACTTATTGTCACCCACTCACATCCAAGCATCATCTCATCTTATTCACTTTCTCCTCTCTGGTGGTGGTCACTGAGATGTGAAGACCCCACCTACTCCTGAAGAGTTGTGAGCAGGAGTCACAGAGTAGGGCTGACTTTTTATGCAAGCTTGCAGGCTACTGTGTCGCAGAATGTATATTTGGCTTAATCCAATCATTCCTAACCAATTGAGTAATGAAGGTTGTATTTAACGGCATGCTTTCAGATCATACTAACGTAGGGGCCCCCATGGCTCTATCCTTGAACCTACACTATTTTTGATCTTCATCAATGATCTCTCTGATGTCATCAGTTCTCAACTAGATGACATTACTACTTAGTAGCAAGTTCAACAGATCTGACAATGTAAACCTGGCAACTACTCTTGAAAGGGACTTCTAATCAGTGGTTAACTGGGGCAAGAAATGGCTTGTAAATTTCAATGCCTCCAAAACAAAACTGCTTTCACTTTATCACCACAGAGTATCTCTTCTGCCTCCCATAAGGATGGCTGATGCTGAACTCCAAGAAAGCAATACGGCTTCTTGTTTTCATGTTTTTCACTGACATGAAGTGGACTGAATATATCTAGTCAGTTGCTGTGAGGAAGGTTGGTCCACTGTATCATGCTAAAAAACCTTTATTGACAGAATCCATCTTGCACATTTATAAATTTACCATTCTTCTGTGTATTGAATACTGTTACCATATCTGGTCTGGTGCTTCTATTGTGCATCTTAAGGTTCTTGACAAAATCCAGAGAAGAGTCTGCAATTGATCATGACCAGGCATCTTGTCTCCAGTCACTTTCTCTCCGATGTAACATGGTTTTCCTCTGTCTTTTCTACAAATATTTTCATGGCAACTGCTTGGATGGGGCCCACACTACATGAATTTAAGCATTGGCAACTAGGGCTCACCATTTTACTGTTGAACTAGCTAGATGCAAATGCCACTTCTACTCTAACAGTTTTTTTTTTTTTCGCAATTTCCACAAGAGGAACTTTCTTCTGGTTTCTTGCTTCCATGATAACTACAATCTTCAAAAGTTTAAGTGCAACATCAATCACCATCATTTCTTAAGCCCTGTTTTTTTTTTTTTTGTTTTTTTTTTTGTCTTTTCTCTTAATCTTCCCTATTTTCAGTCTTCTTCTTCTCATCCTCCCTCACTTTCAATCTTTGTAACTCCCTGCATTCTAGTGGTATTGTCACCTTGCTTGGGGTGAAACGATTTAAAAAAAAAATACATTCTACAGAAAAAACAAATTAGGACAACAGTTTTAGTCACACTGGGTGTCCATAGCTTTGTGTGTAATTTTGAGCATGGACTGGATGACCTAACTACTGATAATATCTAGGAGTTAGGATGATTGGTACTTTCTTTAAACCCTGTAGATACAGATTGTGTTCTGTTGGTGTAAAATTTGATTAGAAGAGTAAGTCTTTTTTAATATGGACTAATTGAAAGTTTAACAGCATTTTGAATTTTCTATTCCTTAACTACATTTTTGTTTGATCAGTCTTTCTCTATATCTCAATAACTATTTAATTTAACATATATTTTTGTCTTATCAGATCTTCTTTTAATATAATTTTATTCCCACTTGTCATTAAATCCACCAATGTATTGGTCATGTGTGCATGCATGCATGTTTCACTATATTTATCTTTTCCTTTGATTTTATTTACAGTTTTATTACACACTAGCTCTCTGGTTGTATCCATTGAACTTAAAATGAGAAGAATCTCACTGTTAATGAATTGTGAGTTTAACTCTTATCTTTTATAATATACAAGTATGTCTATATTCACAAAGGGTTTAATAAAATATTCTGACATTTGGTCATTTGATCAGATTTTGGTAATCAAGAACTTTTCAACACTTCCTCACGTATATACATGCGTGCGTAAAATTATCTTTGTGGAAACATGTTACCACAAAAAATGGAGCATTTTTTAAATTTTTTTTTTTTAAATTTTTTTTTTTCTTCCCCAAAATGAAAGCAAAAATTGCTACTCCTTGTTTTTAAAAAATTGTCAAAAATCAGTTAAAATTAAATTTTCAATACTTATGCATTAATGAATGAATTGTATACCGAATAGGTTATTTTTTTTTGTGGGGCAGTAGGATGACGATATAAAATTTTTCTTTTTAGTTATATAAAAAGAAATCACTGTAAATTACAGTAAAAGGTTTATGCAATATCAAGTGTGAACATAGGGAAAATTTGTTCTGAACCTTAACAAAAAAAAAAAATCCAATCATTTTTCTAAGAGTTGCTGCTTGTGTAATTTAATAAAACACATTAAATTCTTTCAGATTGAATAGAAGAAAAATCTACACTTAATATTTATTTAAAAAAAAAAGAAAATTTTTTTTTTTCAGTACGATATTATTTTATTTTTATTTATTTTTTTTTTGAATTCATTCCATTATTGTTTATCACAAGAGTTTTTATTAAATAAAGATATGTTTGAAAAATCAAAAAAAGTAAAGTTTAATACCATTTTCAAGTATGAAGTGTGAACCTTTTTTAAAAATTTTAATTTATTTTCATTTTAGCAGATTATTTTTTGTATGGATGTTCAAAAAGGAAATAATTCTGAATTATCACCTGATTGAATAATTTTTCCTATCAGAAGAGTAATATGATAATTCAATAATTTTTAAATTCAGAGTAATTGAAAATGATCACATTGGATGTAATTAAATATTTTATGACATCAAATAGATAAGAAAATAATAAAAAAAAATTAAAAGCAATGTATTAAACTTAAAAGTATCATTTAACTAAAAAAAAAAACTACTTCAAATGTAATATAAAAAATAAAATTATTTTAAAAAGGTTCAGAAAATCGTGTAGAATGAAAAGTTACATTCTTAAACTATTGGTTCTATAAAATTAAAGATAATTTATTTTTAAACATGAATACTAATTTCTTTATTGCACAGCTGTTGTTCCATATATCTTTTTATTTTTAAAATTTTTTTCATGTACTTTTTGAGAGAGGGAATGCAGTTGATATTTTATAGTTCTTGATCTAACCTCACAAGCTACTGTGCATAAACATTATTTTCATTGTTTTAAGCAAAAAGTAAGCATTATGTTTACAAAAACTCAGTTAATTAATCCTTAAATTTACAGACTTTGAAACCTATGTTTAGGACAAATATTGAATTTTTAAGAGATTTTTAAATATGTTGTTTACATTTTTCATCTGTAATAGCAGTTTGATGAGTGACTAGTGAATGTGCCAAATTTTAAAAAATGCCTAAAACCATTATATATCGAAGTTTTTTTGTTTTTTTTAATATGGATTAGCTTTAGACTACTATCTTTCAAATAAAATAAAAAAATTCAAAGAAAACTTTTAAATTGTGCTTGTCGTGGGGGTGGGGTTTAGAAAGTTCATGGCAGTACTTAACATAAACAAGTTATACTAAAATTTTAGTAATGACACTTGGATGATGGCAAGTATGAAACATTTTAAAGTTATTAAAAATAGGAGGAATAAGATATATATATCAGCTCAACCAATGGTCTCTTGAGCACCATCTTAGATTTTTATAAAATTTAATATATGGTACCCACACATGAGAAATAGAAAACCTTAAAATTTTAGCTGGATATATACTTTTGACCCTTAGAAGTGGCACAGTGAATTTAATGTTTTTATTTTAGAATATTTGGTCTCAATCAGGGTTTTACTCATTAGACTAATTTTGGAGCAACTCTGGCTCCCACTCCAATACGAAAATTGGAGTAGCCTCTTCTCCATGCTTCTTGTTTCTTTTCTTTTAAAAGAAAAAGGTGCCACTCCAGCTCTTACTCTTTTAGAATGTTGTTGTTGTTTTTTTTTTACCTGATTTATGATACATATTTACTTAATGCGAAATAGTTTTCAATATTAGCGGAAATTTCTGTAAAAATTCCAAGTTTGTGCTTTTGCTAAATTTAAATTCTTATTTTCTGCACATTGTTTTCAATAATAAATCTTGTAATTGGAAACCTGAAACATAAATAGAGCTACACCATTTCCTGTTCTATCGAGATAAAGAAAAAGAAACTGCTCAAGCAAAATGTTGGTAGTCAAAATTCATGTTATAGTAAATTTGATACATTCTCATTTTGAAATATTTATTCAGAAGATATTAATTGGGTAAAAAATAGCTGAAATAATTTATGCTAATTGCTATAAAATTTATAGTATAAATGAAGAAAGGACTATTTTATGAATATATTCAATAAATACACCAATTTTAATTTTTGTTGCAACCAATTGTACTATGTAATAGTATTATTAGTTTAATCTGCACATGCGTTTGATATATCTCTTAGATTTGGGCCTGTTTACTATCTGAAATTGTCCATGGCTGATAAAATGCATTGAAAATCAGAAAATGAAATCAGGAAGCCTTTAAATCTTGATGCCAGTTTTATTTGTGTTTGTAAAAGGCACAGATAGTCTCTCAATTCTAGAGACAATCCTTAAGTATATTTTGAAGCTGGAGCATTGTTGATTAAACAAATGTAGTTAAAAAAAAAAAGAAAGATACTTCAGTTCTATTATGTTGGAAAACAAACTCCATATGAATAAATTGTACTTTTAATCCTATTTTGTAGAATAGTGTTTGAATTTCATAGTTGTGTTGTTATATCCTGCTATGGCAACAGAAAACAACTTTGAGTGTAATTAACAATAAGGATACTGCAATTGAGAGGCCTTGAAAAATAATGCAGTAGAAAGGGGAGTAATATTAATAATGCATAGTGCTAAAGGTTAAATTTATAGGGTTTGGTTATATATCTAACAATGGTTTTAATTTTTAGTCAACAAAGCTTTAAAAATATTTTCCTTCATATTTTACTTTATATGTTAGTCTTTTTGGTTTTGTTCAATTTAATCCTTGTTGTTCACTAATAAAAACTTAATTTTTCTCTTCAGTTCCTTCAAATCTTTGTGAAGTATATTCATGGCATAGTGTTTTCATTGTTCTTGGATATCTTCATGCTCAGACTAGCTTAGAAATTTCCAGTAGCTTAATGGATTTTTATTTTTGGAAGAAAAGACTTTAAAAATAATTACACATGTTTTCTTAAAATATACAGATAGGTTTGAATGTTTATATATATATATATATATTTATTATGGCCAAATCACATTGAAACACAAGTTACGATAAGATCACCGAAGTTAATCAACGTTAAGCCTGGCCAGTACCTAGATGAGTAACTGCTTGGAAAGACCAGGTGCTGTAAGCTTGGGTGTGCAGGTGGTGTAATAGATAACGACTCAGAATTGTTAATCGGAGAACTGAGTTCCAATTCCTGTTAGGTTTGTTATATTCACTTACATGCAAATACCCTTGAGAAAGGTATGAATCCACCTCTTCTCCTCCCAGCTATGGATAAAGTAGTAAGACTTGTATCACAAAACCATTCTCTCTTCCCCACTCAAAATTTCTTGAAATCTAAAATTATTTTCTGGCTTTAAATAACCTGCAAAGTGTTGATAAACTGTAGAAAATGAATGAATGAATCAATCATAGAATTTATATTTTAATCATTATAAAAATAAAGAAACTTATTTTTTAATTAGGCAGACACGAATTGCATTTAACATTAAAAGTTAGCTTTACTTGTAGCAATCCCTAATCAGCAGGGATTTAGTATTAAATGATTTTTTAAACATACAGACTTATAACATAGAATTTTTTATTGTTATAAATTGTAGGAATGTTTATGATTGAAGAGAAAAAAAAAATGTAAAACATAATGATAGTCATGAATTTGTCAGATTGCCTACTCCTAATTTTTTGAAACTGCTACTAGGAGATGCTCTCAGGACTATAAATACTCTGCAATAATTTTTTATCATTTTCTTCTCACTTGATCTGCTTATTCGTCAACATGTAACTCTCTTGCAGAGAATGTGCTTCCCTTTGGCAAATGCTTGAACTAACTACACATACATGATACACGTACATATGCACATTCACTCACTTACATGTACTTTGGCCCATTAGGGTTTCACATTCATTTGACACGCATATCTTTGTCATTTGTAACCCTTTACTGTTAATACATTATCATTTGTTTGTACATATATATATATATTGGTTCTTGTCATTTCTTTGCATTTATTTAGATAGACTCAAATCCCGAGTCTGCCATATTTGTTGTGGGCATTTCAGGAGACACATGTGTCTATCTCTCAATGCATACACTAACCCCGCAACAAATTTATATGTTCATTTGGTTAAAAATAAAAAATAAAAATTTCTATGTAAAAGTGAACAAAAAAAATTTACAACTAAAAACAATCAGAAATTTGATCATTACATGAAATTTTTTGTTTGGGTGTATACGATAGATGCAGTAACTACTAGTGTTTCCTATTGCAGAAAATGTCACTGATGCAAATACAATTTAGGGCAAGCCTTTTCTCCACCTTACTTTGGAATGTTAGGTTTAGGTATTTTTTTTAATTTTATTTTTTATTTATTTATATTCAAACTTTCTCAGTCGCATTTATGTCACATGTACAATAGTTTGGTTGCTCTGTAAGACATATGCAAACCCAAGTAGAGAAAATACTTCTCATTTATGTTAATATTTTTATACTGAAAATATTCTATCATTACTTAACAGTATGCAGCTTGTCTGTTTACTTATTTTTGTTCAACTCTTTATTCAGAATCATTAAATTTAATGGGCATTAATTATCCCTTTATTAGTGTGAAGAAAGTATAATAATTTTGGCAATGTTTCTTTTCAGTATTGTAGAAAACAAATGTTTAAAAAATGCAAAACCAAAATAAGTTTAAAAAAAAAAAAATATTGTTGTGGTAAGAACAAAATCCTATTATCATAAAAAGGAACTTAAAATAAATCTTTGTCCAATGTTTGAAAGGATACAGGACATACAAATAAATCTGTTCTAATCCCACTCTGACTTATCACTTGAAAAGATATTAAGTTTCTTTGACTTATCCCTATAGGCATTTACTAAGTTAAGCTTAATCTGTCACAAAGTTAAAAATGTGGAGCATCCACTGACTATTGAATCTTTACAGCAGTAATGATCTTAACTCGGCACACTGAATATTTTTAAAAACTCTGTCAGTATAACATGGTAATAGTAGGATACTTATATATAGCAGCATACAAGTTGGCTACAAGATTTAAAACTTCAAATTTAAATCTATACTGAAGTGAAAAAAGATACAGAGTGGATTATAATAAGCAGCTTATAATTGACTGTAAATTGCATATAGTGTAGCATTGATATATATAGTTTTTATTACTTTGTGTTAAACAAGTTTACCAAAAATGCATTTTTAGGTGGGAGTAACTGTGATGCCCTTCTATATCTATAATTCTCAAAATGTGTTTGTGTGTTTGATCGGATGTTTATGCATTATCCACAGTTTTCATCCGATGTTGATGAAATTTTTTTGTTTGATAGATAATTCTTCAGTACCGGTTTTGAGTCCAAATTGTTGGTGACAATGGCTCTTCACTACTTCCTGTCTATTATAGCTCTCAGCAACGTTTTACTATTTACTATCTGTTCTTGGATATATATCTTTCATAAAAATAAATAGTTTAAATTATTACAATAATATTATTTATTATTATACAGTTCCCTTTTCAGGGCCACTCCTCATTCAGATTGTTAACCCCCCATTTGGGGATGTGCCTCAGTTTCACCCAAATGTTGTTACTAATGTTGATTTTTGGGTGGGCTGACTTTTAAACTTAAACTGCTTCAATTGAATGGCAAAAATTACCAGTAATGAAAGACCTGGCAAAAGACGGGTTATACAGCTAGTACTTGTAATAAAGGATATACTTTAATTATTAGGTTGATGTATAAATAATCTTCTTTTTTTTATGAACTTTATTTTTTGAAGAATAAAGTACAATTACATTTTATTCAATTATATATTTACCATTATTTGCAAAGACTTTCCACATCAGGCAAACTCTTCAATACCTTTTGACATAAATTCCATAGATTTTGATTTAAAAAAAAAAAAAACTTAGAGAAAATTTTCCCTACCAAAGTATTTTAAAGTGATTGAAAAAGTTAATTGGTTAGTGCCAGGTCAAGTGAATATGGTGGGTGTTCCAAAGTTTGTTGTTTTTTTTCTTTTTTGTTTTTTTTTTTTTGCTATTTTAGCTGAAAGTGGCTTTGCATTGTCATGGAGAACATTTTTCTTATTGACAAGCGCTGAGCACTTTCTGATTAAATTTTGATGGACATGTTTCTGCTGCTGAACACATAAATGTGCATTTGGTATTTTGTTGTGTTTTAAGAACATGCCATGTATTATCTTACTTCCATGGAGTTCAGCTTTTGGAGTCAGTTATGGAGATTTATCCTTATCAATTGGTTGTCTTTTGCATTGAACATTATCCTATAATAGTGTCCTCCAAATTTATTAACTTCTGTGTATGATTAATAGATAGGATGATACATTTATCATTACAAATGGTTCCCAAAGTTATTTAACTTGTTGACTCTTGCCAAGGTTTGTTGGATTACTGGAATTCAAACTCTGCTCTTTGATTCCTAAATCTGAGCTGCTATCCATTATGCCACTGTGCCTCCTTATTGTGTGTGTTGTAGTAGTAGTAGTATAAACTTATATATGTTATTTTTAAATATTATTGATTTTATTTTTCAAGTAGATTTTTTTGTCCTAAATTAAACAGTATTTTTTATCCAGCTACATCTACCGGCCTGAATATTCGAGTAATTTTGTCAGAAAAAAATTATATATATGCACTGGGGAACCAGGGCATTGGTTTGACTTTATTGCAATACTCACTATATTGAAGTGATCTGAACTGAACCTGTAATATTTCTAATTGAGATCTACTTGTATTTTTGAGTAAGGTGTCTGCTGCAGACAGTAAATGAACTGTAATAGTAAAGATTATTTTGTAATGATGTGCTAAGCCTTCAACTTACTCTTGGCTGTTGAACTTTTTATATGTATCTATTTTGCTAATTTAATAAATACAGTATAACCCGGATATAAGAGAGTTGTCGGGACCGGATAAGAAGTCTCTTATATCCGGGTTTATCTTATATCCGGATTTGGTCTATTTGTATATACATTAACACAGGCTCTAATTTGGGACCAGAGAAAATCTCTCTTATATCCGGGTCTCTTATATCCGGGTTACACTGTAAAATACATGCCTGTATTGTCCTTAACTTTGTGTTGAATCATTTTCATTATCTCTGTTTTCCATTGGCAAGGAGGAAATTCCAGGCAGCTTCTTCCCAAGAATTGTTACTTTATGGAACACTCTTGAGAGGATGCTTCCCCAATCACTAGGATCTTAACCTCTTCCAGTCTAGGGTCAGCCATTATCTATCCTACATATCTTCATACTGTTTCACTTCTTATTTCCTCCTCTTATCCCATACAACAACCTCATTCAGTAACCCTCTACCTTGAGTTACTTTTAGGCCTTGCTTTGGATGAGCAGTATAAAGCTAAAAGTCTGGTGCATTCAGTGAGGTTTGAATTTAGTTATGCCCTAGGTTACCTTGCTAAACACTATGGCAAAGTACTCAATATTTACTTGTCTGAGTTTGACACAAGACCACAAGGAAGGAGCATGAAATAAGAAACTTAATTTATTCAGTTGTAAAGATCTTTGAGATCAGCTTATTCAACATTTGTCTGATTTTTCTATCTTTAACTCTTATTCAGTTATTCAATTGATACTTAAGAAGCCAATACACAACAAACACTAACGCACAAGACACCTGCCCCCCCGTTACTTTAACAGATGTGACCTCTGACCTTTTTAAACAGATGTTGAGACAAAAAGTTAAAAACCTTATATTTACCAAGTAAGGCTTTGTTGTAAAAGTATATTTTAATATTGTTCATATTATATTTTTAACTTTCGATACTGATCGTAACTTTCTAGCTTTAAGATTTCTTTTTTTTTTTATCATTTCAACCTGAGCTAGGCAATAAAAGCGACTACGATGCAGGGGGTTACTGAAAGTGAAATAAACTAAAGGACAGGCTTTTTTAAGGAGACAAGATGACGATTGGCATTACATAGAAAAAACCCTTAAAAAGATCATTTTTATTTTATTTTTTAAGTGGAGAATAAATTAAGAAGTGTTAAACATGTAGAAGAGAATTTCACGAAACTTCTGATGACCAGTCGTCTCAAAGTTTTGTAGTTTATAGTGGGAATAGTTTTTTTACTGGTAATATGTTGTACACATTCATCCATTTCTTTGTCTGTTCCGGGAAGCTTCTGTTAGTTCTGCTTATCAAAACAATTTTAGTCCTTTGTTTTCTTTGTTTCCTCCTTCCTTCTTTACTTATCACTTTTGTGCTTCTTTTCTTTCTTCCTCTGTCTCCTTTTCCACATTTATTGTTGACTGAGGTGTTTTTATTTCACAGTTCTTGTTTAATTTAGCTTCCCACACCTCTTTAGACTGAATGGCTCTACTTCTATTTGCTCATGAAATAAAAAGAAAGGGCTACTTTAAATCTTTTTTAATCCCAAAGGAATACAGTGTCTTGAGGAAGGAAAACTGTGTGTAGTGTAAATGGCTTTTAAAAGCCACTCATTCTTACTTCAATTAAAAAACGTTAATTTTTTTTTTTTTTTTTTTAGTGGATACCCGTGTTTGAGTTAGACGTTCCATTTTTTTTATTCTTTCACTTTGACTTAACAATATATTTTTCGTCAGCGAGCCGGCATACTTATTTAAAAAAATAAAAATCCATTTATTCTTTCTTTAGAAATAGTCATGCAATTTCTAAAGAATTGATTTATTTTTAATCCGAAATTTTAAATTTTATTAATATTACTTCACAAACGTTATTTTTATTTAGTGGTTAGAGCTCTGACGGAGAACACGTTTTTTTTCTTTAAGATTTCTCTAAATGCAAACGCATAGGCCAATAGAAAATTAAAAAAAAGAATGAAAAATGAGGCAGCTATTTTAAGAATCCACTAAAAATAACGTTTGAATTGAAGAACTAATAAAAATAGTGATATATCAAAATGGGATTCATTAAATTATTTCTTAATGAAAAAAATTGTATATCAGATATACAATTTTTTCATTCTATTTAAAAGAAATAATTTAAATCCCATTTTGATTAATTGCTAATAATAATAAAGTTTTAGTTAAACACATTACTTTTTTTAATTTAATCAAAATTTTGTTAAAGTTTTTACTTTTTATTGACTATATAGCATTTATTTACGGTTTTGCCTCAGTCCATGGCTCTGCAACTCTGAAGGTCAGAGTTAGACCTGCACTAAGATAACAGATGGAACAGGTCTCCCCTTTCTTCTTTATTACATTCATGTTCTAATTACATTGTTAAATGTAACTCAAACAAAATAAAACTAGCCAATTAGGGTTAAACTAGATCTCAGAAACTATTCTCTAACTCAGGCAAAATGAAATCTACTATGAATAATTGATTGTCTCTTTTGATAATATTGGGGTTGAATGAGCAATACTTCATTCTCTTCATTAATAAAGACCATCTGTCCAGTTGTCCACACTTGGTTGATTCTGGGCCTAGGAGGTTTAAGTTCTAGGTAAGGGGATTAGTGGGTCTGCCCCAGAGAAGTGGGATTATAGTTGGGAATATGAGTTGGACACCAAGAGAGCCTATTGCCACAAAAGAAACATGACCTAGTCCTAAAAATAGATCTATTTTATATCAAACTAAGATAAACTTTTTTTGTCTATTTGACACTTTCATTTTTTAAAAATCAAAACAGTTTTTTTTCCTAAGATATTTTTCTATTTTTTTTATCCTTGATATTCTTAACTTTCAATTTACTTAACTTTGTATTGTACAAATGAATCATGTACATTGTTACTGGTATCTATCTATCTGTTGTGATGTTCTATCAAGAAAAAAATAATTTGTTTTCTACAGCAAATATTTATTTTTCAATATGATATCCTTCTTTGTCAATGTACTTAATTCAGTGGCATAGATCAAACAACATGCATACAGTGTAAATTTCATATCAAGATTCAGCTAGATGTCAGGCTACAGACATACTGATCAAGCTCATCCCCCAAACATAGATATTTTATCTCTGTTTCTCTATTTCTTTCACCTGTCAGACAAACCAAAGTTCTTGCTTTGATCACCAAGGTATCGGGATATGATTAGCCTAATTTTTAGCAAGTTTTCTATTTAAACTTTGGTACCAGGCTTCAAATAAGAATTTTAAGTAGATTTTGGTAATGTTGGCAAGCAGC
>OZ038488.1:93864731-93877231 GCA_964036315.1 Acanthosepion esculentum | reverse complement strand
AAATCAAAAAGAAACAGTTGAAATTTTTGAGACATAAGGAGGGCTTGGAGAACTTAACTCTCACAGGGTATATCAATTAACAGGAAGGCAGCAGCAATGATGTGCAGAGGTTTGGTGATGCCAGGGACCAACTCCTTGATTGTATGCCCCTAACACTCAAGTAGTGGGGGGTCTACTCCAGTGTTACTTATCAAAACATGGACCCACATTCACATCAGCTTGTGGGACTGTAGGGCGCTTGTACCACAAAGTTAATAGATAATTTCAAATTTCAAAAACTAAATTTTTATTTCATTGATTGGATGCTCTCCCAATATAGATGCCAGGAACTGTTGCACCTTCTGCCCCCTTCTTCTGTATGCTACTGGGCAGTGGGGCCAGCTACCTGATGAGCTTGTGTGATTGGATGCCAGAACTGGGTGGCAGGAGGTTTAGAAACACTAAAGGCTACAAAGGGTAGGAAGCTATGGAGAGCCAAGATCGCCCACGTCCTGAAGGGACACGGCATATAGAAGTTGAGAGGCTCTATTTTATATGATGTTTAAATTATTTTCAGATTTGAAGTTGAAGTTCATCATCTAACAAAATTCAGACATTACAGATTTTTATTACAGATTTTTATTACAGATTTTTTAAAAAATTTATTTTTTTAGTTTTTCTCATCTATTTTATTGTATTTTAATCCCAGTCATTTTTAATCAAACTTTTCTGCAGTTGTTAAATTCAGAATAAAGTAGCTTCAAATTTGAATCCCATACCTCGGTAGTTTGTCTTCCATGGATAACATAGACTATAAAACTACTAAAACTTCTTATAATGCAAACAGATTTCTTATTCAGTGACATGTCAGCCAAACTCTGCCCCATTCCCTCACCCCACAAAATGTTTGCTTTGGACTCCACTCTATATGTATTTTCTTTAAACTTTTAAACAGAAGTCTGTAGCAGCTGGGATTGCCAAGTGGTACTGGACTATTTTTGACACCTACCTATGGGGATATGAGCATGGGTTCCTTGTGCTACATATACAGCTTGTGTGTACTGTATCGTATACAGAGTTACAGTGGTTGCAGAAGTGAGTGACATGGAAAAGAATTTATTGCAATCTGTCTTGGATTGCAGTTACAAGAAATATTTATAGAATGGTATATTTCAGGGTTATTTTGGGTTATATATTCAAGCAAATTAGGGTATCTCAAGGCAGTGTAATGGTTAGCAAGCTTGTCTCACTAGAACAATTATGACTGAGTAGTGAGTTTGATCTTCACTTGGTGCCCCATACTTTTGGCCTCGTGACACATCTAATCTACACTTGGAAAATCACTTTATTCAAGCAAGTTTGATTAAATTCAACTGACATGGTCTGTATGTTTATTTTCTTTATTGTATTTTTACAGTTTTCAAATAAGATATTGAATATTGGGATTGAAATTCTTGATAAACTGTCTGAAGTTCATGTTTGTTCTGTTGTTTTGTTCAAGTACTTTTGACCATCTCCATCATTTTCAAGAACCATGTGGTGTTCATGTAGTAGGTAAGATTCCATGGGCTACATACTGGTATTCTTTAGAAGGCTGAAAGTTTAAAATAGTCTATGGTGATGTCATGTATAATGGTTAAAGAGAGTAAGAATGCATCAATCTTATGCTTATTTACAGACACATACAAAGGGGCCCATGGATTCGATCCCTGCTGGAGAGCATATTTCTTTTAGATTTCTTGATTGTTCAGGCTGATAGATACAATACACGCTGTTTAAACCAAAAATTAAATATTGGGTGTCTGTTTCAAATATGAGTATCCATTATAATAATGTTTGAAGTAATAAAAATGTTGGCTTAAAAATAAATCCATTAATTCTTTAGAAATATTTAAATATTTCATACAGACTTCAAAATACCATCTCCTGTGAGAAAAGATATTTAATGTTGGTTGTTTATTTTGTATAAAAAAGGATTCTAGGATTTTGAGTCTTAACTTTTAAGTATTTGTCTTTTGTTGATAACACTGTATTTTGGTTGTTTGTGATGTGCTGGTCAATGGTAATATTAGCCATTTCCCTACAAGGAAACATTTGGCATTCATTAACTGAGAAGCCAGTATTGCTTTCAGTTGAAATTTATAAAATCTTTCTCTTAAAACAACTTTTCAGGAAAACTGGTTTCTCGAGTCCAGTAGTTTTTATCACTTTTGCCAATATTGATGGCAGTTTCTTTCCTGAAGTATTGTAGAATGTTGACACCTTCATTATGTCATTATTTTCTTTTCACATTAAATGCACTATCCATTTTAGTTGTTACTGCATTTGGTAGTCTTCAAGTGATGTGGTTTCTGTTATTTGGTACTGATTTTGTTAGTAATTCTGTAGCTTCAGTCCGCAATGTTTCAAGAAGTATGGTCTTTATCAAGACTCACAGGCTTCACTTGCTCAAAGTCTTTTTTCACCTTTGATCGTAGGAAGCAGTTGTATAGTGCTGACAGTTGAGATTTCTCAACTGGTTTGGCACCATGCATGCTATCTAAATAAATGTCTCAGTCTAACAAGGCTATTTAAGAACATGACTAGAGTTTTCAGGTTGATGCTTTAGTTATGTAGCAATCTACAAGAGTGTGATGCATGTGGGGCTGATGTAAGAATTTAATACCATATTTTTGACTGTTGATGCAGTCTCCCAATAAGCATGAGAATTTATAAACTTTATTTTTACATAGGGGGTGGGGCGAATTATTACTAATAACATGGGACATAAAAAATCTTGTTTTGAGTTATTATTATTATTATTATTATTATTACTAGCCTGGAAACCATCCTTTGGGTGCACTTTAGGCAAGTACCTGCAGTTTAATTAGCTGATATCAATTGCAATTAAAGTTAAACCTTTAATAAAGAATTGTTGTTTTTTTGTTTTTGTTTTTTTAACTTTTTACTGTTTGATATTTAAATTTAACTTTAAATGAGTTATTTAATTTTTAATTGTCGAGATCAAAAAATGGACAGATCAGTGGACACACATATATACTGTGCTTTATAGATTTTTTTTTTTTTTTTTCTCATGAACTGTACTGCTTCAATATATTTAGTATCATTTACTTAGCATGCAATATTTGACTTTCATTGTATAAGATGCATCTATTAGAGTGTACTGAAAATTTCTTGACTTGGTTTACCTCCCAAACAGGTTAAATAATGGGGGGGGGAGGTTCTTAAGCTGCCCTTTCAGAAAGAAACCTTTTGTAGATTCTCTGGAGAGAGAGAAACAAACAAAAAATTAATGAGATTTTTTTTTTTCTGATTTCATAACTTTGCTTCTGAATTTACTGTGTCCAGGCTAAATTTGACAGTTCACTTTAAGAAGGAAAACAAAGTGAATATCTTAGCCAAAAATCAATTTATTGGAAAAGTAGAAAAGTGGCACACTGGTTAATCAAAAGACAATTCAGTCAAAGAAGCCACCCTCAACCTGACTCCAGAATCTGGTACATGTAGCCTTCACAATGTCCTTAGGTAGAGCCTCAAATGCCTCCTTAATCATGTCAATCAACTGGTCCTTGGTAGTCCAGGCAGTATGGTTAGTTTCTTTCTCAATTGCACCTCACACATAATAATCCATGGGATTATAATCAGTGAATTTAGGGGGCCAGATGTAAACAAATTCTGACAACCACTTCTGAATCTTCTTGGAGGTGTGACAGGGAACTGAATCTTGCTGCCACAGATAGTCTTCCTGCAGCCACTCTCTCCAACCAGTTTTTGACCACAGTGTTCAGCAACTCCACAGAGCCATACAAATTGAGCCTGAGACCCTGTTCAAAGATGTGAGGTGGCATGACATCCTCCTCACTGGAGACACACCCCAAAACTATCACAGTTTGGGGAAACTTGGTCTTCATGACACAAGAGACATCATATGGATTGTAGGCAAGCTGTTGTACAGCTGGTTCTGACAAAAATTCTTTTCATCAGAAAAGAACCTGATTGTCTCTGGTTCAACAGCATGTTTCACTTTGCTCACGGGTTTCTTTGTCAGATGGTTTTCTGAAGACATTTTTGAAAGAAGTTGACATTTACATCTCTTATATGACTGATAGTGGCAGTCCTCAGATCATAGTGGAAATTGCAACACCCATTTCCTACACTAAAGCCTACATTCCCTTGCCTGGGTCTTCCATTACTTTCTCCTGCAGTTGTTGGATGAATTCTGATGTATGGAGGCAATCAGAACATCCTCTATGTTCTTCCCTTCAAGCCATAGCTTCATAGTCTCTGTTGCATGTCTTATTGTTTCCACAGTGTTCAAAGAACATTGAACAGCTGTCATGATTGCGGAATTTTGATGCCCAGCACAAATCATGATGCAGTTATCCCTTTTCCAATATTCAGGTGGGTTCCAATCATTCATGTCTGTTAACTTTAAACACCTCTAAAACTGTAGCAACAAGGTGTCACAATGCCATTCAATGTTTACAGCTATTCAAAACCAATCCGAAAAAATAAAAACCTTAAACTCTGTCAAATTTACCTGAACACCCTGTCTAATGAATGACATAAATATTTGCAAATTCTATCTTTTTAGAAACATAATTAAAAAGAATTTAGCTCACAAAATTAGTCAAAATTACTTAATCTTTGGAAGGTGGTGATTGTTTTTTGGGGTTTTTTTTCTTTATGGTTGTCCCTCCTCCTGAATAATATACCTATTCCTATTCTGATTTCCACAAAAGATTCTATAGATGTCTTAACATAAAATGTGATATTATAAAAATTAAAATAAAAAAATCTGGTATTAATTATGGGCTCCTAAAAGATCTGGTATTATAGGTTTATAAAAACCAGGTATTATAAGTTTCTATCTATATCCCATTAATATTTCCTGTTCCAAAAAGTCGGACAGTTATTAATTGGTTAATACAGTGAAAGCATTCTTCAGGAATTATATAAATGGTTGATCTCATCACTTTCATAAGCACCTTGATGTTGATGGAGTTTGTAGATAAATAAAACTTATGCTTAAAAATGTTTGCTTTTAATTCCATTTTTATGTGAACTTTTTGAATGTGCATTGTTTATGTATGAATGTATAAGAAGAGATTATTAAGTCTGTAGGCTGGCCTGAATTTTGATCTTAAATTTTCACTGTATAATTTCTTATATACATACTCAATGTAGAAGCATTGGATTATGTTGAAAAATGAATATTTGTGGTATAAAATAAATATTTTTCTGCATTAGGCAAAATTGATATATATAAGATTGTTTGCAAAGTAATATAAAATTTAAAATATGCCAATTTGGAATGACTCGACAACTGGCAATTTCAGGCTAAACAGGAAAACGAAAGACCTAGATATAGTTTAATGTCAATTCTATTGGGTTATACATCATTTATGATTTATGGTAATGTTTCACCTCCTGAGCAACAAAGACTTTAATGAGTGTCATATACACCTACTGTGCCTTTTATTAATTTCTAAAGCCAGTAATGAAGCACAGACAGGTGCACTGACTGCATAAATGCCAGTAATAGTTCAACAAGTTTAAAAACAGTGTACCTGATCTTCCTGATAAACTTCCTTCTAGAAAACCAGCTTCTTTAAATAATATTTTGAAGGCATCTGTTGAAACAAGTTTTCATCAAAGCAGCAGGAATTTGGCACAAAGACACAGTGAATCATTTTGAATCAGTAGATCAAGAGAGAGAATCTCTCCTTTATCACTAGATCAGGTCTGCACAAAATGTGGACTGTTGGTGAGATAGCAAAATAGAAAAATTCCTGTAGAAGTAATGGAAATGGATGGGGAGGGTATGCAGAGAGCCAGCATTCACTTCTGTTTTAAACATATTTCAATATCAGTTGTGGGGTTTTGTGACATCAGACTAAGAAATCAGTCATCTTTTCCAATGCTGCTCTATTATTGTTCAGCTGTAATTAACCTTTTAAAAACCTCTGGAATATCTAAATATATTTGGGCAGCAACCATTCTTTTGAACATGTTTCATTGAATATGACAGAAAATTTGAATTTTTTATTTAGTTTTTCCAAAATTCATACATTTTTCCTTACTCTCACCAAACGTAAAACTGTAAAAATGATGGAAAAAAAATAAATAAAAGCATCATCAAATTTTCCTTGTCTGTCCTATTCAATCACACACACACACACACACACAACATAATTACAGGCTTTTAAGCTAAGGAAATATATGGCAAAATATGAAAAATTAATTGCAAAAAAAAAAAAAAAAGTTGGGATGGCTTAACCCTCACTAAAAAAAACCTATGTACTATCTTTGATTTTAATTAAGACATGTCTCCTTTGGGATATATTAGTCAATTATGCAATTTTTTTTTGTTGATTTTTTTTAATTTTTTTTTTTTAATCGAATAATTTACTAGCTACAGCTAATTTTCTGCAAGCAATATTGCCCTTTATACATTTTAGTTTTACATGCCTTCACTAGAGATTGGTTCACAAAAAGCAGTAATTTTCATTTTGTGTCAAACTGATTCTCACTTCAAAATTCTTAGTTCATCCATAAAAGTTTTTGTTCTGCAGCTGTTGAAATGTAACATTTACCATCCACTATGAATTATTTGATCCTGGATAAACAATGACTTCAAACCAATTTGAATGTTTCAGTTTTTCTTAATATTCTTATTGGAGGAGGAATTTCTATATTTTTTCTTTTTATACTAGTTTTCTTTTACAATAGGTCACTGTATACAAGACCCAAGAGCCACTCAAGATAGAGGGTTACTGAAGGCAGTTGTCATGTGAGTGGTAATGGGCACAATTTATGAATTTGTTACAATTTGGTATGCTTGGTTAAAATTTTCAAATCTGTTTTAAGCATTGAACTCCATCTTATTCTGAATATTATACACTTCTAAGTACTGTATTCCTTCAAGACATGGGCGATCATGGCTCTTCACAACTTCCTATTCTTTGTAGATCTTAGTATGATTTGTCTTTTCACTATGCTTCACACTCACTGTTCTGCTGTCAATTTACAGAAGCTTGTTAGGTAGGTTACTGTTTCCTGTCTCTCAATACATCATGGTTTATGGCCATATCACATTGAAACACTGGTTCTCGTAAATCACCGTGGTTAAGCAACATTGAGCTTGATCGGTACCTTGATGGGTGATCACTTGTGAATACCAGCTGCTGTAAGCTTGGATGTACAGATGGTAATAGCTTGGAAATCTGAGAGCTGAGTTCCAATTCCAGTTGGGTTTGTTATATTCATTTATGTGCAAATACCCTTGGAAAGGGTATGACTGCCTCTCTCTTCTCTCCCAGCTATGGGTTAATTAGTAGGTTTGTAGCAGTAAATCATTCTCCCAAAATTCTTACACTCTCAAAATATTTTCTGTCTTTAAATAACCTGTAACGGTTGATAAGTCACAAAAAACAAATCAATCTCAATTTATCCTGTGAGTATCAAATTTTCTATGCGCTCTTTCCTCATGTATCCTAGAAATTTCAACTGCCTCTTTCTGATTTTAAGTATGTGTCCTTTGTGTTTCTGCTTTCCTTAAAACTTTGTTAAATAATAGGTTGATACTCTGTGACAATGATAAAGAATGTAAAACTTATCTTTTTCTTTTCCTTTTTAATTTAAGAATTTCAGATTAGCAAATATAGATTAAAAAACCATCTCGTAAAAATGGTACAAGCACAACTTACTTGCAAAGTTACTATTTTTTTGTTTGTTGCATAACATTTTAAAAACTAAAACACATAGTTAAATCTTTCAATGATAAAATGTTGATATTATCTCTCTAGATATTTTGCCAGATATTTTTAAAATCAGGAAAATATGAGCCTTGCACTTTTTATTCAACTTGCTATTGGTGTTGAAAACTTTGGCATTTGTTTATTAGGTCATCCCATAAGTTCTGTCCGAATTTTAACTTTTTGTTAAAATGAACGAAATTTAAAGAGTATTTTATAATGTCTAATGGAGCTGAACATTATTTTTATGTTTAGATGCATTTAAACTGATAGAATTTTATTTCAGAGAAAAATAAAATAAAATTTTGTTTGATTAAAACCCTGCTAACATGGAAGTACCCAAGAATCATTTGAGGCACATAATGCTTTATGAGTTCAAGAAAGGAAACTCAGCAGCCGAAGTGGCTAGAAACATTCACTCAGTTTATGCAGAGGAATGTGTGAATGAAAGAACTTGCAGAAGATGGTTTGCAAAATTCAGAGGTGGAGATTTCACCCTTGAAGATGAAGATCGAACCGGACGTCCAGTTGAGTTTGATGAAAAGCTTCTTGAAGCAGCCCTTGAAGAAAATCCTGCTTTATCAGTTGAGGAATTGGCAGTGGTTCTCAGTTCAAACCATACAACTGTTCATCATCATCTTCAACAACATGGAAAAGTTCCTAAACTTGGAAAATGGGTGCCTCATGAATTGTCTGATAACAACCTCAAATCCTTAGTTGACATCTGCTCTTCTCTCCATTTTCGCCAACTTGTTTCACCTTTTTGGGATAGACTTGTGACTGGCGACGAAAAATGGATCTTTTATCGAAATGTTAAGCGTCGTAGACAGTGGCTTGGTAAAGGGGAAGGACCCCAGCCACAGCCGAGAAGGGAACTTCATGGGCAAAAGGTTCTTCTTTCAATCTGGTGGGATTGCCAAGGAATAATCCACTTTGAATTCTTACCACCTAATGCAACAATTAATGCTCAAATATACTGTCAGCAATAAGAGCGTTTGAACCAAGTTTCATCAGGACAATGCACGACCACACACACCAAGAATCACGTCACAAAAGATCGAAGAACTTGGTTGGGAGAAAATTCCTCATCCACCTTATTCTCCCGACCTTGTTCCTTCAGACTACCATTTGTTTTGTCGCTTACAGAATTATTTGGAAGAAACAGCTTTTGTAACACAGGAAGAGGTTAAAACTGACATTTGTGAGTTCTTCGAATCAAAGCCAAAAGAATTTTACAGTAATGGAATTAGTAAGCTTGTTAATAGATGGAAAGAAGTCATAGATTATCAGGGAAAATACATTGTTGATTGAATCTGTAATTAAATGTAACATTTGGTCACTTGTTTTCTTTATTCAAAATTCAGGCAGAACTTATGGGATGACCTGATAGATTTGCAACCAGCCTTCAAGAAATATAATTAACAGAATTAATTTAATTTTTTTCCCTTGATATTTGCCTTTGTTTTCATGAATTTTCTATCACAAAATACTGGGGTTTCATTCTCTGGCAGTTAGGCATAATTTGAGATTTATTTTCTGTATACAAGGTCTACCTGAAAAGTAACAGGGCTTTGATATGAGACACATCATCCACAGTGAGTCCTTGCCCCAATGCCAAACCATCAATCAGAATGTCTACAAAGAGATCTTGCATCCTTTGCTTTGCTTAGTGCTCTAGAAGAGACAGGAGTTGTGGCAGGACAAATCATGGCTGCCTCACCGCAACAATGCACCGGCTCACAATGACCTAAACCTCTGGCAGTTCCTGATATAGAAGAACATTGCTATACTGGAACAACCCTCCAATTCACCTGATCTTGCTCTGTGTGACCCAAGCTCAAGGAAACTACATCCGTGTCCTGTGTATGACGATAAACTACGTCCAACAGCAAGGCCTCTGATAATACGTTTTTGAAAAAATAATATTGCCGGCTGTGCGTTTTTTGGAAAAATAATATTACCAGCTATACTTGTTTGAAAGACAATATTGCCAGCTGTACATTTTTGAAAAACAATATTACTGGCTATACTTTTTTTGAAAAACAATATTACCAGCTGTACTTTTTTTGAAAAACAATATTACAACAGCTATTCTTTTTTGAAAAAAAAAAAGAAAAAAAAATTTTTACCAGCTATATGTTTTTGAAAAAAAAAAACTTTACCAGTTATACGTTTTTGAAAAAAAAAAATTTACCAGCTCTATACTAAATGGAAATCCTTGTCCTAGATAGTAATACCTGTAATTATTTTGCAGTGTGCAAGCAAATAAGCTTTAGCTTATATATCTTATAGATGTTTACAAGTACTATATATTTATATATATATATATATATATATAAAAAACTAAATTTGGCATTAAATGACCTACAGTGGTTGATATGCCATAAAACCCAACCTACCAACAAAGCTCAAGGGGATCCATTTTGAAGGTGTAGAGGCCATCAAGAGGGCTGTAACAATGAAGCTGAGGGGGCATCCAAGAAGAATCCTAAGCGTGGCAGAGAAGGATAGAAAAGTGCACTAGACTCGAGGGGGATTGCTTTGAAGGAGAAACCATGTAGTTTGTTGTTTGGAATTTAAATAAATTGTTTGTGAAACCAGTCCCATTACTTTTCAGATAGACTTCTTATATGTATTATAAATATATCTGTTAACTGCTTCATTTTGTCGGATCTACATTTCCCTTGTTCCCTGATTTGCTATAATCTACGTTTTTTCTTCTATGTCCTCTGAGATGACTGAAGACCAGCATCTGATTTGCATGTCCTGGAACAAACATTGAAGACAAAAATTGACTTATTTGTGGAATATTCCTTTTTTGCACTGCCATGTGTATTTTTCATTAAGATGCTGAGTTACAATCTTTGTTTCTGACGACACAGGTTGTATCTTCTGAACATTGCAGGAGGATATTTATATATGCAGTTTGCTTCTGCGGATTCACATAATACTTGGCATGAGTGATATTGGAAAGTAAGATGTATGCACAAACACACGCACACACATGTGCTTCACATTTCCAATTCTTTGCATTACCAAACACTGATTCACCTCCTTTCTGAATATCATACTTGAGTGCAACATGCTTAATTCTTTTCTTCTTGAACAATTTGTGACCTTTTTCACAGAGTGCTTCCAATCAGAACATTTTTCTGCTAACTCTTCCCAGGTGTTTTTATCAATATTCATGAATTTTGGGGTTGTATTTTACACAATCCTTGAAACCTTTTATGCTTTTTATTTCCCAGTTTCTTGTTGACTACAGTATAAAGTCACATTGGAAGCTTCTTGTTATCTCTGCATGCAACATACTGTGCCTTACATACCTAATTGCAGATGATCATATCTTTGATATACATACAGTCAGCTCTACTAAACATTTCGGTATCTGGTATTAAAATCTACCACTTAATGTATAGGGTTCTTCTCTAACATTTTTTCTTTGTTGTTGGTACCTTTCAAGCAGCATAAAGTAACCACAATATATTGTCTGTTTTTACTGAATATGGAAAAAATAGGAAAACACAAGATAAGCAGTAGCTTTCATTTCAATGGGGATGCTTTGATCTGACTATACTAGCTTTTCCAGTCTGTCAAATAACACACAAGCTTTTGAATATATGAATATACTTCAGAATTTAAGGAGTCATTTCTAGACAGAGTATTACCCATATATATGACCATAGTATAAAGTCACATATATATATATATGACCATAGTATAAAGTCACATATATATATATATATATGACCATAGTATAAAGTCACATATATATATATGACCATAGTTTAAAGTCACATATATATATATGACCATAGTATAAAGTCACATATATATATATATATGACAATAGTATAAAGTCACATATATATGACCATAGTATAAAGTCACATATATATACATAACCATAGTATAAAGTCACATATATATATAACCATAGTATAAAGTCACATATTTATATATATATATATATATATATATATATATATGACCATAGTATAAAGTCACACACACACACATATATATATATATATATATGACCATAGTATAAAGTCACACACATATATATATATATATATATATATGACCATAGTATAAAGTCACACACATATATATATATATATATATATATATGACCATAGTATAAAGTCACATATATATATATATATATATATATATATATATATATATATATATATGACCATAGTATAAAGTCACATATATATATATATGACCATAGTATAAAGTCACATATATATATATGACCATAGTATAAAGTCATATTATATATATATATTGTATACACATAATATATTATATATAATATATATATATATAATACATTATATATAATATATACATATAATACATTATATATAATATATACATATAATACATTATATATAATATATACATATAATACATTATATATAATGTATACATATAATTATATATAATGTATACATATAATACATTATATATAATGTATACATATAATATATTATATATAATGTATACATATAATATATACAATATATACATATAATATATTATAATATATTATATATAATATATACATATAATATATACATATAATATATTATAATATATTATATATAATATATACATATAATATATATAATATATACATATAATATATATAATATATACATATAATATATATAATATATACATATAATATATATAATATATACATATATTATATATAATATATACATATATTATATATAATATATATATATA
>OZ038488.1:93792231-93854731 GCA_964036315.1 Acanthosepion esculentum | reverse complement strand
ACTTGCCTATCATATATTGTTTGCTCACTTTATATTATTCTTTTTTCTTTGTTATTGTTTATTGTAAACTTTGTCAATTCTGTTTGCTGAACATTTCTGTCATTTATTTTACATTTAACCATGGCCACTCAATCTACAGAACTAAATCCACAGAATAGGCAAAAAGTCATTGTTCATTTATCTTCTCTCAGTAATTTTTTTTAATCTGCTGATGCAAATCATATGCTGCTGTATTTGAAACTCTTTTTTTAAGATTACAGTATTTAGCACCTCAAATTAAATTCAAAGTGGCAACCTCAACTGAATTTGCCTCCGACAAATAAGCATTGTAATATTTAAATCTATAGACTCTGTGCTGCCTAAGGCTGTAACATCACCCTGTTAGGTGTAGCAAGTTTTATGGAGTGGTGTTGCTAGCCCTGCACTCAAGTAGTTTGAATTTAGAGTTCTCTTTTGCCTAGACTGGTTACCAACCAAAGCTAAAAAATGGTCTACCTTGATATTTTATCCATAGCTGGGATAAGAATAAATTTGTGCATTTCCCAAGGACATTAATAAAAAAGTAACACAAAATACTCTCACAGAACTGATGGCACTTTTATTAAGAATCAGAAACACAGTTGAAATTTCTAGGGCACATAATGAAGGAAGGAAGGCTTGGAGAATTTGACACTTGTAAGACAGTGAAGGCAAGTGGGCCAGAGGAAAACAACAAATAACATATTTAACAATCTTGTGTAAATGGATGACAGAACAGCGATTAAGGATAACAAAAAGACAGACCTTATTAAGAGCTACATTTTTTCCTTCATTTCATCAAGCAAGGCAATAAAGCTGCTAAGACGTAGGAGGTTACTGAGAATGAGAGAATATGAGAAAAAGAAAACATTATTAAGGAGAGAGAACAATAAAAGAACCAGAATTAAGAAGGCAGAAGATAATAATTGGGATTGCATTTAAATTTTTGAAGATCAAAGTAGACTGGAAAGCAAGAAGCTGGAAGATAGTTCTACAATCAAAACATTCATGAGAAGAAACCATTCGCATAGAGCTTGTGATTATATCTAGCCATTTCAACTGTAAAACGATAAGACCTTGCCATAAATCTAATATAAATATCCAAAGAGAAAAGCTCATCAGAACAGTTAACATGAAAATATTTATAGAAAAGGCACAGGGAAAGTGACTGAAGACAAGATGATAGGTCAGTATTGCAGATTCTCTGTATTTCATCTAGAATGTCTAAATATGAAGCAGAAGCACCAAACCACATGTGGCAGCAATATCCAATGTATGGATGAATGGTAGAATGATGTAAGATAAATTCTGTCAAGAAAAACTGTCTAGCATGACCCTAGTGAACCAATTTTGCTAATAATTGATTCGATATAATCTTTCCACTTCCTGTCAGTGGAAAGCATTAGCCCAAGAAGGCGCAATGATTCACTCTCTTAGAGGTTAGCATCAGCTATGCTGTTGGTAGTCAAAAATGGTTCTCTCATGATTAAAAGAGAGCAGTTTTGTTTTGGAGGTGTTACAATTAACAAGCCATTTCTTGCTCCTCTTATCAATAGAGTGTAGTTCATTTTTGAGATCATTTGCCAATTTGACCTTATTGAAGTGACAGGCTTGCTATTAAAACATGAGTAAATAGTTGTCAACAGCATAGATGCAGAGTTAAGAACTGATGACATCAGGAAGGTTGTTGATAAAAATAGGAACAATGTTGCTCCAAGGATTGAGACACCTTCATTAATTTAAAATGATCTACAAGTGCAGTCATTCGAGATTACTTTCATTTCATGATTTGTTAAGAAAGATTGAATGAGTTTAAAAGTTCATCCAGAAATACTATAACCTTTTAACTTGTGAAGAAGACCTGCATGCCAAACCCTGTCAAATGTCTTTGAGATATCCAGCCTGAACTTCTTCATTCTATCTAAAACTTGATAGACTTTCAGCAATAAATATTAGTACATCATCAGTTAAACAGTTTGGCTTTTACTTCCATAGGGTATCTGCAAGAAAATCTTGTGAGGTGAGATGATTAACTAATTCATTGTGGATTAGAGCCTCAAGTACTTTGCGGCAAAAGTGTTAGAAGGCTGATAGGATGATCAGATGGTTCTCCTGAGTTCTTAAAGACTGGAACTACATAAAAGGATTTCAAACAAGCAGGAAAGCAAGAAGCAGCAAGGCATTTATTGTAGAGTTTAGAGAGAACAGGAAACAGTTCAAGAGCACATTTTTAAAGGCTATTGCATGGATACCATCAAGTCCACATATCCATCTTAGAGATGATAGCAGAAATCATGGATGGTGTTATATGCGTTAGAATAGACTCAGTTCTAAAACAGACAAAGATACTCTAGATGTGTCAAGAGTAGAAGTGGAAGAGAATTTATAAGGAAAACAACCTGCTTTATCAGCCAAATGTTAGCACCTCAAATTGAGTCAAGAGGGAGAGATTGAAGACTTGCAGTTATTTAACACACTATTGCAGAGCCACCAGTAATCATGAGAGCCAAACTTGTTGAAGGCTATACAGCAGATTAAATGACAGGAAGTTGTAGAGAGCCATGATTGTCTACGTTCGGAAGGAACATGACACACAAGATCCATTACACTACTTACAGTCTCTTTAAATGTCATTTCATCTCTAATTGATGATTTGCTTTCTGACAAAGCAAAATAGTAAATATGAATATATCATACATGTAATAATCCTATTTTGCATGACCACAGACAATCCCTTTTGCTTTTTTTTTCTGATTTCCAATGTACAACATTCAAACTGAGTGCCTGTCAAAAAACTTGCTAAAAGAAATTAAAACCTGCAAAATGCACTTCACCCTTCCTTTCCCTGCCAACAGAAATATTTATTAAGAGAAAGTTGTTAAAGTAAAATAGTAAAATTTGTGGGCATTGATGAAAGCTGAAACTTTCCCTACATTTACAAGATTCAATTTTTTTTTCATAATAAAGTGAGAATGCTACCTAGTGGCATTAAGCAAAGTCTATTGGCAAACAAGATGGGTAATCCACAACTGTTTTAACATTTTTGTTTCATAGATGTAACCCTGATTTCATAAACAGTTAATTAAAAAATAATGAACAGTTTGAAAGAATAGATTTAAGAATTAGTTATTTATATATATATATATATATATATATATATATATATATATATATATATCATATAAGATAAATCAAGAATATTAAAAAAGTGAGTTAACTAAAGTTTCATATTAGCTATTAAATATTTATTCTTTCTGCATGCAAATATATATATATATATTATAATCAGAATAAAATCCATGTAACTTGGTATGTATTTTCCAGCAATAAACACAACATTGCCTTTACAAATAACAGAAATGAATACAGATAAATTAATTAGCATAATTGATTGTTTTTATTTTTGATTGCACTTTGTATTCATATGTTCTTTGTTTCTTTTTTGTCCAGTTTTTCTGTTGTTTTGGCTGTGCATCAAGTGGCCTTTGCTGCAGTTTTTGTCCTCCAATCAAGGAATCTACAAGTACCAGGATCATGTACACCATCTACCTTATCCTCAGTGTGATAGTTGCTTGTTTGATGCTTGTACCCCAAGTACAGAATGAAATTAGTTCCTCGGTGAGCATTTTTCTCCTTACAATTTCTTTAGTAAATTGCTTTTGAAAGTACTACTTAGCAAGCACAATTGGCATACAAGTTAATCAGTCATTATCAGTATTGTTGTCCTTCAATGAGGTGTGCCCTTTAAAAATCCAATTGAGTAGTCAAATACTGAGCATTCCTGAAGTAAACAAACTGACTTATCATTCTTAACCAATTACTAATAAACTTAAATTCTTTGGCAAATCTAATGTCATCCTGATTTATGTTTGATGATTAAATGCTGGGCTGAATTTCATAAAATCAATTAAAAGAAAGTTGTCTGAATTTCTTAAATATTCTTCTTTTTTTTTTTTATATGCAATTTTTTTTAGCAATGTACTAAAGTTGTTTTTTTTACATTCTCTATAATCTTTGAATGTGTAATCAAGCCTGGAGGTCATGGGCTTATTGTTTTGCTTTTTAACCACTTGTTAATAGCACTGATCTTTCTGGCAAATCTGATATGGCTCTGAATGGTGACTTGGTGATAAGACTTTTAACTGAGTTTTATATGAGATATTGTAAGGGATGTTATGGTGTTTATGTGAGGACAACACAGTTTTCATTCTTTGCATCATGCATTTATTGAGATTCAGTTGTTTCATCAGTAATTAAAATTAAGATTCCTTTACAGGAATTATTTATCTTTAGTGTAAATAAAGCATTTTTGACACTCGAGGTAGAGAGTTACAAAGTAAATGACACAGTTTATGGGGATATGTGGGGAGGATAAAAGTTGAACCTAGACTTGAACAAATTAAGATTGATATTTAATTTGAGGAAATCACCAGTTAATTAATAATTAATAATAATACAATAATTTTTGTTTTTAAAAGTTAAAGGATTAAAAATTTCATTTTTAAAATAATAAATAAAAGCAATTAAATAAATTCTGTATTGCCAAAGAAAAACAAACAAAAAATGGTGATCAGCTGAAGCAGATCTGACTTTCCAGATGTGCTTTAGACTACTCAGCTATGGAAAGCTTTTACGGCCCAGCAAAGTTCAGTTACTCTTTTTTAAGAAATACACTCTTTGTTTTTTCTTTTTTATGATCCCTCTAAGATCATATTTTATAATGTAAACAAAGGAATTTCTAAGGAATTAATTGATATTATTTATAATCCAACATTTACTTCATATTACTTTAAATGTTATATTTAGTAGATGCATCTGTTTTGATAGATATCCCTGTTTTTTAAATAGTGTAAATTTGTCTACTAGCCTGTGCATCTGGGAGCCTTCATACTTGAAAAGAAAGGGTAATTGAACCTTGCTAGACTTGGAAATTTATAAAGTAAAATATTGCTTTATTTGGTAACTTTTATTAGTTAGTTATACTTTCTACTTAAGTAAAAGAAAATACTCTTAATGCTTTCATATTTTAGAATTGATTCATCAAAATATTTGAAAATTCATCTGAATTCTAATTTAATTTAATTTCATATTATTGAATGAACTGTTATTAAATAATAACAATAATGAATAATTAAAAAAGATGATTAATAAAATCACAAAATGCTGACTGCTCTAAAGTATATTTTTTTTGTTTTTAAATTAGATATTAATTTAATATATATGATGGCCCATAAACATCAGCCAGGTGAATACTCCTTTTATACCTTTTAAACTCATTTGTACAGCCAGGCAGATATATTTTTGGTATTAATAGTGTTAGGTTTTTTTCACCTTACGTAATGGCTGGCTGCTCATTTCCAAGTAGGCTCATCTGTTACACTAACTTGCTAAAGCTAGTCCTTGTTTTAAATGGCTGTCTCTTCAATACTTACAGAGACAATCTAGTTTATACTGCAACTATGCTGATCAGACTTTATTTACAGTTCTTGGGAGAGAGTAGAACAGTTTTAACAAGGCCTGTACACTCAAACAATTGTTTACCCACTTTCACTCATAAAGCTTGGCTCAACTAGTAGCATGGTTCTCAAGAACTTTCCAATAGTGCCACATACTGAGATCTTGTCCCTTAGGCCAATATTATTAAGAAATCCCTCTTGAAATTGTTCATGGTTAGAGTCAAACTCAGGTTTAGTGGTCATATCACTTGTGGGGTAACTGGCTATGTTAGTGTCATCAGCAAAATGCTCAACAATCAGAGTAGACAAAGTTCTCAATAAACAATAAGAAAAAGAACAGGGGCAAAATAATACTAAGCAAACAATATATATGCAAATCAAAACTATCTATGCAATAATAATAAGGCAAAAAGTTCACAAAGTAAGAATGGTGTTTACATGCAAAAGGGATACAGTAAATTGAGTGTTGAGTTCTTTCAAGACAAGAAAGAATAAAAATGTGGTTGATGAGACTGAGAAGTGGTCAATTTAAAAAAAAATTTTTTTATTGCTCTGGAAGAAATCCCAGGATACATCTGTATGATTTGTCTATAAATTTGGGGAGATGTTTTTAGTGTTTTAGTGATGATTCCTATAGATTGAAACTAACACAAACATTCTAATCACTTGGCCACAAACATTCTAATCACTTGGCCACAAACATTCTAATCACTTGGCCACAAACATTCTAATCACTTGGCCACAAACATTCTAATCAACAAACACCTTTCTTCAGATAATGTTACATCATTTTTAATTTAATTTACATTTAAGCTTTATTTGTTTTAATTTTGTTTATTTTTTATATTGAAAATTAATTCACTTATAAATACTTTTCTTTTTAAAATACAAGATAAATAACTTTCATTTCCCTGCAGCAATGGTGTTAAGTTCATTTCATCACCAAAAGTAGAAAGATTATATGTGCAAAGAGCTTATACAATGTAAAGAAAATAAGTTTCTTTTATATGAAAGTCTTTTCTGAGATCAAGTTTCTTGTTGAGTCACACATTAAGACACAGTTCAAGTGAATAAAACACTTATTTGAAAAGCAAAGAAAGAAAAGTGTGTGTGTGAGTGAGTGAGAGAGATTGAAATTCATGTTGAGAATTTCTTTTACCTTAAATGATGTGACACAGTGTCCTGTTACTGGGTGGCCATCTGAAATCTCACTTGATTTTGAGGATTTTCTTTTTTAAAGACACAAATGTAGTAATTTACACTATTTACATTGTTTGAACTGTTGTCCTCAATGTAAATAGTGTAAAGAAATATAGACAGATACAAATGTAGTAATAAGTGAATAAAATTCTTAATTTTACTATTTGGGGCCAACTAGTTATGTTAGGGAGGTACAGTAGAGTTATGGCTTGCAGCGCAGATTGAGGAATTGGGGAGCTGAGTTCGAATTCCAGTCGAGTTCATTACATTAACTTAAGGGATAATACCTTTAGGAAAGTTATGAATTCAGCACTCTCCCCCACCGTCTATGGGTAAATGGTAGAACAGAATTGGTTTTATAGCCTTGGATGTAGACAGTAACGACACAAAATAAATTGCACAGTGACACGAGCTGTTCTTCTCAGCCGTCGCTACACAGAAAGAGATTTCAATACTCCTTTCCACCTCGGAATCAGACGTACAGGCTATAACCGCCTCTTAGTACGCTAGTCAGTCAGTTCGTACGTCCAACTCTATTCCACGAAGTCCGCCGAAAAACTGAATCTATCTGTGCCGCTAACGTTTCCTTTTTATGGCACTCCGACACTGTAAAATTTGCATGCGTTGTTGCGCAATCTCGTTCTGAACGAGACCGGCGCGCATAAAACGCGTCTTCACACGCGGCCATGTTTCTTGCCGGATTCGCCACGCAGGCAAGACACGTCCGTACGCGCTTTGAGTTCCTAGGTAAGTCATCACACCCCTCCCTGATCTCATGATCACAAAGGTGGCAGCTCGGCGGCGGTCGTTTCCGACGGGTGCTTCTGCGTAAGGGCAGGGCGGGGGGCTCTGATCTCGCTCCGACTTCGGGTAGAGCGTCAACGGGGGAATCTGCTACTCTTTCAGATGGATCGACGCATTCCACGCTCTCCTCCAGCAGCAAACTTTCCGCCCCGCTCTCAGACGTGTCGTCGGTATCTTCCTCAGACGCGTCGTAACTGCGGCGCGGGCGTAAATCCTTAACGTGGCAGGGCATTCCGTCCACCAGACATGACTGCGGGCTGATTACTTTCGACACCCGACCCTCGTTGAATTTGGTGGTGCACCGACTCATAGGCGCCTTGACCCACACGCGATCCCCGACTTGGTAGGGACCGTTCCCAGGGTCTAAAGTCGTTGTAGGGGCGTCAATCCCTTTCACCCTCAGTTCGTACTGGTGGATCCTGTTGGCGGGCGCAGTCTGGGGTGATGTACCGTCTTTTGGTGTGACGTTATACCAGTAGACGGCTTCCTAGATGGTACAGCGCATTCTTGCCGCAATTCGCTTCACTGTACGGTGGCATCGCTCCGCTATGCCATTCCCAGCTGGGGCATAAGCACAACGGAACCGCAAGTTGACGCCCCACCTGCGCGCGAAGGCTCCGAATTCCCTGCTGTAGAAAGCTGGGTCATTGTCCATGAGTAGCTCACGGGGTGGGCCCCGCTCAAGGAACACTTCATTTAGCTGGCGAATGACGGCCGCCGAGTCTTGTCTTGCCAACTGCTTCCAGAGAGAAAAACGCGACGGGCCGCAATCTGTCAGCGTCAAGAAATGATGGGCACCATAGTGGGTGATATCCATCCCCAGTCTGTGCCAGTTCTCACATACCTTGAGCTTTCCCTTTTTCCAGCGCACTGGTGCGGGGTCTATGGACTGACATTCCTCACATGTCCGTACAGCTGATCTGACGGCTGCTTTGGTTGTTGATGGACAGATTCTCCTTGCAAAGTAGGTGGTACGCCGCACTCCTGGGTGACCACTGTTCCTGTGGATGGACATGATTTGATCTACATCCAGTTCGTCCACATGGGTGGCGCCAATCATTGGCCTGGGCCCATTGCTCGTCTTCATCGAGTCAAACCACCGCTGCGGTACTCTTGTCAGTCCATCAGCTATATTCAGCGCCGAAGGGACCAGTGTCACATTCACGGTCAGCTGATACTCCTCCACGAGCTCCTTAAGAGTGCTCAGCCGCCTCCTGATGAGCATTTCATTTGCCGCCTTGGTGTGTACGCGCGCTCGACCAGTCAGGGTATCCGACACCCAGTGGTACACGCAAACAGAATCCGTTTTTAAGTGTAGCGTCTTGCTCTTCCACTGGAGTGCTAGATTGACGCCTTTTAATACGGCATCCAGCTCGGACAGGTTGATGTGCTGAGCGTCATCTTTCGGTCGCAACCAGCAAGCGTCCTCCAACACAGTCTCTTGGCTCTCCAATGCTACCCCGGTCGCCAGGGAACTTGCATCGACCCACACATTCAGCTCCCGGGCGTCCACGCACCACTCCCCACGGGCCGGATCGTCCCGCTGCACAGAATCCACGGTCTCAGACACCATGCGCAGGAGAAGGGCATCATTTGTTTCATCGTCTCAGCCCATCGTAACTGTGCTTGCTCTCCTCTTGAGCATTCCACATGCCACGCGGAGCCAACCACACACTGGGAGGTGCCCAACAAGCCTTCCGCACAGCGAGAATATCTTCCGTCGCGTAACGACGTCAGGGGCGTTAGGAATCACGCTTCCTCGTTTCCACCGCAATCTTCCCTGTTCCATCGTAACTGCCAATCCCAGTACCCGTGCGCCATCCTTCAACCGCTCTGGGTCCTTGCATTCGAGCCCGAACCGGGCTAGATGTTTTTTAACGCGAGTCGCGGGAACGACATCTTCATTGACATAGACATCGTCGATGTAGGCAGATGCCGCACGACTCACAGCTTCGTCCTGAGCCAGCACCGTACTGATGATCGCCTTCATGATGAGGGGAGCCACGTTTAGCCCAAATCCTAACCGTGTCAGGCAATATCTGTTCCCATCGATTTCCACAGTCTGATATGGCCAGAGCGATTTGTGGACACGTATTTGGAGGTATGCTCTCCTGAGATCCAACAAGGACACGTTGGATCCCTTCTGCCGCCATTCTCGCAGTTTAGCTGCACAGACATCTGCATCAGCTGTGAAAGCATCAACGTGATGGTTGAGCTCTCGGAAGTCCATCACTGGGCGTACCTTCAACTTGTTTTGCTGCAGTACGGCCATAAGGGGAATTAGCCCTTTGGGAGGTCCCAGTTTTTCTTCCGGGTACGGTATGAGCCAGCCATTGCTGATCCACGTGTTGAGCTCCTGTTTATAGCCCTCCCTGATCCCTGCTGCTACCGGGTACTCTGAAACCCCATTGTGCAGTCTTTCAGGCGCACGGTTCTCCGACCACTTCCATGCTACAGTCCAGGATAGACTCCGGTGGTCGAAGGTGGCAGTGAAGTCTGGTTCATTAACAGTGATGGCTGCGCACTTGGCTACTCGCCCATTGCCAATCTGCGCCCGTCCCGTAGGCCCAACAGTGACGCCTCCCAATGCTGCTATGGCATCAATCCCCAATAGCAGGTCAAATCCTAGCGGTTTGCCGCGCACCACTAGCACGTCGATCTTGGCAGAACCGCCTTCCTCCGTGGATACAGTTACCACTCCCACACCGCAACATGGACGGGACACGCCTCCAATGGTCATGACGTCTACTTTTGCTCTCCTCCAAGACCGGCACCGATCTGCATCCACAATTGTCCGTGAACAGCCGGTATCAATCAGTGCTGAGCACGAAGTTCCGTCAACAAGGACATTTGCCACTGGGAGTGCCATATTTACATCTTGGTTGGGGAAAAGGCTGGCGCTGATGCCTTGTCCCCTGTGGCGTTTCCCGAACAGTCTCGGGCCCAGTGTCCAAACTCCCCGCATTGAAAGCAGCGCGTTCTGCGCTTTCGGCAGTTTTTCGCCATGTGGCCTTTAACGCTACACCTGTAGCATGTCAGACTGGTGTGTGGGCCGCTTTTGGTGGGAGACGCGCCGCGACTACGGGGTGGGCGCACCGCCGCAACGACGTCATGATTTTCGTCTCCGGTAGTTGTCAGAACTCTCGCTCTTGCTAACAATTCCCCTACAGTCAGTGCTTCAACATTCGGTGCCTGTCGGAGTTCGAGGGAGATCGCATCAGGGAACCCCATGACGAAGGCCAGTTTGGTGAGCCTTTCCATCTCGGCACCTTCGAATCCGGCCAATCGAACCAACTGTCTGACTTTATTTGCGTAAACGTCTACGCGCTCCCCGGTCCACCTGAACAGGGTTAGTTTTCTGTACGCTGAAAACGAGTCGTCCGCGAACGCCTGCTTCAGTCTGGCTTCGATTTGGTCAATATCTCCTTGATCTTCCTCCTCCATTTCCATGTAGAGGGAAAGTGCGTCCCCCTCCAAGTATAAGGGTAGCAGACTAGCCACATCGTCCACCTGCTGAAGTTTCGCCACCAGCCTAACCTTTTTTAACCAGGCCACTACATCACCCTGGCCAGAGAACGGTTTTATGATGTCGCTGCTTATGCGAACCTTCGCCATAATGAGCCGAAATAGCTTGTAGACAGTAACGACACAAAATAAATTGCACAGTGACACGAGCTGTTCTTCTCAGCCGTCGCTACACAGAAAGAGATTTCAATACTCCTTTCCACCTCGGAATCAGACGTACAGGCTATAACCGCCTCTTAGTACGCTAGTCAGTCAGTTCGTACGTCCAACTCTATTCCACGAAGTCCGCCGAAAAACTGAATCTATCTGTGCCGCTAACGTTTCCTTTTTATGGCACTCCGACACTGTAAAATTTGCATGCGTTGTTGCGCAATCTCGTTCTGAACGAGACCGGCGCGCATAAAACGCGTCTTCACACGCGGCCATGTTTCTTGCCGGATTCGCCACGCAGGCAAGACACGTCCGTACGCGCTTTGAGTTCCTAGGTAAGTCATCACATTGGATAGCAACCAGTATAGGAGAAGGAAATCTCTAAATTCAAAACTGTATATAGCCCTGGGGAAGCACATACTATGCAGCTAAGGAAAGGATCGTTCGCAATTCCTTGATGATCCTGACAGCGGTTGACTCCTTTTTCTTTTTTTTCTTTTTTCATAAAAATTTTATATTTATAATAACTTGGAAGTTACTAAAGCTAAATTATTAATTTTTGACATTCCAAAATTTCGCAGTCTAAGTTTTTTATAGTTTCTGAGATCTGGCCAGGAAAGCACAAATTATTATGTCACGATTACTGACTTTTATAGTTAGAATGTTGAAATCATAAGTGTGTTGAAAATTCATCCTCTTTATTCAACCAAATTCTTTCCTTAGGTTTATCATTTTTCAATCATTTAAACCACTTAGCAGGCAAGAAATCCTCCAATCTAAACTAAATTGAAAAATAAACCTCTAGTCAAATTTAGTGGAACGTCTGAATGTAAAACAAATTCCAGAAATTAATTAATGTTAAGATGGTACAAATGTATAGAGGTCAAGGGTGAATATTTTGATCAAATAAATAATTATTTTTCTATAAATTTTTCAATCAATTTTTTTTGGCACTTTCATGTTGAACAGCCTAATAATACCTTTAACCAAAAAGAAGGGCATGAAAAAAAATTAATTGTATTTGATTGGGGTAAAAATTCTTATTAGTTTTCATCAACACTTATCTTAACTGTCACAGCTCTATAGATAAAGCATCCTCCCTACATTTTTATGCATGGCAGGTTAAAGACCACATTTCCACTAACTGTAAACACCTCATTGTTTGTTTTTTTTGGGGGGGGGTGATTCTTTTCACAGATTTCTTTTTTATCTAGTTATTGTGAAAACTTTTTAATTACAAGATTAGCTAATTTTAATTTCCTTAAACAACAAATTTGGCATAATTACTCATAAAAACATAAACAGTCATTTTTAAAATAGTCTAATTCTGATTTTGACCATTGAAGTGTCTAGGCCACATAATGAGGTAAGAAGGCTTGGAAAATTTGACACTTGCAGGAAATTTTGTTTTGGGCTTCTATGGGGAGATCAATTTACAATTAATTTGCATAGTCCCACCGCCATTAATTTTATAAAATTTAATAAAAAATTATGTATTCATGATCTGGAGTGCTTAATCTATAGCAATAGGGAAAAAAAATTTTGAAAAAAGATTTCTGAGTGCAGTGTCTATTGTATAATTCCACCAAAAGAATATATATATATATATATATATATATATATATAATTAAAATGTATAGAATTTATATAGTTAAAAATACTTTAGTCTGATTGTTATTTTTTGTTTATAAAGAAGAATTGAAATTTAGTCATCGGTAATCCTTATATTTTATATTTTTATGCTTTTTAATGTCATGTCCCTTTTGGAAATAGATAATCATAGTTCTACACAAATTTCTTGGGGAAAACCTTGTGCAGTGGTTTCTCATTGCTTTCTCCTTAGTTTTGAATTCAGTTTTTCTTCTAGACTGGTTGCTCTACCAAGGCTAAAGAAACCCAGTCTGCTCGATGATTTACCTACAGCTGTGTAGGGAAAATGAATTCATGCTTTTGCAAGAGCATTCATGTGAAGTGAATGGAATTTGAACTTAGCTCACTGGTTCTATTTTCTGTGTCTCTGTCTGCATATTACTAAGCCAAGTATATCAGGATTCATTTTTTCCATTTTTGTATCAGTCAGTCAGTTAATTGCCATTCGTGATACATGCATGGGCAATCATGTCTCTTTCGATTCATAACTGACTAGGCAGAAGATTTTCCTGCATTTAGGTTCTTTCTGCAGTAGACTGGTGGCCAACCAATGCTATAGGAATAGTCTGTTCTGCTACTCGACCCATAGCTGGGGGTAGAGATGAATTTATACCTTTCCCAAGGTTATTTGCACATAAGTGAATGTAACAAACCTGACTGGAATTCAAACTCATCTTTCCGATTTCTCATTCTAAGCTAATATCCATTACACCACATAGATTTTTTTAAAGCTTTTTATAAAATAGAATAAACAAATTTTATGAAGTACTTATTTCTATGATGTAGTCAAAATCATAGCTTTGATGAGTTAGCAAAGAAAATCCTAATCTCGTGTGTGTGTGTGAGAGAGACATTCATTTTCTAGTAGGCAGTAGTAAACTGTAGTCATATGCCTATAGATTATATGCATGTGAACTGATTGAAATGGTTCAAACAAAAGAATTTATCTTTTGTGCTTGAGGGTGCTGAAAAATGGGTAGGAGTAATGTGTACTTGATAGTAGAAAATGAGTTGGAAATTGATATGATTATATGCTGCAGCTTTGTCAACATTTTCATTTATTTTCACACTATAGACAATTAAAAAAATAAAAGTTCTCTTTCTAACAGTAATATAATATTTGGTAGGCCATACATTTCACACTTCTGTTCTGTGACTTTAAATCCAGCATTTTAGCAATTTACTTAGCTTGAGGATTAAGTTATTAAACTTTATCAAATTCAAAATAATTAACTTCTCAAAATGCATGTCATAAAAATAGAATGTTTTCTGTACTGTTAGGTTAACTATTACATTTTAGCATTTAAAAAAATAAAAAATAAAAACTATATCATTAAAAATGCCCATTCATTAATGTTTATTTTTTTAGTTTTTTTTTAAGTTCTGTTCATAAAAAGGCAAGAAAAACATGAATTGGTACTCTTGTCCTAGTCTACATTAAATGTTTTTTGAAGAGAAATTAACTTATTGAAAATTAATCATAAAGTAATACAAATCAAATAATTTATGATCAAATTTAAAACAACTACAAACTCTCAACCTCTATGGCCCAGGCTTTCAAGGAAAAATACCTCAGAAAATGTTTGTTTGTGCTATAGCCATGTTCATTCTGGATTTACAGTTATTCAGGACATCCCCTATTCTAAATGGCTTCATTTGTACTTGAAAATATTATTTAAAAATAGATGATTAATTTAAATATGGGCATAGCAATATGCTCAAAATACTCAAATTTTTGTTTAAAAAATCTTATCTGTTCCATTATTTTATTTTTTTATTTTATTTATTATTTTTATTTTATTTATTATTTTTATTTTATTTATTTATTTTTTTTTAAGTTAGTATCATTTAAAAGTGGACATATTTGGTAACATTTTAAAATTTAGCTTTTATTAATTTCTGCTTTTCATTGAGCCTGTTCAGTACCGAGGTAGGAGACTGCCTGGGAACACTGGGTACTGTAATCAATCCCCTACAATTTGAAATGTTTTTGTGGAGCCACTTTAGCATCTGATCTAATATTTATAATAAGAAAACAAAAACAAATAAATGAAAAAGAAATGGTTCTTATTTTTATTATTTTATATTACTACTTACATGATTGATGTTATATTCAGCTGTTTGGTTATCATTAAGAAATGCAACAAACAAATTTTTAGCATTTGATCGCATAATTTTCCAACAAATAAAATCTTGATATGATTGAAATGTTTGGATTGGTACATCTCTCATATTTTGAAGAAAGCAATACCACCTCGTCATAAATGTGGTCAGGTCATATTTATCGCAAATGTATCATAAATCTTTTATACCACCTAGTCATAAATGATTTTCAGTCATATATATCTTAATTTTGTTTTCATTATTATTTTTAAAGAGTAGATCACACACTTTGGTAGTATTGCACATGTAGATAAAATTCTGACAAAGAATCATGCATGTAGATCACACACTCAAGTGGCACTGATTTGGCTTTAAATAACCCACAAAGGGTTGATAATTCCTAAAAAAAAACTGTCAAAGTTTAAAAAAAAAAAAATCAGTGAAATGTCATATTGCATGATACTATCTTTGTTGCTTGTTTTTAAGTTTTAATATTAAAAGTATTCTCATAAAAAATACTTTTAGAATGACTGAAATGTTAAAAAAATCAAAAGTATTGTTAATGTTCATGCAAATATAAAAAATATCTTTCACAAATCTGAAGCATGAAGAAAATTATTTTTTGTAAAATATTTTCTAATCTGTTCTTTTTAAAGTATAAACTCTTATACTTTAAAAGGGTAGATTAGAAAATATGACAGATTAAGGAATATATTAGAAAATATAGGACAGATTAGGAAATATATGAGGCATTTTGTTTTTCAGACAGCACTGAATATTTTATAGCTTAGAAATGGATTTTTTCTGATTTCCATAAAGGATGAGTGGACATCAGTCTTGATTGAACAAGTTACTCCAAAAGGCTCAAATTTCATCTTTGTTCATTTGTGTTACTGCAATGGGAGATGTGTATTGAAATTGGATCTCTTAATGGACATCTTTTTGAAAACTGGCAGCTGCCAGGAAATTTACTCAGTTTCTGTTTATCTTATCAAAAATGTTTGAAGTAGCCTGATTTTATCAAAACTGCATTTATACCAGATTTAGTTATTTATTTTTTAATAACAACTTTATTTATTACTGTGCCTATGCTGTAAAATAAATAACTGCATTGTTTTAACGCCTAACCTTTTTATTAGGTTTACACTTGTGCATTTTAATTATATTTGTTTCAGTTATTATTGGTGTACCTGATTCCTTCATGTAGTTGATTTATTTTTCATAAACATCTTGAAATCATCTGCCATTGCTATAGCAAAAACACTGCTACCTAGCATCAATAATTCAATGTTGATAATTTTATTGCAGAAAAATGTTACATTGGAGTCAAAAAATATATGTGGTGCATTATTTAAGTAAATTTAACACTGATAACATTAAAGTGAAGGTCTCTTTCTGTCCCCACTACCATTTAATTAAATTTTTTTCCTTTTAAGTTTGTTTTTTTTTGTTTTGTTTTTTGTTTTTTGTTTATGATAGAAAAATTTTTATATATCAAGAACAATTTTAGGTAAAAAAAAATTTCCGTAAGATATATATAAAAATGAGGCATTCTACTTAAATACACTAAAAATACACACACACACTCACACAATAAATAAATAAATAAATATATATATATAATTTTAAAAATGTATGAACATGCTCTGTTATAATTAATTTAAAAATTTATATAATTGTAATTTTTATTTTAAAAACATTGCTATTATAGATACTTTAAAACGTTGCTATATTCATAACTAACCTTATTTAGTGTTGTTGTATGTCCCTTATACTGAGGGCTTCAAGAATTTGAAGTTTGTTTTTTTTCTTTTTATGGTAGAGTATACTTGGAGTATTGTCAGTTAATATTTTTCTAAATTGTTAATGTGGACAGAAATGTGTATTTAAATGCTGTGCAATAGAGCTTGTACCTGACACATGTAGTGTAAGTCTCCTTGATAATGTTGTTGTCATGAAACCAGCATATATATATACGCTTTTTTCAGAGATACAATCTCCAAAAGGACATTTAATTTGATATTCAATATTGATCTTTTGCAAAACACTAGTTGACAAAGAATAGTTATTGCAGATGATTAAGTTGGTTGTATTAAATTTAGCATATAATTAGTTTTATTTTATTTTTTTACTGGAATCAGTGGGGGGAGATTATATAATATATAATTGTTTCAGACAGCATTCAAGAAAACTTAAAGAAAATGTACCCTCTGGTGGGATACGTATCTGTCTCCCTTCATAGAAGAAACCACCATCTGATCCAGTGTATTTTAGACCACCCGACCATGGAAAGGCTCACAGCCAAGCAAGGTTCTATTTGCCTTAAAGCACATCTACTCGTTCAGCTTGGCTGTGCAGCTCTCAGTAGCAGAGTAGTATAAAGCATGTCAGATCAGACATTTGTTTATCTTGCAAAGGTGGACACAGGTTCAAATCCTGTCAGAGAGCACAATTTCTTTATTAAATGCACACTGTTTAAAAAATTTTATACTCAAATCTGGGTATCCACTAAAAATAATGTTTTGAAGTAATAAAAAATATATAACTAGAAATTAAACTTTGAGAATACGATGGGCAGTACATGTGACAAATTAAATTATAAGAAAAATAAGAACTACAAAGAAATTGTTGCTATCAGAAACTTTTGGGATACATAATGAAGAAAGAAAGCTTGGGGAATCTAACAGTCCCAGGATGCATACAAAATAAAAGTATCAGAGGGAAATAGTAAACAATCGACTTGCCAAGTTTGTGCAAATCAATGAAAGAAAAAGTTTCATGAAAATAAAGGGGGGTCATAAAGGAGTAAGCATTATTGAGAGTTAATAAAAGACAGGAAGCTGTAGAGAACCATTTTTGTTCACATCCTAAATGGACATGACATGTAAAGAGAGATAATTGAAGTTTACACCTGATCATTATTATAATTTTCTCAAACCTAATCATTTTCTTTGAACAATTATTATTAATGAAGAGATAATTATCATCTCCGAATGTGTCTTACAACTGAATCACTTATATTTCTGTTTCTGAAAGGATTCTTCTAATTTGGTCATTTTCAGTGTTAACAATGTTCATCTGAACTCTCTCTGCTTCTAATTTATCCCTTCCTTTTAACACTCTAAGTTAGCTTCGAATATTTTATGTCCATGTTTCTACAAATAACATATGAAAAAGTATTTAATTCTATACTTGAAGTTTCCACACCACTTGTAACCACCACTTCTGTTTTTCTTATTTAGTAGATAATGTTGAGCCTCAAATTTTCTACTTATCCAATATGTTTACCTCTCACATTTGTTAACATCATCCAGTAATAAATACTTAATACAAGTTTGATTTAAGTATGATCACTTAGTCATACATATGTATTATAACTTTTGTATATTGCTGTTCAAGTAGGTTGCTATAGGTAAAGTATCCATTACCTTTCCAACTTCACATTTCATTGTGAAGTGATCAGCTCAAAAGTTGTTGATTAGCTCCAATCTGTCAAATGAGATAGCAAAATTTCTGTTGATTTTTTTTTCTTTCACCTTTTTTGTTCTCTTAATAAGATGTTATCTGATTTTAAAAATTTATCATATATCATGATTTTAATATCACTGTGACTTACTCGGATTAAATAATTGTTACTTCTTGACATTTTTAAAAGCAAAGATACTGTCTAATGTATGAACTGCAGTCAATTCTGTTAATTGTATACCAAAAAGAGGCTTAGAGACTCTGCAAGTGCAGTAATGTTGATCATTACCAAATTTTAACCAAATTCAGTATATGTTTGCCTTTTATGATATAGAAGTTTTTTCTCGGTAGCGGTAATTGTCCTTCACATAGTAATTTTCAGAATGATATTGAAAGTTAATTTTTGAAAATTTTGTAAAGTCCAGTTTCTTATGATTTCTTTCTTTAATTTTTTAATACAGGCAACATTTACAGTCCTCTAGAAACAGGCCAAATTACATTTGCGATAAAACATCAGTATTTTTTTTTCATTTTAAATTGAGTCAAGACAGACTTTAACCACTTATGCTGGCCTTAAAATCAGTTCAGTTTTGACACCTGGTTTCAGGCTGTACAGAAATTTACTTGTTCAATATTGACACTGCTATTTTGAGGCTATAGACCATTTGTCAATAATTAGGAATTAACTTTAATGTCACCAAACAATTCAATTTACTGTTTGATATTTTTGCTAGGGTTTCTGGTTTAATGAGACCTGTGTCTTTCTGAATGCTGGAGAGAACTGCCACATGTTAACTGGATTTAAAGCAGTCTACCGTATTTGTTTTGGACATGCTGTATTTCACTTTCTACTGTTTCTGTTGACTTATAAAGTATGGAGCAGCAACAGTGTCAGGGCTGGTATACAAAATGGGTAAGTAATGGTAACCAGTTTGATTTCTAAAAATATTCTAATAAAAATGATTTCAAGTTTCAGCATCTGATAATGACAACTTATATTTGTAATTTTTAGTCTATAACTTCTAGTGCACAAATCAATATTTTAAGCATCACAAAAACCTTTACAGATTCAGAGGATATATGTTGAATATAAAATTTGTATATTCACAGTGGAGGTAAACAAGTTAAGTGACATGTTTTACACAACACTATTTAGAATAATTTCAGTAATATATCATAAATATTTCTTACTAAAACATGTTTAATCTGTCTTGTGGTTGAGATCATTGCATGATTCCCACAGAAGTCAGTGTTTTTTGTTTTTGTTTTTCTTTCCATTTCAGTGGTTAATTTTTAAGGGAATTGACCCTTCCCACCCAGAACATTGGCACAACACAGTCTTATGTATATCTTTCTATTTTGTGCTGTGCTTAACTAGCCTTAGTAAATATCGACTGAAACATGTTGGATGATTTTAATAGAAATTCTACTCCCCCTCCAAAAAAAACAAAAAAATGCAATCAAAATAAATACTGCACCATATATTTTGTGTAAGTGAGTCTCTCTAAACACTCAATTTAGACTCACTTTGTGTTAAGTAAGTTTACTTTACAATGGGACTAATTATAGTAAGTATCACACAGTAAGCATTTACTGGTCTGTTTAGTATTATTTACCAGTTTTGTAAAATGGACAACTTTTATAAATTTTGAAGATGACTTATACACCTGGTTAAAATATACACTGGTGCTTAAGGTAATAGATAGCTTAGTTATTTTTTTGTGCACAAATATATATAATATATATATATATATATATATATATATATATATATATATATATATATATCCGATGCGGTGGGAACGAGAGTAATATATAAAATATATAAATTCTAGGACGCTAGGTGGTTGACCTACCCAAACTTTGACCGACGCTTATCATCGGAAGAATGTCCGCACTCCATTCAACATTAACTACCCGACCCACCCAACACCAAACTGCTGCCAACAACAACTATCGTTTCACTTAGATACTATAGGTATATTTTGTTAAGTACATTTTTCTTCTCAAAAAGTGGAAAAAGGAAGTGACGTTTTACATCCGGGCTTGCCTACAAACAGGATCGTTCATAACCATTTCCGACCCTCACCCGTAGATGTGCAGTTAAAATGCACTGAAACCAAGTTGCATCTTTGTTGTGAGTAAAATGGTTTTGTCTATATGATAAAATTATAATAAATATATATATATATATATATATATATATATATATAATTTTTTTTCTTTTTTAGTCATTTCACTCCAAGCAAAGAAATAGTCACTGAGACACAGTGTCACTGAGTATGAGAGAATATGAGAAAAAGAAAACATTAGGAGAGAGAAAAATAAAATAACAGGAATTAAGAATGCAGAAGATAATGATTGACAATGCATTTAAATTTTTGAAGATCAAAGTTGTCTGGAAAGCAAGAAGCTGGAAGGGATTTCCACAACCAAAAAGTGAGAGAGAAGAAACTGTTGTCATAGAACTTACAGCTACATCTAGCCATTTCAACTGTAAAATGATGTGACCTTGCCGCCAATCGAGCACCATACTTAAATGACTGTAGTAAATTATTTACCAATAAAATAAAAACAGTTCATTTTAATTAACATAGTCCATGGACTAATTAATTTACTTAAAATCAAATATGTTTTTCAACATAATCTCCTCCCTTATCAATGTACTTAACCCAACATTTCTCAATCAAAATTTATAATGAAAATTCAGCTTGTAACTGTGTTAGGCCATTAATTTATTGATATATCTTATATATACTGATATTTACCTGATTAATGGTCATGTGTTAAAGATGGAAGACATTCTCTACCAAATATTTTGCTATTTATTGACCTGACTACAGATCAGTGAGAGGACCATGGAAGAGAGACAAAGATTCTAAGCTTAAAGAAGACCTTCAGTTCATGTGGCATAGACTATCATTTGTGGTCAATACAAGCTGTTGACTGTATAATATAGTGACAGTCTTTCAGACTTCTTCCTTATAGTGATAACAGTTACTAGACTTGAGAAACCTGTTTTCTAAAAAAAAAATGTTTTAAAAGAAAGATTTTATAAATTTTAAATGAAATCAGTATTGGCTGCTTGGTCAATGAATGCCAAATGTTTTCTTGTAAGGAAACGGCTAATTACTTGTAGCTATCATGACCAAAAATGTCTGTCCTGTAATGGCCTCATCAGCCACCGACAGACTTGTATCTGAATTGGAATGCCTACTTTGACCTTTGTGAAGTAAAAGCTAACAAATTTGCTACCACTAATGAGCAATACTACCTATTGACAGGTATAACATTGGCAGTCTTTTTTAAGAAAATTTTTTTATTTATTTTTTTTTATATATACTATTGTTCACCACATACAAAGCCCAAAAGCCACTCAAGGTAGAGTGTGAATGAATGAGGTTGTTGTAATAGTGTACAAGGAGTGAGTAAGTGGAGTATATTATAAGTATATGTAGGATAGATAATTCATCTTAGACTGAAGAGGTTAATATCATAGTGATCTGGGAAACATCTTTCTGGAATCTGTTCTCCAATGTAAGAGTGATAGGGGAAGAAGCTGTTTGACTGGAAGTTTGTCCTTACTAAATGAGCATGAGTCATACATATGTGCATAGCTGTGAAGGTCTGGATTGGTGGAACTGAGAAATGTCTAAACATCTGCCATGAAAATAGAATTATTAGCAAGGGGCTAGCAATGTTTTGTCAGTAGGAAAGGGGTTGTCATGTAGAATAACATTTATTCATCACTCACAAAGCTGAATAAACACTTTTGAACTCTGGAAAGTGAGAATTTAGCAGCTCCAGTCCAGATATGGCGGCAGTACTCCATTTTTGATCTGATCTGACTTTTGTAAAGATGGAGCATTACAAAAGAAGGCAGATTATTTCTGGAGTGCTACAATGAACTGACCATTTTTCCAGCATCTTTAGAAATGGATTATATATATATATATATATATATATATATATATATATAGAGAGAGAGAGAGAGAGAGATCCACTTGAGGTGTAGAGTGAGCTTTAGTTGCAATAGATGTTCCAGACAAGTAGCTTCCTTGAAAAATATAACCATTCATTATGATTGGAGAAAGCTTGGGGTCTGCTCTGTGATAATGAAATGTTTCTAGCTTGGTTTTGGAGGTATTGAATGTTACAAGCTTCCTTTCCCATTAAGCTGTGAGAGCTAGATCAGATGACAGGTTCTGGTTATTGAGATATTTGGAGGTGCATTGTAGCCTGCATGTATATTTAATAAAGATCTGAGAATGTTCTTTGCCAGATTATTAATATAAAGCCAAAAGAGGGTAGGACTGAAGAGAGAGCCTTGGAGGTGTCTGCATTTACCTCATTGTCTTCAAAAGAATGGCTATTAACAATGTTCTTCATGGATCTACCTAACTTGATAACTGAGAAGACTCTTCCAGAGATGCTATAGCTGGAGAGTTTTCTGTTGAGGTGATTGACAATGTTCATATTGATGATAACCTCAAAATGTTTGCTGATGACACTAAGGAGGCTGGTGGTGTGTTATTGTCATGGGAATGAGTGCTCAGCTAGCATCTTTGTAAACTAGACTCCCAGATGACATATTCTATAGATTTCAGAAACAGTACTCCTTCAGGCAACAGTTAAACAATTTTGCCAAGATTGGGGACAGTTCTGGACTAAGGTTCTTAAAAACAACCGCAGGAATGTTATCTAAACCAGTAGCTTTCATAGTTGAGACATTTTATAAGTCTGGAAACTTCCCAAAATGAGATAGAGCTATCACAGTTTGTGCTCCATGATAGGAGGAAAGTCAGATAGGGGATGGCTTTTGTCTTCTAAGTTCATTACAAATAGCTTAGCTTTATCTGCCAAGGATGAGATAACTTTGAATACAAACAAAAAAGCTATTTGACATTTGGACTGATATTTCATTTCTTATTTTGACATTTGTAATTATACCACTCTGTTCATGAACATTTTAAAATATAAATAAATTTGTAGAATTGTTTCATCTTTTTTTTTACACAATCTTATTCTCCTACAAAATTAATGTGTTATTGAACTAGTCTATAGTTAATTTCGGTTAATTCAGCAAAATACTTAATCCAATATCTTTGGAACTTGGAGTGAGAGAAAATTTGTTTGTTGAGCGGCATATCAACTCCTTATGGGTCATTTAATACTGAAATTTAATTTTCTTAGTAGGATTAGTAAATTCAATTCAAAAATGTATTGCTGATATTTTTACTATAAAAATGTATTTTTATGATTTCATAGTGTTTTGACCCTGGTTTGGCAAGGATTAATTGTTTGCCCATTGTTGGGACCCTAACAGGTGCTACCACCCTAGATCTGCAATTAAGAGGTGGTTCCACACTCCTCAAAATGTCCTGATCAGAGACCTTGCTACCAGATGTAGTTTATCTTCATATCCAACGCAGAAAATCAGCAGTTCATTTCCATACCAAATATTCATCATGAAGAAATGAAATTAGGAAATATTACTCAAAAGAGATCCTTGAATTATAAAGATTCTATATTTCTTAAATATATATAAAAAAAAAAGAAAGACAAATCCTTGTTACCACTGTCCCATAATCATTGTTAAATTTCATTATACATTTCATGTACTAAATGTACCTATTCTTGGTCAGAGTTCTTTTTTTTTTCTTTTTTTTTTTTTGACTGTTTTAAATTAAATTAAAAAAACATTCCCATTATTGCAGGTTATGGTTTTATAAATTTCTGGTCCTTTGCTTTTTCTGTGGTGGTGCTTTCTTCTTACCCGATAAATTCAATCTATGTAAGTAACTCATTTCTATTTTATTTTTTTTTCTAATTGCTGTTATTAAATTATCTTTAGCATCATAAATTTAATGTAAATTTATTCATCAAAATGAATTGTATACTGTACAAGTAAAACAGAACGAGGAACAAAGAAATAGACCCCAAGCCAGCCTTGTCTTATTAAGAGGTTTTTAGAGGTAGCATTTGATATTAGTGAGGACCATCCTTTTTCAAACTTTGTGGACAGGTACTACAGAATCACAAACCAAAAACTGTACCAAATAAAAGAAACCACATTATTTAAAGACTTTCAACACCAGCAATAACTAAAATGGATAGCACATGTAACTTAAACAGAAAATAATGGCATAATCAAAATGTAAAAAGGTTTTGAAGGAAACCCTCATCAATACTGGAAAGAGTAATAACAGTTAGTGGACCCGAGAGAAATTTATTTTCCTAAGAGAAAGTTTTTATAAATTTTGGCTGAAAGTAGTACTGGCTGTTTGGTCAATGAATGCTGAATGTTTCCTTGTAAGGAAACTGCTAATATTACCAATAACATTTAATCTAATAATGAATAAATAAGAAAGCTTAGGTTATGCTTTTCTCATCCAGTCATTGTTCACTCATCCATTTTTGTTTAACTCTTAAAACACTACTGGTTTTCTTCACCAGTCCAAGAAAGCCTAACCTCAGAACATTATTGAAAATTTCTGAAAATGTATATGCATTGGTGCATAGTTAATTATTGTGATAAATTTATTTAATTTGTTATATATCTGTCTAATTATTAAATCTTTCACCACTTATTGATAGCTGAATGTAATTATTGATCTCATGATACTGATTTTAAGACCTTGCCCCCTTTGTGAATATTGATGAATCAAAAGTAATACAAACATTAATTTGTGAAAAAAAACTTCTTTCATAGTTGTTCCTGTTCACGTTATTTCTCTCAATTATCACTATTTCAAAAAGTACACATTGCTACTGCTGCTATTATTATTATTATTATTATTATTATTATCTAATAGTAGTAATAGCAGAAGTAGCAGATGCCTCACACATATGTAGTATTAGTAGTAATCATTACTGAGTTTTCACACAAGCAGTACATTCTGTCTTCTAAACGTAGATTATAAAAAGACAGAATTGCCGAGCTACAAATTAAGATGTCAAAATCAAGCAAATATAAGAGGTAGTTAAATATCTTTGGAAGGGTTTTAACTTATGACAGAAAATGTGATACCAAAATCTGAAGGTTCATTGAAATAGCAAAAGATATCTTCCAAAAGCTAAACAAAGTATTAAGAAACAGAAAAATTAGAAACAAAGAAAAGAATGCTCAACTGCTATGTAATATAAATCCTGTTATATGTCAGTGAATATTGAACAATGTCTGTACAGATGAAGACAGATTTGAGATAATAGAGATATGGTTATACAGTAGGATGCTGAGAATACCATGGACAGAGCATATGAGCAATGAGGAATTTTAAAGGAAAATAGAAACAAAATGAACACTTATGCTTAAAATAAGAAAGGGATAGTTGAAATATTTGGGACGGATAAAAAGCTTCTGTAAATGGATTGCCAAGCAGGGAATGGGAAGGATAGTTAAAAAAAAAGAAAACCTTGCTTAAAGCTACAAAGGATAGGAAGTTGCAGAGAGCCATAATCGCCCACATTTGAAGAGATATATGGTACATAAAGAAGTATCTGGTGGTTTTCATTGGAAGTCAAGTGACAGCAAATCTTTGCAATACTTTATCAATCTGCTGATTTTAGTAATGTTGTTATTTGGATAGTTAGAATCCTTCCAAAAGGCTGTTCCTAACATGCCAGTATTGATAGATACAATTGTCTTTTTTATAGTGATTTTTCTAAACACAGCTTAGATGTGGCGTAAAACTGAAAGTATGGAGCACCCAGTAAAGATCAAACTATTCAGTTGTAATTGCTTGAGCAAGATAAGCACCATGTTGAAGTGACTTTCTAAGTGTAACTTAGATGTGGCACAAGGTCAAAAGTATTAAGCACTCAATGAGGATTGAACTCACTACTCATTTGTAATTAAACTAGCAAGACAAGTTTGTTAACCATGACATCATGTCAAAGTGCCCCAATTGGTATATTTATATTCAGCAAATATTTGTACATTTCTAACTCCTCATCCACTATCTGAAAACCTTTTTCTTGTTCACTAATGATTCTGGTTTTGCTTGTATGATTTATTTGAAAAAGCAAAATCCCAGAGAATTTTACCTCTTTTTATTTATTTATTTTAATTCTTTTGTTTGTTTGCATGTACTGTAGTTTTGCTTAGACAGATTTCAGTTGTTAACACATTTACTTGTGACTCACTTTTCCTATTCAGCCATCTTGTTTTTCAATTACTGGGTGAATTTGTTACATTCAGTTATTAGATAATTGATGGTTTCATCATATTTTTTTTTTTGTTTTGCACAGGTTGCATTTACTATTTGCTGTATCATGTCTATCTTATCCTTATTATCATCATTAATTTTTTTTATCATTATCTCTTTTCCTACTTCTAAATCAGATCATACTCAAGTTATTAGCGTTCTAGCTGCTTTCTCAGAGTCTGCTTCTTCTATAAACTTCTGTATAAAATAATTAATAAAAATGCAATGAAAATTTATAGTCTATTATATACATATGACCAAAAAGAACAAAAAGAAAATATTTAAGGACATAGCTATCCTGTCTTTAATATTGAAATACAATTAATACACTTGTACAGTTTAATTCCTGTTTTTTGTTTTTTTATTTTTTAGACTGGATGTATGTTGGTATGATTGGTGGATTCATTTTCATTCTTCTTCAATTGATACTTTTGGTTGACTTTACACATTATTGGAATGCAAAAATGTATGTATTTTCACTTTCTTCTATAAATTCTAAATGTTTGGGTAAAGTTTCATTTGCTAGATTGATTTTGCATATTCCAGTTGTCTCAAAAAACATTCTCTAATGTTTTAAACTGCACATCACAAAACAAGGTTTTCTATCTCAGTTTCTCATAGTATATTCTAAAAAATTAAAATCAGTTATATTTTAGTAGATAATGAATTTTTTTTTTTAAATCTTTTTGAGTCAAAAGAATATAATTCTACAAAGTAAAATATTGGCATAAATGATTTTGGAAATGAACAACTTTATCAAAATAAAAATAACATCAAGTGACAAATTATTTCTTTTAATGAAATGAATATTCTAAAAAAGCATTTTCTATTTTGTTTTGCTTATATTTAAGGGTCTTAAACAAGGAGGGTGAAACAAGCAAATGTGGACTTGCTGGTAAGTTGAAAAAAATCATTGGATTTAGATTTTTAATATTTTTATTTGAAACCAACTTTCACTTATTGTTCAATATGTCTGTATACAAAGAGATGGTGAAATGTTCCTAGCCTAACCAAGAAAAGATTTAAAATAAATTCTGATGTTTAGACATTTGGGTAGATTTTTTAAAAATTGGATCAGGCCAAGAACTTTTCAGCACCATCATACCAGGAATGCATAAATTTTTTTTTAGTTTGTTTCAATTGATTAAGTGAACAGTAAATTCAAATTTGAGAAAGTATAAAATTCATCTGGTAAATATCCAGTCATTTTGATTATTTCAAGAGTCAGTTGTGAAACTTTAATGTAACATGTTAAAGGGGACATCATTGTACATATGTGAACACGCCCACATGAGGTTACTCAGTTGACAGTGAGATACCACTCAAGTAATGTGTAACTGTTGTAACACTGTGGTAGGAACAAGCTTATTCTGATCACTGGTTCAGGGACATTCTAGACAGGAGACTTCTGTACTTCTGTTAAGTTTAGATAAGATCTGAAAGCTGAAACATCACAAACTTGCATTTAAATTTTTGAAGATCTAAGTTGACAAGGAAGCTAGAAATCAGAAGAGAGTTGTACAAACAAGAAGTGTTACAGAAGAAACTGTTAGTATAGAACTTATGGTTACATCTAGCAGCCAACTGTAAAATGTTGAGACCTTGCTGCCAATTTAGTACTGAGCTTAAATTCATAAAGTCTAGGTGCCATAGAGGAAATTCATCAGAACAATTACTGTTGTGGTAAACCCTCCTACATTAGAATGAACTCTTCCTCCTGTCACAAATACAAACTGCGAGAGTCGGTTGAGCGGCGGTTTTGGGCAGTAGTAGACGCAATGCTAATCTACTGTTCGGATGTACACTACTAGCCACTTATTACTAACACTATTGTTTTGTATATATCTTCAATATACTTGTTCAACCTACCATCGTTTTCTGTGTCTTTCTTTCTGGCCCTTAAACAGGCCACAACAACTTGGCAACGAGGATTCGCACTTTACGGGCACTCAAAAAATTTGCCGTTGCCAGTGTCCACAACAACTTGGTGATGAAGATTTACGAGGATTTGCGAGGATTTTTTTGTGTGGACCACTGTGATTAAAAGGAACTCTCTCAAAATGTGGAAAATCGAGTTTTTCGTAAAAGACACACTTATCATGGAGGATTTCAAAAGTATTTTATTAGAACTTGTAAAATACCAGAATGAACAGCAACTACAACTCCAAGAAAGAATGGAAGAGAAGTGGCAAAAACACTTGCTCTCTCAACAGGAAAAAATGGAAAATTTAATACTGCAAACCCAGAAAGAAAATCGAGAGAGACCACTTGAATTTCAAAAGCAAGTGTTAGAATTGACAAACCGTAGTAATCCCATCGAAAACAAATTTTCTTTTTTGCAAAACACCATTTGGAGTGTGCGATAGAGAATTTTTCATACAATCCCAAGGAAAAACCTTTGTGTCATACTTTAGGAGGTATGAGGACTTGTATACTTCAGATTATGCGAATTGGAGTGACTCAAAAAAAATTTGTCTTCTTCTGAGGAAACTTGGCACAACTGAGCACACAAAATTTGTTAACTACATTCTGCCCCATAAGACTAGTGAATTGACATTCACCGAAGCAGTGGAATTACTAACAGAGCTCTTCAGCCCAAAGACTCTTTTTCATAAGAAATGGAAATGTCTTAATCTAACTAGGAAAGAATGGGAAGACTACACCAGTTTTGCGTCAGTTGTAAACAAGCACTGCGATGATTTTAGACTGGCGAAGCTAAGTGCAAATAACTTCAAATACTTGATATTTGTGCAAGGACTAGTTTCAACAAAAGATGCAGAAAAGGCGAAGAATACTAAACAAATTGGAGAATGAGTCGAATTTAACTCTACAGCAGATCGCTGAAGAATGTCAGAGGTACGTCAGTTTAAAGCAGGATTCTATTAGGTCATTCCATAAGTTCTGTCCGAATTTTAACTTTTTGTTAAAATGAACAAAATTTAAAGAGTATTTTATAATGTCTAATGGAACTGAACATTATTTTTATGTTTAGATGAATTTAAACTGATCAAATTTTATTTCAGAGAACAATAAAATTAAATTTTGTTTGATTAAAACCTTGCTAACATGGAAGTACCCAAGAATCATTTGAGGCACATAATGCTTTGAGTTCAAGAAAGGAAACTCAGCAGCCGAAGCAGCTAGAAACATTCATTCAGTTTATGGAGAGGAATGTGTGAATGAAAGAACTTGCAGAAGATGATTTGCAAAATTCAGAGGTGGAGATTTCACCCTTGAAGATGAAGATCGAACCGGATGTCCAGTTGAGTTTGATGAAAAGCTTCTTGAAGCAGCCCTTGAAGAAAATCCTGCTTTATCAGTTGAGGAATTGGCAGTGGTTCTCAGTTCAAACCATACAACTGTTCATCGTCATTTTCAACAACTTGGAAAAGTTCCTAAACTTGGAAAATGGGTGCCTCATGAATTGTCTGAAAACAACCTCAAATCCCGAGTTGACATCTGCTCTTCTCTCCATTCTCGCCAACTTGTTTCACCTTTTTTGGATAGACCTTGTGACTGGCGAGGAAAAATGGATCTTTTATCGAAATGTTAAGCATCATAGACAGTGGCTTGGTAAAGAGGAAGGACCCCAGCCACAGTCGAGAAAGGAACTTCATGGGCAAAAGGTTCTTCTTTCAATCTGGTGGATTGCCAAGGAATAATCCACTTTGAATTCTTACCACCTAATGCAACAATTAATGCTCAAATATACTGTCAGCAATTAGAGCATTTGAACCAAGCTTTGAGGAAAAAAAGACCTACTCTGGTGAATCGAAAACGAGTGATGTTTCATCAGGACAATGCGCGACCACACACAGCAAGAATCACGTCACAAAAGATCAAAGAACTTGGTTGGGAGAAAATTCCTCATCCACCTTATTTTCCCGACCTTGCTCCTTCAGACTACCGTTTGTTTATGAGTGGAGGAAGAGTTCATTCTACTGTAGGAGGGTTTACCACAACACCCCCACTCCTAAAATTTTAACTCCGCAGGAGTCTGAAGAAATAATTTTTGTTTTTGTTTTTTTTTTTCCACACACACACACCTGTAAAAAAAAGAAAGTTTACCAACTTTTTATTGGTTTTTCCTCCACTTGACTTGGATGCTCTCAAGGGGATATCTTTGAGTCACTGTGGTTGATATTTAAAACCACAAGAATGGAATGTCTCTTTATTTCCTGTATCAGATTAGATATTGCCATGATGATATATCTGAAAGATAAATCAATTTGGTGCATGTTACATGATGTTTTCCATTTTTCTCACCACTAAATGTGTGTTCTCAAATACCTGGTGCACCCTGTCTGTGTATACATATCTAATATAAGTATCACTTTTTAACTGCTAGTGGTAATAAAACAGTGCTTGATGTATAAAAAAGGGCTAAAATTTATACTAATAATATACATTTTTTTTTTCCACACAGTAGCATAACTTTGCATTACGTGTGTGTGTGTATGTATATATGTATGCATGCATACATACATACATGTATGTGATGTATCAACCTGCCAAGGAATTTAGTATTTAGAGTCCTCAATTCATGTTGATGGTAGTTGACTTGGGGTAGTAGACAAATTTGTATACCTTGGTAGCACCCTCAAGCACCATTGTTCTCTTGATGATGAAATAGCATTATGGATTAAAAAGGCCTCTGATGCATTTGCAGCACTCAATGTCCATGTCTGGAGTCAGAAGGGCATAAAAAAAGCAGACAAAAATGAAAATATATAATGTCTGCGTTATGTCATCCCTGTTCTATTCATGTGAGACATGGGTAGTCTATCACAGACATCTGAAGATACTGGAACATTTTCATCAATGCTGCCTTTGGTCTGTGCTTGAAATCCACTGGATGTCTCACACCCTTTACACTGTTGTTCTACAGAGGGCCAATTCACTCTCCATGGAAGCACTTATACACAAGCACAGATTGCGACGGACAGGCCATGTTGTCCATATGGCAGATGACAGAATTCCAGAACAAATAAAGCATGGAGAATTGGAAATGGTGGGAAAACTGCAGGACAAGCCTAAACTTTGTTACAAAGATTGCCTTAAAGCATTACTATACAAATGCAATATTGGTCTGGATAACTGGGAGACTATAGCTGAAGACTGGGTTTCATAGAGAACTGGTATTGCTGATGGCATCAAGATCTTCTATGAAGCATCATAAAAATATGAAGAGCTACAGAGAGGGGTTCAGAAGAGATCCCTGAATTGTCATGAGGTGCCAACCTGGTCATGCGTCCAATGCAATCGGATACATCTGTCCAGGTTGGGTCTGCTCAGTCACCAGTGGTCACACCAACAGTCTATTGTATATGACAATTTTGTAATGGCATGCTTTGAATGCCCGACCTGCACTAGGTATATGAAAGGACACATTGGATGTGATGATGATCAAAGCCTCCTTTCACCACCTGAAGATGATTTGATATGCCACATATGTGACAAGAAATGCAGATCAATGGCTGGCTTTATGAGCCACTGTCATTCACACAACTGATGAATGCGGTGTTGTGGCAAGTGGTAGGAGTTTAAATGAAGAGCTTGACATGTCAGTGATGGTCATACTCTCTTTGCAAGTTGACAGCCACCATGTATGTATTCATACATAATTACATGCATACATACATGTATTCATTCATACATACATGTGTGTGTGAATGAATGAATGAGTGAATACACCAATACTGCAGCAACATAGGACATAACTTTAATTTCACCAATGCCAGATTTATCAAAAAAAATCATAACCCTTTAAAGAGAAAATAATGTGAATATATTTATAGCAAAGTCTGTCTATATTTCTGAAATGAGGTATTATGTACAGTATTTACATTAGTCGGACTATTGTCCTCATCTTTGTCGCCATTTTTGTCACAACGTTTCGGCCGGTGTACGCTCCGGCCTTCTTCAGGTGGTTGGAATTTCGAACCGAACCCTTTATTTCGATCACTGGGGTAGACTGTTCTAGTTCCACGAGCCATGTTTGATGGATGTCAGTTATCAGTTATCTCCTGCTAATTTTCCCTCTGAAACTAGAACAGTCTACCCCAGTGATCGAAATAAAGGGTTCGGTTTGAAATTCCAACCACCTGAAGAAGGCCGGAGTATACAACGGCCGAAATGTTGTGACCAAAATGGCGACAAGGATGAGGACAATAGTCCGACTAATGTAAATACTGTATATTTATAGCAATATTACCAACTATTAACACAATTAAAATCTACATTACATCACCATTTTTCTACAGATACATTATTCATGAATCTAACTTATCTCTTCCAAATACATAAAAATCAATATATATATATAAAATATGCACAAGATATACTTTAATGAAAAATCTAACCAAAGAAAAGTTTTCAAAATATCCTACAGCATCTCACTAACTTTTACAAACTTTAGCATCCATTCCTTATTTGAATATTACCTGTTACTTCATTACAAGTGACACGTATCTAACCAGTAAGAAATGGCCAAACACAACATGCCATTAATCTGCATCACTTTGCTTTTTATCAATTTTATTATTTCGATCTCTGAAGTTTTAATGAAGTGAAACCTGTTAGAATAAGATCTGTTTTCCTACTTGTTCTTTATTGTATCATTTTGTTGGCTTCCTAACCATACTCTATGTATGTATGTATGTATGTATGTATGTATGTATGTATACATACATACATACATACATACATGTATGTATGTATGTTATATTCCGTGCTAATAGGAATATATACTTGAAAACGTAGTGGATAAAATAAGTAAAGATTTATTGTAAAAACCAGTACAATAAGAATAACAGTACAGTTATGCACAAGGTTGTCGCAAGTCAATCCAGTAGTGAGTGCTACTATTGGAAGGTTGGTAGTTCTCGCATAAGTCTGAGTCGTACTCAACAGATCCCAGCTAGAATCTGTAGTTCATTGACTTACAGATACTTATAGGTAGTTACTACCTATAATGTAGTCACTCATAGGGGTGACAGGTTATTCAATTACATCAGTAAACGTGTATGTATGTATACATGTATGCATGCATACATGTATGTATTCATACATACATACATGTATGAATACATACATACATTTACTGTCCATATATATGGATATCTTGTTTTGTTCTTTTTATTTCTGCTTGGTTATTGCTTACCATGTTTCCAATTAGTCTATACTACTCAGCTGAATCATTTTAATAAGTATAACGAAAATGAGATCATTAGTCCAAATGTAAATAATAATTCCTCATCTCCAAAACTGAGACAGAATCCAACCTGCACATTATTCAGAATGTTTATTTAATAAAATAGTTTTCTTTTGTTCATGAAAACTTCTTTAATAATTTACTGTGTTTTCTGTCTATGTCTGTAATGTTGTCTTTTTCCTTTCGTTCCTAGGCTCATGGATATGCAGCACATTTTTTTACATCTTGGCACTCACTGGCATCATTATTTTATTCATGATGTACACTCGCATCAATGGCTGTTTTGTAAACAAAATTTTTATAGGACTCAATACAGGACTTTGTGTTCTTCTGTCTTTTCTTACCTTAGCTCCCTGCACCACCAACCGTAAGTATACTTGCTCCTCCTCCTCCTCTTCACGTCTGACATTTCTTTTTGCATAAATTTAAGCCTTGAAGGTTGAAACTAATTTACAAATAACCAATATTTGATAACAAAGAATACTCAAGTAATACTCAACAGTTGATAGACACCATTTATTGATACATTGAGGAATCAATTTTAACAGATGGCTATTGAAATGTTTTAAAATATTTCTTCACATCATTGTCAGAATTGGGGTTTTTTCTAAGTGATTAATTTTAATTATTTAGAAGTTATAAAATTTAAGAAAAATGTTTTTTAAGTAAGCACAGAATAATAAATAATAATGAAAACTTATTCATTACCTACTAGCCTGTTATTTTTAATTGACCTTTAGCCTTTAAATTTTTTAAGTATGATTGAATTTATGAACTAACCAATGAAAATTGTACTTTCAGAATAAAATACTGCCTCTCTATTTTATTTTTATTATAATAGTTTAAAAGTACTAATTTTTTGGTTTTTGTTCCCAAGCAAAGTTAAATTGGAGATGATCTTTTTATTATCTTAACAGTTTAATGGCTGCACATAAAAGAACCATTTTATAAAGTTGAAAATATCTTTAATTTTTCCTTCATTTCTTGGAAAATTTATTAAAATTATTAATAAAATCATACTTCTGTTTTTTATTTTTCCAGGTAATCCCAATGCAAATATGTTGCAGTCTTCTGTTATATCCCTCTATGTTGTGTTCCTTAATTGGTCAGCTTTAGCTAGTGAACCTCCTCTTGATGGTAAGTCATGTTATATATCTTCATTAATAATTAGTGTTAATTCCAATCACTGTGGGAATGACTAGAAAGACATCCCCTCCCAAAATTTATAGACAAAACATACAGATGCATGCTGGGATTTCTTCCTCGCCAATAAGGTAGGCTACATCTCATTCTCATCTGCCATATTCTTGTTCTTTCTTGTTTTGAAGTTAGAATGATACAGTCACTTGACTGTATCCCTTTTGTGTGTTAACACCATTCTTAGTTTTTACTTTTTGCTTCATTACTGTTACTTTGCATACTTTTGTTGTGCATATACTGTTTGCTTAATATTATTTTTGCCTTGTTCTTTTTTGTTGTTGTGTGTTGCAAACTTTGTCAATTCTGTTTATTGGACATTTCTGCCAATTACATTAAACCATTACCAATTACCCTAAAATTAAAGATATAATACCTCTCAGTAATAGATTCATTTCTTCCTGACCACTGACAATCCCTTTTTTCTATGTGCAATATGCAGATTGGTGCTGAAGCTTGCAGAAACCAAAAAAATGCAAAATACATTGTTTAATCAACTTTTTTTTACCCTAACCAACAGAAATATTTACTGTATTTGATGGCGTATAATATTCACCTTTTTATTTAAATAAATACATAAAAAAACTCAAATATCTCCCGAGTCCTAGATGCAATATTTAGATATCTAACAGGCTAATGTTTACCCAGACACCATGAATGACTAATACTTGTACCTAGCTTAATACTATATTAAATGTAAATAAATGGGTTGCTAAGATACTATCAAATATAGTTTGTTAGTGCAGAAAAAGACTAAAACTTGGGAATGGTAGAATAGCAATGAAGTCAATGAGTTGGGTTAAAAACCCATAAATGCCAAAACCCAGTTGATGTACAATAGTCAAGTATCATCAGCACTAATACATTAGCATATTCTAGATTAGTTTTTCATTTTTTTTTTTTTTGTTCTGATTTTTTTTTTGATGATGCTCACTCTGTAAAAGGCCCAGGAAGCATTTGAGGTAAAAGGTTACGGAGTAAGAGGTATAATTTATGGGGATTTGTGGAGAGGATAACGGTTAACCCTAGACTTGAACAGGTTAAGATTGTAGTGATCAAGGAAGCATCATCTTGGGAGTCAGTTCCACAAATGAGGGTGGTTTGCGACAATATGTGTGGCATGGCAGGTCTTATCTGTGAAGGTTAGAACTGGTGAAACCAAAGAATGTAGTTCATCTGAACACTTTCCATGGAAATGTTGATAGACCAATGAGAGGCTTGCTACATTTCGACTGTGGGGAAGGTATTGTAGGGTGGAAAATAATCCACAAATATGTGGAGATGCTTTTGGACTCTATTGAAACTGGAAAGTGAATACTGGCAGCAGTACTCCATTTTTGGCCTGATCTGGCTCTTGTAAAGATAGGGGATAGCAAGAGGGGTCAGGTACTTACTGGAGCAGTATAGGGAACTGACCATTTTCCCAGTATCTTTAGCAATGGATCATATGTATGAGTTCTACTTGAGACCTGGTTAGTTGAGTCCCAATAGGAGATCATAGGGTATGAGAGAACACCCATTCATCGTGATAGATGAAGACTGAGGTATTTTTGTGCACACACACACACTCCTGAGCAAAGGAGTAGATATTAACTGGAGAAAAATATGAGTGGTTAATAGGGTTGGAACCTGATGTGAAAAAGTTTGGGTTAAAAACTTGAACCTATAAAATACTTCTGAGAAAATCATCAAGAGATTTGAACCTAAAATAAACTAAGATTCAGTAAAATAACTGAGACACCTCTCCTGGATCCACAAACCCAAGGAAGTTATGATGACATGATTAATGTCTTGCCAAAATTCTACAAAATCAAGATGGATTTAAGGAATGTCAAATTGTGCACAGAAAGCTTACCAAAATGTCTGGTCTTGGGTATTTTAAAAGTATAGGTCACAGGCAGTGCTAATGGGAAATACTTTTACAAAGAGGGTCTTTGTGCAAATACCTAATTAATCAAGGTTGCTGTGGAATCATTGCCCTTATAAGCAGAGACAGAGACAGGAGAGAGCAGACGCAATTGAGACAGAAGTCTGAGAATATTCAGGGATACAGACAACAGGCAGAGAGACATGGAGAGTCGTGCTTGGCAGCTCAGGGATATTGCTGCTGTCCTTCTTCACCAAATTTTCTAGCAGCAGCAAAGTTGGCAACCTACCCGTATTTCACCTATTAGATATCTCTCGGTGCCTCAAGGGAATAACAGAACTTACTGAAGTTGAACTGCATGAGTGTGATGTCTGCAGCTTTTATATTTTCTCACCATTAATAAATTGTTGATAACTTCATTAACAGTATCTTTCTGTTAGAGAATTCCTGACTTTCGGGAAAGTTGCCTGAAATAATGAAGTTGCTGAGATCAATATATCACCTATTGAGGTGAATGTTGCACCCCAGTAGGTATGCAATCTAAAAGAGCATTTTCACTAGACCACACATGATAGTGGAGGATACAAATGACTGGATGACCACACCAAATTGACGCATTCTTCACTGAACTGTGATACTGGGGATTATGATTACTGGTTAAAATTTATGTCTGGCACATACAGTGATTGGGGGAACAGCCACTCCCATGTCATATTTGTTAACATTTTGACAAGAGAAATTTTCAGCACCCCTTGTGAGTGAGAGCGAAATATATAAAACCTGCTCTATTTAGTTATTTGGTACACATGTTTGAGTAGGCATCTTTTTTGTTTTTTTATTTTAAACAATGAAATCAATATCTACCATCTTAAGATCAAAATTGTGGTTGAATTTATTTCTGTGTATGACTAGTGCATTTGATAAATTATTATGTATAAGGTCCCGTTTTGTTCATAGATCCATCCCCCCCCCCCTCCAAGTTTCTCCAATGTATTGTTAGGAACAATTTTGGCAATTTATTTTATATCTGCCTGCTTTTGAATTATTATTGTTATGGGTATGTGCCATATTTTCTTTAGTAGTAAAGGAATAAAAAAAAGTAAAAAAAGTAGTAAAACAATAAAAAAACATTTAAAAAGAAAATTGTTAATTACTTGTATGTATGTATGTATGTATGTATGTATGTATATATATAGAGAGAAAGAAAGAGATAAGAAGGAAAACTATTCTTAGCTAACATGTTTTGTCTTCCGAGGGACTTTATCAAGGCAATATAGGTTTATTTTCTTGCATGTGTTTATATACAAAAACCATTATGGATATGATCAGAACTGAAAATACCCATACCAATAATAATTCAAAAACAGGCATATATAAAATAAATTGCCAAAACAGTTCCTCACAAAAGGGAGCTTTATACATAATTTATCAAATTCACTAGTCATACACAGAGATAAATTTGACCACAATTTTGATCTTAAAAATCAGAGAGAGAACTTTCTATCTATTCATCCATCAAAAGAGAAAGTAATTTACTCAAGAGTCTCTCCATTGAATCTTATCAAAATATAAATCTACACTCCTGTTTTTTCCCAATCTCACCTTTCCTGAAAGAATTACTACTTTTCCAAACCATCATATTTGACCACAAATATGTTGAAAAATCAAAATAAAATGGTTAAATCCATCACATGTTTTTGAAGATGTACAGCACATGCATCCATAACAATCTAATCAATATTCAACTAAAAAAAACAAAACATTTCTTGAATATTACTCGCTCACTTTTTGCCAGACTTTCAATTATGACACTTTGTGGCCTTACATGTTTTGACTGACTTTTCAACTACTTGACGAACCAAACATTCATGAACATTCTCAAATTTAAAAGCCTCGATAAACCAATGACATCCTTGCTTTTGTATATAAATACGTGCAACAAAATAAAATCCTACATTGCCATAAGTCCCACAGAGGACAAAATGTGTTGGCTCAGAATAGTTTTTCTTCCTGTCTCTTTTTATTCATATATATATATATATATATATATATATATATATATATATATAAACTGCACTAACTTTTTATAGATACTAAATTATTCCCAATCTCATTTTGAGTAAAACCCATTATATAGAACAAAGTGTAAAACATTGATTAAAATATAACAAAACAAGAAAAGGAAAACTTTATCTAATGTAGAAAGTTAGTGTAAAATATTTTCTTTTGAGCTACTGGATAAATATGAGCATTAACACATTGACTGTCAACTATACAGACTGAGTTCTCATGCTTGACATTTTCTGATACATTTTCATCTGTGATCACCAACAACAAGTTTATTTGCAGTGATACTTTTATTATGAAAACAATGTTGAGATTTCATTTGAACCTGTAAATCAACTCATAAAATGTTTTCTTGTCTAAGTTGGCTCTTATGAAGTTGGGGCTTGAAGTCAGATTTTGTAATTGACCTCTGACAGTCGACATGTTAAAATATGTTCTAATTTTAGAAAACAGGCTCCACTTAAAAATATACTAATTCCATTAAACATTTCTGAAAGAAGACAAATTTGGCCACCAGTTTAAAAGAAAAAAAAATAGAAAAAAGTTGTATAGTACAGTAATTATACTGGAGTTCGGTAAATTTTTGTTTATTTACATTTAAAATTGATTTGCATTTTAGTTAACTTTCAAGTTGGAAAAAGTGTTTCAATCCATTTCTTTATGAAACTTTTGCATTTGGCAGTTACCCATCTAAGTAATGACCAACTTAGACAATCAGATGAGAACCTATGCTTTCATCATGACTTGAGTATTAGCCAATATTTTATACCTTTTAATATAAATCTTTTGAAATGTCTGTCAGTGATTGTGTTGAAAACAAAAATAGGGTATAAATTTTTCACCAATTTTACAAAAGAAATTTTTTTTGTTTAATAATTTGATGTTATTTATGTAAAAAAGAAAAAATATCAAAAATTTATGGCAAACCATATTTTTATAGAATCAAATGCATAAAGCCTTCATTAGGAATTTTAAAGTGATAAACTATTGAAATTTGTTCAAATGATGTCTTGTTTTCATTCCTAACTTCTCTTTTTCTTTTTTTTTCTTTATTGCTTACTGACAAAATTGGCTGAGTTTAACAATAGGATGAATAATCTTTACTGCATTACAATTTACTCATCTGTCATTAATGGCAACCATATTGGTTGTCTTATGCTAAAATTTAAAAAAATAAAATGATCACACTTTTATAACTTCTGCAAAGGAAATTTTTACATGATAGAAAGATAAAGTTTCATTAGCTGCCTCCCATCTCATAATGATCAGCAAGCTTGTCTAATAAACCAGTTTACTACTATAGTAGGTTTGATTATTATAGGGTGCCCCTATTCTGTGACCTTATGTGTGACAAAGCTATGCTCAATAAAAAATCATAGCAATGATTTGTTTTTTTTTTTTAAAACCTTTATAAATATATGAAAATCAAGTACATTTTATTAAAATAGTGTGTGGTGTTAAATGTATAGAAAACATTTGTCTTTGTTTTTTTTTTGTCAGCTTATATTATCAAATTCAAAGCTCCCCCAATGCAATAAAAACAATTGATAAGATTTACAAAGGTGTAAACTTTCCATTAATTTGAAGTTTGCAGATATCCACTAAAAATAAGTTACTTTTTGACTAAGTATACACAAAATGTAGAATTGTCTCACTTGTCATTATTGTTTTTGAACAAAATTTGAATTCCCAGAACTTTTGAAATATTCACATGAAATTAATAAATCTTCTACTGTTGTAGAGCTTATTAACTTATTCACCAAAACCAAACTTGTGAACTGACAATGAGAAGAAAGTATTTTTTTAATGTGTCATGAATATGTACAAAATAATTTTTATTCTTGTAAAATGTGACTTGAACTATTTTCCACGTTGAAGTAAGCTAAGTTATGAATATGGATAAAATAAGGCACCTTAAATTTTTTTTTTTTTTTTTTATGTTCATTTCTCTCATCACTCTTCTAATTATTAAAGTCAATAGTGAATTAAATTTCAGTCCTGAAATTTAATCATATACTTTATTTGTTTTTGCTAAAGTCCATGACAACTTTCATCTCAACATTTTATCTGTTCACCTTGTTTTCTATTTTTTTCTTCTTCAGTTCCATTACTTGAAACAATTCAACCAAAAAATTATGCAGTGGATGATACTGAAATTTTCACAATTATAGAAAAAGGACATTCAATTAATAACACCTTTGGTTACATCTGTAGACCAATACCTACTTTTTCATTTCCAAACAGTGATCGTATTGCTGCCTATATTGGACTATTTATAATGGTCAGTATGGCTATATATTCAAGGTCAGTATATAAGCAAGTATATCTCTTTTTTTTTCTTTTTTTTTTTTCTTCATATGCTATTCTAATACTTTAACAAATAGGTTGATCAGAATTAACTCGGCAACTATAAAAGCACAAATCAAATTCAATCAGAAAAAATAAGCTTTTTTAAAAGGCAGGAAGGCAAATATTACAATTCAAGACAGAGTAAAGAATTACAAGATGAAATCCCTATGCTCACAATATTAGCCAATTTATTCTCTTTTTTTTTTCTCCTTCTTCTAATGCAGAATTAACTCTCTTTAAAGTTAACATTGGGATTATTTGCTCTATATTTTTAAGAAAATATTTAAAGAATTTTGTAATGATAAAGTTGTTTTAATTCTCTTTTGTGTATTATTTAGTTTAATAAATAAGCATTTTGAACTTTTTTTTAAGTGGAGTATATTTTTATGCTTGTTATGAAAAGTCTTTAAAAAATTATACTTTGAGTCAACATTCAATATGAATTCAAAATAAATTGTCGGTTTTAATTGGCCAAATTATTGGTTCCCAAACTACACTGAAGTTTACCTGTTACTCACTATCTACTCCTTTATTGCCATCTGCAAATTAATGCTGACTTGCCAGTATCCTTATCTTACTCTCACTCTAGACTTTGTATTGGGAACTCCTGGTCTAAATAAAATGAACAAAAGAAATTTGACCAAAGATGACGTTATTTTAAATTGTGTAGAAGTCTTTTAATAAAATTAATTTATTAAAGTTATTGATCTGTACATTTCTTTATATTCAGTTTACAATCATCTGAACAATCTTATAAACTTGGTGTCAAAAAACCTCAGAAGGTATGTTTAATATATTCCTGTATTTATATTTAATATATATTTCTCATTAGTATAAATGTGGGTACACATGTTTTTCTATCACTTTAACTTAAATAAATGTATTTGCTAAAAATATTTATAGTAATGAGAAATAAGAAGGTTGGATTAAAAATGAAATATATATAAAGGGTGCTGAAAACTGATTGGCAAAACCTACTTCCTAAAATTTAACTAAATCACATCAGAACCACACATAAGAATTTGTTTTGATTTCCCTTTTTGGCTGGGCTGAGAACTTTTCAGCATCTTGTATATTAATTTTATTCTTGTTATTCAATGCTATAAAAAATAGTTAAAATAAGGGGACAAAAAGAAAGAAAATACAGCCACCATAAATGGCAATACAAAAAAAAAAATGAGAGACTGTCTCAATTTAATAAAAACTGTCTCAGGAACTTTCAGATGAAATACTGAATATGATTTAATCATCAGGCTGTTGTGTATTTCCAATTATTAATATTGTTCATTGATTGCAGAATGGATGTAATGTAAACTTTTGCAAATTTTCAAACCAACTTTACCTAATGCATGCTGGTATATGTTGAGGAAAACTGGGTGGTCCTACCTATGTAGTCAGCCTCATACTGACACTAAAATAGATAAATAACACAACTATTTTGAAAGGTAGATAGACCATCTTTATGAATGGACTAATATTGTCCGAGAAGAGTCAACTGAAAGTTCTTGAGACAATTTTTATTCAATCAAAAGTCTTCTTTCTGTAATAAAAAGGAATGCTTGTTGGGCTTCTGTGTGATATGTTTGTAGCACACACACACACACACACACAAACATATATATATATATATATATATATATATATATATATATATATATAATATTAAATCCCTAAATTATTTGTTAAAAGAGTTAGAATTTTAGATTGCTAGCAAATTAAATTACTATCAAACATTAAAATATTTTTTACATAAATTGCTAAAGTTATCTCTCCTACTGTTGCTTAGCAAAACTTAATGACAACTTCTTTCTCTCTAATTCCCCCTCCCTTCTTTGTTTCTCTCTTCTCCCCCTTCCCTCTCAATATATCACTTCCGTTAAGTTAACCGATTAAATAGGTCAATGTCTGGCCCCCCTACCTTAATACTAAGTATGATAGACAGAAATATTAAAGTAAACCCTCTCTAAATTTGATCATGTCTCTCACACTACACCTCATTACTCACCTCTGTTAAATTACATAAACTTAATACTACCCGTCAAAACTGTATAAGTTCATTTCAATTTTCATTTATCATTTTTCGTTTCACCGTTTGGAAGTAGAATCTGATGAGCCAATGTCGTTTAATAAAGGGCTTGGTAAAATAAATTATTACATGGAGCCTTAAAGTGGTCTGTTTTTCCTTTTTATATATATATATATATATATATATATATATATATATATATATATATATATATATATTTCACATCCTCATTCCCAACCTTCCTTCTTTTAGTCATAGTGGACTGTCTTTTAATTCCTTGATTGAGCTCTAATGAGTGAGGAACGAAAGCTGGTCAGCTGTGTCTAATTCTTTGTTTTTTTTTTTGTTTTTTTTTTGTTTTTCATATTGCGTATACACAGGGTGCGATGGGTGAATTGTCCCCATTTTATATTTTTTTTATTTTGCACAAGCATGTTTTTGATTTTGTCAACTGCACAGCATAGTAGGGTCAGGTGGGCACTGTCTGTGAGAAAAAGAGCACAGTGACACCATTCAATCCGCCAGGAGCTCCAATACAAACATTTCAGAGTATTTGGGTTTCAATCTGAGGACAGTGCAGAGGATTCAGAAAGAGTTGGATGAGTCTAATGGCGATTATGAAGGTACGGCAGCTCGGAAAACTCATTCTGATTGTTCTGATAAGAAAAGAACTCCCAAATTTGTTGGTGAGGGCATCATACTCAACATAGAGGCCTATGTCAAGTGCTTTAAGGAGGTAGTTCTGCTCTGGGTCAAGAGAGTGGCTGCTGAAAGCCCCTTAAGACTGGCAACAGGACTCTGCACTATGCCGCACAAGCAGGAGAACCCAGTTATGGCTGTCAGACAATTTCTGCAGCCACATCACCCCATTACATCTGGCTACCTAACTCCCCAAAATGCAACCTCCTTGATTATTATGTGTGGGGCACAGTTGAGTGTCCACAAAGTTGCAGCAGATTCTGAAGTTGTCTGGAGGCTGTGATTGAAGCCAATGGCAATTTTATTGAATAAATTTCTCTTTAGTATTTCAAGATATTTTTGTGTAATTTTGGTAAATATATCTGTTAAAATGAGATGTCAGTCTTATTTTCATTTTAGCATAATTTAGATGACAAATTATCCATTGAACCTTGCATATTGGCTGTATTTTCTTTCTTTTTATCCAATTTCCTTTTCTTTTTAAATATGTTGGTTTTTTATAGCATTGATTAAATTTTGTATATCCCAATATAGTCTTGAAGTATTGTCGTTATATTTATTTTTGTACTAATGGTTACTAATATAATTTTAATTAATATTATTTAATGCATGCATAATATTTGTATATGTTTCTACTATTTCTGGTGTCATGTGACAACATAATACTCTAAAATTTATAATTTCCTCAGCCCCTAACACAACCTCTTGCTAAATTCTGTAATCACAATATTGTTCTGTATATCCCTAATTATTATATACAATAAATTCCTCATAGAGTTTTGTCAGTTTCTTAGCTATGAAGATCCTGTCCAACAGTTATAGTTTTCATTCCAAAATTTCAGTTTTCTCTCATCAGTAGAGGAGTTATTTCTCTCAGTGTGCAGGAGATGGAGATCTGGGTTATGACTTTGATAATTGACTCCCTTGCTGACCCCCCCCCCCAAAAAAAAACACCCAGCAGTTTTTCAGAATGCAACCACTATACACAGTAACTGACATAATCCCATGTATGGTTTGCTGATCAAAGTTTTGTGGTTTGCATGTTGCACCTTTGACTTGATTTTTCTTACTTCCCAAATTCTTTTGTGATCACATCCAAGGATTATTCCTGTCTTGTACAGGTACCTTCTTATTGTAGGTATCACAGATGAAAATTTCAAAGAGGTACTAAGTGTTATCTTATTGCATCTTCTTAATCTATATGATTAAAGAAACTTAGCAGTTTTTATTTCATCAAAATATCTCAAACCGTTTAATTTTGGCAGATTTATTTTTATTTTTACACATGTGCTCGCCATTTTTTTGTCTATTATGAATTAGGACAAAATACCATATTTGGACTCCTATATTTTAAAAAGCAATTAAGAACAACAGTTAAAATTATATTAGCTTGTTAAGTACATCACAAAGAAATTAACAATAAAATTACAGATAGTATCACTGCATATTTCTTAAATAAATTCAGTCTGAATATGCAAATTTTATAAATCAAAACTTCTGCAACAACGTGCAAACAACTCATATCCTGAGGTTTGACATTTAATAAAACTGGAAATAAGACCCACATCCATCCCAAATTTCAAATATCACATTATGACTATACCAGTAACATGCCTAATTTTTGGGGGAGTGATAGAATGGATATATTCTGGATTATTCCACTTCACAACTGTAACAAATTGCTTTTTAACCTTTTGTCACAAGGTAGTTGAAAGGCCGATTTTAGACTTGCTTGAATTGTCATAAAATGAATACTTCTTACACTAGAAACACCAAATTTCATATCTAGCCATTTCTGGGGGTGCTCTTTCCATTTATCATGGTTTAAATGACCTAAAATTAACAGATTAGAATGTATATGGAGTAGATGCTGAACAAGTACAGTCCTGACAAAACATGTACAATTTATGGACTGTAGAGAGAGAGAGAGAGAGAAGCTTAACACACGCCAAGCAATACCCACTAATGAACATAAGAAAACAACAGAAAACTCACCATATCACAAAGTGGTATTCAACCACTAAATTTATAACTGAAATCATTAAAATAAAAATATTTTATCTGTCACAATTTGATCAAAAGGTTGAAGTTCTGACACATGTTAGTTCCGATCACTATGTAAGCCGTATGAAATCACCAAATTGTCTCAATTTTTAAACTGTAATGTTCTTCTCACATTATGCACATAAAAATAAACAACACAGACATAAAATTAATCAAATAAAGTTTATTTGGAAATTTTCAGTAATGGTGGGCTGAGTGTTGGGATACCTCTTCACTGAGGAGTCAAAAGTAAGTCTTGGCATACTCTTCATACAATCCCTCCAAATAATCTAATTCAGGCACTACCCAAGTTCTTCTAGTCTGACTAGTATATCTTTGCTGGCGTATCCAGTTTATATAGTTCAAGTATGAGCCCATTTGTTACTTCTGCCACCATTACGACCCACCATTGGATCCGACAAAACACTGAGAGTCGATCCAACACTCTCACATCTTTCACCTTTGAATCCCAAATTTGTTACCTCTGGTACAATGCAGGACGATCCGCTTTTGGACAACTCTGAACTTCTACAACTTTCTCAATAAGGTGTACCCATCTGTTCTTAGGAAAGATTGGGAACAATTTATGTAGCCAAGTAATAGCAGAATCCCAGGTTTCCTGATACTTCTCTTTCAATGAATTTGAAGCAGCACCTTCTTGGAACATTCCACTTTAGACAAAGACATCTTCCTTCCACGTCCTTTTCTCATAAAACAACGTTGTAACTGATTCTGTACATCGTCATCTTCAAAAAGAAAAAAAATGAATTTATAATTCTATCCCATTTTGTCAAAGTATTACTTAGTAGTAATCTACAAATTATTGTCTACGTTTGCTTACTGAATTTGAGTTTATTTGCAGTTCATAAAAAATTTACACTAAATACAATCAGGGATAAATATAAATTTAGAGTCAACCATACACCTGAGTAACAAATAAGGAAGCACTAAAATATTTTCTCAACAAACCTATTTCCACAGTGGTCCTTAAAACTGACACATTAAAATATTTTAGAATAAAATAAACAATCATAATCCATATGAAATAAATATTACTAAGAAATAATAATAAATTAGGAAAATGAATATTAAATTATAAATTTGTATCTAGATAGCAATAAATTGTAACTAAAAATCCATTCATTAGATAATTTAAAAAGTAAGAAAATTGTTTGAAGGGGTAACTTCAGACAAAATGTTACTTGGTAACTGAAATGCTGATAATTATTAATATTGCAAAAACATAAAAGACATTCTAGAATTTTTTTGTAGAATGTTTTTTTATCTCATTCTTTGAATATAAACATTTTTCGATCAATAAGTCCTACGTTTTTCTTTTGTGATTTGAATCTGAGCGTAAAGTAAACAAATCGATTTTTGTTTTATATTTTTTATGATGAAAACGGTTTTTAAATCCCATTTACATTTTACATATCATAGAAAATTAATATTTAAAACAAATTCTTACCAATTTCCTTGAAAATTTCATCCATAGAAAACATGCTGGTTGATTCTTTTGTGTCCGTGTTGACGCTGTGTATTGAGTCTTGCATGGAGTTGAAATGATGGCCGAGCGAGTCACACACGATTACACATAATCGCATATGCACAAAATGGAGCTATCGTTTCATGTTTGATTTTGATTTAGTTTCATAGATTATTAAATGAGCGTTTTAATGATATATTTTATGTTTTTATTTTTACAAGAAGCATTTGAATTTTACGATCAAACTTTTCATTTGAATTGTTTACAAACTTCTTATTAAAATTTAAAAATAGAAAATATATGAAAATGAAGCTTAGAATGATAACTTTCAAACTAACGTGTTACCAAAATTGTAATAAACCCTGCAGAGTGCGCATGTTACAAAATTTGAGGAAGTCTAAACTGCCGTCAGTGAAAAAAAATGGCTGAAATTGTGAAATCCCCAAAATGTCTCTATTTTCAAACTGTAATGTTCATCGCACACTGTAGTACATATAAAAATAAATAAGATAGAAACAAAGTTCATGAAATAAGCTTTTATTTGGAATGCATTATGTTTTTATGGAGATATTGAATGAAATAACACGGCGAGTTGAATATATGCATTTTTTAGTGTTTAGTTAAGAATTTCATCGGCTGTAAGCTGAGTGTTGGGATACCTACTTATTGGTTTCGCTGCTTTGACGATGAGCCCTATCTATGCCAAGGATAATATTAAGTATATGTAAATGTTTCCAGCACCCTCTTTCTTGAAAACTAGATACTGAATACATAGTAAAAAGCTATGCACCATGTCATTGTCATGTTTTATATATGGTACTGTCTTTATGTTGTTCCAGGTTTTCAATTGCATTTTCTGTTTTTTGGTTTTTATTTTTTATTGTTGTTGTTTTTTTTTATTGTTTTGTTGTTGGGTTTTATTGCTTTGTTGTTGTTGGTTTTTATTGCGTTGTTTTTGATGTTGGTTTTGATTTTACTTGTATTCCTGTTTGAAACATGATTCCAAACTTTCCCTTTGACTCACTTTATGACTTTTTTATTGTTCCTGCTACAATTGCTGTTGTTCACATTGTCCTTTCTTGTGAGCTCATAATTTTTCAAACACCAAATCACTTTTCCTCAACATATTTTTACTTTTCTTTTAATTGTTCCTGTAGTTCCTGTAGTTCCTTCCGGTCTTGTCTTTCTATTGTTGTTTCTGTGTCTTTAGAACCTTTAACACACCATTAAGAGAAATGTCATCATTTGTACAATACTCATTACTGTGTTCTTACTCCTGACTAACATCAGTTGTTGTTTGCAGTAAGAAAAGATTTCAGAGTTGACAGAGGCACAATAAATACAATAGGTTTTAATTGAAAAAATAATACTTTCTCCATTTATTCTTAAAGAAGCACAGGAACAAAAATACTCTTTTTCTGTTTCCCTTTCAAGATTACTAACCCTGTTTTCTATTCATAAAATCAAAGATATCTCTTTCCCAATCAAAATAATAAAAAAAAAAAAAAGAAAAAAAAGCTCCCAAACAAGATTACCATATTTAATGGTACAGTGTAACCCGGATATAAGAGAATCCCGGATATAAGAGAGATTTTCTCTGGTCCCAAATATTCAGCCTGTGTTAATAAAACAAAATAGACCAAACCCGGATATAAGAGAAACCCGGATATAAGATACTTATTATCCGGTCCCGACAACAGGTTACACTGTATATAAGACTCTTACGTTTTAAAATGCTTAGATTTAAGTCAAAATCTTTCAAAAATAATATTTACTTATAAAAGAAATTATGCAGTTTATAAAAACTGAATTCAAGGAAATTTTATGTACCAAAATATCTTGTTAGCCATCACAGCTGCATAAAACCTGGGACTAATCTAGAAGTTAGTAACACTTTGGCTTTTTATTTTTAAAGAAGAAAACTAGTCTTATATCAAGTGAAGACAAAAATTCACTTTCTTCTGCCTGTCTTATTTCTTTCTGTCAACACTTGTCCAACCACAGAAAAAGGAAAGCTTAGGAATTAACTAAAATTCCCTAAGGCCTTACCACATAACAATTTAATAAACTCTGTCCTTTTTTCACTTATTCTACTCACAGGATGTATAACAATAGAATCAATCTCATTTCTTTTTTTCCGTGTATATTTATCATGCATGGCTTCATTTCTGAATTTATTATAGAGGTGATTTTAATCTCCAGATCAGAATTCGAAATATTTTGGATAATGTTCTTATTCTATTAAGACTTATTCAGTTTTGCTTGTCTGCCATGTCTGTATATGTATAGATATATTTTTGCTAGAAATCAAAAATGTATATATCTCTTAAAGAAAACAGAAAAAAAAAACATTGATCTTTGATTGCAAAAGAAATTCAGTATAGAGAATAAATGGGTATATAAGATTTGAAGTCCAATTTTAGCAGGTAATATTTGGTAAATATAAGAGATCTCTTTCATAATTAAGATACAGGAAAAGTCTACTTCAACTCTATACTTCTAATGTCTCTGATTGAACTCTGAAATTGTATTCTTATTAATTTTTTTTTCTTCTATCCCAATAGGAGTAGGTAGGTTTGCCTATCATCTGGTTCACACTCCATCCTGGTCTTTTCAATAGTAGTAGAGGTTTATCCCTTGTTCCGCTTAAGACTGGGTTTCCAGTTCCTTCTAAAGTCTGTTCATTTGCTTGTGTTTTCCTCAATCACAACAATCTTGACCTCTTCAAGTCTAGGGTTAACTGTTATCTTTCCTGCATAACGCTATGAACTTCACTTCTTGCCTTTTCTTATACTCATCAGCACCACACAATAACATTCTACCTTGAGTGACTCTTGGACCTTGTATTGGGTGAACATGAGAGAGAAAAAAAGGAGCTGTATATTATTTACTGTAAAATATAGTTGTTGAATTTTTTTTGTAAGAAAAGGCAAAGTTGAGTCACACTGTTAATAATGTGATTCAGCATTTTTTTTTGGTTTCTTTTCAAATATACTTACTTAAAAAATAAAGATAATGTTGAGGTTACTATTCCAGACCGTCATAATTAATCTGGTTTTATGGAATATATTAAAAATATTTAAAACTTTGCCTGAATTCCTGAGACGTAGAATTATCATTAGTTTTCTCATTTTCTCAGAGTAACATTGTTTTGGTTATTACACTCTCTGGCTTTCCTCAGATGTCTCTCATATTTGGTAAATTTCTAAAAATTTGAAACGTGTTCATTGTTCTTGTTTTGTTGTTCATGTCTATGGATATCTCATCTTATTCTTTTTGGTATTGCTCACTTATTACTAGTCTTGTTTCCACAGAGTTTGAGTTTGTACTACTCTGTACAGGGATTGCACTCACAATTACTATGCCACCAAATTCGCTAACAAAAAGTAATATGAAAAATAACCTGAAGAAGGCCAGAGGCCATAACAGCTGAAATGTTGTGATAATAGTGAAGTTGTGGACATTAGTTTGACTGTAAATAATATCTTCTATTAGTTACTTCTTCCTTGTTAATTCTTTTTCCTTGTGATTCCACTTGCTTTTTCCACTTTACCAAAGTATATGACTTTTATTGTAAGTTCAATTTCTGGTTGAGATAGTCAAAATTTCATTCTGGTTCAGTAAAAAAAAATAAAAAAACATCGCAGGATGAATTAATTTGATATGCGGTATCCCTGAGAATGGGCCAAGCCTGCCAGATTGAGCTATGAAATTGCATATGGAGGCTACATTTGAAAGTCCAATGCTACACAATTTTGAATTAACTTTCTTCTCGATTGCAACCCCAATTAGCCCTGTTTATTTTACATAACATTTCAGCACTATTAGTAATGATATATTTACAAACTCTAAGAATAACAATCTGTTTTCTTTATCAAACACTTTAATCATTATATTTCTTTCTTATTTTAGATCAGAAAAATTTAAAAAACTGAAAACCTACTGAATAGAAAAATATTTTTGTTGAGATTGTTAATAACACAACTTTGCTACTGCCATTTTGCATATTTCTCATAAAACCTTTATTACCTTTACTTTTATATTAAATAACTAACCCCATTATAAAAATTAACTACTTTAAATCATGCCTATCCTAGAATAATAGTAAGAAATGTTTGAGATTTCAAATCTAATCATTTTCTTTCTTTTTAGCCCCAGCTGTGTTGCTTTTGCTGTACTATAAGAAATCGTAAGTATGTCATTAAATTTTGTCTTTTACATACAGTGGAACCTTGATTCACGAATTTAATTTGTTCCTGAAGGCCGTTCGTAACCCAAAACTATTTTTCCAGTAGGAATCAAGGTAGAGAAAAAAGTCACAGTACAATAAAATTGGAAAAGAACAGCACAACACACAAATGTATACAACACGGCAGTTGACTCAGAAATTATTCCATTTAGGTTAAATTGGTTCGGCAATGTTGTTTGAGAAACAAAATTTTGTTCGATAGCAGAGGCATTTTCATCTCAAATTTTCTGTTTGAAAACTGATTTGTTTGACATGTGAGATGTTCAAGAATCATGGTTGCACTGTATTTCAAATTTGTGTTTGTGTTTATTTCATAAACGTATCATATTTGTCAGCATGTTAGATGTGCATTTAAATAGATAAAAAAATAAGATAAAATAAAAGTCTAGTATGTTGTTATTTTGACTAGAGAACTGTCTGCTGAAGATCAAAAATGAACAGCTATGAGGCTTGGATGAATTGCAATGTATAATAATCTTCCAACCACAAATACGCTTATAAATTTTGCATCATATTTGATGACAAATAGAATAAGCAGCTTTAAATTCAGGAAGATGAATTATTGAAAAACCAGAGGGCAAAATTAAAAAAAAATGCTAATTAATTACTACCAAACCAACTAAATTTAATATTATTACCATTTTCATTTTCCATTCCACAAAATGAAACTGCTCTCTCTTAATCACCTAAGAGAATCCATTTTACCATCTATCACCTTGGCTGATGCTAAACTCCAGGAGAGTGACTCATTTCACATTAATGTTTTCTACTGACAGGAAGTGGAAAGATTATATTAAATCAATTCTTAGATCTGCTGCTAGGATAGTTGGTTCCCTGTGTTGTGGTATACAATTTTGCTCCCTAGACTCTATCTTACATATTCCTTACTTTGAATACTGCTGCCACATATGGTCTCATTCTCCTGTTATATATTGATAAATTCTTGATAAAATCCAAAGAATCTACAATATTATTGGTCCCAGTCTGGTGTCTCATCAGTAATCACTTTCCCACTGCTGTAATTTAGCTTCCTTGTACCTTTTCTCTAAATACTTTCATGGTAATTGTTCTGATGAACTTTCCTCTTTGGTACCTAGACTTTACAGATTTAAGTGCAGTACTAAATTGGCAGCAAGGTCATTTTACAGTTGAAATGGCTAGATGTAGCCATAAGTTCTATGCTAACATTTTCTTTTCTTGCATTTCTTGTTTGTGCAATTCTCTTCTGGCTTCTTGCTTCCCAATCAACTTTGATCTTCAAAAATTTAAATGCAATGTCAGTCATTATCTACTGTCTTAATTCTTGTTCTTTTATTGATCGCTTTCCTTAATAGTGTTTTTTCTCATATTCTCTAACATTCAGTAACCCCTTGCATCTTAGCGACTTTATTACCTTACATAAGATGAAATGATTAAAAAAAAACATTTCTTTGTTTTATATATTTTTTAATTAATTTTTGTGATTCTCATTGATCTGAAAATCCTATTTTAAAAATATTTTGAGGAGATGAATGACTTGAAGTCACAGCTCAATTCTTTGGAGTTCTGAAATGAGATGTTGTAATTACTCTATCTATTATTTGAGTATCCTTCTCTTTGTTATTTTGGTCACAATAAATAGTTGACATTTTATTGGTGCATGTTGTATCTGATAATCTTCAAGGAGAATAAGCTCATACATAATGTTATTTTTGTCGCTCCAGTTAGGGAAAGTTCACAGATTTCAGTCACCATATTAAAAAATACATATTCTATTAATGAAGACCAGAGAATTCATCAGCTTAAATATTGTCATAAAAACAAACAAAGTAAAGGATACAAGTTTTTTAAAACTATTCAATAAATCAATAAAAGTTCAATTAACTTATCTGATGGACCAACTTGAGTTTTACACTGAAAAGCTTATGACGTGTGTGTATGTGTGTATATATATATATATATATATAGTGATATTAAATAAATTTAAGAAAACTTTGTGGTAAAAATTTGAAATTTATGACTAGCATTTGTTTTGAGGAGTACGAGATGTGATGATAATTTCAATAGGTCGCCCTATTTAGCTCTGATAAGTTTTGGTATGAAACTGTTGTCAGTCAATCAATTATAACTCTACTTATCTATTGAGCATTTTGGGGGCAGAAGTTCTGTCATGAAAAATGTTAAATTATTGTAATTTTCGCTTTCTTTTTTTTTTTTTGTAGTAGTAGTAGTAGTTGTTGGTGGTGTTACTACTACTACAACAACAACAACAATAATAATAATAATAATTTCATTAACCCCTTGGAACTGGATTTTTTTCTTTTTTGCTCTTGGACACAAATTTGTCTATAATACCCAAAAAATACTTTTCTATAAAAATTAATTAAAAAAAAAATAGAAATGAATGATTCAAATTTGCTTTCGCTTATCCAATGAAATATGTTATAGTCAAATTATGTCAAAGAATTTTATTGTAAATTATTCAATATAATAAGCAAAAGAAGTACTTCATTATCATTTTTTCAATAAATTTTTTTGTTCCTCTTTGAACTTCAGGTAGTAACCCCACTGATCATGGAGGTCAAAAGGTCATTTACAATGAGGCTGAAGGCGTTGTATACAATTATTCTTTTTTCCATATGATCTTCTGCTTGGTCAGTCTTTACATCATGATGCAGCTAACAAATTGGTACAGGTAAATACCCTTTCTGTTGTTAAATATAGAAACTTGTTAAAGGTACTGGTTTTATTTACAGTTTTCCTTTTTATTCTAGAGTGGAAGATAAGAGAAATATTGTTTGTTAACCTAAAAGATCTGAAGAATTGAATGGCATCTAAAGTAATCTCTGATATTGAGCACTTTATCCCATAAATATAGCACACCTTAAGAGTATATTTATTTATATATATATATATATATATATATATATATATTTTGCTAATATTCACCCAATACAAGGCCCAAGAGCCACTCAAGTAGAGGGGTACTGTTTGGAGTTATATTAATGTAGGAAAGGACAAGCTTTAGGAGTGTAGAGCTGAAGTAGATTTAAGAAACCAGAAACCCAATCCTAAACATCAAACAAGGGATAAACCTTTAAGCCTGTTGAAAATACCTGGGTGTATATATATATAATATATATATATATATATATATATTATAAAATGAACAAAGTCCGACAATTATTTAAGACATTTTTTATAAACAGAGCATTTACTTAAATATTTGTATCTATAAAAAGAATGTATAAACATAAAAATGTCTTTATATATACATATATGATAAAAACATAGTATTAAGGTATGCTATATTTATGGGTAAAAGTGTCACTATCAGAGATAGAACTTATGAGGATGGCTTGAAGATTGTGTTCAAGCATGAAACAGGCTGTTGCCACTTAGTGTTGACCTCAATGTCCACTTATATATATATATAGTGTGTGTGTGTGTGTAAAAATCCAGTTATAGCTAAAAATATAGAAAGTAACTTTCTTTGACAGAAAATTCTTGAGGGCCACTATCAAATCTTACCAAAATATAAATCTGCACCCCAGATTTTTCAAAATATTTCCTTTCCTAAAAGAGATACTTTTTCCCCAATTCAATATGCGTCACTATATAAATTAAAAAAATTAAGACAAACAGTTAAATTCACAAGCTTCTATTTTTTTTTAAAAATATATAATACTACCATTTACTTTTGCCTTGATACTATGGTTGATCAGACCGGCAAGGTCAAAATGGCAGCTGATGTACAAAATGTTAACTGGGGCAAAAATTGCTTGTCAATTCTTCTCTCTATTAATCATCTGAGAGACTCCTCCTCTGCCTTCTATCAGCATGGCTGATGCTATCCTCCAGGAAACTGACTCATTGCACCTTTTCAGGCTAACATTCTCAGCTGACATGAAATTTACAGACTATATTGAATCCATTGCTAGGTCAGGTGCTAAGAAAGTCAGTCCACGGTCAGGTGAGACAATTATTCTCTCCTGAATCTATCTTGCATATTTATAAGTCTACCATTTGCCCATGCTTAGAATATTGCTGCCATATATGGTATGGTGTCCCTGCAATTTACCTGGAGCTCCTTGATAAGATTCCCATTCTTCTAAAGTGCTCAACCTACGAAAGGAACTATATATATATATATATTGTGTGTATTTAGGCAGCATTTTTTCATTAATACATGTTTCATTAAATAATATAGATAAGTGTTGTCTATATATTTTATGTAAGTTTTTTTCATATAGTCTGATAAGCTTAATAACATTATCATTAAACAATGAAAGAAAATCACAATATTGATACATATTTTTTTAATCCAATCTAAGCTTTCGGCTTACATAAGCCATTATCAAAGATGACAATTACACAATATATTTAAGCAATACACGAACAAGAAATTGATGATAGTCTATTTGTTTACATGGATGATTTCCAAGCAACGATAAACACGTGCATATAAAACGCTGAAAGCGAAAATCACACGACAGCTCATGACGTCACACATGACCACGCGAGAGTGAATCCGATGAGTATTGAGTATGGAAAGCCGTTGGTATGAACCAATGACTTCTGTTACTAATTATAGGCATTTAAGGATATTTTTGGAGATTTCATAGTTTATTTTGTTCAGGTTAGGTTTCAGCTGTTTTATGTATATAGCTTCAAGAATTTTTAGTGTTTATCGTTGCTTGGAAATCATCCATGTAAACAAATAAGACTATCATCAATTTCTTGTTCGTGTATTGCTTAAATATATTGTGTAATTGTCATCTTTGATAATGGCTTATGTAAGATTTTTAGATTGGATTAAAAAAAATATGTATCAATATTGTGATTTTCTTTCATTGTTTAATGATAATGTTATTAAGCTTATCAGACTATATGAAAAAAACTTACATAAAATATATAGACAACACTTATCTATATTATTTAATGAAACATGTATTAATATATATATATATATATATATTACAAGTAAAAGGTTTGTCACTTAGCTGATTGATGTTACCTTTCAGCATCCCAACTCTACTCCAGAGTTTCATAGACATACCCTCAGAGAATTTTTTCTAAGGAATAAATAAATTCTTTTCTTAATCTGACATTTTTATTACTACAAACATTATTATTAGTGGACACTTGTATTTGAAATAGTCATGCCATTTTTATTTTTATTTTAAACAATGTGTATTCGAAAAAGAAAATGATTCCTGTTGTAGTCCACATTTTTTTTTTAAAGATTTCTCGAATACACAGACCAGCCAGTGATAGACACTGTTTAAATTAAAAATAAAAATGGAGCAGCTATTTTAAATGCAAGTATCCACTAATAAAGTTTGAAGTAGTGTGTGCAAGCATATATCAAACAATTTCCATTCAAATTAGCACAAATTTAATTTTCTAATCTATGAAATAAAATATCACAAGTTGAATTGTTCATTTTATTTTTCCTAGGCCAGAAGAGTCTGATTTAAACAAGTTTGGACTGAACTGGGCAGCCGTCTGGGTGAAGATGACCTCAAGTTGGATTTGTGTTCTCATTTATCTGTGGACAATTTTTGTGCCCAAGTGTTGTCCTGGACGAGATCTAACATTTCGAAGTCATTTAAAGAAACCACCAACAGACATTGAAACTGCAGACCAGGAGATGAACCTGCCACTATAACCATTCTTCAGATTTTTTTTTATTTTTCCTTATTTTAAATGCAGGTTACTTTATAATTTTATTTTTATATGAGAATCTCAGATTCAAGTTAAGAGTCTTACTCTTGACCATTTCAGATTTCAAAAAATGTTTCATATTTTAAATAATTTTACCTCATTTCTCTACTGATGAAATCAAATAAGAAAAATTCAAACTGCCATTTTTCATTCCAGTTTTTGTAATTTTAACATACAGTGCATCACATTATCTTGCACTTATAAGAAAAACATTAGATGAACAGTTTTGGTAAAGTAACCAAAATCAAGTAAATACAAATTAAATAATGTTCCCCCATCCACCATTCCAATATCACTCCATTTTACTCAGGTTTCTTGTATAATTTTTTTAATGTTCACTTGCTACTTAAAAATAACAAAAAAACACTGTCTATATAAAATTTCAATATTTAATTCCTCTCCACTTTTTTTTTTTTTTTTTTGGAAATAAGACAGATTAGTTTCCAATAAACAAGGTTAACCTTTTTACAATGCATTTGCAGGGCACTCCTTGAAATGAAGATTCTAAGCCTAGCATGTTAACCAGGTGTACGATTTCAAATGCATTTTGACAATCAAACTTCATGTCTTACAGCTTTTGAACAGACACAATTAAATCTTTTATTGGATTGATATCAACTGATGTCTATGCACTTGACATCATCATTAACAGGTCAATTAAAAAAAAACATGTCCCGGATTATATATAAACAATAAGCTGAAAACCTTAATTCAGGTAATTTCTGTCTGAATTTATGAAATCGGGAGTTATCATTATTTACACTATTTCCATGCAGACTATTATCCTCAGCTTTGTTATCACAACAGAGGGCGCAATGGCCAAAATGTTGTGATAACAACAACAATGATTAAGACAACAGTCTGCATCTAATAATGTAAATAGTTTTTAGACTTTCATTATAAAAATAAAATTAAAAAATATTTTAAAATTAAAAACAATAAAAAAAACACTTGCTTTAAGTTTCACATGTAAGACAGGTTAAGATTTATGGAAATTTTCTGTCTGATATCTTTTTTATTATTATTATTATTAATTTTAATTAAAATTTTCTATGAAACTTAGTGACATGATATGCCATTATAATGATTTTTACACGGACATTTACCACGATTTGATATACTTAACGCATTCATGAAAATACAGGCAGATGACTAATTTGTTTGTTGTCATTTACAAGTCAAAATTGATTTTTAAAAAAATACTTATTTTAACAACCCATTTTTTTTTTTTTTTTTTTTTTTTGCATGATCATTAAAAAATTCATTTTTAAGTATCTGTTTATTCCAAAGATATTTTCAAGTTTTGCTGTATGGTGTTTTTTTATTTAATGAAAACTTGAACGATTTTAAATTACCAAAATAAAATTGTCACAAATGTTTAAAATCAAAAATTAAAAGGTTAAAATCAAGTATCAAAGGAAAGTATTGGATAAAATTGAGTTTCCAGATTGCATTTATTGTTTCAGTGAGAAATTGATAAAGTTTTATTTTGCCAGTAACTCTTCTATCAAATGGAGATGTTAAACTCTTTTGAAATTTAACATCGGTCCCCAAATAATACCTGCCCAACAGATTGTAATTTTAAATTTTACTTACTTTAATTTAATGGGATAATCCCGAGAACCCTGTCTAACTGTGGCTGAAGATTAAAATAAAATGTATTGCCCAGTGCAGGGAGTGAGCTCACAACCTTCAGTCAACCAGCTAGAGACTTTAGCTTTTAATGGAGATGTCACTCCTGTTGACTGGAATAAGATCAACCAGTGAAGCTTTATAAAAGCCAAGGCTTTTTTTTTCCTCTAGTCAGTTATTTTTTTGTTTTCGTGCCTAAAGAATCTTTGTTACGCAGCTTTAAAACTCACTCACCTGGCATCAGAATTTTTGCCAGTTGTTCAATTGCTGAGGAAGTCAAAAGAACTATTACAGTGTAATCCGGATATAAGAGAAACCTGGATATAAGAGATTTTCTCTGGTCCCAAATTAGAACCTGTGTTAATGTATATATAATAGACCAAACTCGGATATAAGAGAAACCCGGATATAAGAGACTTCTAATATCCGGGTAACACTGTGTGTGTGTGTGTGTGTGTGTGTATATATATATATATATATATATATATATATATATATATATATATATATATATATACAGTGTAACCCCGATATAAGAGAGATTTTCTCTGGTCCCAAATTAGAGCCTGTGTTAATGTATATATAATAGACCAAACTCGGATATAAGAGAAACCCTGATATAAGATACTTCTAATATATATATATATATATATATATATATATATATATATATAGTGTAACCCGGATATAAGAGAGATTTTCTCTGGTCCCAAATTAGAGCCTGTGTTAATGTATATATAATAGATCAAACCCGAATATAAGAGACTTCTTCTCCGGTCCCGACAACTCTCTTATATCCGGGTTACACTGTACTAAAGTTAAACTATAATAACATTTTTTCCCTATTAGTTTTTTTATTTTCATTTAGTGTAGCCATTTTTATACAAAAAAAATTATCAAAGACATTGTGAAACATATCCACTAATCAAGTCAGATCTTCTCTTTCCATCCAGATAATAAATTCAATTGTATTAACTGTGTGCCTATAAGACTAAATTCTAAAAAATAGTGTTATTTTTCCTGAAATTTTTAATTGAGGGGTAATTAACAAAAACTAGCTCATTAAATTGTAAAGAGAATAAAGAACACTTTTTGGATTATTATAATCTTTAATGAGCTAATTTGTAAAATAACAATTGACAGTTCTAAATAACAGCCATGTTGAGAACCCATTTCATGTCCCTGAAATGATCTTCAAAGGTAGTATCTCATACCTTTTCCTACCCATTGCAAATAATTATGAAACAGTAATGTTTATCCCAGTTTAGCTTGCTTTCATAACCTACTAAATATGGAAAGAGAGTGGGTGCTTATGGAAATAATGATCTTAATTCTTAGACTAACAATAACCTTTTGCTTCCCACTCCTAATAACTAAAATTTCATCAAAAGGATGAAGTAATAAAATATTTTACTATCTCACTGAATGTTTTATATTTGATATTATTTTCAAACTGTTAAAAAAAATAAACCTCTTGATTAAGTGCTTAATTATTTTTTCAAAATTAGCTCGATCTACTGTTTCATTTAAAAAAGAATCTTATGATTCTTAAATTTCCATGAATAACATCAGATGTCTTAAACTGCAAAATCTCTAGTGTTGTGACCATATTCAATAATACAACAGATGTTGATATTTTTCTTTTTTTTAAGTTTGTATTTTCAAGTTTTTGCTTTGTGTTTTGTTGGAAAGTCTTGTTTTTATTCCTAGGGTTACAATTGCAATAGGAATACCTATTTATTTTATATATCCTGGATTTTACCCTCCCTCGTTTTTCCTTTCTTTTTTTTCCTCTTTTCTTTTTTCTTTTTTTTCCTCCTTTCTTTTTTCTTTTTTTCTTTTTTCTTTTTTCCTCTTTTCTTTCTTTTTTCCTCTTTTTTCTTTTTTCCTCTTTTCTTTTTTCCTCTTTTTTCTTTTTTTCCTCTTTTCTTTCTTTTCTTCCTCTTTTTTCTTTTATCTTTTCTCTTTCTCTCTCTTTCTCTTTTCCATTTCTCGTTCTCTTTTCTTTCTCTCTTTTCCTTTTCTTTTTTCTCTTTCTCTTTCCTTGTCTTTCTCTCTTTCCTTGTCTTTCTCTCTTTCCTTGTCTTTCTCTCTTTCCTTGTCTTTCTCTCTTTCCTTGTCTTTCTCTCTTTCCTTGTCTTTCTCTCTTTCCTTGTCTTTCTCGCTTTCCTTGTCTTTCTCTCTTTCCTTGTCTTTCTCTCTTTCCTTCTCTTTCTCTCTTTCCTTCTCTTTCTCTCTTTCCTTCTCTTTCTCTCTTTCCTTCTCTTTTTCTTTTTCCTTTTCTTTTTCTCGCTCTCCTTTTCTCTCTCTTCCTCTCGCTCTCTCTCTCTTTCCCCCTCTTTTCTCTCTCTCCCTTTCCCCTCTCCCCCCCTTTCTCTCTCTCCCCTCTCTTAAGAGAGAGAGAGAAAAAAAAATCTTGTTCTAAACTGCATTTAATTTTCAGGCCTGTAAAATTTGAATTTTTTTTTTCTCTATTGTCTGTTATCCTTTTTGTCTATGATTTCCTCTTCCAATGTTCTTGTTCTTTTCAACCAATTGCTGCTGAATTTTAAAAACATTGAACTTGTATGTAAATCAAGGAAAACTTTTTCCTCACAATTGAATGTGAATGTTTTGTGGGAACTTGCTGAGCAGACAAGGAAGGAATGTTCATAATGGTATTAACCTGTGAGTTTTGCCATTAAAATAAATACTTTTTATTAATTCCTTTGCAATACACACACACACACGTGTGTACACATGTATAAATGCAAACATATTCTAAAAAAATCAAATACCCAACGAAAATATGGCTTTTGTAAGTCTTTTGCCTCTGTATTTATACAGTGATAATTGCCATCTTGATATTTATTGAATTCTACATAAATACATACAACCTGAATATTGTTGATTTTGAATATATTAACCCTCCTGTTCATAGGTTGTGAAAATCTAATCTGTGTTGATGCTTGCCTTCTACACTTATATACACTACAGTTCAAAGTTTTGAGGCCATCCTTAGTAATTTTTTAAATTAGCTCAAAAAGTAGTTGTTTTGTCCTTTAAATAAGAGAAAAATATTATACATGGTTAAAAAAGTGAGACATGATTTTTTTTTTATTAGAAATCTTGTGGCAGAAAGAAAAAAAGCATTTTATGATTAATTCTTGCTCTTGTCAAAATAACCTCTTTTAATCTTGATTACTGCAGCACAAATTTTTGGCATTCATTGCAAAAGTTTCTCAAAGTGTAAGTTTGATAATTGATTCCATTCTTGATTTTAGTGACTCTAAGAGCTCTTTTTTTTTCTTTTTTTTTTTCTTTTTTTTTTCTTCACGCCTTTGTCAAGTTCATCCCATGCTAATTCTGGGGGTTGTTTCAAACTTGAGCTGTAGTGTATGTAACTTTC